>OX442323.1:3767628-4367628 GCA_949358305.1 Strigamia acuminata | reverse complement strand
TTAGCGTATAGTAGCAAATACTTGTTGAAACTCGATTACTCATTTAAGTCAGTAAGAAAATAAATTGCGAAAAGCCTTTAAAGGTAAAAGCGGGAAGTGGATTATTGGTGTTAATGAAAGTGTCGCTAGACAGAACAAACATGATGAAACACTTGCGTAGGTATTTAATTTTGGGAATGGGGCTTATTGTGTTTAGAAGAAAATTAATTACTATCCTATTAATTACTCATCACTGCTGCACAATTTAACACTTTTAATGACAAAGTAAATCCATTATTAAATTAGTATTTTCTTAAGAAAGAAAGAAAGGACAAAGGACAAAGAACTCGCTATACAAACTACTTGTTGGCGTCATCGATCAAACTATAGTCTTTGATCCTTTCAAAGTTACAATGTTCACAAATTTTCAAAGGAAGAAGCCCTGATAATAGACGTCATTTCTGCTCAAAATCAAAGCAAAAACTAACTATTTTATTTCACACTTTTCTAAAGAACAATGGCAAATCTATCAATGTGTCATTTCATAAATCGACAACACAATCTCTAGAGGAATGAGAAAAGAAAGGAAGTGCTTAAATGCAGTAAAAGACGAAAACTTGGGAATGTGACAGCGCATGCCCAGAGCATATGTCCAAGCATGTGTTTTTGACACACCCAGTCGTAACAAATGCCACGAAATAAAAGCAAAGAAGTATCCACTCTTTGGTAAAAAAACAAAAAACAAAGGGCACCACCCTGGGCTAGATTAAGCTATTTTGGAGCCCCTAGTGTTTTCTTCGCACATTATTTCTTTACCGGGCTGCCCAAAGAAACGGACCCTAGACATTTGTCTTTTTTCTCTATGCTATAATCCGGCCTGGGCATATTTATGCGTGCTTCAGCATGTGTCCATACTTTGTGAGAATGCACATAAAATCAAAATACCGGAACAACATTTCTGATGGTGCTCTCAGGAACGTTGGTTGGCTGTCAATAACAAATGAATTAGCTTGACAACGGGCTTGCTCGCAGTGCCCTCATGTAGAAATTACACTTTCTAATACTCTATACTGTTAGTGACGTTGTTACTTCTTGAAGTGAGAGACTTGGAACCCGTCTTACTCTATGAATGGCTTTATTCGGACTAGGGGTTTAAACTGTACATGGGGTGGACGTAGTTACACGACACTACATAAGTAGGCTAAATAATCATTGGCGCCACTAATGTGGCACCACACTACAGAATACCACATTGCCATATTGATGATTTAAAAAGTCACAATTCTGACCATGATGAATGGGTGAGTTGTGATCAATGTGGTCAATGGTTTCATTGCATTTGTGTACATTTAAAAATTGAGGTAGCAAAAGATGAAAAGTTTAATTTTGTTTGTAGTTAGTGTACTGTAATGTATACAGTACACGACAGTCCAACAGTTACTTTTACAAAAGTGATTTAAGTGTGAACTAGGCATAGGATGACCTTTTCCTTATACGTTTTCTTCATTCGTCCCTGTTGAGTGATCTGTAGTTCGGCAACGAGTGCACGGACGAAGAAAAAATGTAATACTGGAAATTTGGATGCGGTTGTGATTGAGGCTTTCCCTTTCTCACTTTCTGACAGATTTTAAACAATTCCTTATTTCCAAGACTTCCCATGTGAAAAATAAGTAAGGGTGGAAGAAAAAAGGACCCTGAAGACTCATTCAAACATTTTTTCCCTCCCTATTATTATTTTTTCCTTGAGCTTTCATGTGGGGAATCCCTGAACTGAGAACCTGTCATTTTCTTTTTCTTTTCGCGCTGTTAAGCAGTCACTCATGCAAGTCATCTTGTAGCAAACCCATAATGGTTTTGGTCATTTTGGCGGTGAAGCAGGGCTGTAGCAGTGCAGCTGCCTGCAGTGATGCAACTTAATGATGTCCTAAACGTAGCAAGCAGTATAAAAGTGGCATTTTGTAGAACCAGCTGTGTTGGATATACCTGCAACCGCCATTTCAGGTTTCATATTTGGCTTGCTGCAATTTTGTTCTTGATATTCTGGGCTTGCGGAAGGGAGGAAAACAAACTGACATGACTGATGTATTGATCGGCAAGTGAAGATTGTGAATTTGATGGCTGGTATAATAATCTGACTGTTTGTGGTGAGAAATTTGAAGGCTGTCAAATTTTTCATCTGCACCTGTCATAATTCTAAGCTGAGTGCTAATACTAGTTTATTTAGCTTTAGAAAATACGGACAAATCGAACAATAGTGTAAGCTTGGACAACGTTTTCGTGTTAATTAACCCTCCCCACCCCAACCTAGTAACAATTTTGACCTCCAAAAGTGTTTTTATTTTTTTTCTCGAAAACTATCAGGATTTTCATTCTGAAATTTCATGTATTTTCTTTTAACATCATAACAAACAATAAAAAAAATAATAGATTTAAAAATTGCAAAAAAAAATTTTACAAAATTCCTTTTTTTACTCACTACTTTTGAATACAATGTCAATTATTTTGTCGCTCTCTTTTGACAAATAACAAATTGCTTAAATTTCTTCATAAACATGAAATACGCAGAGAATAAAATCATTTTCACTCATTTATGGAAAAAAATTTTTGGCTTGGGGTAAAAAATGACCCGGGTTGGGTGAGTAAGGGATTTTTTTTAGGTTGGTACAGCGAGGGTTAAGGACTTCTCGGAGTTTGAGCCGTTTCATTTTTTCAATCACTAATTTGATAGCAAATTGTGCTGTTTGGGGCAGGTTGTAGTTCATTGGATCTTAATTTAGGTTTTATGTACCATATTACTCTGCTTTAGGCGGCATGCTGTTATAAGTGATATTGCCAACGTTTGAAAATGTCACTTACGAATGCCACTATAATGCTGGTAAAAAACCGGGGTTTACCGGCAGTCTGGTCAAACTCACACTTTAAAACTACGTAGGTTCACACTTGTGTTCACACTAGACGCAATGCAAGAAAACTGACACAACGCAAGCCGCTTGCGTCCAAAAATTCTTGACGTTGACCCCAATTCTTTCTTCAACTCCAAGTTGAAGTAAGCGACGCAACGCAAGGAAAGGTCTCCAACTCTCGTCGATTTACGTCTGGTTGGCGAGTCTTTTGCCACATGCAAATAGGCTGCCATTTTTGGATTCTGGAACTAGTTCTAGAACTAGATCCAGAACTAGATCCAATTCCAGGTTTTAAATAGGCGCCAGGGGAGAGTCGGGTCTGAAAACGTAATAAACGCCCCGGCATTTATTTGAGGCAGTACGATGCACTAATACAGTCAGGGCCACTTTATCCATAAGGCCAACTAGGCACACTGTCTAGGGCCTACAAACCATTGGCGTAATCAGGATTTTATGTTAGCAGGGATTCAGCGAGAATTTTTTTCTACTTTCAAGATTAATAAAAAAAATTGTAATAGATGCATGCAAATGATAAAATTGCATAAAAATCGGTAGAAATTTCAGACAAAGGACTCTAAGAATGAAACTGCCTAGGGCCTACGAAGTTCTTAAAGTGGCCCTGGATACAGTGTTGACGTCTTGAATTCTCAACGTTGAATAATGGCAAGGAAGGGAGGACTGCTTTCTATCCTTAAAGGTGGAAAATATTGGAAGACATGAAATTTGTGCATATTTTTTTACAAGATTGATAGCTTCAATCATTGTGTTTCTCAACTGTCAATTCTCAGGTGAATAATTTTTCATTCTTCTTTCTCTTTTTTGATCCTTGCAGTTCTCCCTCCGATGCCTTGCATTAAAATTCCATACTTCACAACGGAAATACAAGTGTTTCAATGGACAGAGGTCTCTTTAACACCATCTTTCCTGAGTAAGTATAGAAGTTTATAATCAGAATTGGGAAGGTTAGGTCTACTGGAACACTTTTCTTGATCAGTAGGGGGTCAATACTTAGTCACTGGTGATGAGAAGTTATAATAGATGTCAATCTTAGATGACTAAGCACTTTTAGTGATACACTAAAGGATTAAGACAGTTTGTCGCGCGGCTTTTTGATATTCGCTCGACACCATGTTTTATTTAGACCTTGACCGATATCGATATTTCGCAGTATCGCCGATTCCGATAACCGGCAACCGAATATCGGCCGATACCAATACTTGCACCGATATTAAAATTAAAATGTCCGCCCCCCCCAACCCCCCAAAATAAAAAAGTAAATTAAAATTGCGTTTATTAATTTATTTTATGTTTTAGAAACGTTTTTGAAGCAGTATATAATATATACTGCTTCAAAAGCGTTTTAGAAATGTGGCAATATCGGTATCGGCCACGCAAAAATATATTGGATCCGATATCGGTAAATACCAAAATATCGGCCGATAGCCGATACCGATACCGGTATCAGTCAAAGTCTAGTTTTATTCCATGTACCGGTGGCTATTAGGACTTGACAAATGAGTGGAGTTGGATGTTTTCATTTTGTTGGAGCTTTTCTCATAATGTTGACTGGTTTCTTGGCTTGAAGATGTTTACTGACATTATAATAAAGTGAGGGGTAATCAAAATGTAATGAGATATGCAGTTCAAACGACTTTGACCTTCCACAAAATCATTAAAAGGTGTCTTTCACTTTGTTGACCAACTTCTATATTAGATGGTATTTACAGACATTAAATTGAAGTTAGGGAAGAACAGAATTGAATGAGATGTGCAGTTCAAACTGCTTTGACCTTTCTCTAGACAAGAATATAACTTGAAACAGACTAGGTAATTTTGCAAAGTTAAGAAGACATAAAACATTGTGGTAAAAGAAGGAAGTGGGAAGTACTTAAATTTGTTGTTGAATAGAAGATGGACTGATTATGGCAATGGCATTTCATTATTTACTTGTGAATAATGGCAGAATTGTTAAGGCATCATTTACTTGCCACACATGGGAAGGAATTGTAGGCAGAGCCACTTTATATTTAGATGCCAACACTGTTTAAATTGAAAAGAAAATTACTTTTTCAAATATTTGATGGGTACTTTAAATACTTTTCCATTCATTCTTGGAGAAGTCAATTACACAGAAATGGGTTAAGTTAGGAAGGGAAATCAGGTTTATGCTTTAGTCTTATCAGAAACTTCTGAATATTTCATGTGCATTTGTATTATTCATTTTTTTCTCATGGCAAGTATGAGGTTGTGTGGAGGATAAAGAGGAAAAATGGGAGCTATCTGGAGGTTTGGGCTTTCTATCTGTATGAAATTGGAATAGATTGTTGAATAATATGTTAAAATTATATTGGAATGTGTTTTTAAATGCATTGTGTTTTGTGAGAATAATAATATTGCATGCTATTGGTTTGCCAATGATAATATATTTTGTAAAATGTGTTACAAAATGCGTTTGCAATATTACTATTTGTCAGCTAAGCTTATATGAATGCATTTTGATGAGGGTCTCCCACCGCCAGGGGAAGTTGGGTGTAATTTCACGAACCAATGACGTTGTCACGGGACTTCCGGTCACTTCTTGTATCGTGACAATAGCGTGCGGTTCGTGTTCGTAGTGTGTGCGCAAATAAACGAACTATATCTAAGTAAGTCAATGCGATCGTTCTGCATTCAAATACAACACAACCAACCAAGCCATTTTTAAGTATTCATTATAAAAAAAATTGGCAGGCACCTGACAGTGAACCGCATCTTCAAGTCGGAAATGCAGAATAAATGAGCAATTGAGACGTCAAATAATATGCAAATATAGCCAGAAATGGAGAGGAAGTCACTAGTCTTGGCTAAAAATGTCAGCGGATTAGGCCTGACTGACAGGCTTTTTCTTCAGTATGGTAAACGCAAAATAAGGTGATATGAATAGAGTTAAATTAAGTCTCTTTTAGGAATATTTTCATTTATTTAAGTGAGAGCTTCCTAGCAATGCCAAAACGCCTTCAAACAATGATGTGCTCCTAAAAATTTGGATTATTCCAAACTTTTTGGACTGACTGTATATGAATCAAGCTTTATGCAACTACTGATGCCACAGAAAATTAATTCTGTACAACGCAATAGCAATTGATGACCTAATACGTAGCAACTTTGATAACACATCGATGTGACACGAGTAAATCACTATACACTCAAGGCTTCCTCATCCTGCTTTGTATGTAGCTCAACTCTAATGGTTAAGATATGACAGTCTAAGATAGGGATATTTATGACCATGGGGCGTAATTTTATCAGACAAATCCCTACAACCTTCCATCTTTTTGCCATTTCAAGTTGCAGAGATAGCAGTTGCATGCTTTTCTCTCCAGAAGTGTCTGTTTTACATTTCCTTTGGAGATTGCCCGCACATTTACAACATGCTTCATACTGCTTAAGTTTAGCCACCTAGATTACCTTAGATTACCTTAGATTACCTTAGATTACCTTAGATTACAATGACAATATCCATCGTCGGTCAAAGCCCAACTGGAAGCCTACTTTCAGAGTTCAAGCAGTCAATCTGCTCCCAGAGTGCGCTTAATCTTAATCCTCTTATTTGAATTCTCAGAGATATGATGTAAAAAACGTCACATCCTGTTTGGAGAAGTTATTTCCTACGATTAAGTCAAGATTGAATGCACCTATTGTCTCAATATACAGATGACATAGCACTGTTTAATGCGTGGTCAAGCGGCAATCTGTTGTTATTGAATGAAGAGAGACTATGTAAAATCTACCGATTTAATATTGTCAAAGTGTTAATTTTTATTTCTTATGTTAGTTTTAAAATTAGTCAAAGTTATTTGTTTTCTGAATTTATTGAATGATGATATGTTTTTTACAGTGTTTGAATTGATTTTAAGCGTTTTATCATTGAATATTATTGTTCTTATCAAGGGTTGTTACAAGATCCCTCTGGTATGTAAATTCGGTGACCGGTCCTTGCTGACCGGAAGTTGGCCCCGTTTTGTGGGTCTTCCACCATCTTTTTTTATGTATGAACGTGTGTTACCACGCGTTTCTTCGTACTAAAATTTCTACAATTAAATCAAGTTAAGTTTTACCATTTTTGTCTTCAATTGATGCTCGCGCGTGTTGCAATCGCAACTGGGTTATTTTGTTAGTCGCAAAAGACTACATTGATTGTTGAAGATATACTTGGTTTATTCGCGCACACGTTCTAGCAACGAACCACACTTCTTCGTAACGTTACCGGAAGTGCCGTTACACGTCTTAGGTCCGAGAGATTACAGTACAACTCCCCCTAGCGATGGAGACCCTCATTTGGGATTTGAATACATTGGAGCCAGGTGACAAAATGTAAACAACACAACCGAGGTATTGAGATGATCAGAATTCATTGGCCAGTCAGATTTGTAGTCGTGGGGACCCTTGCGTGTAGTAGTGGCTTTTGTGGGGCCCCAAGCGCTCTCCCTTAATTCCAGCTGGATTTAACGACAAGTTGTTGTCTCGGTCAAATGAAAAATGGCAACTGCTTTGCATTCTGATATCACCACGGACAGAAGGTTGGTTGTCCTGGAAATCACCGTTGGCAATGTTCCCGCATTTCTTTCCAACCGGGGGCAATCGGTCTATACTCCAGAGGATCCTCAAACTCCATTTAACCTGAGTAGAGTAAAGGGGAAATGCAAGGCTTCTCGCAGAAAATGGAGGCAATTAAACTCTTATTACGTGCCTTATTATCAGTCATCGGGGTTTAAAATGCTGGGATGTTTGTTTATTGACTCTAGACTTGGTTGGGAGAAAATTACTCTAATGTAAAGGCAAGCTGCTTTCAAATGAGTTGATTAAAAAAAGGAAGTGCTGTTTCCAGACACGTTTCTTCGCTTTTTACTCAACTTGCGACTGGACTTTTTTTTTATTGGAGATAAGTATAGTAATTTTTTTTTTTTTTTTGGGGGGAGCAGGGGGAGGTGATGGGAAGACTTTTATGATCTTTTAAGTGAAGTGAAATGTTAGTTGGGTTCTGGCTGGAGGTTACCTCCGTTATTGCCTGTGTATTATTAATGAAGAGAATTTAGAAATGCTTATGTCCTTAAAGCAACAATAACAGAATAGGACATGCAGGTGATGAATGCTTTGATATTGCTGTGTTTAGGGTATTGCCTTGGTGATAAATAGCAGGGCCAGTTTTGTTTTTATCTAACCCTGATATCCATCTTGGGGGATGATAATGTAAAATTGTTTTCTTGGTCAAATGTAGAGTGTTTTATTCAATTTAAACTCATATGAGATTTATTTAACCTTCAGAGGCATAAGGCTAAGGACAACCACTTTCTTGAATAAGAAATTTTTTTTATTCTTTTTTTTGCTGAAAGTTTGTGATTTTGTTTATATGGTACTGAACTTTATGTCAAATGAAATTTGAAGTCATTGGTCATTCATTTAATTAATTATGCTAAATTGAAATTTTCTGCCCTTTAAATTTCCAGCAAAACTGTTAAGCTGGCTTTGCTGCTTTAAGTGAAAAGCGCTTCAGTTAACAACTTTTGGCTTTTACCAGTAGTGTTTAAACCTGCTACTAGTTGGTGAAAAATTCTTTATTATTATTGGTCACAACTAGCGCCCTTTATAAGATTAGTAGCAAACTTAAAAAACTAAACGGCGCTCTAACTAATTGACCTGAAAATTGTCCATAAACGCATAATGCCTTATGCTAAAACAGGTACATTTTATCCTTATGCCTTCTAGGGTTACTACTGTAAGATAACCCATTTGCACTAGAAAGTTTTGGCTTGCCTGACATTTAAATCTATTCTACATAATTTACACGCCAGAAAAATGACTTTCATTTGACAGAATTTTTTTTGCAATTTGACACTTGGAAAAGAGTTTTAAAAATTTAATTCATAAAATGAATTAGATCTAAGCAGCACAAATTGAAGCTCTTCAACATTGAAATAGATATGATAAAGATGACATATAAATGTAACGTATCACTAGCTGCATTCAAAAATTAAAATAACAATTTTAGTTTAAGTGTATTTTAAGTTTTAACATGGGTTTAAGCAGGAAATGATGTCATTTTTGGTTTAAAATTGAAGTAAAACACAAAATATTTTAGTTTTTGAATGCAGCTACTGCCTTGTAATGCCCTGTAATGCCTTGTTCGCACCAGAAAGTTTGGGCTAACCCAAAGTTTAAATCTAGTTCTGGTTCTTAGTGCAAACACATATTTTAAACTAGATAATTCTAATCCAGGTGTGTGTACTAAATAATTGCCAAAGAAATAGTTAACTGCTAAGGTCACTTTCCACAATTCTGTGCGTAACATGGTCAGTTGATTATCTATTGGCTGCAGGTTAGCCTAGACGTGCGGTTTTTTTAATTCTTCATGGGAAGGCATTAACCTAATCATTTTGTAGACTAAATCATTTAGAACTAGATTTGAATTTTAGGCTAGCCCAAAATTATTGGTGTGAACATCGGTTAGCGTCATTTTAGCGACGCTCATTTTAGCGAAAAAGTCCCATTTTAGCGAACATGTCATTTTAGCGACACAAAAACCAAGGTTTTAGCGACGCTACACGATAAAAAAGTGGCTTTCATCAAAAAACCAGTAAGGTTAGGTTCGCGGGGGGTCAAGGGGGGGCGCAGCCCCCTTTTGTTAGCCCTTCTTAGGAATTAAACCTAGGTTTTTGTGTTGCTAAAATGACATGTTCGCTAAAATGGGACTTTTTCGCTAAAATGAGCGTCGCTAAAATGATGGAGATCCGTGAACAAAGGTATAATAATACCTCGCTTTAAGCGGCATGCCGTACCAACTTTTGGAAATTTCACTTACGAATTCCATTAAAATGCCGCTGAAAGCGGGGTATTACGATATCAGTTTGTGCCTACAGTACAATCCATGACTGAATTATTGATTTTATTTTTTAACAATTCATGATAATGAAGTTTCTACTTTTTCATATTTATCTTCATGGTTTAGCCTATAGGGGCATGGCCATGCTAAATGGAATAAAAATGAATAAATAGTGTGCCATTAATGTTAAGTTAGGTTCGCATTATGTTGACAATAAAACAGTTAGAAATGACAGTAATGCCAGTACAAGCTGAGGAAGTAAAGTAGAGATAGCAGAAGTAACTGTAAAAGATCAGCCTACTGCCAAGAGCTAACTAATGATAAGCCATCATGTAGTCACATGATCAATTCTCTTCCACATAACCACAATGTGCTTAGGCCAAAATAAAGGAACAAATTATTAAAGTGGTTGAGTTCAGATTAAAATCAAATAAAATAAATTGTGAATGACTTTAATGAGGATAAGCCGGAGGTTCTTGAGAAATTCCATATGGTTCAAAAATATTTTTTTACAATATAATGCTTTTGTGGGTGTTCGGACGGACATCACGTGGTCGGGGGAGAGCCACGAGGCGCTGGACGCAACACACACGATGATTAAATACACGAAAGACACAAGTTTAGGTTTTGGTTATTACTTTATTGTTGTCTAAATGTATAGCAATTTGCGAAATTAAGCAGAATACTTGTACTTTAAATAATGCATTCATATTTGACAAATATTAGTATTGGGAATAAAATATATTATCATTTGCCCACCAATAGCATGCAATAATGTATTACAAAATGCATTCTTAGGAAATGCTGTATAAATACGGTATTTTTGCTCCCTCAGCTGCGGCTTTTATTCGAGAGCGGTTCCTAAAAGGAAGGACTACGGTATTTGTGGACCACATGGGGTAAACCCACATTCTCATTGCAGACATATGAAAGTATTGTAATTGTTAGTCTATTGCAACAGCTTTATCAGCTTTCTTAATATAAACTAAAGGAACTTTGTTATATTGGATTGCTTTATCCGCTGTAAACGGATCTAGTGAGCGGTAACTAACCGCCGCTCAAATCTGAGCATTTCTATTCAACTGCCTTTGGAAAAGACATTTTTAGCAATAAAAGCAGCACCAGTAACCCCATACTTGGGATCAATAAGACAATTGTTTTCTGCATTGTCATACATCTGAATTTATATCTTTTATTTGCAGAACGAATGCGGCTTTGCACTCCACTTTTGCTGACCAGTTTGGCTTTTCTCATGGTTGGTACTTTGGTTTCTCTCCTGGGACACATTTATGCTGACAACAGAACCTTCATAGCAGCCATCATTTTTATTTTGGCAGGTAAAAAAATGAGTTGATCACCTATATGAAAAATCCACAACCTTCTTTTCATCAATCATCCATGCAATGAAGGAAATCTTTCTTTCGCTTCCATATGCACACAGTCATTTATCTCAAAACGCAATTAACAACACTCAACTCATTTTTGTCATATTTTTTTTTACACAAGAAAACCACATTTTGATGGAGAGGCCTGTCTAGCTTCAACTTTGCTGGTGTTAATAATATCTTAAAGATGACATGCGTTGTAATGAGGTGATTATCTATGGAAGCGTTTCCCAGGTGGGGCATGGGCTGATTTTTGGTGGTGCGCACCCATCACACACGCCTAAATAGGACAAGCTTTTTTTGCAAACTTATGTAAAATTTTATGCAAAATTATATAAAATTTTATGCAAACTTATATAAAATTTTATGCAAAATTATATAAAATTTTATGCAAAATTATATAAAATTTTATGCAAAATTATATAAAATTTTATGCAAAATTATATAAAATTTTATGCAAAATTATATAAAATTTTATGCAAAATTATACAAAATTTTATGCAAAATTATACAAAATTGTATGCAAAATTATATAGTTATATAGTACTCCGTAGTTCATTTTTGATAAATTTAATGCACCGGTAGATGAAGTGAGACGCGGAAGATCACCTTGCTTAAAAATGGGTCGCGATGCTAAAAAGTTTGGGAACCTCTGATCTATAGAATTGATAATTCAGCTTTAACTGGAAATGATTTCAGTGCAGTTTTTGAAGCACCTTTATTACAAATAGGTGAATTTAAGTGCGGAATTTAAACTTTATGATCTTTTTTTTTCGTGCTTGGTTGTGGAGTCATAAAATTTTGTGTGTTAAGTAGTTTAGATTTTTTTTCCATTTTGGTTTATCACTTTTGAAGCTGTGCTGCTTTGGCATTAGATGGGTTTAAAATTTTTTTCCACCATATTAGAGTATAGATTTTTCTATTATGCAGGGAGTAGTAAATATGATCTGACTTTATTTTGTGGACATATATTTTCTTCTGCGCTACGTGTTTTTCCATTTGTTGTTTGTTGAAATTTGTAGTATTTTCCTACTGTAAATCCTTTCATTGGACTGTCGTTCCCTAATAAAGTGCAGGCAAAATCTAAATTTTGTAATTAGTGTGTTGGCCTTTATTATACCGCTGGGCGTTAATAATACACAACCTAAAAATGAATTGAATTTTTGGCTGATAAAATGTAGTTAAGTTAACAACATTTATTGCCTATTTATATAATTAATATTTTCCGTTATAACTTAGCAAAATATCTAATTTTTGCACATTGTCTAGCCATTGTAAATTGTCTGTATGTAACTATAGTCTTCTGCAAATGAAAATAACAAATGCTTGTACATGAAATGTGGAACATGTTGCAAGTTGTGGCAATTCTGAATGAAGTTTAAAAGGATTTCCAACAAATTTAGTGTGCGGAGGAAATCTGGATTTTATAATTAGAACACTGCGTTATTAGAGCATTTACGGTATGTTTCGTACAATAATCCCTTGATTTGCTTGTGTGGTTTGGCATTTATTACTGAATTCTTATCGCGAAGTCTAAATCAGTTGTCGATTTTCCTTCGCATCGTTCAAATATACATTGAAATTATATTGCAATGTATTTTGAATTGCGTTTGGCTTCACAAGAATGCATTTGGAGTGTTTGGCACTCCAATTCTTGTCGCCTCACTCAGTCACCCCAGATCTATGTATCTGCCAATCAGTGACCAGTGACTTTGACCCATTTTTAACTCCTTTGTTTTTCTATGAATAAACCACATTCCATACAATTTCCTACAACCGACTGGTCGTTTTCATGACTCCAGCCCTACTACATCCAAATGCAATCCAACAGCATTGAACCAATACAAACACAAGTACGAAACACACCAGCATTTAACATAATTAATTAAATGAATGTCCAATGACTTCAAATTTCACCTGAGTTAAAGTTCAGTATAATATAAACAATATCGTACTTTTGCAAAATACGGTATTCTTGGTGTCTCAGCCGCGGCTACTATTCAAGGGCGACTTTTAATCGGTAAAATACGATATTGCAAAATTTATTTTTTAACTATATGGGAACGATGATCACAAAATGGAAAGGCTTTTGGTGAAAACTAATCTCGTTTTGTTTTTGTTTAATATTAGTGCTATTAATATCCCAATTCTAATTAATCACTTTTGAGATGAGCACGTTGAGATAGAAGATCCTATTCATTACAAAATTGAAACGACGGACGTGTTTTTAATCTGTGTGGTTTCTTTCTCATGAGAAAATCGCAAATATTTGTGTTTTTAAATTAAAATATAAATTAGCACTTCCAATTAGGAAAAAAAAACATTTATTGCTAAGCGACAAGTTAAAATTACTTTCCATTAATTAAAGTGTAGGAATTTTTTCCCTTTCTTCCCTTTTTGCATTGTTAGAGTTTTAATTACAATCTGGATAACGATCAATTGCGGTCTAAGCTATTATTGGCTGTTTAGCAGACTAATTTTAATTACTCTTCATCACAAATTTGGATTAAAGTTTTACGAGATAAGAGATTTTTCAGAAATGGAAGGGAAGAAATGGAAATTGGTAAAGTCTATTTATATTTGGAAGATGGGCTTTTTTATTGCTGAATTTAATGGCTAAAATATTAGCAATATAAGAGCAACTTTATAGACCCTCTTAAAGATCAAAAGTAACCGATATCTCCCATAGGAAATGAAGCAGTTGAACGGTTCTGAAAAAAAATTTAATTTATTACTTTCTTGCAATAAAAAAAATGCATATTTATTAGCAATAGATTAAATTTCCTCATTATTTTAAATAAATTACCAAATTTTCTAATATTTAAAGAGGAAAACCATTAAATAAAAAAATGCGCCATTGCAATTACAGTGATACATTCGAAACTCTTTATAACGAATCGCGATATAACGAATTATCGATATAACGAAGGCAGTGGTTACATTCACGTTTGACGTTAACGTATTATTTTCATTATTTAGCCCTTTATTGATTCCATCTAATTCTTTAACACCAATTTTTTACAGGAACTTTTTCTACTGATTTTTTGAAGCAGAAAAAGTATCGCATACTTTTTGCCACGGGTTGTATAATGAATGCCTGGTCATAGAGCACCACGTTAAAAAATTTCGATTCAACAAATTCTCGTTATAACGAATCGATTTTTAGGGTCTCTTGTGATTCGTTATAAAGAGTTTCGACGGTACATGTCTGAAAAAAGTGTTCTGGGCTGGGAAAATACAGGTTGCAAAACACATGGCTTTACGTGCACTAGTTTGTAAATGTAGGAGGGAAATTGAGAGTATTGCTCGTATGCGTCAATTGATTGCGAACCAGCCACGAGAAGTGTAAGGTGGCAATTGCGGGGTGGGAATGAGAAATGTATTTGCTGCAAATGCAAAGAACAGCATTTAATGAAAATTTTTTTGAACCATTTATTTGCGTGGCATTTAGCTCTTTGGAAATTTGCAACTTTAAGTTGTTTGTTTTGCTGATTTTCACTGAAAAGTTTGTGCTTTAAAAGGTTAAAATTAGTTGTTTTAATGTGATCTTGTCTATTGTTGAAAGTTGTTTTGGCAAAGTGTGTGTCCATTAGGGTAATTAGGGATTTACCATCAATTAGCCATCTGTCAATTTAGGTTGTCAAAGTTTTAAATTAGCATTTAAGTGATGCTGTGATTACCTGTCATGTGTCATTTGAATAATAATGCCAACACATTCATTTATAATGATCAAAGTGAATCAAAGTAAATAAACGTTGAAGTATTGATGTTGTAACTCAATTTAAAGGAGATGAAGTTGAGTTTTAGTTGTTTTTTTTTGGGGATTATTTTGAAGAGTACTTAAATCGTTTTGTTGAATGACTCGAGTCAACGAACAATGCGATTAAATTATATTATTCTCTCCGGAATAGGCTACTTGTTCATCGATTTATTGAGATTTTGAAGCGAATGGTCCGAGGCTGGTCTGTAGAAAGAAAACTAGACACCATAAATGTCACATCAAAAAGTACAGTAGAGCGTCGATTATCCGAGCGTTGGTCATGCGAATGACCGATTAACCAAACTGTAGTTTTAAACGCTCGAAGGTTGGGTGATTACAATGAACGACACGTGGTAAGGTTGACAACTTAATGATACTTTATTCAAACAATAACTGAGGACTCCATCTTGAGAAATCCTTTGTTCGACTCTGACCAATTCGACTCTAGAATATTACTGAGTGTATTTTTACGTGTCGATCTTCCATATGATGTCAGATCCACGGTCCTTGACTGTTCTGCGTCTCGTTGCCGTTACCATTGCAAGCACATGCGTAAACGACTGCACACTCACGTTTTAAAAGTTCAAAACACTGCTTAAATTTTCCTCTCTGTAATTACTCCATCGGAGTGTTTGAAATTAAATAAATAAATAAATAAATGGAACCCTTTTTAATGTTCGGAAAGTTGCATGTAGAAAAAGCTTGCGTTGTGACCGTGTGGAAATGCTAGTTAGGTGTGCTTTTAATAAACTTGAGTAGAATGTGTTGCTTGAGTGAACATTAGTGGTTGTGGTGCATGCAGAGCAAGCCACTGGAGTATGTTGCGTAAATACAATTATCAGAGCTAGTGCATTTTGATGACAAGGCACAAGTGCTCAATGTTGTCACCAGAGGCCAGAGAGATTCTATCTAGTTATGTGATTTATGCTTCACACATACATTATGAGTTGCTGGCGGGAGCAAGAAAGTCTCATGTTTCACAAAATGTTATCATCATTACACGTCTTAAAATTAAAGGACAAGCTGATTAACTGCTTTTTATCTCTTCTCTTTATGGCTCATCCACAACACAATGAATCTTGTTTATTTAAAGGATACCACTAATCGTTTGTTCAAATATTTGTCTATGGTCAATTTACGCAGTTCTGCTCGGCCGTTAATACCCCATCTAAGTACTGACCAAGCCTAATGCTGCTTTACTATGGTGTTCTAATATGAACACGTGATTATTATGCCAAGTTAAATAAATCGTAGCAACCACTGCTAGTAAAATAAAAGTTATTTTAGTTCAATAAATCATATGTAGATGGTGCTTAGCCACTATGACATCATGGGATGATCAACTAGATTGAATGGGAGTAACCGGAGTCATTTCAGAATAAAACAAACTGTAACAAGTTTGTGCCATCCTAGACTTTTTGACCCCTGCAATATGCTGTTATCCTAGACATTTTTGTCGGTATCGGTACTTTTTTGCCGGTCCTGCGATACTTTTTTCCAAGTACCGCGATACTGTTTTGCCAGTTCAAAGTGCTGTATACTGGTACCACTGTATTTTCTTGCCGATACAAAGTAGTGTGTACTGGTACAATGGTATTCTTTAACCAGTACCAGCTAACCACAGACTGTCACCTAATTTTACTATCACTGCAATCTGCACTAAAAAATGCAGGATTATCAAAACACAAGGACTATACTCTGGCCATGTGTAAGTTTGGCCTAAATCCGAGCCTTTTCTCTGGTGTAGTGATACAAGAAATTAGATCCAAACACCAGGATTGCAACCGATCTACTGAAAATAGTAAGCGAACGTTCTAAGATTTCTGGAAGAAGCAAGCAATAAATTCTGAACTATTTTTCCTGGTGGCAGCACAGAGTGAGTTATGAGGCTCGGATTTAGGCCAAACTTACACATGGCCAGAGTATACACAGACTAAGCTATTCCTGATTTAACCAACAGGAAGTTGATACATCCTGATTTATCCTGCAGCCAGTTGATTCATTCTGAATTACCCTGGAGCATGTTGATAAATTCTCATTTCTCTGCAATCAATAAGGAATTTGTAAAGCGATAGCCTTTGCCTGAGTTGTGACAGGGTTACATCGAGAACAAGGATTTGACTTTTAAATCTTCTTTGACCTTTTCTCTTTCCTATTTTGTCATTTTCTACACAATCTTCAGTCGAGCGCGGTAATTATCTCCACCACTCACCTTTCCCAACCGCAATGTAAACAAAAATGTTTCCCAACAACATTACTCTGCAAGACAACTGAACACAGAAAGATAAGAAAAGCGGACACGAAGCAGCCTCTGTTTGTCGCCACACACATTTTTCTTTCTACAAGAGAAAAGAAGTAGAGAAAAAAATGGGCACTTATTTTTCATTGGACAACAACCACCCACTTCTTTGTAGGCTGAAAAATTTGTTGTCGCAAAACTCCATATCTTTTGTACAAAGCAATTTAGAATTCAAGAAATGCAGGCAAAGGAGAAGAGGAGGAAAAAAAAAACATGGTGGAATACCGGAGACTCTTGGGAATCTGGTCTATTACATGTGCTCGTTTCCATGACAACGAATATCTAAATGGTAATGGCTGAACGTCACGAACCATTGCTTTGTTGCAGTGGCTGCAGAATGCTGATGGTAGTGCACTGCCTCGCTTTTAACGGCCTATTCTTGAGAAATGCGATAGCTCCGCGAGGACGTATGCCAACAATCTACAAGCTAAGTGGTGGGCGATACAAAATGCTGCAAATTTAGCTGTGAACGTTCGGGATGAGTGTGTGGGTAGTTTTCAAGAAGCTTTTTTTTAAATTGTGCACAATCCCGGGTTATCTTGAGGGTCGTGGCGTGGGTTTTATCGTGCTAACAGGTGTTTTGGACACAGGGTTTTGTGGTAATACTTGTGTCATGAGTTAGGTTCAAGAACACCAGCTTGTTTAACATTCCACTGCTATGTTGAGGTCATTTTGAGCTTGCAACCATAAAATTTTTTTTAAAAAAAGACACAAGTTTGTTGGTTGGTCTTTTGTTCTCGGTATTCTGATGTGAGTAATTTGTATGAGCTTAAATTAATTGTACAGTATTATTAATAAACGCCCCGGCATTTATTTGTGGCAGTGTGGTATTGTTATTACAGGTAACGTTGTGGCACAGTGTCTTGAAACACAATTGACTGCTAAAGCATTTCAAAGTTTTGCTAAAGCGCTAGATGTTAAGGTTTTATAAACCCAAACTGCGGTGGAAGCGAGATCTAAGAACAAGTCAACAACATTCCTTAATCCGATGTTTAACATCTATGGAGATCAGCCACTAATTGAAGGATTAATTGTAAGCCACTCCAATGCAAAACTATTTGCTTCCTGAGCATTTCGGTCTTAGCATTCTAATTTGTTGCCATTGCTACAAAGTCGTTTCTACAGAGGTATTGTCATGTTAGATTACATCTTAAACATTGCATCACTTTGAATAGTTTATTTCAATATCTTTTTAATATTATGGAATTATCATTTTGTGATATATTAGCTTCGGCTTATAATCGAGGGCGACTTTATTCAAAATAGTAGTACCTGCATTCATAAATAAAAATAACAATTTTAGTTTCAACAAGTGTTTAAACAGAAAATGATGTCATTTTTGTTTTAAAATTGAAGTAAAACCCAAAATATTTTAGTTTTTGCCGCGACGTGTAATCGAAGGCAACTTTAATTCGCGAAATACGGTAGTTCCATTTGCATGTTTATTTTTATTTATTTATTTATTTAAGAGACACTCCAATGGAGTAAGATACAGGTTTATGAAAGAGCTTGTTGGTCTAATAGGTGTTTGCGAAGTGTCGGATTTTTTTGGTTTTACTGAAGCCAACTTTTCATTCAGTTTCTATACAAAGCGGCCGTTGATCAACATTTGAAGTTGACAGTTTGCGATTGTGCCAACGAAACTATTGAGAATTAGACTAAGTATTGGAAATATTGCAGACAATGCTCGAGTGTGGATTGACAATCGATATGAAAATGTTGCAAGCGATGTACACATAAAAATGAAGATTTTGCCGCGTTATTACAGCCATGCCGTACATCGCGAGTTCTATTTCGTTGTGGTGATATTGAATGGCACCGTTATGTGCGGACTCCTGCTGCTCCCCAGACACCGACTAAGATACTTTTCCCTGAGTTTTTCACCAAATCGCGATTACCCCAAATTACTATCAAGAAGAAGAAAAGATTCTCAAGACTTTATTGTGGTCGGTTTGGGACCCCCACTGCTGTTTACCACTGAGATAAAATGCAGGGCCATGGCTTTTTATCGCCCTCGACGAAGATTGTTGGTTGGAATGAAATGAAACCTTTTTACCATTTCAAGAGAGGCGCCATAAATGGTGGAAATGCGACTTGTATTTTCTTTTTTGCTCAACAGCCCCATACATAATATTGGCTGCTAAACACACAACCTTTTTTTTTTTTTTAAATAATTTTGTAATAAATAATTTGATTGCAATTGTAAATTAGAGAGTTTGCAGGATGCATTTTTCCCTTACAGTTAAAGACTATACGGTATAAAAATAGTGTAAGGGAAAAATGATAAATTACAGTAAGTTTTTGCGGGCTGCACATTTCTCTTATCACTACACTATTTCAGCCAAATACTGACAGTTAGTAATTTTGGGCCTAAAAATTCAATTTGGGGGCGTAAATATGCAAATTTCTGCATAAAATTCCATTATTATGCCTATGAAGTATGGTTTTGGGCCTAAAATTCAATTTTGGGCCTCACTTATCATTCAATCTACGTACCTATGACTGATGTGTTTGATCGGGACAACAAAATAATCGCCATTTGCAATGGGCGGAGCTAACAATATAGTGTTCTCAATTCTGATTGGCTGCGCTATATTTTAATTTAGTGTTGAAAATGATACACTAAAGATTTTTCTCTTACGATATGGCACTAAAATAGTGTATCGTAGAGCAAAATAAGGGAAAAATGCAGCCCGCAAATTCTCTAATGACTACTGTCTTCACTCGATAAAAACACCATGGCGTTGTATTCGAGTTTTTCTAGAAATGGCAATTTTGTAAACATTGAGCAAAAATTTGAATACAATACCGTGGTTTTATTTTCGGGTGAAGACGGTAGTGGTTTTTTAATTTGGTTGTTTTTAAGTGACGGAAGATTTAGGTTTGGTTTTAATCGGTTTAGTTTGGTAGAGAGAGTTGAATGCCAATTGAAGGAATTAATTTAATAATGCATCAAGGCAGGTTTAAAGCTGCTTAGTTGAGAAAGTTTTCTTAGAATTGATCCAGATTGTTTTTCTTTTGCTGCATTAAGAATTAATGGCTGTCAATTCGTTGTGTATGTAATATTTATTGAAGAAACAGAAGTAATAAATTGAGATTTAGTCTTGCTAGCATTAAATTGTAATTTACTGGCAGAAGAGGAATGGAAGGAACTAGAAAAACAGAAAGCTCAACGAACAAATAAAAGTGAAAAGCCATAAGTGAAAAGCCATAATGACAAAAACCAAGCAAAGTTAATAAAACCAGCCGCTTCTCTTCGAATGAAATATGATATTTGTCCAGCAGTGTGTAAATAAAGATTGTAGGTTTGTTTACAAGGAGCGCATTACCAGAAAATTTTGATATAACAAACTTTTATTACAACGAACTGATTTCTCAGGTCCTTTGCTGTTAAAACTGGCGTTTAAAGGAACGTGCGAAGAGGGGAGAATTGGAAAAGACGCCATGTTTGGTTACCAGAGGGTCACTTCGGTGAATGCAATATACCGTACTGCCTCGATTTAACACCGGGCGTATCTAAATGCCGGGCCTCGATTAAACGCTGGGGGCTAGGCGGCGTGAAGTGCACTAAATGCTGCCGAAAGCCGACCCGCCCGGGAGGGGGTCGGCTTGGAAAAATTAATAATTGCCCCGGCGTTAAATCGAGGCAGTACGGTATTGTAGAATATATTTGTGAACCATATGGGCATCCGCACTGCAACTAATTGAACCAAATATACATTTAAAAGATACCGAGTTCAAATTTTGCCCTTTCAAAAATGTAGGCCCAAATAGACTATCCAATTACTTCGGCCTGGAAAAAAGAAAGAACAAATTGAGTGCAATGAGTTGTATCAAAGTGGATGATTTTAACGGGAACTTATTGACTAAAGTGTCAAGTTGATTGGTTGAGTGCAGTTCGGGCCATCAATTAGGCCGCTTGTAATTAAAGTATTGAAAAGAGAAAGGCTGACTGTGGGCCCTATCTCTTTGATTGTAAATTCCCTTCTGAAATGGCACGCAGCAAATGTCCTGTGATATTTCTCACCCTCAAGCCTCGCATCATTTATTCCGGAGCACCCAACAAAATTTGTTTTTCCAATTTTCTTTTATTTTAAATTAGACCGGTGTTTTATCCCAAGTCGAGGCAAAATGTGCACAAGTTTTTAAAGTGCAAGACCCAACTAAGCATGAAATTAACACTAGGCAGGCCTCAAGCTGACAATCTCTATCAAACAGACTTGTGGAAAGAAAAGCAGCTGCTTTTTCCTAATTGCACCAAATAAATGGGCACAAATTGCCTTCAGCAAATTGTGCAAATTGATATCTAACAGCCAAATTAAACTCCTCGAAATGGACAGCCATGGGACCTGGAGTTTTTCATACTCAACATCATTACAACTGCATTTAATAGAGACAGCTTGAATTTCTTCAATGCTAAACGCCTCAATGGCATCATCACACATTTTCATCCTTCCATCTCTTTATATGATGTTGTTAAACAAATGGCAAATGGCACTGCAGGAAGGAGTTTACCAAAATGGCATTGCTTATGTTGGGCATGCTGGAAGCTGTTGTTGCAGCTCCCTTCCTCCAATTTTGTGTGTGGTCATTTGAAAGGGGACCCAGTGGCCATCCCAAGAGCTTCTGAGGTGATAAAATGAAGGATCAATATGGATCTCGCTCCGCGCTTCGCACACTCTTTATTTGCCAAAGCATTAAGATAAAATAGTTAGTTGTTGTGTTGATGGGGACGTTTTACATCCAACTTGAGAGTTATGGATTTTTTTTCTGATGAAGATTCTCTGGGAGATTATGAGGGATGGTGGTGTTAATGGAGAGTATATCTCTTATCTCAGATTTTAATGGGTTATCTTGAGCGGCGTGGGTCAAGAGCTGGGATGACACGTTGGGAGATGGATGTGCCATTGAGAAGAATGGAGAAAACAAGTGCAGAATCTTAATGGAGTGTTACGGGGTTGTGACATGTGACATTGTGCAGCATTATGTTCTGGCGAAAGTAAAACCGATAGTTTGCAGCAGTGAGAAATTGTAATTTTGTTTTAAGAGTAAGGTGTGTTTAATTCTGCGAGGATAAGTGACCATTTTCCTTTAATGGAGGAAAGTGTGGGACAGAGCTTTCAAATTTGTGAAGGAATGATCTTATGTCGAAAGGCCTTTGGTAGAAAAACTGTTTGTTTTGTGTTTGTTAGATTTTAGTGCCAAGAATGTCAAAAACTTAAAATAAGTGTGAAAGTAGCTGGAATTATTTTTTTTCTAGAAATTAAATTAAAGGGGACCAACTGTAATTCTTTAAATATTGTCACGCGGTAGAGCCGTACCGTGTGTCGACTGGCTCTAACGCGCATTTCATGGCAATTTAGTACAATAAACCATCACCAGATTGCGCTGCGCGTTAATGACATGCACGGACCGTATTTTATCGATTAAGAGCCGCGGCTCTTATTCGACACTGCCATTTTTGTTCCATTAGTTTAATGTAACAAACGAAGTCTGAACGTCACAAAAGAAGCGTATGTTCATCGTTCGTGAGGTAAAATACGGAAACAATACCGTGTCTCACCAGCGGCTACTATTCGAGGGCGGCTACAATTTGAGGGCGACTCTTAATCGGTAAAGTACGGTATTTTCTATTTTGTAACAAATATAATTTTTTTTCCAAATCATTAATAAGATAATTTAATATTTACATCATAAAACACTATTAATGGGAGCGCTGAAAACACTTTTGCAATGTTTTTGTGCTAGTTGGCAAACCAAGAACATGTGACGCATGAGTCTATGCATCTAATCTAATAACTAATATTCTTTGATTTATTTAAGTTTAATGTGTTAGTTTTCCTGGAGAACTAGGATTGCGCACATGCGCAATCAAAGGAGGCAAAAATGACCGGTCACAGCTAGCAATCTTTAAATTCATATTTGAGGCGTGCGCATTGAAATCGGACAATTCTTTTGCTACACTTTTGGAAAATTAAGGACGAGCTTATCTTGCTGTCGCTGTATTGCATCTGGTGGCCAAAGTTGTAGCAAATAAATTGTCGGTTTGGTTTCAGTCATAATCACTATGATTGTGGCTTTAGAGAACCCGCAGATTTATTTAATTAAAAACAACTAAGCTTTTCGACCTCGTGTGGTCGTTTTCGGATTGTTAATGTGTGCAGTCATCAGTCAGTAATGGTGAAGATTGCTATGCAGACTGATAAATGCAAACATTAACAACCTGGAGATGACCAGCGAGGTCGAAACGCTTAGTTGTTTTTAATTAAATAAATTTGCGAGTTTTCTGAAACCGTAATCACATTTATTCACAAATTAAAAGTAACACGCAGGAATCGCATTGTCCATACATTCTTGTATAATGTCTGCAATTAAATGCAGTGTGCAAGTGTGCAGTCGAGTCATAAAGCAAGCAGAAACTGTGTCACAAGAACACTAGCACAATGAAATGCTTTGAAAATGAAACATCTTAGACGTGTGCTGAAAGCATAATTTTCCATTTCAGGAAATAGAACTGCAACCTCGTATTAAATGCATTTATGTGTCAGTAGAGATTTGTTTCTCTCTGCTTTGTGATCAACAACCACCACCTGCACTACATATATCTGCCTTTCTCTTTTATTTTAATATATGGCTTTTTTCACTTGACCAATGCCTTTGTGTGGTAATGGATACAAAAAATGCATGTCTTTTTCTTCTTTCATAAATCAAACCAAATGAACTTATCATTTTTTTTTGGTTGATATTTTGATGTTAAGCTTGAGGGTTTAAATGCAGTGAAATGCAGATACATTTTATCATAAAAAGCCATTTTTGTGCAATTGAGGGATTTAGCATAAATGCCTTTTAGTCGGTGCTTCATGAATCTTGGAGGTGCAGAAGGAGGATTAGGACAGCTTCATTTTTCAGTAAAACCCTTAAATTGGATGAAAAGAATATGAATAGATTAGATAAGTTTTGACATTAAAGTTTTCTTGAATATTTTAATTTAATTTTTTTTATTTAATTTTTTTTTTACATTTGGATTTAAATTCATTCATTTTCACTCTTTTTAAATGTTGGAAAAAGCTAATCCTATAAAACTGTGGGTCCCTGGATGGATAGAAATTGAATATTTTGCTAAGTTATGACGCAAAATATGAATTATATAAAGAGGCAATAAATGTTGTTTAACTATAGGCTTGTCCAATTAATTTAATATTTACTAGTACTTAAAAGAAAAACCAGGTGGAGGGCTTGACCTCTACTTATGGTCTAGCCCGAGACCTGACCCCCAGTCCAATTTTAAGGAACTGAGGAATAAAACAAGTAGTTTCAGAAATAAAACTTTATTTACTGAAAACATCAAGGAGAGGTGACGGATCGACTTTATTGGCGATCTGAAAATACAATAAAAAACCATAAACAAATGTTGTTAGGGTGGTCAAGATATCTATCAACCAAAAAACATAAAATCCAAATGAGGGTGGGAAATAACAACATTTATTGCCTCTTTATATAATTCATATTTTGCGTCATAACTTAGCAAAATATTCAATTATATTACAGCTTAGGCAATAAATGTTGTTTAACTATAGGCTCTTCGTAGCCTCTAAAACAGTAGAAGTAAAATCAGTCGAAATTCTCTCGACTGGATGATTATAAAATTTGAAAAATATCGAGGCAGAGGACCAATCTGCCGCTCGAAGGATGTGAGATAAATTAACTCCTTTTGACCAAGCAAAGGAAGTGGCGGCTGCACGGGTAGAATGGGCCGAAAAAATAGCAGTGTTTACTCCTGCCATGGACAAGGTTTCCTTGATCCACCTGGCAATAGTGGAAGAAGTGACCGGTCCAAAAGGACGTGAGGACGCCAAAAAGAATTGAAGAGAGGATCCGCGAAAAGCGGCTGAGTGTTTTAAATAAAATTTAATGGCCTCGACCGGACATAATTCCTCGTCCTCGAAACGGGGTAGAACGAAAGGGACTGTAGAGGAGGATTTTCTCTTTCCTAGGAGAGGAAAAACACAAGAGTTAGCTGAAAAAACTACTTTGGATGATAAGAGTTTGAGATCTGAAGCCCTTCCTGCTAAGGAAAGGGCCAAGAGTGTGGCGATATGACGATTAATCTCTAACTTGGAGAAGGTAGGAAGTAAAAGAAACCGTGACTTAAGGAAGAGAAGAACCGGGCCTACATGCCAAATGGAGGAATATTTCGGAATTTGTGGACGCGAATTTGCGATGCCTTTCATGACGCGCCTGATAAGTGGGTGAGAACCTAGATCAATTGAAGAAATTAAACTGATGGTCTGAGAAATAGCCGAACGATGGGCATTTATTGTGCTAAGCGCAAAATTATCAGTAAAAAGAGAAGAAAGGTAATTTGCCAACTTTATGGCAGATGGGCGAACAGGGTCAACATTGTTTCGTGTAGACCAGTGGAGCCAAGACTTCCAGTGTCCGTCGTAGATCTTATTTGATGAGGACTGCCAGGAACACCCCACCAATTTGGAAGCGTTCGTTGAAAGACCTCCGTTTCCGAGGGAACCGATGACAGTTTCCATGCGGCCAGCTGCAGGGATCGCGCTAGGAGAAGCGGATGGGGTTGTTTCAGCGCATTCGTCAAAAGATTCGGGAGTTGGGGCAACCGTATCGGGGATTCCGTCGATAGGGACCAGAGAAGCTGAAAAATAAATCTCGATTTAGTAGAAAGAAAAGAACAAATTTCCTGAATGTGGAATTACCGGAAACCAAGCTTGGCTAGGCCAAATCGGGGTGATCAGAACTATTCGAGTAGGTGTCGAAGCATTGCGGATTTTTTGAAGGCATTTTGGAACGAGGCAAAAAGGAGGAAAGGCGTAAGAAATTCCTGATCCCCAGTCCTGAACTAAGGCATCAAAGGCCTGAGCAGCAGGGTCGGGCTTCCAGCTAAAGAAGTTTTCTAATTGCGCATTATGCATTGCCGCGAAAAGGTCTAAATAAAAGGGACCCCAAATTTGATCAATGGAGTGAAAGACCTTATGATTCAACATCCAGTCACCTGAGTCTACGATCTTACCCCTAGAGGCCGCGTCCGCTTCTATATTGAGGCGACCCGGGATGTGCTCCGCTTGAACAGAGATATTCCTTTCCATAGCCCAAGACCAAAGGTCTTGTGCTACGGCAGTAAGGTCTCGGGATCTGGGGCTGCCCAGATGATTAATGGAGGCAATCGCTGCAGTATTGTCCATTCTAATCTTAACTATACTATCGGATAAATCCTTAGCAAAAGACTTGAGACCCCAAAATGCAGCTAAAAGTTCAAGAACATTGATATGTTTCTTAACAAGGGGAGAGGGCCAGGAGCCTCCTATACTAACGCCTGAAGAAGTTGCCCCCCATCCTGTTAGGGAGGCATCGGAATCAAAGCATAAGAGACAAGGTTTAGGAAGAAGAGATCTGCCCTTGCAAAATCTCAAATTTTGTTTCCACCATAAAAGCTCTGACCTAGCTTCTTCTGTTATAAAACATGTGGATTCATAATTTCCGGTGAAATTACGGGCTTTTAAATGTTGCAGTCCCCGGTAATGTAGGGGCGCAGAGGAAATGGCAATTGTTGTGGCGTTAAGTTTGCCGATAATAGAAGACAGTTCTCGTATAGAACAGGTTTCTGATTGAAGCAAGTCTTCGAGGGAGGAAAGAATATTCTGAACTCTGTCTGGTGGCAAGGAGACGCTCATAGAAACTGAATCAATTAGAAAGCCTAAAAAGGTAATCGAAGTAGTGGGCTCAAGGATCGATTTTTTCAAATTAATGATAAAACCCAGAGCGCGAAAAAGAAGGCAAACAAAATCCCTCTGTCGTGTAAGAAGTTCGTGAGATTTATTTATAAAAAACCAATCGTCTAAATAGACTGCTAACCGAACGTAAAGAGATCGAAGGAAAGTTGCTACAGCTCTACACAATTTTGTAAAGTAAAAGGGAGCGGGACCTAAACCAAAGGGAAGCACTCCTAGTTCATACAGAACACCTTCCCAGAAAAATCTCAAAAATTTTCGAGATTCTGGGTGTATGGCCACCGAAAAATAGGCATCAGATAGATCCAGTTTAAACATAAAAGCGTCTTTCTCCACCAGAGACAAGGCGGTGTGAATATTCTCCATTTTGAAATGGTTGAAAACCAAAAAGGAATTGAGGGGTTTAAGATTAATAATAGGCCGAAAACCGCCATCTTTTTTAGAAACTAGAAAAAGAAAACTAATTATTTGATCTTGGCAAGGAAGAACCGAATAAGCGGCCCCTTTAAGGATCATGGCCTTAACCTCCTCCCTGATTAGTTCATGTTTAATCTGATCGAAAACTGGTGTACGAAATTCTGATTGAATAGGTGGACTTAAAAATTCCAATTTTATCCCTCTGACCGTATCAAGAACCCAAGAATCTGAGGTGATAAAGGACCAAGTGTCGTGACAAAGGGGTAAACGTCCAGATGAAAGACAGGCGTCAGGAAAGGAAAAGTGGCTACACCAAGCCGTTACCGTTTCTAGTGAAGCCGCCACGACCCCTTCCCCGGTTGCTGGGGAAGGGGTTTTTACGAAAGGGCTGTTGCTGCCCTTTGTTGTAATCCGGGTTACGAAAGCTTCTACTCTGATCTCTGTCGTCCGGTCGTGTGTGGGAATAATCTCTGCGCTGAAAACTCTCGACGGGGCGACTAAAACCACGGCGGAATCGATTATCGCGACGAGGACCCTTCGCGGGATTTTTACTTCTCGCTCTGTCCACTGATGCGAATTGGTCGGCTTGCTTTTCTGCAAGGAAAAACAATAAGTTGTAAGACTCTTAAATTTTTTGTATCGAAAATATGGGTTACTGAATCTCTCAAAAAATTGCCCTTGAAAAAGAGTGTCTCCCTCCGAATTTCGAAAATGCTTCACCATGTCGGACTTCTTCGTACCCAAACCTTGAACGACATTGAAACGTCGTTCGTCGCTAATTGCGTTCATAGCATTTCGAACTTGTTGAAAAATGGCTTTGTTGGCGTAAAGCAATTCGTCTTTGTTCATGGGGTCGTTTGTTGACGAACGATCGTAGATTCTTGCCGTAATCGACCCAACGCGCGCCATCATGCCGTTTAAGCGACGCAAAAAACGTTCTCGCGGAATGGAAAAGGACGTGTTTCGTGCCCCCACATAGGCCTCCACATCTTCGTCCATTTTCTTCTTTTTCAAAAAGGGAACCTGTCGAGTCGGGCACGGAAAATCGGCCTTAAAACTGTTATTTTTGGCCGTCGAAACTGGTTTGCTCAAAATTCGAACTATTTCCTTGGCGGACGATTCGTGGAGAAAAGGCGCATCTTCTTCGAGATCATCGGAGTCGTCCGACGATCGGTCGGATTCCTCGTCCTTTCGAGACGGCGATTTTCGCGATTTGGCGTGCGGTTTGTCTCTTTTCTCGAGTTCTCGTCGGAGACGTATAATTTCACGGTCCTTACGAGACAGTCTTGCGGAAAATTCTCGCTCATCGTCTGACGAGCTAGAGCGTGACGAACGGTCGGAATCATACTCTGAAACATCTGACTACAACCAGTCAGTAACAAGAGTGAGAATTTTATCTACAATTCCGCATGAGAATTACTTACTTGATTTTCAGACTGAAATGTGCCCCACTCGTCTCTACGAGATCGAGACATTTTTGGCAATTCGGTAGACCCCTCCCGCTGAAGAGGGGCCCCACCTGTCTGATTCTGCGAGAAAGCCATAAAGATGAGCTTCTCGATGGCCTGGGAAGAAAGTCCCAAGTCGGGCGCCTGACTATTCGCGACTTGCGAGGCGGTAAAGTCGGGCCCTCTCGGATCCCGTACATCATCGTTTCCAAAAGATTCGTCAAGGCGTTCTATCGTTTCATCTGATGGTGTGGGAACGATGGAACCATCTAATAGGATCCTCGATTGGGACGAGGAAGGCGGCGCGATGGGCTCGTGGTGAGTTTCAACACGCGTGGTGGTGGTGATAGGCTTAGTGGTGTTGGTGCGACCACGCGGTGGTCGTGCTTTCTTGGAGCTTAAAGAGTCATCTGCTGTCTTCTTACCTCTAACTTTAGTAGGGCTCATCGTAAAAGGTAGTCAAAGTGCAAAAAAGCGATATAAAACTAAAAAATAGCCAAAATTTTCTTGAACGCGAAAAATCACGTGTGGAGAACTTGGCTAGTAAAATTGGACTGGGGGTCAGGTCTCGGGCTAGACCATAAGTAGAGGTCAAGCCCTCCACCTGGTTTTTCTTTTAAGTACTAGTAAATATTAAATTAATTGGACAAGCCTATAGTTAAACAACATTTATTGCCTAAGCTGTAATATAATTCAATTTTCCCATTTTATTTTACTCTATTCTCCCAAGTAAACTCCAAAGAGGAAAAGAAAATAGAGATAAAAAAAAAGTTTGTGGAATTTTTCTGAGAAATTACACATTGGTTGACTACATCTGCACTATTTCCACATGGGATGTTTGAAAAAAGGGCCATGTAGCGGAGAATGAAATTGTTACAGCAATTATCAAGGCGCTGGATAAGGAATTAGATTTTTTCTCTTCTTTCAAAATGTTTGACATTTTTACACCATTGAATTAAGAGCAAAGTTGAGCTCATTAGTCCATTTGCAACATGATTAAGAAAATTCTAATCTTTTCCTCATTAACTTTTAAATGTCTTTCTATTTTTAGGCTGGGATTCTAATTTCATTTGCTTGCCTAATGATAAGGGTCATGGTGGTTTAAAGAAAGGGGAAAAAAGAAGCTTGGAGAGAAAAAAATCAATTTTATTCTCATTAGCAATGGAGTGTTTTTCCAATTGATAGCTTAAAATGGTTTAATTCCCTCTTTCTGTGGGTTAAAAGGGGAAAAAATAAAGACAAACTACCAGAGAAGGGAGTAATTTAATTGTGTTACACACAAAAAAAATGTGTGGCTTTTTTTTAATCACACAAAAGCAGTTAATGATGAAAAAAGATAGGCCATTTTCTTCTGTGGTTCATTCTTGATTTCCCACGTGGTATTTCTTTTCTTTACCAAGTTAGTGTGGGTAGTAAATGGATTATGTACACAATTGTGAATTAGCAGTTGTGATTGTCGGTGATATGTTTGTCAATTCAGAGTTTGGTGTAATCAAAGGGCATGCTGGGTGAGAGTAAAGTGTAGTTCAAACAATAGAAATTTTATCACTTCAGAAAGAAAAAATTAGTAAACTTCCTTGCGAACTTCCTCCGACAACGATGTCAGGGGGTGCCTCTATCGGTCGTCTATTTAACAGGCTAGACCGCGGAAGGTCGAAACTTGGACTGCCAAATATTGTTAAATAACTTAAATAGACCGCAGGTGTAATTTCTCGCATTAATTTTTAAGAATATCTATCTATTGTGTTTTATATAATTACTTAAATGAGTCAAAATAAAAATTTAAAACTAGTAGTAAGTATAATGAGTTTTTTTTCTGGACCTGGATAAAAATTTTCAATAGTATCCGGACCCCACTTAAAATTACTTGGGCTAGAGTCTCATTCGTTATCAGAATTAACCAGACACATCACTCCACCAATTTAGAACGGCCATGAATCACCTTTAACGATGCCATAGAACAATGGTATCAATGGTGATATGTTTGTCAATTCAGGGTTTGGTTTAATCAAAGGGCATGCTGGGTGAGAGTAAAGTATAGTTCAAACAATAGAAATTTTATCACTTCAGAAAGAAAAAAATTAGTAAACTTCCTTGCGAACTTCCTCCAACAACGATCATCGGTCATCTATTTAACAGGCTAGACCACGGAAGGTCGAAACTTGGACTGCCAAATATTGTTAAATAACTTAAATAGACCGCAGGTGTAATTTCTCGCATTAATTTTTAAGAATATCTATCTATTGTGTTTTATATAATTACTTAAATGAATCAAAATAAAAAATTTAAACTAGTAGTAAGTATAATGAGTTTTTTTTCTGGACCTGGATAAAAATTTTCAATAGTATCCGGACCCCACTTAAAATTACTTGGGCTAGAGTCTAATTCGTTATCGGAATTAACCAGACAAATCACTCCACCAATTTAGAACGGCCATGAATCACCTTTAACGATGCCATAGAACAATGGCGATTTGGGTCTTAAACTTGCATAAGAGGACATATAGTAACCTTTTATACTTCTATTTCATATGCGTGTGACTTTGATGTTTTTATTTTAAAGGATTAAATGACAAATTAAATACGCGATTTTACTTAAGGCCTTTTGACCGTTGCAATCCTGTGATGTAACCACTGAAGATGATCGAAACGGTCGAAAGGCCTTTGGTGAAATTGCATATTTAATTTGTCATTTAATTCTTTAAAGTGTGATAACCTTATTGTGAGCAATAACCCTGGGGGTCAGTCTTAGCATTCAGGGATCTGTTCTATATATAAATGTTCCTTTCGATGAATAAAGCAGTCTAGTTACAACAATCAAACCTAATGGTCGTCTAATCATTCTCACGCTCATGAAACCTATTTCCATTTCAGCGACAAGCAAAAATTTGCGGATATGGAAACTAGGCTTAAGACTCGCTACAATTTGCATGACCGATCAAAAGTCAAACCTAGAATTTTCAGTGAGTTCAGTTTGACTAGAAACTCAAACATGCATATTTAAACGTATTATTATGGTTCAATGCTAGCCTAGGGCCCCACATTTTCACTCTGGCCTGGGGCCTAACATTTTCACGCCTGTCTGGAACCTCTCACATGTTAAAGCTGCCATTGACCTAGGCGCATATGGCAACCACATCTCAATTGACAGTTCAATTTGCGGGGAAGTAAAATGAATTAAGAATTTCTATGCTAATGTCACAGTGCTCTACAGCATTGCAGTTGGAGGTTTTCGTCTCTTGTAGTTTTGGGAGTTGAACTTGCAATTTCTTTCTTTTGAAAACATTATCTTTGGATTAGCCATGGGCGACTTGTATACTCCCACTGTATTTAGCATATATAGGCCTGCTGTATATACAAACAAAAACAACTTTGACCTCAAAGACGGAACATCTTAAAAGACCCTAGAGGCCAGAGATAAGCAAATTTGGAGGCTCCTTTACAAACAAAAAAAGATTCATCCAGCAGTAAAAATAGCTTTACGGCTGAAAAACATGGATCGTAGTTGTGATCTTATTAAAGAACAACATTGGTATTATACTTCTATTTCATATGCATATCACTTTGGTGTTTTAAATTAAACGGCAATTACAATACAATTGTAACCACTGAAGATGACCGGTAGCAGTCGAAAGGTCTTTGGAGAAAAATTGTATATCGTAGTTTATTCTAGTTTAAAAATTTTAAACTAGATAATTTTGGGCTAGATGCGTTTGCACCAAGAACCAGAACTAGATTTAAACTTTGAGTTAGCCCAAACTTTCTGGTGCAAACGAGGTATTACAATCTAATGCGTAAGAACAAACCAAGCAGTGATAAGTTACGTTGACACATCATCTTTATTATATCTATTTCAATGTCGAGCAGCTTCAATTTGTGCTGCATAGATCTAATTCATTTTTTAAATTAAATTTTTTAAAACTCTTTTCCAAGTGTCAAATTGCAAAAAAAACTTCTGTCAAATGGAAGGCATTTTCCTAGCGTGCAAATTATGTAGAAAAGGGATTTTCCATTTCCCACATACTGTTCATCATCCTCGCGTGCAAGAGACAGCATTCGTGACAGAACTGATGCATTGCTGTCTTCAGGAACGCAGCAGCTGGATTAGCAGTTGCCTTGTCACAATAGTCACACCATTAGGCAATATTGATTATTCCTGGGCAAAATCCTATGGGAATATTTTAATACAGCTAAAGATAAAGGTGGCGCATGATTTTTTAATGCTTGCTTGTCAGTTTGGCGTTATCTTTTTTGCTTTAATGCTCTAGGAATTATCAGAATCAAATTTAAGTGTTGGGCTACAGCTTTGGGATTGAAATAAGTTAGACGAAGGTCGACTTTTAAAAGAAGAATAAGGATTGTTATGTGGGATCTCCATCATTTTAGCGATTTCATTTTAGCGATTTCATTTTAGCGATTTCATTTTAGCGATTTCATTTTAGCGATACACCATTTTAGCGAACATGTCATTTTAGCAACACAAAAACCTAGGTTTAATTCCTAAGAAGGGCTAACAAGGGGGGGCTGCACGTCCCCTTGACCCCCGGCGAACCTAACCGTACTGGTTTTTTGATGTAAACCACTTTTTTGAGCCGGATTGTCGCTAAAACCTAGGTTTTTGTGTCGCTAAAATGACATGTTCGCTGAAATGGGACTTTTTTGATAAATATCGCTAAAATGAGCGTCGCTAAAATGACGATAACCGGTTATGTGTGGTGTATTGACACCACAAGGAATTATGCAGGTTTAAGTGCATTGAAAAAGTACGAGCAACAATACAATGTACAAAACATCATGCAGCTTCCATCTTTTTCCCCTAGTGGCAGTTATGTGTATCATACCCCATCATACACCCGAATGTATAATAAATGAATACACACACAAAAAAATAGAATATACAATTGCTGTTTATTTTTCCAGGATTAACGCTCGCCGTGTCCATCATCCTCTACATTACCATGATAACCGAAGAGGTTCGCTCCCAAACCTACTGGGACCGTACTCTCGACCAACGGTACACATACCAATACGGATGGTCATTTGTAGGCGCCAGCATCTCCTTCTTAGCCGGAGAAGCCGCCGCAGTTGCCGGCATCACTGCTTACTTACGGAGATTTCCAACGGCCGATGACATCATTCGCTTTATCCCCGGCATGCAACAGCGCCTCAAAGATCGCATCCACTCCACAGTGAAGACAGAGGCCGTTGTTGCTGCCGGGGCGGCCATCGCCATTGGAATGGGTGGCACCTTAGATCTGCCTCCGCCCAAGAGGGACATAACAGTGCAGACATTTGATAGCATTGCCGTTCCCTTGTGACATCAGGCTCCACAGTCTCCAGAGGACTGTCCCCTTTGAACTTCTCTTTGGATCACTAAGCATTTTATCATTTTACGAGGCAGCTATGATGATCACTCAACATAAGATAGAATATAGTTGACGGAATTTCCACGAACTTTAATAGGAAACGTGTCGAGTACTGACAGTTATCGAGTTGGGATTCCGTGAAATTGTTTTTATTTCAGCTAGTTGGGCTGTAAGCGAGGTGCACCCAGCGGCAGTGGCGTAGCAAGAAGTCAATGAGCCCGTATGCAACTTGAGTCGATGTCTCTTTATCTTTTTTGCACCTCGCCACTCAGGGTCGGTGCGACACATATTTCCACCTGAGCCGAGCGAGGCATATGCCGCCCTTTTAAACAGTAAAAAAAAATTTTGTTAAAAAAATCGGTTTGTGCGCCTATAGATGCCGCCCCACACATCCATTCAACATGGGATTGCCAAACAAAGGGATCTTCCCCCAATCGGCGGTCCGGCTTCTCGCATACGTGTGCAGACGTTGACGGGTAGTTCCAAGAAGGATATTCAAGAAAACAGTGTTGTTCATTCTCTGTGGACTCTCTAGGCTCATGGGTCCGTGTCAACAGCACTTCTGATTGTTATGCCACTGCCCTGTGACGAATCGAGCATTTGGAGGCCCCGATTTGTTATCGTTGTTGATTTTTCTTTTAAGTACTAGATTTATTTAATAATATTGGACAAGCCTTACGTTAACAACATTTATTGCCAAGATGATTATCAAAACGTTAAACGTGAAAATTATTCTAGTTTTCTTTCTGGGGACTCGAGGCGCGCCCCCCTGTGGTGATCCGTCAGTGGGTGCATCTAAATCGATTGGTTTCTGAGTTTCTGAGGAGTAAAGCTCTAATTTACCGATTGGTTATTGTGCATAACACCAATTGGTTGAAATGTTTATGTGAAAAAGATGTTTTCTCAACATGATTTTACCCCTAGGATTGTTTATCCAATTTTATTGCATTGTTTATGTGCTTATTTTCAATGAAAATCAAATCACTTCTTCTGAGATGTCGCTACTTAGCTTGAGTATGTTTTGAAGAAAAAAGAAAACATTTGGACAATAACAATGTGCGAATGTGATTTAGGGCAAAAGACTCAGGAGGTGTAAATATCTTTAAACAAGCTGCATCAGTTGAATTCCAATGAGTTTCGCCACCGAGCAACTCCGAATGTCCGTTTGGGAATTACTTTAATTTTGTTTCCTTAGATCATTACTCACACATTGTAATCTGCTTTGATTCGTGCGTGGAGTATTCATTCTTGCATTAATGACCAAACATTCCTAAAATTTAAATTCCTTTTAAATCAATAGATCTTTGGAAAAATGAGGTCAGGTGATACGATAAGAAAAAAAAACAAAAAAAAAACGCTATAACATTGTTACATTATTGCGGGCGGAGCCAAAGTGCATTACATCATGATTTTCCAATGATCTATTAACTACAGAGAAGCTCTGTCGAGTATTGCAGGGAAAAAAACTCGGCGAAAAGTTTGTTCGTATGTGGGGGGGGGGGGGAATGTGCTTCTCGGTGTCCAAAGACGGGGTAAACGTATTTGCACGCGGCCCAATAAAGGCTAATGAAATGGATGAGTAAATTTAATCAAGTGCACTCCGAGATTTATTAATAACACGTTTCTCATAATTGGAGCTTGGAATGTCAACTGGCACTGAACCTTGCGGACTCGATGAACCATTAGAAGCATATCAAAAAGGGATATTTTTTCTCCTCTATTTATTTATTTGTGCAAGTGTGCACTGAATACAAATATTTATTTGGAAAAAAAACAACAAAAAAGGCAAATTGAAGTCTGATGATGTTGCACTGCCATTGCTGAGTAAGGTTGTGTACAATTTTTTTGTTGAAATGTTTGTTTGTTTGTTGTTTGTTTTTGAAGGATAAATAAAGAGACAATTTTTATGGAAAAAAAATTAATAGATATTTTATTTATTTATTTATTATTTTTTTTTTAATTAAAAATTTTATGTTGATTTATTTATTTTTTAAAAATATTTTTCTTTGTCTAGGGTTTTTCTACCATCACATGGAAGAATGCAGGTATTGTCAATACTGCATGCTTGATGACTTGTTTTTTGTGTAAATAATGTTGCTAGGTTGTAAAGACATAAATTTTGCGCCCAATAATGAATTTTTTAAATTTAATCTAGAAATTTGACGTTTTCTCCGGGAGTTAAGCTGGAAAGCAAACCTGCAGTCAGTAAAAGCACGACGTTAAACATGACAATTTTTTGCTTAATTCTCTCCTTAATGAATATTTTTTTCATTATGCATGCTTCTTGACTTGACCTAAGAAAAAAAGCACTTAATTTAATTAGAAAAAAAATATAGAGGAGGGAATAATCAAATAAAATGTTGATATTTATGCACTCAGCACATTTTCTTCAATGAGTTTCTTGCTCATCCTTTCAAGAATAATTAACTAGGTTAGGGACTAAGGTGTAGTGGTTAAAGATGAAAATATCCAATGTAAAAAATATATGATAACATTTGGCAATTTAAAGGAATCCCATATGGTTCAAAAATATATTTTACAATATATTGCTTTTCACTTAATGCTTTCCATGCAAACCAACCATTTTTAGGTATTCGTTATATCGATAATTCGTTATATCGCGATTCGTTATAAAGAGTTTCGACTGCACATTTGGAACTGAAGTAGCCTGACAGCATGTGAAGATTTTTTTGTCCATAGGTGTACATTAAATAAGGCATTTCATAATGCAATTGAAAAAAAGCATAATATTGGGAATACACACTAACAGCACGCAAGAATATATTGCAAAATGCGTTCTCGTGAAACCCAATGCATTTCAAAATGCACTGCAACATAATTTCAAATTATTTTTGAACCATGTGAGAAAACGGGATGGAAAATCTTTTGTTTTCTCATTTTGTCACTAAAGGTTAAAGTTGAACCCATATCTTATGCTCAGTCATGGTCCACTAGCAGATGGACAGTTGGAGCATTGTAAATCTCAGGGCTTGAGCCTTTGTGGTCAACTGGATCTTGTAATGCTCTCAAACAGTTTCAGCCTTGAACAGAGCCCACTGTACAAAAGAGGGAGAGATTTTTCAGTTGACATGCTATAATAAATTCTCTTTTACCACACTACATAAAATACTCATTTTAAAGCTGTCCACTTCCAGCTTATAGTGCTTGTCAGGTGGCAACAGTTCTCTACTATGACTATCATCTTAAGTGATTACACTTATTAAAGAAAATAAAAATAAAGATTACACAGTTTACTACTTTGGAGATTATAAAATGGATTTTTTCTTCTCTTTTTATAGTTGCCAACAGATGGCTGCAAGAAGCAAGATAGTTCTCACTAGGTAGTGTTTATTGCAGGCACCAGTTGGAGCCACCAATTTGGATGGAGTGGTTTTGGATTAATATCAGGATTTTATATTGACTTTGTTTGTATTCTGTGTTTGTTTTTTCAACTAAACATGGTTATGGGTCTAAAGGATGCAGGGTGCATTCTGTGGGTCTGTGGGAAGGCTTTGTGGCATTGCACCAGGGACTTGGGGAACACCTCAGAAAACTCAGTTGGTATCAAGCAAGGATGGGAAGCAAATGCTACAAGGGAACAGGTGGATGGGTAATCAATATTTTGAATTTTACATAGGAACTGTATGAATTAAAAAAGTTATATACAGTCGAGCCTCGTTATAACGAATCGCAAGGGACCCGACAAATGTGTCGTTTATAATGAAAGTTTGTTATATCAAATTTTTTTAACATGATGTTCTTTGGCCAACTAACCAACCAAGCCATTTTTAATTATTTGTTATAAGAATAAATTTGTTATATCGCTGTTTGTTATAACTGTATGAATTTTTTTTTTTAAAAAGTGACATTTATATGTAATCAGTGTGGAAATTAATGGCAAGTTTTTGTAGCTGTCAATCTGACGTTGCATATTTTTCTAGGAAGAATTACTATTAGCATGTGTGTGAAAATGTTTATTTGAATTCACAAGATCAAAGACCTAATTTTACTATCGAAGTCGTAAAGTCGTTGAGTTATTATCATTTTAAAGTCTATAACAATTTACACTTGCTAGTGTTAGGTATTTATTTATCTTTGAGAGATTAAGCAACTTTATTTTACTTAAAAATGGGATTGTCAGAATTTTAACCCTTTTTTTAAATTATAGGTAGTCTAACTGCTTTGCGAAGAATGTCAATTACACGAGGACAAATGTGAAGTAAAGTGGCTATGTTTCTTATTGATTCGATGTTCTGTGCGCTGATTGGTTGACGGCAATCACATGTCACTTGCCAACTAAGTATGTTTGTTACCTGTTGTTATCCCAGAATACAGTGCGACTATACAGGGTGTCCTAAAAGTCTGTTCCCCTCCAAATATTTCCTGAGCAATTGCATCTAGGCCAACTTTGATAAAGCGATCGTATAGGAAATTTGGTGAGAGCGATCCAATGATGTCATCAAATTTGACCTTGAAGGGCATTTTCAAGGTCATTCACTTGCTAACTTCTAAACCAATCAAGTTAGAGAAAAATTTCCAATCAGAAAGTTGTAGAGCACCATCAAATTAGTACTATCCAATTTATCTTAGTCACCTTAAGGAAATATTTGGAAGGGAACAGACTTTTAGGACACCCTGTATATTATACGTTGCCGTAGGTGTCAAAACGCACTGAACATGTGGATATGTGTCCGTGGTATCCTTGGTTCCTGCTTGGTAGAGCATCCGTATTGCAAACGGGGACTCTTCGGAGTCCGATCCGCTCTGTGTATTCAACCAGAAATTTGGGAGGCCGGACTTAAAGATCATGAATTTTTTTTAAGCTTGTTCATTTTTGGCATCATGCGTTAGTGTATGTCGGCTTTTTCAATATGCCTTTTTTATATTCAATTAAGTGACTTTTCATTAAAAGGGCCTAATTAAAAAGTTAATAATCGTTTTGTTCAAAGTTCAAAAGCATTTAAGATGAAAAAACATTAAGAGCATAATAAATTTTAATTAACTAGTGTATATTTAAGCTTTGAATGCACCTAAAGTTTTTTCCTGGATTTTCTCTTGACTAATTTATGCACCACTCTTCTCTTCTGCATCAGCGAACTCACAAATATAAGCGCTGATGCTTCACGACACAAAATGTGCAAGTTTTCATGTCTAAGTGCTGAAAGTTAGTGAGCAATTACCATTAGGTCCATTAATAGATTTATAATTTAAGCTTATGTCATTACCCTAGATTTCTCAGAATTAATTTTGTTGATGACGTATTGACACAAAAATATAAATTTTCAAATTGCTAGCCCATATGGTTCAAAAATATATTTTACAATGGGTGCATTCAAAGTCAAATGAATTATTTGATTTATCATAATCTGAATTATCAACAAATCATGCAAGTCATTGGCTGATGTGGCTGAAATGTTTTACCAGCCACAAAAAATGATGTAATTTACATCACTGAAATGATAATTTAATTCCAATAAGTGGCTTATTGATAAAGATGCTATTTTTGCGGAAAATAAAAGTCCTCCAAAATGTTTTCTTAGTTGTGGATAATGCAAATGGAGCATTTTTAGAGCATAATTTTTGCAATTGGAGGTAGTTTTAAGTCTGCAATTGCCGCAATCCGATCGTTATACCGCAAATAATTTGTTACATCGCGATTCGTTATAAAGAGTTTCGACTGTACATTGAAATATTATTGCAATAAAATTTCAATGTATTTTTTAACCATATGGGAAAATTAAATTTAAATGAAAAAAAAGATATCCGTATATTTTTTAATTTTTGCAAACGGAAGTTTTTTTTAGATATACGCGAACAAACATACTTTTTTAAATCTTTCTAACGGAAGTTTTTTGACATTCAATCTTTGTTGACTTGGTTTGGTTTATCACCACTTGACAACTATAAATAGTGCTCTTTTAATTTCCCTTTATAACCTCACTTGAAGTTGTCACAGTTTATTACATTCAAAAATGTCTAAACAAAACAAATAAACTAATAGACCAAAATACTTAAAAATACTTAAATGATTAATAGCGGACACGGGCCATTCATTTCAACAGCAATTACTGAAGTTTGTTCACTTTCCAACTTCCACAGCGCTCGGATTCAGCGTTATTTTAATCCGCTTTTCACTGGACGTAATCCAACAATTCTCCCCAGACAATTAAATGTTTTTACCCCAACTTTTTTAAACCTAAAAAATAAACCACAAAGTTAAAAATTGATAAAAATAAATAAAACCACCTCGTTAAATTAAAAAAATAATTAATTTCCATTAATTTTATTCCTTCTTTGTTTTCTTTTTCTTGTTTTTTTTAGTTGGAAAGTGGATTTTTCGACATTGGCAATCCTCCAATCACTCCTTGTAAGGTAAGGAATCCTGAATTAACTGTTGCTCGTCGTTGATCATCGTGTAAATTAATTTCATATTTGCAGTTGGCCCGAAAGCGATTGCAGTGAAGCCTCGTTCGTACCCAGGGGTTTGCGCATCGCGTATAAAGAATTTATCGAACGTTTTCTCCACTGGTTGCCCGGAGACAGCCCTGTGCGTCATTTTGAGGTAACCACACGCATGCGTACACGTTGGAGCGAGACGCGTGCTTCGCAGATACATCATTCAAGTTTGGAGTTCGTGTAGGCCGCAAGAGGGACATTTCTCAGAGATTTTTTTTTTTTCGCTTTTTTATTTCGATCGAATTGACTAAAGAATTTTTAATTATTTGGCTCCGGAGAAATATTTTCTGAACTATAAGGTACAGAATTGAATTTTGTGTTTTGGGGTTTTTTTGGTTTTTGATTTTTTGATTGATGTGGTGGGAGTTTGGCGTGATTGGGAGATTTGGGTGTTTTTATATAAATTTTTAAAATAAAAAAAAAATTAATTTAGTGCTCGCGGATCAATTAGAACAACTGAAGCGGATCACGCAAGAGATAATTTTTTTTTTTTTTTTTTTTTTGGTTTAATCTATAATTTTTTTTTTTATTTATTTAAAGAAGAATATTATTTTTCTAAACTAAGATCAAAGTGTCACACTTCTTCGTGGATAAGTGGAATTTCCAGCTTGTTTTCCCCAATAGTGACAATTTAGGATTTAAACTTCGAGATTTACAATTACACCCAATTCTGTTTTTACCGTAGGGTTTCGGCATCGGGAAACCGGGGTACCGATTTCTCGGGAAACCCGGTGAGAAATCACGGTACCGGGAACCAGGAAATTTGAGAAATACCGGTTTCGTCAAAAATTCGTTGCTGAAACTTAATTTTCGTCATTGAAACATTACATTTTGTATAGTTTCATGGCTAAAAATGGCTATTCTTGACAAAAAATGACTAAAAATGGCCATTTTTGACGAAAAACGGACATTTATTGCCATTTTTCGTCGCCTCTCGCCCGACCTTTTTTAGCCCAGGGAATACCGATATCCCGGAAGTACCGGCCATTTTGGTACCAGGAATCGGAAAATAAAAAAAAGCGGGAAAACAGAAACCTTTCTGCGTTTGTTTTTGTATCTTTTAAGTTTTAACATCGCAAAATTATTAAATTGCATCTCTGGGGTCTCGAAAGTGGGCAAATGTGGATTTATTCAACAAGTTTAAAATTTTTATTACGAGCAAAACTTGAAGGCTGTGTAAGATGTAAGAACGAGAATGTAAGTCAGGTAACACGGTTTCTTTTGGAGAATGATATGTCAAGTATCAAGTCAGTTGCAGCAAGCATTGCATTTAAATCGCTGTTCAGATTGTAATGCCAGTACTTGACTTTTTGCCAGATGCAGTCGCTTCCCTTTTTTATTTTATTCTACAACATTTACCTGCGGATTCTGCCTTTATTCCAAGATGAGAAAATGAAATAATTAATATTTGATGCATAAAGTGTTGGTAATTTGCATTGCGGCTCTGCCGGTGGAATTTGTGCACATTTGAAAAGAAGACTGAACATTTTTAGTCTGAATTTGATTTAAACACTAATTTATAACTGTTGTATTGAACGCGAACTAATAGATCGTTTTCATCATCAAAACGTTCATTACTAATTGCTTTTTGTGACAAAAATGGCTTTTCTCGTCATAAACAGTGATGAAAATGACCGCTTTACTAAAAAAAGTGCTTTTTCGTCTGAAATTCACAAAATGTACCAAAAAACATGTTAAATTTTTTTTTAAAAATTTGAAAACGTGAATGAACTTGAACTTAGTTCACTTTGGAAAAAAATTAGAGTGAACGTGAACGTGAACGCATTCACATGGTCATGAACGCGAACTTGAACAAGATACAACACTGTCCTATAGTGTAATGTGATGATTGAGAAATCAAAAAAAGTCGAAAATACGAAATGAGTAACTCGCAGCTGCTCATCGAGTAGTAAATAGTCGTGATTTACTAAATCGTTTCGCAATAAAAACTTCGCAAACTTCGGCACTCATTCTCATTCCGCCTGCGTTGCAGAGAAACCCACTTTCCACGCAACACTTTACCAATACAACCCTACTTAAGTAAATCAACCGTGTTTCATTCAAATCGAATTTCCCAACGATAATCAACACCAAAATGTAAACAAGCCCGTATTTAAAGAGTGCGAAACTCGCCTGGACAAGCCATAAATAACATCATTTATTTGTTATTCATACAATTAGTATTCTACGTCATATCTTCGTAAAATTTGCAATTTTCCCGCATTTTTTTTTAAAAATTTGCAATTTTCCCGCATTTTTTTTAAAAAATTTGCAATTTTCTCGCATTTTTTTAAAAAAATTTGCAGTTTTCCCGCATTTTTTTTTAAAAATTTGCAATTTTTCCGCATTTTTTTTTAAAAATTTAAATTTAAATTTAAAAAAAAATGAACAGTCTGCAGAGCATGAGGCAGAAGCGCACGACTGTTTGTAGCAGCGTCTAAATATAGCAGGTTTTCCATTTCGAGTTATTTGTCTTTGCAGAGGCCCCGCAGAAACTGGCGCCCGCCGAAGGGACTCGCGCGAAGTGAATTAATTCCATGAGGACCCAACTCTCAGCAACGCGTGAAGTGGCAACGCTTTTCACCTCTTCTTCTGGGTGACCAACACCAGACTATGTATGAGTGGACGACGCCAAGAACGGTCCAGCGCCCGGCGGGGCCCGAAAAAGGCGGGAGGAAGGGCACACAAGCAGAAAGCCGCAGCCAACAGTGCCGTGTTCGAGCGACGGGTGCTCGTGGGGGTGACCATCTTCACCCTGCTGGGCTCCATCCTCTGGATCGTCGCCATCAGTACCGACTATTGGTACACAATTTCGACCGACAGTCCTGAGGGGATCATTGTGTGGCGATTTAACTCGTCGCTGGTTCGTGCTGATGTGGGACTGTGGCGGGTGTGTCGGACTGTGAGACCGGTCATTGATTTCGTGACCAACGATACTGGAGATCCGCTAAGTAGGTTTGAATTTATTGTGGGAGTTATTGTGGAATTTGAATTTTAAATGGGGATAGTACGGGCACTGAATGCTGGCTTTGTTTTTTTAAAAATAGCACGGAAATGGTCGTAGTAAATCGTGCAAATCAGTGGCTGCTGTGTGTGCTGGTGGTTCTTTTTTAAAAATAGTCGTCGGCTACATTTTTTTTTTTATTTCGGTTTTTTTTTCTAGGGAACGAGGGGGAAATACATTGATGTTATATTCCAATGCAAATTGGTTTGTAAAATATAAAATGTGTTTTTTCAATTATGTTATATTATGTACAAATGATGTACTTAATTTTGCGAAATGCTGGACAGTAGAGCCTCGATTATCGGAACACTGGTTATACGAACGATCGGTTATCCGAACAGCAGTAAGCGATTTTTTATCGATGTTTTACCGATTTTCATTGGTTTTTAATCGGTTTTTAATGTTTTTTGACGATTTTCTCCTGTTTTTAGTCGGTTTTTAATGTTTTTTGACGATTTTCATCTATTTTTAGTCGGTTTTTAATGTTTTTTTACCATTGTTAGTCAGTTTTTAATGTTTTTGACGATTTTTAATCGTTTTTTTATGTTTTTGACGATTTTCATCTATTTTTAGTCGGTTTTTAATATTTTTTGACCATTGTTAGTCAGTTTTTAATGTTTTTTGACGATTTTTAATCGATTTTTTATGTTTTTGACGATTTTCATCTATTTTTAGTCGGTTTTTAATATTTTTTGACCATTGTTAGTCAGTTTTTAATGTTTTTTGACGTTTTTTAATCGATTTTTTATGTTTTTGACGATTTTCTCCTGTTTTTAGTCGGTTTTTAATGTTTTTTGACAATTTTCATCTATTTTTAGTCGGTTTTTAATGTTTTTTGACCATTTTTAGTCAGTTTTTAATGTTTTTTTGACGATTTTTAGTCGGTTTTTAATGTATTTTGACGATTTTCTCCGGTTTTTAATTGGTTTTTGACGATTTCCTCCGGTTTTTAATTGGTTTTTAATGTTTTTTGACGATTTTTATCCATTTTTGGTCGGTTTTAATGCTTTTTAACTAGTATTTTCATTTGCAGTACAATATGTGTATAAACCTAATGTCCGATTATCCAAACCATTCGGTTTTACGAACACCCACGTCCCCAATTAGTTCTGATAATCCAGGCTCTACTGTACAGTATATTGTAAAATATATTTTTGAAGCATATGGGTAAATCAGTTTAAAAGGTGCTGCCCTGCATAGCTTTTACAGGGGTAGAGGGACTGTTATTCACTCGACTACATCACTCAAGCTGATGGAAAACAATTTGTCAAATTAATCAATTTTTTTCCCCTCCAAACTGTTGTCAATTTTTGCTAATGGAAACTTTCTCCGTGCCATTATGGAAATTAATGGTTAATTATCAATGCGAATTTGACCTTCACTGAACCACACGCGAATGTCACGCATGTGTGGATAATATGATTCCTTTTTTATATATACACATTGTTTTTAAGGTCACGGTTGCGTTGAACTCGTGTTTTAAATCTGACATTCAATTAACACTATCACGAAATGTAACTGATAATTGGCATTCTTTTTATAAATGCTAAGTGCAGATTGAAGGTTTGATGCTGCAACATTGCACTGTTTGTTGTTGGCTTCCATCAATGCGAATTTTATCGAGAGTCGAAGGGTTGAAGTCACCAAGTGTGGCGATTGCGTGTGGTTGTGTTGTGAGCAGCAGAAATAGAATTAGGCTCATAAATCAAGATCAAACACAAGAGAGGGAAAAATGTGCTAATAAACATGCAAAGTTCATCTTTCCGCGAGAGGAAAAAAAAAATGCTTGTTTACTAAATTAAAGTCATAAAAAATGTGCTGAGTTCTATTCAGTCTTTTCTCACGGGCTTTGATTTATTTTTAGATGCGATTTTTAAAAAGAAATCAAATAAATATTGTAGGGAAAAAAATTACCGGTATGTATGATATCATAAATAATTAATGGGGTCCTTAATATAGAGGAATGATTTAATTTAATTAAAGAAAATATACAAAGGGATTTTATTTTCAAATTTTCTTAGGAATTTGAAAGCGCGGGGGGTCTCAACAAACGGTTCATTTGGCAGTGCAAAGCCAAGATTACGTTCTATGTCCCTGAGAAAATGCAAAAGAAGGCCGAACGATAAGAAAATTAACATAAGCTTATCTTGTCTAATAATTAGTATAAAGTAATATATCTTGTCTAATAATTAATATAAAATAATATATCTTGTCTAATAGTTAATATAAAATAATACGGAGTATAATATTGTCTTTTCTTTTATTTTTGGGTCATTTTTCGGTTTTTTTCATTATTTTTGGGTCATTTTTCGGTTTTTTTTTTATTATTTTTGGGTCATTTTTCGGTTTTTTTTATTATTTTTTGGTCATTTTTCGTTTATTTTTCATCATTTTTTGGTTTTTTTCATTACTTTTTGGTCATTTTTTGGTTTTTTTTTTATTATTTTTGGGTCATTTGTTGGTTTTTTAAAATTATTTTTGGGTTATTTTTCGGTTTTTTAAAATTATTTTTGGGTTATTTTTTGGTTTTTTCATTATTTTTTGGTCATTTTTCGGTTTTTTTTTCATTATTTTTGGGTCATTTTAGGGTTTTTTCATTATTTTTGGATCATTTTTCGGCTTTTTTCATTATTTTTCAGTCATTTTCTATCATTTGCGGTTGTTTGCTGCTATTTGCATTGGCGCCCCCTGCATTTGCGTTAGTGACTTTGCTGAACTGCATTGGCGGAAATGGTTTGGCGATTATAGAGTTGGCGGAATTATTTTGGCGGAAAAGATTCGGCTGTGGGTTCGTACTACGCTGAAATATCGAAAAACGAATTCTTGTACTTTACACTTCTACTTTGCCCAACCGTTCCTTAAATTTATTCAGCCAGAAATATAATACAATAATATTATTTTATGTTAATGAAATCAGAACATTGTTTAGACAAAAAATTCATTTGGACGTTAATTCTGCCGCTGCATTTACCAACCGAAATTTGAGCCAAAAATGAACCGCTTTAATGATAAATTGTCGAAAAACTGTCAGACATGTTGGCAACAGGACCGGAACACCAACCTCTGCGCCTGGTGTCTGCTCCGAGCGAACCAACTTGGTTTTAGAAATAAATAAAAAGTGTTAAGTTGGATTTCTTGTTGACACTTTGCCAGCAAATGGGTGGGATCGACATCACGGGCAAATCTGATGCTAATATTTACGACAAATTTAATCGGATGACATTTCCATTAAGGCATTATTTCATCTCGCATTAGTTGCTGTTGCACTGCATTTCTAATTGAAGTTTAAACCACTGTCACGTGTCAAGTTCTGCTTAAATTTCGTGCATGGCTGCCAAGCCAAAGTCATTTTCACATGATAAGCGAGTGCTGTCAAAAATCCAACTCTAAATTGAGTATTCGAGGTCCCTCCGGCCTCTGAAAGGGCCAACTGATGACAAGTTGGTTCACAGCAAGTCGCATTCCAAACCTGTAGGAGTTCCACATGCGAAGCAAACGACTTCGACTTATATTGACCCTAAATGCATCAAATATTGATTTTCTCATTATTAAATGGGAAAATGAGCAGACAAATGAGTGTTTAGCTTTTATATTGATCTCGTAACTTGTGTGTTATGTCTTAACACACAATGTGTCCTTGTTTTGACGTCTACATTTTAATTAAACGTTCAATGAGTCGTTTTCGTTTGGTTTGAGTCGTTTTGGGAGCACGGGACGATCCAAAAACGGGCGAAAAGTAATTTATTGGGTATTTTTAACCCTAAAATGATTTTTATTTTTTTTAAGTGAGCTGACTGAATTATGATTGCACATTCTACCCTGTAAGTTGGTTTCTTCCACTATCAAGTGCTATAAATATATTGAGTCGTTTTGCCATTTGGTCACAGCGCTCTGTCCCTCACTTCGGTCATGATAAAAATTTTTTTCATAATTCAATCAATGTGGTGTCTTTATTTATTTATTTATTTATTTATTTATTTATTTATTTATTTATTTACGGAAACACACTCCATATTTATCTTTACGCATTTTCTCGCGTTTCTACGGCAGTGGAAAATAAATAAATAAATAAATGAAAAATGGAGAGCGAAAAATTTCTCAAACCTTTTCGACGGTCCCCGTGGAACAAAACAATATTTCACACAACGTGCCGAGTAAAAAGGAACGTTAAATTTGGCTCGAAATCATGTTGACTTTGGATGTTGTACAAAAGTAATCCGACGATAGATGCGAGTAATTTTAACAAAAGGGACAAATTCGAATATAAATATGATGAATGTTTTCCATTTTTCATTTAATTCTTTAGGAAAATGTGTCCACGAATGATTTCATTGCGAATTGTTTGAGCAAATTGAGTGGAATTTATGTTTGCGTAAAATTGCAATTAATGTCTCTCGTTTGAATTTCAGTCAAATGCAACAACCATGACATGTTCCCCAGCCGGAAAGAAGTTAAAAGCAAAAGCGGAGAGGTCGATCACGTTATTCTAGGTAGGAATCTCGACTCAAAAATTCAGCCATCGATTTTAACGGTTTTATTAAAATTTAAAATTAAACGTCGGCATTCCTCACTGTGGGGAAGCGAGGTGGGAAAAAGCAGTCAATTTTCCGTTGAGTCACACAACTGTTGCAAATGTGTGTCATGAAGGCTTTAAACTGCACGGAATTTTGTCACACGAAGCTAGATCCGATTTCTAAATATAAAATGTCATTCGCCGTTTTGCTACAAGTTTCCACCGAAGAATCTCCGTTATCTGCCGAGCAAAATTGATTTCTGTACTCGCATAATTTGTCACAAATCAATTGTTTGACTAAAATGGCTCCAAAAACTAAGAAAAGTGGCGGAAAACACTGTGCCTATGGATTATGCCATAACAACAACAGTGGAAATCCGAAAATAGAAAATGTGGCGACGTTTAAATTAAAGATTGTTGGGGGAAAAGTATAAATAATTCAGAACTTTATGTGTAAACAATTGAGTTGAATGTGAATCCTAGTAAACTCAGTTGTTTGGCATTTACCCAGAATCGGGGAGAGGATTCACCTGAAACTGATATGAAACTGGCTCATGAAACATTCAAGCCAACCACATTTCACGACGTTATTCTGTATTAATCCTGCAAAATTCTTCACTTCGTAAGGACAGTCGAAAAGAAAATGACTTTCAGCATAAACTTCATTTAAAAACCTCTGAATTTTACATTTTGAAACTTTTTCTCCACAATTTCTTTAATATTCGTTGAAAAAAAAATTCATATTGAAAAAGGAAGACTTAGCAATATCAGTTTTGCGACCCGTTCTTGCCTGAACGATTTCTAAACGTGACCTTAGTCGGGTAGCCATGGCAACAACGAATAAGCCATCAACACATGGGTCTTCGTAGGTCAATGACAAGACTATCCATCATTTTCATTCCTCCAAATCTCTCGGAGATCAAATTGAGCTTCAATGCTGCCAACTAGAAAGCTGATTTTGCTTTTTTCAATCTCCTTTTGTGTAATAAAAATGTACAGAAATGAAGAAAACATGGCTGGATTTATGAGCAAGTTGAAATTAATTGTTTGGAGGCAGAGGATGACAGTTTCATGCCATCAATCATCTAAATGTTTGTTTTCTTATTTCAGATTACTACAGAACTGAAACTGCGTTTGCCATCATTGCCTTGATTTTGATGCTCATGGGTCATGGATTCTCTTTTTACACCTTCATAGAGCAGAGATACATGTACAAGAGACTGGCAAGTGGAGTTCACTTTTTGACAGGTAACATTACACACCCAGGAGAAAAAGGTTCTGCAGAATTCTTCATGCTCTGCAGAAAACTCTTCTGCAGAAAAAATTACCAAACTCTGCAGAATTCTGCAGAAAAATGTTAACCTTTTCTGCAGAATATTTTCGGCTGGCAATTTTGCTGCAGAATTCTGCAGAGAAAAAAGATTTTCTGCAGAATTTTTTCGGCAGGCAAATTTTCTGCAGAATTCTGCAGATTTTTTTTACCTGGGCAGTACAGTAAGTCCCTTACGTAATTACAAACGAGTTCTATTCTGAGAACGTGTTCGCAAGTCGAATTGTTCGTAAGTCCAGCAAAGATGTACAAAGCAGACAAATTGTTAATCATAATTAAATATAACATTTTTAATCTTCATAGGACAGGAAATGATGTCATTTTTGTTTTAAAATTGAAGTAAAACACAAAATATTTTTATTTCTGAAAGTTCGTAACTCGAATGTTCGTATGTAGGGGGCTCGACCAATGGGACTACAGAGTCTAATGTGCCTTTTTGACTGCAACTAGAGTATACAAATCTTCCTTTTTATCGAACAATGCAAACTTTGAAAATTGTATTTCGAGTTTGTTTTATCGTAAAACTTTTATGCCACTAATTTTCTCACCCAGAATTCTACCTACTTCGAATGATTTTCCCCCGAACAAGATTAACATTTTCAAGCTCATCATCAAGCTGTTTTAAAGCTTACAGAATGATGCTCTGCTGAAAGATGAGTGGTGGCAGCTTGTCATGTCACCTACCTCCCATGTCATCAACAGTTTTCATGAACCTAAACTAACAAAGTTCATACATCAACTCCTTATCCTGCCCTGTCACGATTTCAATCTGATATACACATGTTTTAATAGTTTCTTTGTTTGATTTTAAATTCGTGTAGCGGCCACAGTGTTGGTTGTCGTGGAAGTACTCAAGAACTCCGCCATTTATGCAACTGCAAAGTTGAGGGTCCGGCATCCAGTCGGCAGTGACTGGCACTTTGGTTTCTCGTACGGTTTGGCTTGGATCAGTTTTATTAGTTTCATCGTTGCTGGAATAGCGTTTTTGGCTCTCTCGAGGAAACGCAAAGGTCGCAGAGCGATTAATGAACTTCACGCTACTGCTGACGAGCCGCACATTTTAGGAAGAGTGTGAAACATTTTCAACCGAACTAACTCGTATTTACTACACAAAAGTGTCTATTTTATCAAGTCATATCTTAACCCTATGCAAAAGTGATTTTATTTTTGGCTTTTTTTTCTGTGGTGATTTCTATGCAATTCTCATCACATTTATTATGGAATGTTTTTTTTAATTTTTATTTTACTAAATAATTTACTGAATAAATTAATTGAAATCTTCACTCATTTCACGTGGAAAACATGCAATACAAATTTCAAACTGTCAATTGTAAATGATGAAATTACCGACTCGTGAACACTGGGAAAAAAAGCAGATTTGATACAATTTTCTTGTTCCTGACTGTATTTTACCTTGTTCCTGTTACATTTCAGATGTTTAAATGTTGCGTTTAAATTTCATGTATTTTCTTGCTTTTACGTTATTTTTACAGTCATTGTGAAATGAACACGTTTTCATTTCAGACATTTACAACACATTTCCATCCGAAAGAAAACTGATTGGAAACATAACATTTCGAACAAAAGATTTACAACTTATTGAAAATATGTGGATATTTCTAACATATTTTCATCAAATTTTCACACGATAGTAAATTCAAATTTTCCATATCAATTTCTAACTTGAAAACATTTGAAAATTTACTTTTTTTTCCAGTGGAAATATATTCATTGACGTTATTCAATGTGCGCTAAAGAACTATTGTGAAATACAGTGTAGTGCCCACAAGTATTTTTACAGGAAGGGAAATGGGATATTACTATACGGTACATACATACTTTGTCCAAAAATCACCTAATATTTTGATATTTATTCTGAAATCACAATAGTTATACAAATCTGTTATTACAATAATGTGATATATGTCTTGCTGAAACAATTATTTTGTGTATTATAAGGATTGTATGGTGCAAATTGTGGAAAAAATCTCTAATGGAAAATAAATAGAGAAATTAATCTTTTTTTCTTCCTTTTCCATCAACACAGATCCCAAGTCAAGTGCTGTCATCCATCGTTTGATAACTGAATATAAACAGACTAGATGCTGCCATCTAGTAGCCAAAAAGTGAACCAACATGTTATACATTAATTAAACCTATAGTTGTTTTATTCGATAATAAAAACAACACTACCTTCTAGAATCTGTCTACTATTTCGAGGAAAATTTCCTAGACTTACTCGCGATCAGCAGAAGATTTGAAATCCAAGTTGGCAACACATTGCCAACTCATTAAGAGTTTAAAGTCTGTCATCACATTTCGCTGTCTAGCAACAAATTGCAGCGAAAAGTGAAACTCGAGCTGTTTTCGATGCCAAACTCGCCTCTTTCACATAAAAGCCGGCAAAGATATTCAGTGCCCACGAGAATGCATTTAAAAGTTGAACTTGCTGCGTTTAAAGGTGATTAATACAGCAATTCCCTCGGCTAGTGTCTTGCAACTTAATTGCTAAAGAAGTAATATAATTGTCCAATGATGGCACTGCTACCACATGACCGAGCAAGCAATCAAGCCTCTACTTCTGGCCCACCTAATTCTATTGATTAGTTGCAGTTTTTGGCTAGTTTTCACCATCAACTTCCTCAAGTCCAGGGATTAATAGAGTCAATTTAATCAAAATTCCAATATTTATAAAATTACAAATTCTTTGAGATCTTTGCACATTTCTTGTTCACGACATTTGTCTTTGCAACTCTTTTTATTGAGAATTTTTAAAGTTATTCTATACTTTGTCGTTATTTCACACGATTAGGGATTTGCTCATAAGACTGAATCATCTGAGTGATGGCGAGTTTCGATATAAGATTGAGTCCTGGTAAAATTGTTTTCAATTGGATGACGCTTTATTTATTATGAAGATTCAGGTTTCTTCCACTAGATGGTAGCTTGAGCGGAAGCAAGGATCAGATTGGATTGTGGGAAGAAGACAGGCGCGGTGTAATGGTCGGCAGTTATGGCATTGGTAGATATTTTAAGCACTCAATCTTCGGCCATCCGCGATCGAAATTGGACTTAGCTCAGCGTCACAATGTATTTGGGTGAGTACAATTTCAACAATTCAGAATTTACAACTGAATGAATCTAAATATTCCGCTATTATTATTTATTTTTAGAGAATGCACGTTTTTCGTTTCGTTGTTTCGTCGCCATATTTGATTTCAGCATGGATTCGATTTCTGCGTCGATGCACAAATCAAAACAATGTATTTGGGCGAGTACAGCTTCAACAATTCAGAATTTACAAATGAATTAATCTAAATATTCCGCTATTATTATTTATTTTTAGAGAATGCACGTTTTTCGTTTCGTTGTTTCATCGCCATATTTGATTTCAGCGAGGATGTGGATTTTATTTCTGCGCCGATGCACAAATCAAAACAATGTATTTGGGTGAGTACAATTTCCATAATTAAGAATTTACAACTGATTAAACTTTAGAATTCCGAATTGTACTTACTTCGTACTTACTTTGGGAAATTGCAACATTTGATTTTAATTGTAATCTGTATTGGTATTGACATTAGGAAATTGAAACATTTGATTTAATTTGACAAATCAAATGTGATGATTGCTTTGGTATATTAACAGTGATGGAAAGTTTTGCCTTTTTAATCTGATGTTTAAGATTGTGAAATTAATCTCATTACGAAAATTATTATTTGTGAATGTAAGGATATTAATTCTACAGCATTTGTTTCTATAGTACATTTCAAATTGTATAACGATGAGAATGTGGATAAATTTGACTGTGTTAAAATTTTTAGATTTTTAAACCATTGCAAAAGATGTTCAAGGGCTTGATTTGTCGAGAGAATTTTGTGCGGGTCTATCAAGAGGAGATAGTCAAGAAGGAATTCACTCATTTCATGGATTGCTTTAATGGTAAGAATTGGCAGATTTTATTTTAATCTAATTTAATTACTGTATGGCCGCGGCTACTATTCAAGGGCCGTTCTTATTTCAACTTGTGACCATTTTCATTCGTTTTACGTTCATTTTGCATTTGGAACGAACCTAGAAAAATGTTCAACATTCATTTTGTTTCTTTTTCCGTTTTAATTGCTCTAGAAATATGTTAATTTATTTGTTTATTCTCTAGGAATCGTGCAAGGATGCGACGCGCAGAACGCAAAACTTATATTTTCATTTCTTCATCCGATCATCATCGAGTTTGCGTCGCTGCTTTCATTTTATCACAATTACCAAGACATGGTGGAACAAATCTTCAACATTTCTGCCAATGTACAAAACGGATCCTCCGCTACCTCGACCCGTCCGAGTCGTAAATATTATTCGAATGTTGTCTTTCTGTGATACAAACTTATGCAAAATTCAATACGGGTAGCAAAATTGCTCATTTTTACCGACTCCTTATTGATTTGTTGATTGGTTTTAGGTAAGCAATCGATCAGTTCGACAAAAGAAGAGGACCAGTACGAAGATATCTTGCTGCTGATGGAGTTGCTTACGAATTTGCTGTCGTGCGAGTCGGAGGAAAACGACGGACATGTCGTGTCGGCCGCCGACGTGACGCTCTACGGGCTCAACATTCTGATGCCGTTGATGAATGCAGAGTTGCTCCGATTTCCACGTTTGTGTTTGCAGTATTTTAAGATGATCCCTTTTGTGTCGGAGATTTATCCGGAAGGGCTTTTCAAACAACTCATTGCTTCCGTTGAATTGGGTTTAAGACAGTAAATGTTGAAATTGAAGCGAATTTAAATTGTTTGATAACGGTTTCTACGTTTCGGCAGATTCCCGTCGAACATTATGACGTTGTGCTTCCACTTGTTTAACAACTTACATGACTAAAAACCATCTCAGGAATTATCGTTACGTCGCGCTGAAACAATTTTTGAAGGTAAAAAATTAGTTGTAGTGGAATAATCGATATTTAATTGTTGTTTCTTTATTTATAGATGACGTTTAATATTGTTTTGATGCAGAGTTTTGATTTTGATCTTGCGCAGTCGGCGTGTGGCGCGTTATTTATGTTGATTTTCTTGTATCAAGTCGGTTTTATTTGTTTTTAAAAATATTTAGAATTTAATTTCTTTTGTTGTGTTTGTAGGACCAGTATCAAGAAATCGTTGAAAACATTTTGAGCAGTCAAGTGGACCAAGTTTGTTATCAACGATTGGGGAGTTTGTTTAATGATTTGTTGGCGGAGGTTCAGTTGATTGACGACAGGCAAACCGAACGAATTTCCGTGAAAATTTTGAACAGTTTGTTGCTGATGTGAGGGGGTTCTTGTGTGTCAAATGAAATTGTTCATGTAGTTTATTCAATTAAAACAAAAGAATTTTTGTATTATACTTGAGGGTTGGGTGATATATTTCGAATTACTAAAACTGCGAAAACTAAAGAAAAAATTCATAAATCGAGGATCATGCATGTTTCTGCCAGAAGTTAGTTTCTATTGTAATCGATTTAAGAAGTTAATATTAGCGATTCGGACAATTGATAAAAGGAGAGATTAAGTTTGAAATCACTTGGAACGTAGTTTGCTAAATTTTGATTTATCTTTGGTTTGATTTTGATATTTTTGGTTTTTTCTCACTAGGTAGCACTATGCTGTACGTCGTAGCTTCACTATTTAAAAAAAAGAAAATGGCGATTTTGCTTGTTAATATAATCTCCATTGCAACCTTGCCTTTAGGTATCGTCCTGTTGCTAGTCATACATCTCTGGAACTCTACTATTAGGTAGTCCTAATGCTAGTTGTTGTACACCCTTCTGAAACTATCATTAGGTATCGTCCTGCATCCCTCTGAACTCTATCATTAGGTATTATTCACTGCAGACGCCTTTAAAACTTCACTATTAAGTATTGTCCTGTCACTAGTCATTGCACACCTCTCTAGACCTATAGCATTAGGTATTGTCCTGTTACTAGTCACTGCACACACTTCTGGAACTTCACTATGAGGTATCGTTACTAGTCATTGCACATTTCCCTGGAACTACACCATTAGGTATCGTCCGGTTTTTAGTCACTGCACACTCCTCCAGACCTTTATCATTAGGTATTGTCCTGTTGCTAGTCACTGCACATCCTCTTGGATCTCTATCATTAGGTATTGTTCTGCTACTAGTTACTGCACACTCCCTGAAACTACACTATTAGGTATCGTCCTGTTATTAGTCAATGCACATCTCCCTAGAATTACACCATTATGTGTTGTCCTGTTACTAGACATTGCACACCCATGGACCTTTATCATTAGGTATCGTCCTCTCCCTAGTCATTGCACACCCCTCTGGACATATACCATTAAGTATCATCCTCTCGCTAGTCATTGCAAACCCCTCTGGACCTATACCATTAGGTATCGTCCTCTCGCTAGTCACTGCACACCCCTCTGGACCTATACCATTAGGTATCATCCTCTTCCTTGTCATTGCACACGCCTCTGGACCTATAACATTAGATATCGTCCTCTCCCTAGTCATTGTACACCCGTCTGGACTTATACCATTAGGTATCACCCCGTTGCTAGTCATTGTACACCTCCTGAACCTTTATTATTAGGTATCGTCTTGTTGCTAGTCATTGCACACCCCTCTGGACTTATACCATTAGGTATCATCCTGTTGCTAGTCATTGCACACCCCTCTGGACCTCTACCATTAGGTACCGTCCTGTCACTAGTCATTGGACACCTTCTGAACCTTTATTAGGTATCATCCTGTTGCTAGTCATTGCACACCCCTCTGGACCTCTACCATTAGGTACCGTCCTGTCACTAGTCATTGGACACTTCCTGAACCTTTATTATTAGGTATCGTCCTGTTGCTAGTCATTGCACACCTCTCTGAACCAATAGCATTAGGTATCGTCCTGTTGCTAGTCGTTGTATTCTCATTCAGAGGGGTGTGCAATGACTAGCGACAGGACGATACCTAATGATAAACTTCCAGAGGGTTGTGCAGTGACTAGCAACAGAACGGTACCTAATGATAAACTTCCAGAGAGATGTGCAGAAAAAAACGACACCTGTTCGTACAGACAAACAAATAAAACAAACAAACAAAATTACTTATACTTCATTGAGAAGGAATAGAAACAAATATAATGGTTTCTCAAAGGTAATGAGGAACAAAAACAAACCTAACAAGAAACAACAGTGACAAAAAAACAAGAAAACGATACAGACAGTAGCAAGGAACAGAAAGAAATAGATTGACGTGAAGGAGATTGACGAGGACAGGACAGGCAGAAACATAATGATGGCACAAGTGTATTTGAGAAAAAAGGCAATAGCACATTTAGGATTAGCATTACTTAACTGTAACAAATATACACAAGATAAAGAATAATTACCTTTGACGTGATGTGAATAATTCACACCAACATAAAGAAACAATAACAAAGTAGAAATCTGTACCATAAAATTTTTATATTCACTTTAATATTAAATCAGGATAATATATACAGCTACTGGATGCATTGCAACCAATCTAACAAGCTATACAATGAAAATACCAAACTGTTGACTCGTAACCCAGTGATTAAAGAAAACTTACCTCGTGTATGATTCCTTTTGTATTAATATTGGTAAATGATTATTCAAAGTGTCGATCTATTGCCACGAGAAGAAGCACAGATTGCTTATGAGTTATGAGTTAGTGCTAATTCACACCTCTCAAGTTCGAAGCTAAAGAACTAACAACTGGACGACAGGACGATACTGAATAATTTCAATTGCAGCAACGATCGTAGCCGCATTAAAAATGATGAGTTTGCTACAATTTATTTAAATAGATAAATGAAAAAAATGTGCAGAGAAACCGTTGGACGACGTACATATAGTGTGGAATGAGGGAATGACTACTGAGTGAAACAGCATGGTTTTGCAAACATTTTGCCACGTTTTGGCACACATCTGCGAAAAACCAAGTTTTCAGACAACTATTTCACTTGAAAAATTCCGTTTTTCGACCATATCTCTGCAAGCGTAACAGATAGGCATAGGAATGTGATATTTAGACGATTTTTTAGCTCATTTCAGGTCGATTGGGCTCATTTCCAGCGCTTTTTCAATTTTTGCCAATTTTGACAAAAACCAAAAGGCTAACCTATGGAGAAATGGCCCAAAATTGGCAAAAATTGAAAAAGTCCCAGAAATGAGCTCAATCGATCGGAAATGGGCTAAAAAATCGATTAAATATCACATGCATATGCCTATTTGTTACAATTGCAGAGATGTGGTCGAAAAACGAAATTTTTGAAGAGAAAAAGTTGTCAGAAAACTTGGTTTTTCGACCAAATTTTTGCGCACATTTTACCATGTTTTTGCACACATTTTATCACGTTTTGGCACACATTTTGCCAAGTTCTTGCACACATTTTACCATTTTTTTGCACACATTTTACCACAGTTTTGCACACGTTTTGTCAAGTTTTTGCACACATTTTACCACGTTTTTGCACACATTTTACCATGTTTTTGCACATATTTTACCACGTTTTGGCACACGTTTTGCCAAAGTTTTGCCAACCATTTCACTTGAAAAATTCCGTTTTTCGACCATACCACTGCAAGCGTAACAGATAGGCATAGGAATGTGATATTCAGTCGATTTTTTAGCTCATTTCAGGTCGATTGGGCTCATTTCCAGCGCTTTTTCAATTTTTGCCAATTTTGACAAAAACCCAAAGGCTAACCTATGGAGAAATGGCCCAAAATTGGCAAAAATTGAAAAAGTCCCAGAAATGAGCTCAATCGATCGGAAATCAGCTAGAAAAGCGATCAAACATCACATGCATACGCCTAACTCCTACAGTTGTTGAGATATCTGCAATAAACCAAGTTTTCTCTTCTCTCTCTTCTTATTCCTCATCTCATCCTTCTCTTCATATCCTTCATCCCTCACTTCTTATCCCTTGTCTTTCAGTTCTTATTCCTCATTCCTCTCTTCTCATCTCTTGTTCCTCATTGTTTACTTTATATCTCTTATTCATTATGTTATTCCATTTCTCATCTCTCATATTTCAATTCTTATTCCTCATTCCTCTCTCCATATCCATCTCACTTCTTATTCATTATAACTCTTATTCATTATTGTTTAATAAAAAATAAAAATTAATTAAAAGCCTGAACATGATAAAAATTTATTTGTTGGTGATATCTGTTACACAAACTAAAAATATCGCCACCAGATGGCGAAACGAATTGTTTTTAGCACCATCTGGTGGCGATGTCACGAACTAAAATATCGCCACCAGATGGCGCAACGAAATATTCATTAGATTAATTCAAACTCCTTTTTAGCAGCGGCATCTGGTGGCGATATTTTAGTTCGTGACATCGCCACCAGATGACGCAATGAACTGTTTTTAGTGCCATCTAGTGGCCGTGTCACAAACTAAAATATCGCCGCCAGATGGCGCAACGAAATATCCGAAAGTTTCATTCAAACTTCTTTTTAGCAGCGCCATCTGGTGGCGATATTTTATTTCGTGACACCGCCACCAGATGGCGCAACGAATTGTTTTAGCACCATCTGGTGGCGGTGTCACGAACTAAAATATCGCCTTTGCTTTTTTTCTAAGGTTTAAAGAGTGTCAAAAACGTGCTGAATACATGTAATATGAGCTAAAAAGTTGATTCCCGTTGGCGGAATTTGCATATCTGGCACCGTTGCAAAGATATAACACTTTTTCTCTTCAAAAAGTCAGTTTTTTGCTTATATCACTGCAACAGTGCCAGATATGCAAATTGTGTACATGGAAAATTTTGGCAAAACGTGTGCAAGAACGGCAAAATGTGTGCAAAAACGTGGCACAATGTGTGCAAAAACGTGTTAAAATGTGTGCAAAAACGTGTTAAAATGTGTGCAAAAACATGGTAAAATGTGTGCAAGAACTTGGCAAAATGTGTGCCAAAACGTGGCAGAATGTGTGCAAAAACGTGTTAAAATGTGGCAAAACTTTGGCAAAACGTGTGCCAAAACGTGTTAAAATGTTTTAAAATGTGTGCAAAAACATGTTAAAATGTGGCAAAATGTGTGCCAAAACGTGGCAGAATGTGTGCAAAAACGTGTTAAAATGTGGCAAGCTTTGGCAAAACGTGTGCCAAAACGTGGCAAAATGTGTGCAAAAGCGTGTTAAAATGTGTGCAAAAACATGGTAAAATATGTGTAAGAACTTGGCAAAATGTGTGCCAAAACGTGGCAGAATGTGTGCAAACACGTGACAACTTTTTCTCTTGAAAAATTTCGTATTTCAACCACATCTCTGCAACCGTAACAAATAGGCATATGCATGTGATATTTAATCGATTTTTTAGCTCATTTCCGATCGATTAAGCTCATTTCCGGCACTTTTTCAATTTTTGACCGATTTTGGCCATTTCTCCATAAATTAGCCTTTGGGTTTTTGTCAAAATTGGCAAAAATTGAAAAAGTGCTGGAAATGAGTCCAATCGACCTGAAATGAGCTAAAAAATCGATTAAATATCACACGCATATGCCTAACTCCTACAGTTGTTGAGATATCTGCGAAAAACCAAGTTTTCAGACAACTTTTTCACTTGAAAAATTCCGTTTTTCGACCGTATCTGCAATATTTAGTCGATTTTTAGCTCATTTCAGGTCGATTGGGCTCATTTCTGGCATTTTTTCAATTTTTGCCAATTTTTGCCATTTCTCCATACATTTGCCTTTGCTTTTTTTTCCAAATTTTAAAAATTGCTAAAAACGTGCTGAATACATGTAAAACGAGCTAAAAAGTCGATTCCCGTAGTGGCAATAGCAAAAGTGTGAAATAGACATAAAACCAACTCGTGTCTAACGGAGGAAACAAAAATAGACAAATAAAAAAAAAATATAAAAAGATTTCATTTTTATTTCTAAAATTTTATTATTCTTATTCAAACCTCATATTTACGACCAGATTTCAATATAGAACAGAGCCAGCAATCTGAGAACGATCACGATTACGATTTCGATTGGTTAGACATTATTAACGAATAGTATTTTAATTTTAATTAATTCTGTTGTGTGTTTAGTGTGGGTTCTGTATCGGTGGCAATGACCAACAGGCGAGGTCAACGAGTTTGAATCGCCCAAATCCGAACACATGACTACCATCAGCCGCAGATTCTCGTCAAAGCAAGAAAAGGAGTTTACTGCTGCAAAACCCTGTCTGTCAATGTCCTATTTCAAGTTTTATTTAAAAATAAGAATTATTAATTTCATTTATTTTATCAAATTCTGTAATTGATTTCCATTTGAGCAAATTTTAATTGCAAAGCAAATATATTAATGAACTTTAGAATAACAAATTTGTGTACAATGACGCTTTCGTGAGCCCTTTGGTTTTCTTTTCTTCTAAACGTTTATCGATTTCAATAAATAACACTTCAACATAAAAAACTAAAATGTTGTTTCATTGTTTTGTACATCTTCTGTGGTACATTAATATTACTGAATAAGTTTCTAATAACGGGTCTACACTAAAACTCGCCTGGTTTCCGTAATCACACCACTGGTGATGATTTGGCGAAGCTAAGCACACAACTTTAACCCTAACTAACAGTAAAATTGCATTTTTTCCTAATTAAATATTTTTGATCTATTTTATCATCAAATACTATGACTTTTTATCGAACGAAGTACACACAGTCATAAATGTTTAGTCTTGATGCAGTTAGAAAAGAAACTGAAATTTTTTCCCACAATTCAAAATGTCCTTACCCGGTCGTGCTGATCTTTTGCCTACATCCGGGTCGGGGTTCGAGTTCGATCATTCGATCATTCGATTCAGATGTTGTTGAATATTGGAATTTCAGTGAATTGCAATTAAAACAGATTTAGTTACAATTAATATTTACAATCATCTTACTTCCAAAGAAGAAAATCGTTTCCGCTTGTCGGCATAGCAACTGTTGTCCACATACATGATTATTGTCTGCAAATTAAAGCGTCGTTTCATACTTTATTTCATATTGTAGGTTTTTACCACCAGAGTGCATTAATTTTTCCAGGATGCCAATCGCTACTTTTAGATGCTTTCTCTTCGTTTTAAACAACCGAAAATGTATAAAATCGAAGGTTATCTCTACTAATTCAAATACACTTGTAATCATCTTGAGATTTATTTATGTTTCATCTTTTTTTCACCAGGTGGCAGCACATAAAAAGCTTATGTTTTTGCCAGAAATTTCTGTGATTTTTGATTGGATATTCAAATGACATGTCACTGAGTTGCTATTTTGCATCTTCATTTTTGCCAAAGAATTTCAGTAGTTTATGTGAGCTCGGAGGCGAAGCTCGCGACGTTTGGAGGTGAGTTCTTTTCAATTTTTATTCATTTTTTAGCTCTTACTTGTTAGTTTTTAGCTATAAGTTTAGCAGTTTCTTTCTTATGCAATTTCGAATTAGTCGTTTTCGCACATGGCTAATTTAGTGCACTTTAACGTTGAATTGTTTTGCGAGAGAATATTTAACGTTTCTTTAGTTTTATTTAATTTAATATTTTAGGCGTTTGTTGTTTTAGGTTCGTTTAGGTTTATTATTTCGCATTCTTTACTAGTTTTCTGGTGCTCTTGTTTTTTAGTTTTCATTAGTGTTTGTTATTAATTCTTATATTTTATTTTTAATAGTTGTAAAGCGGTTAATACGAGGCACAACGACATCGAATAGCAAGGGCAACTTCGACTTCAACAAATGTCGGCGGGACAAATTTCACGAAAACCACGCACGTCGTATTTAATCTATTTTTAATTAATATCGGTAGTTCTGGAATTTTTAAACTGTTGTAATTTTTTTTTAGTTTCTTTAATTTGTTTTCTGTGTTTTAATTTGTTTAATTTTGTAGTTTTTTTTATACTTATGTAAGTTTTACTTTCGTTTAATATGTATTTGTTTCAGGATATAAATTTTCAACACCAAGAAGACATCGTTTTGGGGCCCAGAGCGTGGCACACTCTGGGTCCTGGGTGTGGTAAAACGGCGGAGTCTCAAGGGGGATGTTTACCCGAGATTATCCTTAAATGGTCCGTTATAACCCGCTTAAACCTTTGATTAGCCATTTTTTTTCCTTTTAAGGAAAAATTTGTAAGTTTTTTTTTTATAGTGTATTTTATTTATTTCAATAAAGTTTTATTTTCTATAAGCTATGTCATTTATTCGCAAAATATTCTAAGTCCAAAAAGGCGAATCTATGCCAAATTTTTATAGGTTTGGACTTAGTATAAAGAAGGGGATGGTGGGTGGGTATACAGATTTCCCATTTTATAAATAAAATACTAAAGAAATTATAATTCAAAGTATATTGTACAATTATAATTTTTCTGCATGTTTTATTTCAACTTGCAGAAAAATTACAATGACACAATACAATGACACAATACACACAAAGAACTTTTATTTCACTTAAAGAATAAAAAATTACAAACATAGAAAAATTGTAACAAAAAAAAAAAACATTCAGTGCAGAATCATCCGGGTTGGCAGCATTAGAAATCCTTGGTTGAATCTCTGAATCTCTGAAATAAAAACACAATTAAAAACTAGCAAAATGAATAAACCATCGTATAAAACTTAAACAAAACGTCAAAACCAAAATAAAAACAACAAACGCCACTTCTATTATTTAACGCGCCACGAAACATTGTGCAAACAAATTTCACACAAAGCTTAACGTTTAGAAACAAAAACTACCGAAAACGTACAAATGATTAAAAAATAACGAACCTCTATTAATTAACTTAAAAAACGCTAAAAAACTAATCAAAACTCTAAATAGTAAAATGCGTTAAAAGCAACGAACTAGAAATAAAGAGCAGAATGTAAAAAATGAAAAAGCGAGTTACTCACCAGTCGCCATTATGAATATAACACGACGTGTTTATCCTCTCGAGCCGGAACAAAGAATGGCAAAAACTTTGCTCAAAGAGACGTGAAAAAAAATATGCAAAGTAGCATATGCAGAGCCAATCAAAAACCGTAGAAACTTCTAGAAACGTCAACATTCTTCGGCCTGTGATTGGCTGTGATTGCCAACTTTAATTTGCATATTCTTTAGCCAACTTCTAATCGGTGAAAATAAAATAATATTTTAAATAAATAAATAATTCTGCTAGGATGTCGCATTAATTTTTATACCATTAATTATAATACAACACAATTAATTTATTAAGTTTACTTTTAATAGAAATAAAATTCTGCTCCCATCTGTTGCGATTTCAACAATAATAAACAAGACTCCAGTTAACTGAGAATTAGAACGTTACTTTTTTTCTATTTTATTTTTGCTTAGAAATTATAAATGACAAAATATTTAATAAACAGCTTTTAGTTTAAATTTTGCTCAGTTTTATCTGCTTGGCTCAATTTTGCACAATTATCCAATTGCTTCATTTTTAATTTAGCCCAAACAAACTGGTTAGTCAATCCAATTATATCTGCAGCAGCTTCAGGAAACAAAACAATTGTACAACACATAAAATATTTTATAATTCTGTCGTTTAATCATGTCAATAAATAAAAGACATAACCTGATTGAAGTCTTAAAGACGACCAAATATCATTACTTCTACCACAGACCTAAATACACTAGACTGCGAACTTTACATAGGGCCCAGCTTGTGAGCGGAGGAGGCATTGTTGTCAGATAATGACGTCACTGATCCGCTCCAACTTCCTGTCGTCTTAAATTTGTGAATTTAATAAAATTTTGTGTTATTTTCGGGTTAAATTTGTAAATGAAATATAATTTAGAGTCATTAACAACTGAAATTCGTAAATTTCACTTAATTTCCAGTCATTTTCAAATTCAGTTATTTTGAAATTTGAGTCATTTTCAAATTCAGTTATTTTGAAATTTGAGTCATTTTCAAATTCAGTTATTTTGAAATTTGAGTCATTTTCATCAAAATTCGATTCATTTTTATCAAAATTCGATTCGCTTTCATCAAAATTCAACTTATTTTCATCAAAATTTCAGTCATTTTCAAATTGGATTCATTTTCATCAAAATTCGAATCATTTTCGTTTGGAAATTTTGCTTGAATGCTGTTTTCAGGCAGCCATTACGTTGACAGGAAATGACAGATACTATAGTGCTGCCATTTCCGGTATTCATACGCTTCTTACCCACAATCCCTCAGTTCGCAGTCTATTGTATTTAGGTCTGTGCTTCTACCAGAAACAGCGATAAATACAATAGGAATTCCTAACGCTAAAACGACAATTTGTAGATGAAATGATGAATAAAAATGTCGAATTTTACCTTCGTTATTGGCAACAATTTGAAGAGTTATTGGTGTGCTTTTATGAGCAGTTGTTACCCTAATTTCACAAGAAATACCGAACGATTTACAAGCATCTCTTCTTTTTTCACAGTGAGTTTTGTCGACGGTAGATCGCATCAAAATGACAACGAGTGATTCATTTGGTGGATTCGACTTAGCCTGATTAAAACATAAATTAAAAACAATTTTTTTCACACGAACAATTTCAGTCTACGCTTAATTTCTCCGCGATCCGAGCAATATTGGACTTCACTTTCTGCAAATCTTCGGTGGTTATTTCCTTTAAATCACAGTAAACTTGCTTATCTTTCATCAATCGTGGCCACAAACGCCAAGAATTGCTATCAATGACATCAGCTGATTCAATTTCCTCTAAAAATTCAGAAAATAAATATTAATTCAAAGAATTTTAAATAAAATCTGAAAAAATTAATTATAAAAAGCAAAAAATCAATCTTTTTGTTGTTTGTGTTGAGCAACAAATTTTTGAATTTAAGGGTTACCGTGTTTACAAAGGCGCGCCAGTTTACAGCGCCACCCTCTGACAAAACTGCACAACTCAAAAACCGGCGTCATCTTTCGACAAAAGGGAAAAGTTCTGCAGGAGTTTCAAATATTCAATACACTCCTACACTCCATTGAAACATAATCTACTCAACGTTTTAATTACAAAAAACACAATAGATATAAAAATCGCGTGTTTTAATAAAAATAAATAAAAAATAATAATTAAAAAACCTCTCCCGAGATAAAATTTCATCCACCCCTTCTCTGAATCAATCTAATAAAACTGAAATTACATCAAACCCAATCATAAAAATTAAAATAAAACCAAACACAATTCTTTCACCATCCAACACAACGCAATGAAAATGAGTTCAAAAATCACACGGATTCTCTGCCTCGTCCTAACGCTCCAACACACCCAAACCTGTCCACCGCACTTCGTGGACCTCGCAGGAAACTGCTACTTCTTCGGCACTCAGCCCTCCAGTTGGTTCGAAGCGTGGACCGATTGTGCCCGCATGAAATCCACTTTGCTCAGCATCGAAACATTCCAGGAGTCCTACGCTTTGTTCAACTTCATAGGAAACCTCACGCGCGAATACAAAACGTTGGAAAACACCAAAGGTAATTGAAAAACCTACGTTTTTGGAAAAGGCTTTTATATTGGTTTTTCAAATCGCCGCCCGAGTGCGCTACAAGGTTGAACGACGTTATTAGGTTTGGCCACTTGGAGAGTTGGGTGTACCAGGCTCTCATTGGTTCTCATTTCTGTGACGTCAGTGGTCGCCGGTTGTAAATGATCAGCATTGGAACAACGTTTATACTGATACCAAATCCATTTATTCTACAAATTTGTCAGGTATTTTACAAAGTTTGGAACTTGGATTATGTGTTTGTGTAAGCCATCCTTGAACTTTCACCATAATATACCATAATAAAATTGGAATGACTTTCAAAAATATTTTTTCTTACTAAATTGTTTGATTGCACTCATCAATAAATTTTTATTTTTTTTTTATTTTTTTCCTGTTGTATGATTTTTATGATTTTTGAAATCAAACTTATGTCACACTGATAAATTTGGATAAAAAAATAAATGGACAAGGTATGATATTAAATTACACTGTACTGTCACGTTTTTTTTGTTATACAACAAAACATTTGATCGCATGCAAACATGCAAAAAATTCGGTTTGAACAATAATAGAGCATAGAGCATTCTGAAAAATATTTTTACTTTAACAAATCCATGGAATTATTACATACAATTTCATTTGTATGTGTTATTCATAACTAAAATTAAAAACCCATAAATGATTCACAAATAAATACAAACAATTCTTATAAAGAACAGGTCAAATTATATTTTTGATTTTGCCCATAAACTAGCTTTTTGAATTGTGCCTCTAGATTGTCCAACTGTCTATTGCATGTAATTTGCAATGTCACACTATTTAAAATGGCATGAACAGATTCTTTCTGCTTTAAAATTGATCATATTTTTTGTTTGCACACAAATTGCCATTTTTTCTTAATCTTCTTATCGTTGGAAAATAAAAAAAAAAAGCTATTTTTAAATCTCATTTTGACTTGTCGGTATTTTTATATGCAAAAAACTGCACAGGATGCCATTTTTACACTTTGAATTTTGAATCGGCGCCCACTGACGTCAGAGAAGCCACTAGCTCCGCCCCTTCAATTTTAGGAAGTGACGTCATTTCGCCGAAGTGGCCAAACCTAATAACGTCGTTCAACCTTGGTGCGCTACTACCGCAGATTTTGTCGCGGTTGCCGTGTACGAGCCGAAAATCGCAAACTAATGGACTTTTCCGCATTAAAATGGAAAAACAAAATATATGGACAGATAGGAATTTTTATTTCAACCAGTATTAACCTGGTTTCAGAATTTATTGAGCACTTTATAATTAAAAACGAAGCAGATTTAGAGTCGATCCTGACAATCTGGCATCCATTTTAGTTTAAATATACCAGTGGTGGCGCCACTGTGCACCGGAAGTTGAAACAAACAAACAAACTATCGAGTCAAGTTAAATAAAAGCCTTTAAAAATAGAATTCAATTCTTTTTCTGCGTAGGAATTCCGGACTTGAAACTTCAACTCGAAGAAAACGTTTCGTCGGCTGCATTTTGGACGAGCGGCGCTAATTTCATCGGCCAACAGATGTGGATGTGGATGGGTTCGGGCGTGCCTTTTTTCACGACGAATTGGTGCCCCGGTCAACCGGACAATAAGAACGGAAACGAGCACTGCGTGGCGCTGCTTTACTCCGGCACGAAACACTGTTGGAACGACCGGAGTTGTCAAGTGCGGGAAAGTGTGAGTTTGGAAGTCGACACGTATTACATATGCGAGTTCAATCCGACATGCAGTTGAATTTACGTCCCACGCGTAGCATTTAGTGATGGAAAATTAAATTCATGTATTTGACATTTTACTGTGAAGGAAATAAACAAAATTTGACGCAAAAAGTTGGAAAATAAATCGCTAGATGGCGCCACATGATTTTTCTTGACAAATATTTGTATTTCTTATTTTTTTTTAATCCTAAATTTAATCAAGAAATTCTTTTCAATGGATTTGGACGTTTTTGGAAACCAATTTTTGGAGAAAAGGATTCTTTTTCGATAGAATCATTGTAGATATTGTAGACAGCAACTAATCTTGCGAAGGAGAAGAGCAGAGGAAAGAGAAATGATCTCGAGTAATTTAAGAAGACAATCAAGCCTCATTACTAGAAACAAAATCGTGTTGGCAACAAACTCGACTTTCTTTCTCGCAAACCAAATGGGAATTTGACCATCTCCTCGCCAATTAACCGCCATATTCAAGACGAACTGCAGATACGATTGCAAGTAAAACACATTCGCACTTTCCTCGCATTTAATCTGATTGCAGAGTGTCACTCAAAACAATTTGCACCTGCAAATTTCGCACAAAAAAATTCAATTTCGACTTCCCACCCAAATAAAAAAAAAAAATATACAAAAAAATCGATATAAAACATCAAAATAATTTTTTTTTGTCTGTGCGCAGGAATGTGGAATTATAAAATTTAGCCGCATCTCGACTTCACTCAGTAATTCCCTGCTCGATTCAATTTGCACTTAGTCGAAAACATGCGCAAAACGAAAAACAAAAAAATCGTTAGCAACATTATATTTCTTTACGCCAGAATCGCCGTACAGTCATCAACACTGTAATCCCCCAGCTGCACCTTACATTGTATTAATTAAGAACCATAAGCAATGAAAAAAGAAAAAAGAAAATGAGTATTTTTTTAAGGATACCCAAATATTAAATTACCAAAACATTCTTTAACTACAACTTCAGGCTTAATTGTATAAAATTCAATATTTCATTAAATGCATTCAATCTTCAAAAAGTAACTTCTCCAATGTTTGTTTGTTTCAACTTCCGGCGTTGCTGGCGCCATCTGTATGTGAGTAAAACTATAATGGATGCCAAAACGTCCGACCCGACTCTAAAACTGCTTTTTTCGGTGAGACAAAGGTCTCAATAAATTCTAAAACCGGTATCAGTTTGTAGAGGATTTAATGCTCTGAAAACCTCTATATTTTGTTTTTTAATCTTGTAAAGAAATAGTACGTTCCTTAAGATTTTTTGTCGTGGCAGTCACAAACAAAATGTGCGGTAGTAGCGCATTCTGACAGCGATTTGAAGCACTAATATAAAAGTCTTATATTTACTTGTTTTTACATCATATCTCCGAAAAGTCGACTTCAAATTATTCAAATAAGAGGATTAAGATTAAATTAAATTAAAATCACCTCCGCATGTTGTAAGTGGCCATCTTTTTAGTTCAGTTCAATTTTTGGTGTGATTAATCGAGGATTCATTTCATTAAGTGATTTAAGAATAAGACAATTCATCTTTTGAAGATTAAATGCATCTTTTTTTTTCAAAATACCAAAAAAAGCTGCTAAGTCTTTGGCATTTGCTCACATTCATAACATCAATGCTAATTGCCGTGCTTAAAAAATAATTCGACCCTTCTTTGATCATGCTTAATAAAATCAAGCCGAGTTTGAATAATCTTTTTAAGAAACCCTCTCCCATACTCAATAACAAGCTTAAGTCAACTTATTATACAGTGAGAAGTGAGAGAAAAGAAGGAAAAAAATTTCTTTCAGGATCTATTTTGAGATATTTGCTACGGCAACACGTTGGAAAAAAGGAAGGAAAAAGTACATAAACTAATATTTAAAAAATAAAAAAAATAAAAAAAATAAAAAAAATAAAAAATTAATAAAAAAAAATTTATAAAAAAAAAAATTATAGGAAAAAAGAAAAATTAATTTCTTCTGGAGATAAGCCGAAAAAATGTCACATTTTGACAAATTCTCTTTTGAAATGCTTCGATTGATTCATGAGAAGCAAGCTCATTGATTCCCCTATAATTCATATGCAAAACATGTGCCCAAATTTGACTCTGCTCCACAACGTGCCTCAATGATTGATGACTCCTCGATTCCAAAAACTTATCAACTTTCATGACAGAACATGCAAAGTAGCTCCTCCATTCAATCGCAAAACCCGCCGAGAAATCATTCCATTGTGTTTTCAACTCAAGAATTAATTCAATTCCAACCGAAAAAACAAACACCTTTAAACGAAAAGACAAATCACTTAATTTAATTCCATCAACTACTAAAATAAAATTAAAACCACCAAAAACTCCCCCGACAAAAAACGAGAGAAAAATAGAAAGAGAGCGCTCAAACCACGCATGCGCAGCTGCAGCTGAATCTCTCTCCCTCGCGTAGGCTGCTCGTGCTCAGTAGTGAAGCTGGAGTGCAGACCGTGCAGCATGCAACTCGTTCTACACTGGACTGGTTGCACGGGCAAATGGAGGACGGTGTGTGCAGCTCAGGATTACGCGTGCGGCTCGCTGGCAAGCACCCACCATTGGCCTGAGTGACACACCAGGCCCGCTTGGGCCGTCATCGGCCTCGCGAGGGCCGCAGCTCAGAGTGGCGGTGGCCGCTCGTGGTGGGGGTTGCTGCCGCTGGATACAATGCGACTGGATGCGAACAGAGTGTTGTGGATCTTGACCCCTATCACGGCCACCGTGTCTCTCGTCTTCCTCAGTGTGGCTCTCAGCACCAACCACTGGCTGCTCAGCGAGGAGAAAATTATTAATCCTTTATTCAATAACACCAGTGACAGGGACAGGCAGTTTCTATCAAAGTTCACCGTCTCTGGACTTTGGAAGTTGTGCTCCACCGAACGTGAGTTAGCTTTTACGTCTATACTTCCCCATTTATTACCGTTTAATCTCAAACTGCGCTATTTATAATGCAAACTTTGCTCGCTTTGCGCGGAGCCTCTATTATTTATTTATTCATGCCCGGGCCCGTGTACTTTGCTGGCTTTTGCTTCTGCGCTTTTTTCCGACGGCTTTTGTCTTTATGGGGGGAAAGCAATCAAGTTTTAACGTCGTAAAAATAAAGTGTAAGGGAAAATATGAGTTATTCCGCTACGGCTTTAGCGTTGATCGAGTGAAATCGCATCCGGAGGAGAAAAAATTATTGATTTCGAAGTAGGAAATCGACTCGTGGTCTGTCTCTTTAAATATTGCAATTAAAACATTGCAATGTCGCAATGTAGGTGTAGCAGCACTGGCCTTAATTAACAACCTCGCGTCACGTGCTGCAATTAATTTGGTCCAGCGGCAGAGAATTCGATAAATTTTAATAACTACATTACAACAATCTGTCTCTTTATTTAGTTGCGATTTTTCCCTCAGTGTCCACTAGTGATGATTAAAGTAAAAAAAAAAATGGCTTTGTAACTGAATTTCGGAAGCAATAAAAATTCAAAGCGAGCAAATGGAATAATTCAATTATGGCATTTTGATTCGATGCTTTATGGCAAAGTAAATGTCACGAGCAGCGCATCTGGTGCCTAACTACTGTCTATTGATTGCATCGTTAAGCAAGCCACACGCAACGAACGGCAGCAGCCATGTGGCCATCTATTTATTACGCAATCAAACAACTTGCGCCGTGCATGTTAATTTGATGATGACTAAACAAGTAAACACGTATGCAATATCCCGGCGATTAGAAACCGCACGTGAAAATTTAGCTACTCACAGAAACACGCGAAAGATTTCTTAAACTTCCGTTCGATCACATTAAAACATTCAGCAACACCATTTTGTTAAGGTGTGTAACAATAAAGGTGGGTTCACACTTGTGTTCACACTTGGAAGTAAAGTAACGCAAGGTAGTCGCGAGTTGCATCCTGGGATTGATTTTTTAACGGTCCGTTGCTGTACCGATAACGCAAGCAACTCTGCACACGACGGTAGATATTTTCCGAAGTCGCGATGACAATATTGAGGCAATCATTCACACCAGTTTGATGATTTAAATACAACGTTTGGCACTCTTTAATTCGCCTTCATCTCCCATCGGCACCATTACAATCACACAAGAACAATAGCCATGACAACCAACAAAACATAGCAACGGTTGTCACGAATGAAATAACAATAGCAATACAAATTATATCATTTCTTAAACGCACTTAACCTCAAATATTCTAATCCGTTATCACTGCGAATGTTCGTTACTTTGTGTCCTCGAGTGTTGTTTTTATTATTACATTTTATTACTACATCCCTTGAAAATCTTAACTTCCTTTCCTTCTTCCAACCTGGAAGTTGAAAACAAAACACGCTACTAATGCATTTATGGCAAAAGTTGCACACAAACTGAATTTTAAACGACTAACACGACCATTAAACCGTCAAATATATAAGAGGAAATGACTTTTGCCAATTGTATTTCTGTGGCACCACGGCAACCCTGGTTACTCTCAAATTGCAAATAATAATTCACGCCAATTAAATTAAATTAAATGACAGAGTAGATATTTGTTTGATTTTTTTCTCCTGCTTTTCTGCCCGAAGAGCTGAAAATATCAAAATATTAAACTCGGCCCTTCAAACCGCGTTTCTGCATTTTGATTTACACACAAAAGAGAAATGTGAACAATAGAATCCGTGACAGACCAAAATAGAATGTCAAACATCTAACCAAACACATAAATAAGAAAAAAAGAAGAAAAAAATCCTATGAATGTTGCATGAACTAGATTCATCTTGCAGCAGACTTCCTTACTCTAGCATGAAATACATTTCAAGTCCTCCCCCTTGCATAATCTCAATGTATATTTACTTCCAGACGTCAAACTCCTCTGCCAATAGTAATCAACAAAAGCCCCTCACTCTTTAATCTCATTTATGAGACACGCATCAAAGAAATGGAACTGAAAAGGGATTAATTCTTTTCCAATCTCATTAGGTGGCATCTTTTCAACAGGTGATGCGTCTTAACTTTCATCAACCGTGTCACATGCGGCTAGTTAGAAACTACAATACAAATCAAAGGAGAAATACAAATTACCGCATTCAAAAATAAAAAAATTTTGTGTTTTACTTCAATTTTAAAACAAAAATGACAGCATTTCTTGTCCTATTCATTAAATTAAACTATATTAATTATTTATTTATAATTATAATTATATATTTATACTATATTTATTATAATTAATCAAAATTTAAACTTAAAACACGCTTAAACTAAAATTGGATTTTTTGTTATCGCTAATTGGACGACTTTTGAATTTTTTCCATTGGTTTACAATGCCAACACCCAAGATATTACCCTCACTCTATATTCCTAGAATCCCACAGCAATATCCAGATTTTAAAAAAAAATCATCATCAAAACATACATAGGTATTGAAAAAGCACCAATTTTTATTAAAATCGGGTTTCTAATTCATTCCAACCCATAAAACTTGCTCACATTGGCTTCAAGCGTGGCAAAGAAAAGCACTAAACTACTTAATTGCCATTTGACTTGCAATTTGACACCTAATGTTCATAAAAAAATTAGTTTCATACCCAAATTATTATTATTCATCTTTTACCTCGATCCAAAGTGCTGGCAAGTTTGTTTGTCCTGTTTTCTCCCTGCAAAACACAAACAAAAACAAATGAGCTTTCGTAATGAAAATAAATAAATATATTTTGAAATGCTTAGCATTAAGGAGCGCCAATAGATCACATCTAAGCCATTACGTCCATAATGATGAGAGTAAGTGAAGAAATGTTGCAAAGCTGACAATGCTGTTTGCGCGTGCACACACCGTGTCCCAGTTCCCCACGGACGAACCATGTCCCCAGAGCGCTTTATCGGTTTCCCAAGATTTTGATAAATAGCCCATGGACAGGCTCATCGTCCAATCTACCTAAGTGTGTGTTGTGCTGTGTGGCCGTCTTGAGGGTGTCGTAGACATTTTTGTTGGCCAAATATTGTGCTTGTATTTTTCCACACAGTAAATTGAATCGACATTTTTGTTGCTCAAATAATTGAGATCTCGAGAACACATATCACAACTTTATTTGGTGTGTCGTAAACGAAACTTTATAAGTTGGACGTATAAAAAACATACCGGTAATCGAAAAAACTGGCCCACACGAATAAGTCGTGTATTGCAGATATATTCAACGTATAGTCCACATAAATGGCCGTATATTTACAATGTATAACCAATATATTTTAAATATATTATAATCTAGGTTACATTTTGCATCACATGTAGCTTATGTCCACAGTATATATTACAGTATACGGTATATAACCGGGTAGAGAGAAAACCCGGTAAAACTTAAAAGGTGATATATAACTAAATGATAGAAACAAGACATCCAAGTAAGGTACCTTACTATATAGACAATTATATAATAAAGTAAATACACATTGAATAATATATACATATACCAATATGTAATAAATATATGTTGTATATATATATCAAATGCCTACGGAAGCGCGGAGGAGACAGCCGGTTTACAGTTTACGGTGTAACCGTGTAACAATATACGAACTTGTATTATAAAAACATTTTAAACATATATCGTAAATACATTAATTTTTTGGGTATTTATTTATTTATTAATCGTTGTCACTCCGAGGGAGTACGGTAGACTTAACTCAGCGTTGAAGTTTTTCGTTGTTGAAAATTAATGAGATTATCCCAAAATTATAAATTCTTAGTGTTTTAATATTGAATTAATTCTCAGTCTTTATCGCATTCAACTAGTCTTAAAACTTAAAAAATAAAAATAAAAATAAAAATTGTTCTGAACTTTAAATTTTTCCTTCCAAAGGCTTGACATTTACTGGAGTGAGATGGAAGAAAATGGAGAACCAATCTACTTACACCAAACCCTCAACAAAAAAAAAGAAAGGGAAAGGAAGGAAAAAGAATTTAATTTATTTAAAACAAAGTCCTATAAGTGGACACTAACTCAATTTAAGTCTAAACTAAATCAACTCCAAATTAAATTACAATAAAATTCTATAGCATGGATGCATGTCTGCACCATAAACTTGTCCAGAATTCTTCACAAACAAAAATATACAGAAATAAAAAAAAAAATAAAAATAAAAAAATCATATCCTCATTACAGAACCCCAACATTTCCTCATAAACATTTTTCTACATCATCATCAGCACATTTCTTAAGCTATCTTAATCTATCTTCCACTAAACTGGGAGATTTTCCTCCACTTTCACCCACAATATTTAATCACCTCATTTATTAAAGCAAAAAAAAAAAATAAGAAAAATAAAATAAAAATCATTTTTTGCTTCAATTCTAAAGCATTGAACTAACTTGAAATATCTTTTCCAATATTGATCGATTGATCTTATCAAGTACTTCTCTCACCCCATTCTATGTCCATTAGTAGGTGGATTCGATCGATATACGGAACATTGAATGGATTATTGTAACGTTCCAATAAGTCCCAATAAAAAATGTGAATGCTTTAAATTCAGTTATAAAACATAAAAGACACTAAATTAAACAAAGAAACAGATATTTTTAACCGTTAACGACATCAATACGATATCTTAGAACGTCCATTATGTTTAACGAAAAAACTGTCCGGTCCTTGGGACACTTTGCGTTCTCTAGCCATTATTTTTTATAATTAAGTTTACTGCTTATCAGTAAATTTTTTCAAAATTTTTGTAAATGTATTTTATTAATGAATGTTTTAAAAAGCCTATCAAATGATAGTGGGGTAGGACTGCTTCAAAATGGAAACTGTGAACTGCAGAGAAAAAAACCTTGGTCAGGATCAGATTTGCCCGCCGCAGGTATTAGAAACTGATCAGCTAGCCGGATGCCTTGGTCTCGCAACAGATCACATTTACTTTGCAAGTTGGTGCCCATTGATTGGCGCAATCGTGTCAAATTTTTACAGTAATATCCAGTACAAAAGATAAATTATCGATAATTTTATTAGCACCAAGGGTATTCGGTAAAACGACATCCGTTGTTGGTGAAAGACAATTATCCCAAGCCTCAAACAAATTATTAGTATACTTTAAACCGATACAACGTGGTCCTAACTCCTATTAAACTCTATTCCAAAAAGTATTACAAATACTCCCATTGGTTGGGAGATTCACAGTTCAGTTGTGTCTTGAATATGATGCTGTTTTCAGATTCCAGTAGACTTGTGCGAAGATTTTTTAAAGTGTCTCAACCAACCAACCAATGGGAGTATTTGTAATACTTTTTGGAATAGAGTTTAGTTGAGTCGTCTCACTGGTGTAGTGGCACAAAAAAGTAGCCCGTAACACCAGAATTGTAATCTGACTAGGCAAAACAACCAATAAAAAACAACCTGTGTTTACCTGCCAAAAGAAACCAACAAACTATGCTAACATTGTTTGATTGATTAAAAGGGGACAAGCTTATTTTAGCAAATAAAATAAATATTTTATTACCAAATAAATAAAATCCATCATTCTAATCACTTTTTACGCTGAAATTCATTGAAAATAAACAGAACTACTTTTCCGCGTAGTAGTGCTCTACATTTAGATGTAATCCGGCCCAACCAATAGGAGTTAGGACCAGGTTGTATCGGTTTGGAGTATACTAATATACCGAGCGTGGTGAGTGATTGTCTGTACAATTAGGACAGCACAAATCTTCTTGCCCGATAAGATCTTATCTGTCGAAAGTATGAGTGCTGACCCAATAGCGACAATCAATCAAGCACAAGGTGTATTTTATACAATAATGTTTACTGATTCTCGAACTCTAAAGATTCACATGCACGCGTTAAAGCATGAACCAAAGACAACATGGACACGTATCCACATGTTCAATGCGTTTTTCCCCTGATGGCACCACATAATATATAGCCGCACTGTATTCTGGGATGACAACAGGTAACAAAACATGTTTAGTTGGCAAGCAAAACTGAAAAATCAAACATGCAATGGAAGCTTTCATATATTCATACACTCATCTTCATCTTTAATAAACAACATTTGTTACATAACAACTGAGTTGCATTGTTAATTTTTTTTTTGGACGCGGTAAATAATGTGGCGGCAAGTGCGCGCCCCCAAAAGAAATCAGGTTGGAAATTGGATTTCGCAAAATGAAAATATTTGTTCGCATTAATTAAAATAAGGAAATTAATTCTTCCAATTCGTAAATCTCTCTTTTAAAAAAGAAAAAAAAATCTCTAGCACAGCTAGTGTAAATATTATTCTATACTACAGGCTACATGAAAATAATAAATCTTCAAAAAGCGCAAATCTCTCAGGCAATGACACTCAAAAATTATTCAAGATCGATAATGTAATTTTCTCTCATTTTTTCCCTCTATTTTCTAATTCCTACACGACCCCAGGATACTTTCAATTGCTACAATTCTTTTTTCGTTTAAACCTAAATAAACACTCGCGCCTTAGATTTAATCCAAAAACACAATAGATAAGCTCCTACTTTAACTTATCTTCCCGGGCAATTAACATTTTATTTAATCTTCTGCACTACTCATTAGTGTAGAAAAACATCATCTCGTTAATCCTGTTTTTCAACCATTTAACTCTAATATCCAACACGACAAAATGGTCTTTATGATTACTTTTTCTTTTTTTAAATTTTAAATTCACTTAATTTTAATAAGGCCCGCAGTAATTTTTTTTTCGCAATTACTTCTGACAAAAACCAAGGAATATTTGCTTGGACTGCTTGTTTCCACTCTATCTCCTCAAACCCGGAGACGCCATGTTGGAGTTCTGTTATGGTTTCTGCTTTTGGCTTAGTTTACGTCTGTTTTTTTTCTCTATCAAATCCGTTTACGTTAACACTAAAAAACAGAATAAACTAGTTGAAAAAGCGGCTAAAAACTCGCCCGCTTGAGCAAACACAAGCTTGCGTTTTTATTCAAAGCTTTGTTTTGAAGCGAGCTTGTACAAGTACTCACCCGCTTCGATCAAACTGAGTTTGATTTACCAGCTTCAAGCTTGCTGCTGTTTTGGTCATGTGACTTTGATAGCCAATCAGAATCGTGAGGAAATTCTTGGAGGAGATTTTGGCGGAAATTTCTGGCTAGCTTGAGTTTGCCAGTTAAGCTGGTAAGCCAAAAGCGGGTCAAGCAAACTTGTAAATGACTCCCCTTTAAACTTGTACTAGCAAGATTTGGAATTTTACCCGCTCCCTTGTATTTCCACCTTTAATGTACACTTCCCTATGCGACTCCTCACGTTGACGCATGTCCCTTTGCTCTTAAAACACGCTGTACTTTTTCCGCACTCAAGAGGAGCCCTGGAAGCTGGGCTCCCATTGGCCAAGCCATTTCACTTGAGTACTGATACAAAAAGAAGACCCAAAACACCAGACTTGTGATGGTGTACAGACATTGTAATAGATCGGCTAAAATAACATGTGCTCTCCAGACACTGCAAGCAATAAAATAAAAAGAAATTCGTTTTAACTAAAAAAAACATAAAACTTTATTTTAAAGATAGAAAAAACATTTTATTACATAATAACAATCAATGTACATCATTTCAACCATAATTATTCACGAATAGACTAAAAATCATAAGGAACTACTTTTCCTTGTAGCAGTAGTTCAACTGCAGTTCTGAGTAATTAAATAGAGCCAATGGGAGCCCAGCTTCCAGGGCTCCTCTTGAGTGCGGAAAGAGTATAGTTTTCACATAATTATTTTGCACCGAAATTGGTACATTGTGAACACCAAAGAGTAGTCCTCTGAGGGTTAAAAGCCATTGAAATATGTTGTTTAGTCTAAATGTGCCTAGAAACATTGAAATACTATAAAAATACTATGCAGAAAAAAGAAGCGAGCAGCTGGAAAGTCACTACAGATGATCAGACCCGTTTGTATTTAAATTGTTCTTCGCATCCCCAAAAAGCCGAAACTCTGATTCCGCAAGATCCGATTTATAGCAGTTTTATTGAACTTCAAACAACCTAAAATTCATATAAATATACCAAATAATCTTCTTTGCTCCATTTACTTCTCCTCTTGCACTAATAAAATGCAGAAAACTCCCTCTGCCGACTGCAATCCGAACCTCCTACAACAACAGTGCAATTGATCACACTCACACTCACACTCAATGCATTATGTTTGTGGTCAAAATGAAGCTCATCCAGTTACCCTTCTAGTGTTTCTCTAATCACAGCTATTCGATCCGAGCCACAACCAACAGGAAAAGAAAATGTGTGCTTGCTGATAGTAATGTAGTTTAAACTTTAAAAGCCAATTTCAATGGAAAGCCCATTGGATCACCAACCACATTCTTGCCAACTTTTCTGGTCTTGTAAACAGCACCTGATACAAATCTAGTGATGAATAACACCAACAACAAGTCTGGGCAGTTTTATTTAAAAAAAAATAGTTGAGTTTTATAAAACAAATTGCTTCTGTTTAAATTGTAAATAGGCTGGGATTCAATTTCAAATAAGTAGTCACATTAAACTCAAGGCCTGGTTTAAGTGGAATTTTATACAAAATTACAGAAAGAGAAGAAATGGATTTACTCTAACAGTGGGCAGACTTGGCAGGCTAGCAGCAAAGTTAGCAACACATAGTTCAGAAAACACTAAAATTGCAGATAAACTGGCTAATGTTCGTGATTTTAAGCATATTTTTAAAGCCACTTTAAATGTTATCTAAATTCTTTTAAAGCCAATTTTCACCATTTTAAAAGCTAATCTTGACTAATTTCCAAAATTGAGATACATTTAGTTACTTTTGAAGCTTATTGCTGTATTCGCTTCTCCTCAAAACACTCTTGTAATTTTGTGACACTGTCAAGTATCAGCGCCCTCTGTATTTTTGCATATTAAAAAACCACTGGTATTTTTGACTTAACAATGCTCATCGTTAATTGTTGTCTCCCAGCACCAAGAATGCATTTAGTGCAGTACACACTACTTATTTTCACAATTTTTAAGCTGATATTCACAACTTTTAAGCTCATTTTCACTATTTTTGAGCTGCTTTTCCCTATTTTTAAGCTGTTTTTCACTATTTTAAGCTGCTTTTCCATATTTTTAATGTAATTTTCACTATTTTTAAGCTGATTTTCCCTATTTTTAAGCAGATTTTCACTATTTTAAGCTAATTTTCACTAAATTGAAGCTGACTTTCACTATTTCCAGCTAATTTCCAATATTTCATACTATTTTCCACCATTTGAAGCTAATTTTCACAATTTTAAAATAAAATTTCACTGTTTTTAACACTAAATTTCACTACATCTAACTCATTTTCCTGTTGAAATCCATAAAAACCTTTATAGACACACACAATTTCAGCATTACATTCATTCCGAAATTATTTTTCCATCGAACAATAATCACTCACCACCAAACTCGACGAACCAATCATTTCATCAAGTAATGGAATGAAACATAATAACAACACAATTAAAGAGCTACAACTAAACTGGGAATTACGACTGACACGCATAATGACTAGCATCAATTACAAATTGCATCCAACAATGCATAATTTATTGTCACTTTAATTCAATACAAAGAAAATTGGTCACACCCCAAAACCCACTCACAACCACGTGTTAAACAAGCCCCTTCTAAAGCACACCTCAAAATGAATTTAAAAGGGCCCCTTAAAGTGACACTAACTTACACTAAACATTGGAATGAGTGCGAAACTCATCCACTTTTACAGCTTGGGGTTTTTACTTAATCACTCCAAAGTGGTTTAACCATAAACTTCATTTTTATGATCCATTTTCATTCTTTATTTCAAGCCGAAAGACCGAAAATGCTCAAGTGAAAACATTTTTTTGTTACATCAATATTTAAAATGAAAAAAAAGAAGAACTAAACGCACATTTCTTGAGTTTGAACCCTTTTATTGTGTCAAACATTGCATCGGTTTGCTTTTCGCGTGATTGATGACATGCAAGAGCATCGCTTTCAGATTGGTTACAGCGATAAAACCTCTCTCTATCTACTATCCCCTTCCTTCCCGGTTCCCACCGCTTGCTTGCTTGCGGCTGGGCCAGATTTATCATCTGTTTTCGTCACCAATGCCATTTCTGGCGTTTTCCACTTGAAATGCAAACTCGACCAGCTTGCACTGTGATGGAATCAAACACACTTTTCAATTTACCAACACTGTGCATCGATCTCGCCCCCCCCCCACTGGTGTCCAACTCAACAAAAAATATACAAACGTTCAATTCCAACCAGAAACTCTGCACTTCTAATCCACTTTCACTCAAACAGAGAAATTCTATTTTTTAACTTATATATTTTTAAATTGGCGTGGTAACAGTCATTTTACTGCCACAGATTACCATGCTTTATTTCCTCAAATTACGTTCTAGGAAAACACCGCGCAGAACCATGCTAAGTCGTTTTCGGGTTTAAAAATAAATTTCTGTGTAAATTTCAGTGTAAATTCAAGTGTAAATAAATTAGCACATATGTAACAATATGATTGTTATGTAGACGAATACTAGATTCTGTTATATCCACATTAAAAATTGAAGCAACAATCCAAGATGGCGCCAAAATAGTTGGTTTGCACGCCAGGGTTTGTGCAGTTCGTTTCCGTTTAACCAATTTGCACAACATTTACACACATTAATTCGTGTAAATGTGTTTTCACTCGTTTTAATGACGTTTCGAACGCACTTACTGCTTATAAGAAAGGCAGAACTAAGTTAACAAACGCATCATGTTGAATCCCATTGCGGAGAAACACCTTGTACGAAAACTTACCGTTCCCTCAAAGCCAATTTTCTAATAATTGTTGCAGTGGGGAAATTGAAAGAAGAAATTATTCAGTGTGTGCTGTTTCCTTATCAATTTGTAGCAGCAAATGGTTTACACGAAGTCGAGGCACACAACAAACCGTAATGCAGGGTCCACTCAACCCAAGGCTAGGAGTGAGCAATCAGTCAAGTGTTGCTCAAGGCACTGAATCTCGTCCCACCAGTTGACCGCTGCTGCTCAATTGAACGGTTTTCTGGCCTGTTGACATCACTTCCACTTTGGTGATGACAAGTCACGTTGGAAGCGAAAAATGATGGAAATGGAATCGAGCCATAATCGTTCGAGGGGCTCAGACTTGAGAAACTACTTTGATGTATAACAACTTACCAACACTTTTCCCCCCATTTCACTTATGCCCAATCATAAACCATCCACTCACACCCAACTCACCGACCGTTCCATCCATTTTTCCCAAATTCTTGCACGGATCAAACCTGCAAAGAAAAAGTATATATTGTTGTGAGAACCGACACTTGTGAAGATGAAGCAACTAATGAGGTTATTTTGAGCTGAATAAATTTAAGGAAGGATTGGGCAAAGTGCAATGTACAAGAATTCGTTATTCGATATTACGACAACGAATCGATATTAATCGATACTGCTAGCTGTTGGAAATCGTTGGAAAAAATTTGCCTAAATTCGTAATGTTTAAAGTAGACTTTGACCAATACCGGTATCGGTTTCAGCTATTGGCCGATATTTCGGTATGTACCGATATCGGATCCGATATTAGAGAGTTTGCGAGATGCATTTTTCCCTTACAGTTAAAGACTATACGGTATAAAAATAGTGTAAGGAAAAAATGATAAATTAAGTTTTTGCAGGCTGCACTTTTTCCTTATCACTACACTATTTCAGCCAACTCCTGACAGTTAGTAATTTTGGGCCTAAAAATTTAATTTGGAGGCGTAAATGTGCAAATTTCTGCATAAAATACCATTATTATGCCTATAAAGTATGGTTTTGGGCCAAAAATTCAATTTTGGGCTTCACTTATCATTCAATCTACAAGTAACTTACATACCTGTGACTGTGATGTGTTTGATCGGGACAACAAAATAATCGCCATTTGCAATGGGCAGAGCTAACAATATAGTGTTCTCAATTCTGATTGGCTGCACTATATTTTAATTTAGTGTTGAAAACGATACACTAAAGATTTTTACCTTACGATATGGCACTAAAATAGTGTAACGTAGAGAAAAATAAGGGAAAAATGCATCCCGCAAACTCTCTATTTTCTTGCATGGCCGATACCGATATTGCCACGTTTCTAATTTTAATTTTAATATCGGCGCAGGTATCGGTATCGGCCGATATTCAGTTGCCGATTATCGGTATCGGCAATACTGCAAAATATCGATATCGGTCAAAGTCTAGTTTAAAGTAGCTTTTCTTTATTCGCACACGTCTTGCGGTCTTTTGGTGTCCAAAATGGAAGTGTACAAGTCATGTTCTGGGTCACGAGATTACAAGAACTCCCCCTGGTGAGAGACCCTCATTCGGGATTTGCATATTGGATCCAGGTGACACTCAAAACAAACAACACTAGCGATATAATTTGATCTAAAGATATTATTGTTTAATTTCCACAATTGCTGAAAAACAAATATCAATCTACAATTGGCCCTCATCTAATCACCATCAAATCAAATCCCAACTCGTGTTCCATTACTACGTACCCAATCAATTCCCAAAGGTGAACATCAGATAAATCGACTCAACACCTAAACCTAATGGTTTTCCACAAATGCTTCCAAATCCTGCAAACCCCAAACACTTTTCTATCTCAACTTAAAAATAAATAAAAAAAATTCACAGACCCCGATCGCAATCTCATTACACATTCCAAAAAAAATAAAGAAAAAGAAAAAATCTCTTCGTTTTACTACATAGACCATGTTTACAACCACCACAATTTTCTCCCTGAAGAACAGATTTCTCGTTTTACACTTGATTAACTCGCGATTGGTTGCTGTGAATCAAGACAAGCCTGACTTGTCTTTCTCGTTTCCCCGCCACGCAGTCGAGAAAAAAAGAATATTGGGCGCTTCTGGTGTGTACAAGAACACAGCCCAGTCAGAGGAAGTTGCTGTCACATTTTTTCGTGACTTCCCACCTGCCAATTCATCAATGCCTGTGTGAATTGATAGACACGGAGCAAAATGGGTACTCAACCAATAACGCCAGCCAGCTCTGCTTCAGTGCATACTAATGCGAGTCTCCATCAACTGATGTATGCCTTATGCCAGTCGCACACACTTTGAAGCCGCTTTGATTTTTCAATTTCGCTCTTGCCCAATAATTTAGTCAATACTTTTAAAACGTTCAGCGACTCCAATCATTTAAATGAGATGTTTATTTACAGTCTCTGTAGATTCCAAGCGTTTTTAGTTGGTATTTCTAAAATGTCTCTGGCTTCTTTGTAAATAGAAATTTGAAGAAAAATTGAAACGTGCTGCCACCATGAAGTTTATACATTCACTTGTAATGGTTATTTCTTGGGGTACTCCCGAGTTTCGGCACCAAAATGTAGATTCCAAGCGTTTTTAGTTGGTATTTCTAAAATGTCTCTGGCTTCTTTGTAAATGGAAATGTGAATTTGAAGGAAAACGCCAGTTTTCACAGTCTCTTTCCTTTGCCTTTACTGACGCGTCTTTTCACTCGACGCGCGAATAGCCCGTCGCGTAAATCTGCGTATAAGTATGCACACTTGACATCATATTGCGTATGAATACAAAACTTTTCTTGTTTTTTTTTAAACACGAATGTAGATTCATCCATCAAGGAAATCTGCCATAAAGATTAAAGAGGGGGGGAATGTATTGCTTAACATTTTATTAAAAAATAAATTTAAATTTAATATGAATTTCCCAGCCGCCTTTTAAGAAAAAGAAAACATTATAATGTCTTAAAGCATATGGATATTACACGTGCTATGGCTGGCACTACAAGTTCTCAAGTGAGGTGAATCGATTTCGCTCAACGGATTGTGAACAATGAGTCAACTGTGAACATATTTTTAAGGTGGAGAAAAAAAGATGGCAGATTTACAGTCTTGTGCACGATGCGAATGAAAGAAAAGTAGTTTTGAAGAGAGCAAAATGTCAAATAAGTGAAACAAGTGAATGGATTGCCTTTTTGGATTCCGTTCAGGCTGTTTTCATATCAAAACATGACTGTGATGTACATTTAAGATGCTTCGCTTAAGAGTTTGCGGAACTACAACAAAGTTGAAATAAAAATTAACAATTTGGAAATACAGTCAAACTTCGTTGTAACGAATTACAAGGGACCCGAGAAATCGGTTCGAAAGAAAAACCCAAAATACGTATAGTCGCATAATACAACCAAATGAATTATTTGACTTATCATAATCTGAATTATCAACAATTCATGCAAGTCATTGGCTGAAATGTTACCAGCCACAGGAAATGATTTAATTTACATCACTGAAATGATAATTTAATTCCAATAAGTGGCTTAAACCTGCACAATTCCTTGTGGTTCAAATACACCATATGCAGCTTTCTGAGTCACATTGATGTTGCGGTAGATAATGTCGCGCTAGATGACACGCTCCGTCTTAAAAAACTCTACATCACCTTTCGTTATAATGAGGTTCGACTGTACTAGTTCATTATTCAGTTTGAACTTTTTTTATAATTATAATCTCAGTTTTCAAGAAAATTTGGTTTTTTTTTGTCTATTTTAAGCATAAAAGTGTATATAAGTAAGAAAACATTTTGAATATTTTATATTAAACAAGAGGAAATTCTTTTTCCCTCATGCAAGCTATGTGAAAATCATAAGAATGCACTCATGATTAATTACAAACATCAAACTTTACTCCCCAACTATAATATTTAATTTCCAAATAGCACCGTAGGTTTAAACAGCAGATCTCAACATTTCTACCTAGCAACAAAGGTCAGAAGACACGAGGCAATAACAAACTTGCAACTTAAAGAGCAATTTTAAAAATTCCTATCTCGAAATAAATGTTGGATCTCTTCCAATTACCAACTAACTAATTACAGAATTTCATGCACCAACACATTTACTATGCATGAGTACATAAAAATTACTCCTTCAGGTTTTAATGGTGAATAACCTCCAAACCTGCATTGCACCATCACCTCACCTGTGAAGTTGGAAGGAGTTTTGCACTACTATCACTTTTCTTTTTAATTTCAAATTAATGAAGGAAAAAGAAACTACGGTATTCCCATTTCCATTATTCCAATTAAAGTTTTAAAGTACAGAAACAAATGAGCTAAAAAGTAGGAACAAGGAAACATGTAGAAACAATTTAAAAATTAAAATCAGATAAACCAAAAAATAATCAGAAAAACCAAAGAAAAATCAGAAAAACAAAAAAAAAATCAGAAAACCAAAGAAAAAGAAAAAAAAACCAAAGAAAAACCATAAAACCAAAGAAAAATCAGAAAAACCAAAGAAAAATAAAAAAAACCAAAGAAAAACCATAAAACCAAAGAAAAATCAGAAAAACCAAAGAAAAATAAAAAAAAACCAAAGAAAAATCAGAAAAACCAAAGAAAAATAAAAAAAAAACCAAAGAAAAACCAGAAAAACCACAAAAAAATTAGAAAAACCAAAGAAAAATCAGAAACACCAAAGAAAAACCAGAAAAACCAAAGAAAAATCAGAAAAACCAAAGAAAAATCAGAAAACCAAAGAAAAATAAAAAAAAAACCAAAGAAAAACCAGAAAAACCAAAGAAAAATCAGAAAAACCAAAGAAAAATCAGAAAAATTAAAGAAAAATAAAAAAAAACCAAAGAAAAACCACAAAAACCACAAAAAAATTAGAAAAACCAAAGAAAAATCAGAAACACCAAAGAAAAATCAGAAAAACCACAAAAAAATTAGAAAAACCAAAGAAAAACTAAAGAAAAACCAAATAATAACTAAAAAAAACCAAATAAAAACTAGAAAAACTAGAACTAAAACTAGAAAAACTAGAAAAACTAGAAAAACTAAAATAACCAAAGAAAAACTAGAAAAACCAAAGAAAAACATCATAAAAACAAAATAAAAAATAAAAAACAAAATCAAAAATCAAGAATCAAAAACAAACATAAAAATGTTCACTACTGAGCCAAAATAAAATAAAAACCACAAACTTCTACTATTTCTTATTTCCCTATTCAATTTCCTCTCAACCCTACTTCTCAACCTTGCTTATTGTTTCAACAATTCATACTCACTATATTCCATCTGTCCTTTATACATTATTTAGACTTTTCATTCCTGCTATTTTTATTATTGCTTCCCATGCTTTCCCTCTAACCTCCACCTCACATGCTAAAGCCAATTTTGTGGGCAGTAAGGCCAGCCATCCTTCATTTCCATCCTCCTCGAGGTCCCCTTCTGCCAACTACAAAACTTATTACATCTGACATCTTTTCAAATCAATTTCTTCACACCCAAATAAGAAAATTCAAAAGAACCTTCATTTTTATCTCCAATTTCCACCTCACATTAAAATATTCATGTTTTCTAAATTAAACACCTAAATTGAAATCTGTTATGAATATGGAAATAACGGTTGAAGTTTAATACAAGGTTAGAGCAACCTCACTGTTCTACATCAAGTGAAAGAGTGGGGAAAAAACACAGGAAGGATGTTCACTCCATATATGGTAGGAGTGTCACCACAGGATATAAAAAAACTCAAACTACATCAATTACACAATGACATCAAGTGGTGATTTTCCACATCAAATAATCCCAACAAATTCCCCCAAAATCAACAATTCGATTTCATCACAAAAACACTTCTCAAAAACACAATTATATAAAAACAATCAATATGAACACTGCACACAATAAAGTCATTATTCCCCCACAGTCTTTAGTCCTAATGCTTCTAGTATTCCGTTCAGTGCAGGTCCGGCTAAAGGCTTCGTTAAAAAGTCTGCTAACATGTCTTGGCTTGCGACATGTTCCACGATAATGTTTCCATCCTCGATCTCTTGCTTAATGAAATGCACTTTTCGATTCAAGTGCTTGGTCCTCGTCTTCTGTGCACCGCCTCGCAACAGTTTCACTGCGTTCAAACTGTCACAGTGCATCGTTGTGGCATTTCCGTCGTCGACTTCTCCATTTAGTCCAATTGCGAGTTGTTTCAACCAAATTAATTCTCGCACTCCTTCGGTCAGCGCCAAGAGCTCACTCTCTGTACTCGACATCGCGACTATCGCTTGTTTCTGGCATTTCCAGTTAATAATCGAACTCCCGTCAAGTGTGATGAATCCGGAGAACGATCGTGCGTTCGATGTCCGGTCCCAACTTGCGTCCGAGTAACCATGGATATGGCTCTCTTCTCTCCCGTAGCTCAGCTTGTAGTCCACCGTCCCCTTCAGGTATCTCAGCACACGCTTCAATGCTGTAAAATGAATCTTTCGTGGGTCCTTGTTATATTGCGATAACAGGCTCATTGGGAAACTTAGGTCTGGTCTTGTGTGTGTGGCAAGGTACATCATCTTGCCCAGCAGTTCCTGGTACTGTGTTGCATCAACCTTTTCGCTTTCGTCAAATTCGTCCAAGTTCTGATTGGGGTTCACTGGTGTTATTGCCGCATTGCATCCCTCCAATCCTTCACTCTCCACCAATCTTTTGATGTATCCACCTTGGTGGATGCTGATTCTTTCATTTTTATACTCGACTTGGATTCCCAGGATGTATTCCAGTCTGCCTATGCTCACGAACTCAATTTCTTCCTTCATTTTTGACATTAGTTCCGTCTCAAATTCGTCTGTGGATGCCAAAGATAAGTCATCGTCCACGTACACGCCTAGGAACATAAAGTTGCCATCAATAAAAATCACATAAAGGCATGGGTCCTCTGGAGATGGTCTAAATCCAATTTTCTTCAATGTTTTATCTAACATCTCAAACCAACATCTCCCTGCCTGTTTCAATCCATAGATGCTCTTAATTAGTTGGCACACATGTCCTTTTCCTCCTTCAACGTATCCTTCCGGCTGCATCATAAATATTACTTCTTTTAGCTTGCCGTGAAGATATGCGGCTTTTACGTCATGTTGCTTCAATGGTCTGTTTATTTTTGCTGCTACATTGATCAGCATTCTCAAAGTCTCTATTCGGATAACCGGGGCGAAGGTCAGCTCGTAATCGTCCCCGAATTTCTGCGAGTATCCAGTGGCTACTAGTCTTGCTCGGAATCTTTCCGGTTCCCCCTCGGAATTTAACTTCACTTTATAAACCCACTTGGATTTCACCGCCTTCTTTCCTTTTGGCAATTTTCCTATTTTCCACACTCCGTGTTGTTTCATCGAACTCATTTCGTCATCCATCGCGGCCTTCCATTCCGTCGCGTGATGGGAGTTTGTTGCTTCGTGGAAATTTTTCGGCGTTAAGATTTCTTCTACTAGTAGTGCCATTTGTTTCGTCTTAATTCTCTCTGATCTACGTGCTCCTTGGGCGACTAACTGTCGTTCACGTTCCTCTCTTTGCATCGTATCTGCGACCAACTTCATTTCCCTGGTCACCCCCGCTGGTCGCCCTCTTTGTGGTGGTTCATCACGTTCGACCTCTGTGTCGTTTTCTTCCGTGTTGTCCTCCGGTTCATTTGTTTCATCTTCTTCTTCATTTATTTCGTTTTGCTCTTCCTCGCTGTCATTTGCTTCATCTTCATTTTCTTCGCAGTTCAGATCGATTTTGACTGTTTCAATCTCTTCATCATCTTTATTTTCTCCATTCAGCAGATCTGCGCCCGTTTTACTCTCGTCAAATTTTACATCGATTTCTTCGCTTATCGAATCACTTTCTGGGTGGTAAATCCGGTACGCCTTCCTCGTATTTGAGTATCCAATGAATACTGCTTTTTCTGCTTTGGGATCCAATTTCTTTCGTTTGTGGTCCTTAATTAGCACATATGCTATACATCCAAATCTTCTCAAATATTTCAAATTTGGTTTTCTCCCAAACCATATCTCAAATGGTGTGCGTCCGTGAACTGACGATTTGCACCTGTTGCGGATGTGCGCCACTGACGATGCGCACTCTGCCCAGAAAATCTTTGGCAGTTTGCAATCTTTCAATATTGCTCTCAACATCTCAAGTATTGTCCGGTTCGCGCGTTCCGCGACGCCATTGCTAGCCGGGTTAAATGCTGTGGTCAGCTGGTGTTCAATGCCTCTTTTTGTCGTCCATTCCTTCATGCTTTTGGACAAGAACTCGCCGCCATTGTCGCTCCTTAATTTCTTCAGCTTTTTATCAGTTTGTCTCTCCATGCACGTGATTAGTTCTGTCAACTTCTCTTTTGCGTCGCTTTTTGCATTTAATGTTTTTACCATCAACATCCTACTCCAATCGTCTACTACAGTCATTATATAGTTTGCACCTCCTCGAGATTCGGGTCCAATTGGTCCAATTAAATCAATGTGCCACAATTCCATAATGCTTGACGATTGTCGGTCTGTTACCGATTTGTGCGATGACTTTTTCATCTTTCCTGCGATGCATGGTTCACACACGGCGCCACCTTTGCTGCTAATTTCTATGCCATATGCAAGTTCTTCGTTTTTCATCTCTCGTAGTGTGTTGTAGTTCAGATGTCCCAATCTCACATGCCAATTGTTGTCGTTTTCCTCCGCTTTATAAGACTTCTCTTTTTCTTTTATGTTTGCCTTCAACACAAACATGTCTCCTTTTCTTGGCACTGTCATAACTTCTTCTCCATTCTCATCGTCAATTATTGCGCTCGTTTTGGAGAATGTGACTTTTAGTCCATTATCGACTATTTTCGATACTGACAACAAATTGCTTCCAATTTGTGGCACGCACAACACTTTCTTCAATCTGGAATTTTTCCCGTCGTGTTCGAGCACAATCTCGCCCATTCCAATTGACTTCATACTTTTGCCTTTCTTCGCCATTCCGATATTCTTTTCATCCTCGTTAAATGTGTCGAAATGTTTTGCATCCAGCGCCGTCATGTGGCTTGTCGCTCCGGAATCCAACACCCAATCGTTTTCTTCATTTGGTTCTTCATTCGTCTCTTCATCATTGGTGTTTTCATCCATCTCATACGTCATGAGCGTGAATTCAGGCTTTTCCTCGTACGCCATCATTGATATTTCGCTTTTTCCTCTGCCGCGACCTCGCTGATTGCCTCTGCCTCGACCACGTCCTCTTGAGTCGCCACTTTTAAATTCTCGTTTCGGTTTCGAACAATCTTTCGATAAGTGACCAAACTCCTGGCAGTTGTAACATTTTGCCTCGCTGTAGCATTCTCTTGCCATGTGCCCTCCACGGCCACAGTTGAAGCATGTGCGCTTTGGTTTCTGTCCCTTCTCTCGTGTTTTTAGTGCAGTCTCGTTCAATGTCGTATTTTTCTCTTCTTTTCTAGTTGAAATTCGACCTTCTTCCATTTTTAATATGTCACGAATTTTTGACATGTCTAAATTCGCCTGCACTTCAATTGCGCGCACATTCGCGTCAAATTCTCTCCGCAATCCTTTCGTCACGTAAAACTTGCACTCGTAGTCGTCTATATTTTTGCCAAGTTTTGCACAGCGGTTAATTATTGCTTCGGCCCTGTTCATGTATGTGTCTACATCTTCTTTGCTGTTCATCTTTAGCTGTGTCAACTCGCAGGCACTCCTCATTTGCAATTCTTGGGTTTTTGCCGCCATATTTGTTTTCACCAAATCCCAAAGTGCTTTTGCTCCTTTTGTGTTTGAGTACTTCAAAACTTGTGGTGCCGTCATGGTGCTGATCATCGTGAAGTGGGCCGCCGCGTTTTTATCATCCCATTCGTCCCAAGTTTTCTCTTTTGCGGCAAAATCCGCTTCTCCTTGAACTCCACGTTGCGGTTCGGCTCCTACTATTACTTCTTTCCACAATTTCTTGGCTCTAAGAATTCCCTCCACTCTCGATTCCCATAGGAAATAATTCGCATCATTTAGTGGCTCAATGTTAGCCAAACTCCAATTACCGGTATCGCTCATCTTTGTTGGTTTCGTCTCAATTTGCACGTATTGTTCAACTTTTTCCTCCGTCTCGGTTCTGTGGCACAATCTCAATATTGTTTAATTCACCTCGAATCGAATTGTTGCTCACAGTCTTTGTTAAAGCTGTTTCTCGTCGTCTCGTATCGTGCACTTCAAGATGGCGCGTCGTTACTCTCGGTTTTCGCCTCGTGGTTGCTCTCAACCGTCGCCTCAAATCCACTCAAAACTTCTTGTTTTTCAGTCTCAATACCGTTTTTCTTCTATTCAGTGTGGCTGATGATTGTTCAACCTTCCTCTCTGCTACCATTTGTTATGAATATGGAAATAACGGTTGAAGTTTAATACAAGGTTAGAGCAACCTCACTGTTCTACATCAAGTGAAAGAGTGGGGAAAAAACACAGGAAGGATGTTCACTCCATATATGGTAGGAGTGTCACCACAGGATATAAAAAAACTCAAACTACATCAATTACACAATGACATCAAGTGGTGATTTTCCACATCAAATAATCCCAACAAAATCAACCTTGATTTAAAAGCTTTTATTTCCAAAAAAAAAAAAACACCCATTACATCCGCGAACAATATCAAAACCCAATAAAGAAAAACGACTTTAATTCCCCCAAGTTTTCAAAACCTAAAACTACACTGAGATAGTAGAGAATAGCTCATTCATTTCTGACATCTCTGTTCCTCCTCCTCCATCTTTTCCTCCTTTTTTAACGTTATCTTTTGTATTGGTTTCTTCTTTATACAATTTTAACCCCTTGAAAAACCCACCACATCATTTGTCAGCGCAACGCAAGAAAAAAAAAAGTTTAAAAAGGAAAATAAATGATAATAATAAATTGAAACCAATATCCAGTCGACGTTTTACCAAATTCTAACCAATCTATCAAAATAAGAGAGAAGTCTTCCAAGCGAGCAAAAACAAAATCGGAAATTTTTTCTCGTCTTTTGGCGACGATGAGAGTGAGCAGCAAGACATACAGAATAAGCGCGGACGGCTTTAAAACTCAGGCTAGGTTTAGGTTGGCAGGTCGCAGGTGTTAGGCATCGGTCAGCTGGCAAATGGCGTCGTCTCAAGCCGTCCATGGAAATTTCAAAATTAAATCTTCGAAAGTTATTTCCAAATCTACACTTTGCGCCCGTTATCTTGATGCAAAATTCATTCTGCGCAACCCATTCTGCGCAGATAATTGTTATTTAGCCTTATTAAGCCTTGTAATGCTAAAATAAGGTAAATAAACAACAATAAACTCGTGAACAAAAGTAATGGGTTCCGATTTTCTTCACCAGAGCGGCGCAGGTGGGTTACGAGGGCAAACGGCTGATGGGCGCCGTAGGAAAAGCCTTAAAATTGTTATTTTTAACAAAGATTTGTCAAAATTAGCCAAGATTGTTCTAATTTTATTAAAATATTTAAAACATTTCTCAAATTTTGTAAATATTTCACAAAAAATTTATCAAATTTTGTTGAAATTTCACAAAAAATTTATCAAATTTTGTTGAAATTTCACAAAAAATTTATCAAATTTTGTTGAAATTTCACAAAAAATTTATCAAATTTTGTTGAAATTTTACAAAAAATCTCAAAATTTGTTGAAATTTCACAAAAAATCTCAAAATTTGTTGAAATTTCACAAAAAATTTATCAAATTTGTTTAAATTTCACAAAAAATCTCAAAATTTGTTGAAATTTCACAAAAAATTTATCAAATTTGTTTAAATTTCACAAAAAATCTCAAAATTTGTTTAAATTTCACAAAAAATCTCAAAATTTGTTTAAATTTTCCAAAAAATCTCAAAAAATGTATAAAATTTTGTAAAAAAATTGAATAATATTTCGACATTTACCAAGAATTTTCTCAAATTTTGTTTCTGATGCTAACAGACACAAAAATAAACATGCAAACATCAAACACTCAATAAAACTCAAAAACTAATTACCTAACTGAAATATTGACATTAATCTAAGAGAAATTCGCTTTTTTCTGGCCTAAATGCATTTAAAGCCATGATTGCATTCCCTATTTGCCCACTACAGTATGATAAGTTATAATTTAATGTTTTGATTAAAATATCCTGATGACACCAGGTATACTTTAATGAAATCAATATAATCAATAAGTCTGCATGTTGAATGATATTTTTTGCATAACGTCTCGCATCCCCAGAAGGGGCTCTACAGCAATACTTTAAAATGGACCTCAGAAACACAAAAAGTGCACTTAGTTTTTTCATGCCTTCAGGAACACACAGATTATGATTACCAATAAAAGGCAGTGCATGTCGTTTGCACATGTCACCAAGTTATTATCATGATAGCCATTGGCTATAATCAATATCAGAAAAACAATCAGAGCTCAAAATCAATACATTTGTGCATAGTTACAAAGCACAGCGAGAACTTAATAATTCCAACCAACAAAATGAACAAACCTCGCAAACTAACCTTGAAAATGCATTACAGTCGAGCCTCGTTACAACGAATCTCAAGAAACCTGAGAAATCGGTTCGTTATATCAAAGTTCGATATATTAAATTTTTTTAACATGGTGTTCTATGGCCGACCAACCAACAAAGCCATTTTTAAATATTCGCTTTTTAAAAAAATTCGTTATATTAAAAATTTTGTTGTATCGAAAAATTCGTTAAACAAAAAATTCGTTATATAAAAAAATCGTTATATAAAAAAATTGGTTATATAAAAAAATTGGTTATATCAGAAATTTCGTTGTATCAAAAAATTCGTTGTATAAAATAATTCGTAAAAAAAAAAAAAATTCGTTATACGAAAAAATTCGTTGTATGAAAAAATTCGTTGTCTAAAACAATTCGTTATATGAAAAAATTCGTTATATGAAAAAATTCGTGAGACGAAAAAATTCGTTTTTCAAACAAATTTGTTATATAAATAAATTCGTTATATAAAAAAATTCGTTATATCAAAAATTTCGTTGTATCAAAAAATTCGTTATATGAAATAATTCGTTATATCAAAAAATATGTTTTCTAAAAAAATTCGTTATATAAAAAATTGGTTATATAAAAAAATTGGTTATATAAAAAAATTGGTTATATCAGAAATTTCGTTGTATCAAAAAATTCGTTATATGAAATAATTCGTTATATCAAAAAATATGTTTTCTAAAAAAATTCGTTATATAAAAAAATTCGTTATATAAAAAAATTCGTTATAATGAAGTTCGACTGTATTCAAATCAAAACGTTTAAATTATAACCAAAACTCATCCAATTCCCACTCTTTCCTCATTTTATTTGCCTTTCACTGTTGTAATGTTATATAAAAGCTGTTAAGTACTTTCTCCTACATCCGCTGTTGCTATGCCAATAGTCCTGAATTTTTTCTAGTCACCTTCTTCAGATAGTTGTGTAAACTGATTAAACCCCAACTTGCCTCACATCAAATTAATTTACACCACTTTCTGGAATGGACTTAGTGTGCCCTGATCTTTAAGACTCGCATGCAACCCAATACCCCAGCTTGGATGGAATGTCGAGTATTTACCGGCGACTTTATTCAACTATAAATATTTATGAAGACAGTACATTGCGCACTGGACATCTCACATAAAACCTGCAACTCGAGTCCCCATAGTGAGCTTTTACATCCAACACAGTTCAGATAAACACTTGGTGGTAATCCAACTTGGCTCTTGTTTGCATACATATTAAGCAAGCATGTTTATTCAAGATCTAATACTAAGATCATTCTACATTGCTGAAACCCTGGCACCGAATAACAACCTAAATTCAACAGCAGCTTTAAAACTGAAATTATCAAACTTCAAACCAAGCATTTTTATTCTAACAACATGTGTTGTATTAGAATTTTTCATTCTAATATAGGCTTGTTGGAACAAGTTGTATCTGTCAGAAGCAGATGTTTGCACCTTCCATCTAATGCCATTAATGTTGTAATTACTGCCCAACTTGATCTCTAATTCATTACATAAAGGAGACTCCTGTTGAATCCAGTGCCCAGTACTGTTAATACGTGTTTGGTTCGATCGGTTAACTTGTGGTGACCCAGAAAGGTGCATACCCCCCCCCCCTTTTGACTATTGTTCGACGCAGCCAAGTCGAAGCTAAGAAGAAATATACAGAAATATACAGAAATATACAGAAATATACAGAAATATACAGAAATATACAGAAATATACAGAAATATACAGAAATATACAGAAATATACAGAAATATACAGAAATATACAGAAATATACAGAAATATACAGTAAACATACTGTATTGTAAGGCGTAAAGCCCCGAATAAATTACTTTGTTCTTTTACATACACTGTGTATTCATTTTGGGTAACATTAACGACCACAGTTAAGAAAACCTCGTGAGCATAACTTCCATCGGCCATTTAACAATACCGACAAAGGACGCAACAAACTTCCACAAGTTGCATGTGCTGTAATTCGAGTGGAATTCTATCCAAATATGATCTATCTAAGCAATGATGAAAATGGCTTGAAATGTGAGTGCTTAGTGTATTGCCACTAAGCAGAGAATGTGACCAGAATTCCAATAAGTCGCACTTTTAGTGGTAATATGACACAAACAGCTAGGAAAGAAAGTAAATACCAGTGTGGTTTGTCAATGTGAAGTTCTTTTAACCGGTTATAGTCATTTTAGCGACGCTCATTTTAGCGATTTTTAACAAAAAGTCCCATTTTAGCAAACATGTCATTTTAGCGACACAAAAACCTAGGTTTTAGCGACAAGCCGGCTCAAAAAAGTGGTTTTCATCAAAAAACCAGTAAGGTTAGGTTCGTGGGGGGTCAAGGGGGGGGCTGCGCCTAGGTTTTCTTAACTGTGGTCGTTAATGTTACCCAAAATGAATACACAATGTATGTAAAAGAACAAAGTAATTTATTCGGGGCTTTACGCCTTACAATACAGTATGTTTACTGTATATTTCTAGGTTTTTGTGTCGCTAAAATGACATGTTCGCTAAAATGGTGTGTCGCTAAAATGAAATCGCTAAAATGAAATCGCTAAAATGATGGAGATTCCTTTTAACAAGTTGGTTTGTTTGTGTAAGAGCACAGACCTAAATACACTAGACTGCAAACTGAGGGATCTGCACATGTGCACAATCCCATTTGTCCAGGTGCAATTGCCTTTTTCCTAACATGAGCACTTTTTAAACTGATTTTAATGCGCCACCTAGTGCAAAAATATGGCAAAACAGCCTACGGCGCTCCTATTAAGAGTGTTTCATGTTGTAAATATTAAATTATCTTAATAATAATAATTGAAAAACTATTTGTATTTAGTCATTATAAAAATAAGAAAAATATATGGTATTTTGAATAATCGCCGCGGCTACAATTCGAGGGCGACTCTTAATCGGTAAAATACGATATCTTTTTTACACCTTATCCACCAGTATTTTAATATCTGTATTTCTATTTTTGATATTGTTACACATTTTATTTACAGTAAATCTTTCCAAAAAAACAACAATTTTTCACTTTTAGTGGCATGTTTCAAGAAGTGGCAAATTCACTTCCACTGGCTTGCCACTAAAAGCGCAGCAATACGATACTCTTATGATGATCGCTGAAGCAGCACCGAATACAACAACAGTTTGGTGTTGTTTTTTTATTATCACAAGCTCGCAGGACCCCAAAGCAGCTAGCTGTACTGAAAAACTTTCCCAGTTGTGTGCTATGCTCAAGAAACAAACGCTTCTTGTAATTTAAAATCACAAGTTAAACCCACTCTGCATAAACTTCCCAAAAACAAACTACCATCAAGAAAAATTAACCTTCCCTCCACATACATATAATATGTACAACTGCCATAGTGAAATGGCTGCAACCACTTGCTACTTGCAATAAAACTTTTCTAAAAAAGAGAAACAAAAGAAAATGCAGTTGTTAAAGGAATGGAAGAAAGTTTTCATTCTATCAGCACTGGGAAACTAACATCAAAAGTGTAACTGGAAGCCAGAGTTGAATGAGAATACACAATTAGATTTAGAAGGCGAGAAAGTAAATCCCCCACCAACCAATTTACTTCCCATGCTTTACCTTCAGCCTTATTTTCAAGAGCTTGCTTTCTATTGAATCTGGCAAATGTTGCACACAACTCGACGGCTTTCCTTTTTCTATCGAGCTCAATTTTCCATTTCTCCATTGATCCTCTATTCCAATAACAAGAAAAAGAGAATCTTGTCATATCTAGCTCTTCACCCACTTCATAAATATAAATCTAATCATCTGGTCTCTACTAAAAAAAAATATATATAAATATAAAACCAGTACATACATATATTTATCTACATTTTGTATATTGCGATGAATGAGTTTACATCTAATCTAATATTTAATATTCTTTGATTTATTTAAGTTTAATGTGTTATTTTTTAGATTAATATTAAAAAGTGTGATACCGGTATTAGAACCAAATTGTAAAGTAATATTGAATCATAATAGAGAGTTTGTGGATGCATTTTTCCCTTATTTTGTACCACGTTACACTATTTTAGTGCCATATCGTAAGGGAAAAATCTTTAGTGTATCGTTTACAACACTAACAAGGGGAGTGCACCAATAAGACTCTTCAGTCATGACCAAAATTTTTGAGGAATTTATTTACCTCAAACAGGTAAATAAGCTGCCAAAATGTTTTTATGCCATGAACAGGCAGAAAGAAATAAATCAAACATTAAATTCGGACTCTTTCCATGGTGATAGTACACTTTTGGGAGTAATTAGGCTTGTGGAGGAATATTGTAAACAACTGTTGCTAGGTAAAAAATAGTTCCAAGATCCAGGTTGAATTTTATCATTTGACATTCAATGATGTCATTTCATCATTTGAGATTCAATGATGTCATGACATCAGAACTTTGTTCACCAATATGACTGTCTTCCTGAAGACAACAATAGTTTGTGGTGGTGGTCCATTGGTTAAGGCAATGGACTAGGAATCTTTCCACACAGGTTCAAATCCTGTTGTGTGTGTGAAAATTTTTTGCTTTTATTTGTTATGTATTTTTAGCAGTAATTTTAATGTTTGTAATTTTATATTTGTTTTCAAAAAATTTTAATAATTTTAATTTTTTATATTGTTAGCTCTACTTGTTAGATTCTACTTTAAGTTAATACTTATCTCACTTTAGACTACTTTTCAAGTGCTAAGTGCATTTTCCAAAATGTATCAGCACTCGGTATTAAAACCAAAATTTTAAATCCTCTTTCACATTAAGGATTAACCTAATTGAATCATTGAAAACCGTCAACCATAATCACAATCACTAATTGCTTCGCTAACTTCATTTAAAGCCCAAATAATAAATAAATAAAAACCTTTATTTGAATTACAATCCTCAACTTTTTTTATATTCCATTTCCACGCTTTTCTATCATTCCTCTTTCACTTTGACATAAATTTCACCAAATCCAATTTCAAAGCCAAAAAAAAAAAAAAAAAAAAAAAATCATACTTTCCGAACATGAAAAACAACTTATTTTCTAAGAACCTCTCTCTCTCTATCTTACCTCAAACCCTATCTCCCCATGAAACAAGTCAAAACCGCATAAACCTCACGGTCCGTTTATAAGACCGGCATCAATTCTTCCAATACTATTTCCAGAGAGATGCCAAAAAAAATGATGATAGGAACAACATAGTATAGTGGCATCCCAGTTGCCATGGCAACAGGAAAGAAACCTCCAATTACCATACCTAGCAACCATAAAATGTGGGACGAGTCTACTCAACTGATACCACCCTGAAGAAAATTGGGAAAAAGCTAGAGACACGAATCAAAGTCGCAGACAAGATGGTTAGGAAAAGATTCACACTTGCTCAAATCCCTTGTCTGTAAATTGACACGCTTTAAAGAAGAAAGGGAACAAGAAGCATTACTTTTCGTACCTCGACCGCGCAATCACGGGCAAATCATTCACTAGGAAAGCAATAAAGGGTTTGGTGGTGACTGTGAGGGAGGATGGTATTGATGAACTGGGAAAATCAGTTGCAGATTGGAAAGAGAAGTAATTGAAAATTGTAATTTGATTTTTGGTTGATAAAGTGGATCAATGAGTATGTGTACCGTTTGTATTTTTTGGTTTTCTTTGTTTTTGCAATTTTGATTTAGATGGAAGTGAAGCTTTCATGTAATGCATGAATTTCTCGTGTATTCTCTTTTATAGTTAGAATTTTCTTGTAAGTTTCATGAGAATTTAAAAATTTTCTTGTAAGTTTCATGAGAATTTTAAAATTTTCTTGTAAGTTTCATGAGAATTTTAAAATTTTCTTGTAAGTTTCATGAGAATTTTAAAATTTTCTTATAAAATTCCCACAAAATTATAAAATTTTCTTATAAATTTCATCAAAATTTTAATTTTTCTTTTTTTTTTATAAATTTCATCAAAATTTTAATTTTTTTTTTATTTTATAAATTTCATCAAAATTTTTCAATTTTATAAAAAATTTCATCAACAGTTTTCAATTTTCTAAAAAAATTCATCAACAGTTTTCAATTTTCTAAAAACTTTCATCAACAGTTTTCAATTTTCTTATAAAATTCAAACAAAATCTAAAATTAATATTTTATAAAAATCTAAAATTTTCCCAATAAAATTTCATAAAAATCAAAAAATTTTCCAATAAAATTTCATAAAAATCTAAAATTCTTCCAACAAAATGTCATAAAAATCTAAACATTTTCCGATAAAATGTAATACAAATTCCAAATTTCTATATTTCTACATTACATTACATTAAACTTTTACCAAACAACATTTATAAAACCAACCTCAAAAAAAAAAAAAAAAATCCCCAACAGAAATATTATAAAATTTTTACACAAAACCTTTTTGCAAAACATTCCACTTTTAAACTAAACCCCTGAAAATCGTACACCACAGCAACATAAATCAAATTAAAAAGAAAAAGAAAAAGCAAAAAGAAGAAAAAGAAAAAGAAAAGCCAATTTCTTTGCAATGTAAAATTCGCCAACGAACAATGGAAAGAAAATGACGACTTGGCTTAAGCGGGCCCAATGGCAATTAGAAGCAAATCCCAAAGGACTAGAAAATGGCATTTCTTGGGAACATTGCCAAACAACTCCAACTCAACACAAAATTTCCAACAGTTTACTTAACAAACAAAATACAAAACCAAAAAAAATAAATTCTAAGGTCAAACAACCAAACTTGCTCAAAAACTACCAAACCCACCACCAATTAATCCCTAAATCCCCAAATCCTTCACCTTTAAAAATATTTCCAACAAGTTCAAGATCTATAAAATTCCAAGTGAACTGCAGCACATGAGTAGAAAAGGAGGAAATGGTGGGAAAAGGAGGAAGGAAAGCTAAGAAAGACGCCTTAAAATAGTCGTTTTCTAGGTTCATTATAACACTATTGAGTACTATGTATTATTCAAGACGGAGAACTTGAATCTCCTTTATCCATTGTGCTCCCATCCCAACCTCCAGTACCAAGTCAAAGGATATCAGCCAAAATGGAGTACACCCTGCAAGGGAACATGTTCCATACGCATGAGATTTCACTGGGCCCGACAAAGAGAGATCAATGTTGCAATTCCTCCCAGTTTATTTCAACTTTTATAAATGAATATTGCAAGAATTCTAGTTGGTGATGGAAGACACCAAATCGTGTCCACTGCCCACACCACAACTAGTAAAGACATCTAAAAGTGACCAACTTGCAGACCCCATTTTGATATTTATGCAGAAAAATTCGTTATATGAGCATACAATATGCACCAAAAACTCCATTTTATGCGTGTGCTATATTTTGCCCAAGAGATATATTCACCCCCATTTTTGTCTAAAACCACTGCCAAATTTATTTTTCTAGGAAAATTATAAACTTGTTAATTTTAAACGAATTCAAAAGACAAAATACATGGATTAAAAAATTGGTTTGATTCTAGATGAAGCGTAAAAGAAAATATTACAAAAAAACTGATTATTCCATACTTATGGCGCGCACCTTAGAAATATGCAAAATAAAAAAAATCATTCCAATAAAATAACGTGTTATACTAACAACCACTGATCAAGTTCTCCAAATTTTAAAGAAATCTAAAACAAACATTTGGAGAATTGGGCCATTAAGCGATGCGGAAGAAATTAAACTTTTGAGATGCTGCACTGCAAGACACACAAAAGCTGCCCCTTGTGCTTCCCATTCATACAACTCCAGACGTGTTTTTCTCATCTTGTCTAGTGAACCCAAAAGAAAAAGTCATTTTTGCTCCAATAGATCATCTTTATTATTAAAACCTGTGACTTTTAATTTGTACAAACATCAATAATATTTGTTATTTCAGCAGAAAAGCATGAATTTTTAATTCACACGCAATCAATAATTGTAAATTATACAGTTGTACCTGTTTACATCTGACCTTTGCTTCTTTAATGTCGATTAGCATGAAATCTGAGGACAAATGAGATTCATTCTCACCTTAGCTGGCGCGACCTCATCTAACAGCAAACGAAGACTGATGCTCATAAACTCAGTTTTCAAGCCCGAGTTAAATAAAAGGTCGCTGTTTATTAAACTGATTTACGACCGAAATTAAAATATCCGAAAACAAATGCATTCGCAAGGGGGAAAGTGAACGTGCATGAATATCTCAATGAATACAAATGGAGGCGGCATTTGTCACCGCGTATATTCTTCGTAACAAAACGGAAGAAAGTAATTGGCCTTCGTCAATCTTTTGTAGAAACTAACGGGGAAATGTAACATTTTTTCCAAGACAATTAATTTAGTCGAGTGCAATTCTTTTTAATTATCACAATTGCACTGGATATTGGAGAACATAAATTTCCAGTCGATTCACTTTTAAAACGCTTGATGCGGGCATGTTGCCAAGCGAAAAGAAAAGACGCAAGAAACTTAAAAGGAACACAAAAAAAAAAATGATTGCATTAAATTTACAAGTCTCATATTTTCATTTTTACTAACTGAAAATTGATGCCTCGTGTCAGGAATTTTTTTTTTCCTGACGTAATGTGTCAAAAAAATTAATTTGCCAAAGCATAAATTTCACTCTTCAATGCTGAGCAGAATGGTATTGTAGGAAGTGGTGTGTGAATTAGTGCTAGATTTTAGTAATAAATTTAGCTCCATTTTGAAAAGTTAACTTGATTGAATTGTGCAATTAGACGAGTTTGAATGTTCAATTTGGAACATGATTGGTCTGTATCTACAGGGATTTCTATGGGGATATTCCATCCAAGCTGGCAACAGGGTATCTGGCAGTATTTGGTTTGCACAAACAAAACACAACAAACTGAATAATGTGCGTATACTAATTAATAGGGTACCCAGTTCCTATTGGTCGAGCCATTTCACTGGTGTATGTATACATAAAAGTAGGCCAAAATACCCAAAATGCAATGGATGTGCAGACGCTTGAACTACTGGAAGCCATTTTGTGTGCTTTCCAGACATAACAATCAATCATTAAATTTCAAAAATTGCTTGCTTTCCTGACTAAGCAACCAATAAACTCAACAAACAGGTATTTTGAAAAAATAACAGCATAAAACATTGCTTTATGGTTTTTTAAAACATTTTATTATTAAATAAAAGCTAATTAACATCATTCAAACCATAATCACACAAATTAAAAACACAACAAAACTACATTTCCTGGTTGTGGTATACAGGCAACAGTTGGGAGTAAACACGCTCGGCCAATAGGAACTGGGTCCCTTTAACGGTGAGCCAGAGTATAGTAGTGTGTATCAACTAAGGTAATGTCTTGGATCAAAGAGTCAAAAACTGTTGTGTTTACATGCAGAAAATAATTCGTGATCACTTTCGGTTTTCGACCAATGGGAAAGTGCCGGAAGTGATGTGCGCATGCGCAATAAAAATAGTTCGAGTTCACTCGAATTAAACAACCTTCTGCAAGGGATTATTCACTACTCGAATAATCCTTGTCATCCCTGTTTACATGACAGTTGTGCACACGAAATATTTCATCTCACTCGAAATATTCCGTGCATGTAAACGTAGTGTTAATTATATTTAAATAAATACGTCTGGATTGTGACGCCTCGCAATTCAAAACCACACACGATTAGATAACCATCTTTCGGAGATTTTGTTTGAATGCTGATTCCAGGCAGCCATAACATTGACAGGAAGTGAAAAATAATTTAGTGTTGCCACTACCTGTAAACATATGCTTCTTACCCACAATCCCTTAGCTTGATACCAAACCCAAACAGCAAATTCCATTTTTCGCACACAAGTGAATAGTGTCATTAGCTGTTGATATTTCTAAAAATCATTTATTTATTGAGTTTGTGCAAGCACAGATGGGGATTTTTTCCTATTTGATTTCGCCATCGTGATACCGGTTGCAGACTATATTGGTTTTACTTAAAACTTCATGTCAAAAGAGGGATTAATACTTAAAACCATAATTTAGATTCAATAGTCTACATCCTGTCCCAGGTAGCACATTTTGCCATACTTCAATAATATTCCATCCTATGAATATTAGAAATTTTTTGGCATATAAACTGTCAACATAGCATTGTCAGTTTGATCAATAATGTTACAGAAAATTAAAATTTTAATTTCTATTTTGTGTATTAATGGCGAGAAGAGCAGCTAAGTTGAGATTATCCCATTGATTCAGTGTGCAGTAAAAAAGCTAACTTTTTATTTTGCTGGTGCAATGATGACATTTCAAATCCAATGTTAAATATGTACTATCTATGGATGGAATAAGATTTATTTGCTTTTGCCTGCAGTAAGCAATTTGCCAAATATTGGTTTTCTGGTAGTGCCATTACCATTTACCAATAACAAAAGCAATAACTGTTTTGGCTAAAAGCTTAAGGCCTGCACTATCTTTGAGACTATCTGACTTTAACACCGCTCTTATTTAAGGGCGACAGCATGTCAACGCATTTACTATGTCATACAATATTCAGACACTTAGAAAATAACATCAAGTTGAAAAAACTTCTCAATGCACTTCCTGAATGCAAGGAATCCTCTTTGCTGCTGGCAAGACATAAGTTGCTCAATTCCCTAGCACTTGGGTATTCACATCTGTAAATATGTATAATAACTAATATAATCCACTATCAGCAATGAATACAAAACCCAGATATGGAAATTCATTGAATCAAACACTGTTTTATAATTTTTTTTAAAAAACAACACTGTACTTTATTATTGATTGTAAGGAACCCCAAGGAGACATTTTTCATCTAAGTTAACCTAAAAAAAATTGTTAATGACTAATGTAAGATTTATTCATTGGTTTCATCTAATTAGTTTTAATTTGAATTCCAAATTAATCATTCTTTTTCCTGCATAAAACAATTTAACAATCTATGTTACTTATTACCATAGTAATTATTAGAATTAAATTCAAAACAAGTGTTCATCATTAACAAACAGCTCCAACTCTACAACTTCCTAATTGAACCTTTTTTCCATCTCTTAAGACCTAAAAATAATTGACTTTGAACCCAAGGTCAAACACCCCTCCTGCAAATGTGGAGAACTAAGCTAGTGGTCCAATTTGAAAGAAAAAACTAGATACAAAAACTTTTCTGCATTTCTTTACTAGTCTAGTATGTTGGAAGTCATCGGATCTGCAACAATACACCACACACGATAGGGTTAAGATGACAAGAGTAACTTTATTTTAAATTACATACACTTATGCTGGGCGCACACATACCGCAATTTCGCGTCGCGTCGCGATCGCGTTACCATTGCGCATGCGCAGGTGACATCATTTCCTTCGCGCCGGTTCGAAATCTACTTTGCGAAATAGTACTTGTCCCAAGTACTATTTCGCCCGCGATTCGTGTCGCAGCCAATCCCATGAGCTGTGTGAAATGACGTCATTTCATCAACATTTTTGGTTGCTGTGTGAATGCTGTGGAATGACGTCATAAGTTTGAATTCGCAGAGCTGAAATAGCTACATGTGTGTAGCATTGCACCCGATTCACGGGGCGATTTCGCTTGCAAAATCGCGATATGTGTGCGCCCAGCATTATGCTGAGGATGCGATTCGCGCCGCCTCGCAAAGCGATTTTGACGTCATCAAAAATGACGTCAGGTCACACCTGATTGGCTGCAATCAAAATCGCAGATCAAAAAGTACTCGGTGCATGTATTCAACAATACATAAACGTCCAAGCGCCTTCTGGCGATGTGTTGTCGTCCGTTCAATACAATGCACAACATAGTAGACCACTGATAGCAAGCTCTGACACAGCATTTAGACAGCAATCACTGTTTCAGTACTTGCAGTGTTTGTAATGAGAAAATTGCAAGAAAATTGTTGAAATATCCTAAAACTGCAACCTTATGTTTAAAAATTTGATCACAATAGTATGTCACAACATAAAAAGTTTGAAACCATGAGCAGAAGATGTAACTTTAGAATTTTTAACACAGCCATCAGAATTTCAAAAAAGAGAAGAAAAAAAAGCCCTAAAAGCATGTGTTGGCATAAAGAAAAAGGGGGAAAAATGCTTTCTATGGAGACACAGACAAAAAGAAAAGCTTTCCTTTACTAAGCTCTTTGTGTTTCCAAGGAAAAACTTTTTTCCAAGCCATCACTGAAACAAGTATCTCTTCTCATAGTCCTTTGGAACAATGAATGATGTATGTATGCAGTCAAAAATTGCATCTGTCCAATGAAATCATAACTGCCATCATTTTCAATCCATATTTGGCAAATAAAATGCAAAAACCACTCATTTTTCAGTGAAATAAATCAAATACTTTCACATCAACTTTAAATTCCTTCTTTAAAAAAAAGAGTTCTCCTAGCATTAAATATTTTATATCTAATGCCAATGTCATTTGCAGAGTTGAGGTATGGGATGATGGAGATAATAAATGTTAATCATGTGGAATAACAAAGATTGTGCAAGAATAAAAGAATGAGGGAAAGAACTCATCTTTATTTCATTTCCCCCACCCTTCCTCCCCCCTTTTGGAAAATACGTTTCATATCAGTTTATGTGCTTGTACTCATTCATAATGACAAATGCACCCTGACAATAGTTCCTTATGCAAACACCAAACACAGATAAAACTCATGTGCACTCTTGCAGTTTTAGACAGAAAGAAATCAAAAGACTGCACTTTTTATGTCTTCCTTTTTATGGTGCAACTCATAAACCTCTTATTTACCTCACACCATTTCCTATCATTAAAAAGAGGCAATAATCATAATAAAAGTTAAAGGGTGCCCACTTTTCACCTTGATAATCTCTCACACAAGTTCAATAGGAAGAAACACAAATTGACAATAAAAAAGTGGGAGATTGGGAAAAAGAAGAAAGTTTGAGTAAAAAGTAAGTACAGTTGAAACTCTTTATAACGAATCGCGATATAACGAATTATCGATATAACGTACACCTAAAAATGGCTGGTTTGGTTGGCTGGCCATAGAACACCATGTTAAAAAATTTCGACGTAACGAAATCTCGTTATAACGAATCAATTTTTCAGGTCCCTTGCGATTTGTTATAAAAAGTTTAGACTGTAATATATTACGGAGTACAATATATCGGGTGTTCCAAAAGTCTGAACCCCCCAATTAATTTCCAAAATACTTGAGATATCAGAAAACTAAAAAAAAACTCATACAGGAAATCATCCATTGCAAATCTGATGGCATCCTCAGATTTTACCTTGAAGGTCATTTTCAAGGTCATTCACTTGCTAACTTCTAAACCAATCAGGTTAGAGCAAAATTTCCAATCAGAAAGTTGTAGAGCACCATCAAATTAGGACGATCCAATTTATTTTAGTCACCTTAAGTTAAATGTTTTTGTTTTAAAATGAAAACAAATCAGCTGAAATAAAGCCAGCCATTGTTGCAAAAATTAAATTTCTACTGCAAATGTACTGAATTTCTTCATTAAATGTATAACTTAAATAATAATGCTAATTTGAGCTGATTTGTTTTCATTTTAAAACGAAAACATTTAACTGGGAAAATTAAAAAATACCGTATTTTTTAATTTGCCCCATTAATGCATTCCAAAATGTACGACGTTTCGCAGAATTTAAGTATATTATTTATTCGTGCATTAAATAATGCATTGCATAATACGATTGCAAAGTGCTATTGTGACAAACCATTTGCAATTCTCTAACAATAGCACTATAAAATGTATTTTAGAATGCTTTTTCGAAAATGGATTTTGACAATGCATTCATATTTGACAAATAATAAAATTGTGGAATGCATTTCATAATACATTTTACATCACTCATTCTCAAGGGCATTGGGAAACTTAAACTTAAACAAGAAAACATGGTTAAATAATAATTACTGCACATGTCACACATGCATATATGAATGCCTCGACTGATATTCTTCCTTTTTTGTGTAAATTCCACTCACTAATGATTATCTGTCGTCTTTTTCTGCCTCATTACTTCTCCATTTCCCTTCTTATTTTGATCCCCTTCTTCTTTTCTTGTTGGTCCAATATCCCACCCATTTATTGGATATTTTCCAATCTTCATTCCCATTACTCATCGAGAATTAAGAGGCCAGACATCATTGAAATTACAAAACAGATATATTGTTTTCTAGTGCTCACCCTATCGAATGCACCTATTATGTGCAATTACAATAAAAACAAATATACAAACTAAAACCCTCCATAAAACTCGGTCAGGTGCACAATAGAGATTAGAAGAGAAGTTCGCTTTGAAAAGGCACTTTATCTTTACACAATGACGCCATTATGTTACACATTAAAGCAAACAACTTATATAATGCATATTATTTTGCTTGGTGCTTCACTTAATTGCTGCTGACTCAAATGCATGCACAATGCACATTTTCCACACTCTCAAGCTCAACACCAAATCTGAGCGAATAAATTAACTCGTTTACACGTAAAAGCAGAGAAATCGAGCTAGAAGAAACAAGAAACAATTTTTAATAACCCTCAATTTGTATGTAGTGGATTCATCCTTCTGGAAAAAAAAGAAGAAAAAAAAAACACATCAAGAGGATTGTTAAATTTAGCATCATTGTTATCTTCTTAGGCCGCCACTATGTCAGTTTATGGATCAAAACTAATTATTTTCATTTTCAATTATATTTTCCGTCTCATAATCCCTGAATCATCTCTTCATGTCATGCTGCACATAAAAGGCTTTAATCCAAACCCCATTTTGCAAGCTCCTTTTTATGTCCCTTTTATGGCACATATTCCAAAGTTAAAGTCTGGCAATATCTAAATGTTGTCATTAATAAGCCGCTACCTGCTAATATCATGGTCAACACTTTAAATTAACAAGCGTCTTTCATTTTCCCATCTACAAGTGGTTTATTCCTGCACAAAAGGCCGTTGTTGGTAACCAGTGAGGCCGGCGACCAGATTGGATTTAACATGTTTGTACAAGTAATAAAAGATATCAAGAGTTCGACTACAGCGCTGTCCTAATGTTCAATTCTCCGCTTTAATGCAATATGTGGTTAAGAACGTAAATTTACCAACATTTATTACGGCCATTCCGCATAAAATCAAAGTGCCGTTAAAGAGGATAACCAAAACAGTACGCAGTGGTAAAATCCAAACGTTCGTCGCTTTGATTTGATTTCTTAAAAAACCATTAAATAAAGTGCTCGCGATGGTTAAATAATAGTTCGAGCTTTCCCCTTCGCTTTGACGCACGAGAGATCCAGCAGAGATTCGCCGGCCCGCTTGTGCAAATAGTATTGGTATTGTAAGACTGCATTCCAATGTATGAGTGGAGCGTGCTCCACTTGTGACATTGCGTCAAAAATGTTAATATACTCATCCAAATATAGTCAGACTTCGCCTTTGCTGTCGGTTGTTCCTCCCAGGCTCCCACGGCCAATCTATTAACTATAATTCAAACCTGTTAATTAAAACCTCGCATTTCTTATAACGGTTCCACATCTTTACGAGAAGTTTTCACTTCTAGGACTCCACACACCTTTTCCTGCCAAAAAATCCGAAATGAAAATCTTTGTGCATTTTTTACATACTTTTTCGAGATATGGGTCTTGAAGCCGTCAACCAGTGTCAGGTCTATTATTAAAAACGATCAATAATAACTGAGGAAAAAAAATGAGAAAAAAGTTACATGTTATAGAATTGGCGCAAACTCGAGCTTAATCAATTTAGTTTATCAGTTAAGGCTGTCGAAACATGACGGGAAAACCATTTGAATACGGTCCACAGTTCCATCTTCTTGTCACACAAACCAACTTTAATTAAAGCTCGGTTCGCACTATGTTCACTGGCAGCAAGAGCAAGGTGTATTGCGGGAAAGCAACAAGGCAGTAAGACAATAAAGTGTTATAAAACCATAATATACACCTCACCACTTAACGCTCGTTTACATTGTTGCGAAATTTAGCACGCGAAATGGTCGCGCCCAAAAATTCACATGAAAAAATTTGCTTCTCGTGTTCTCAATGAAGCAAAGAGATATCAGTCGAGAATTCCGTCTCATTTGTCCAACGTGGTGCTGCCATTTTGAATCAATTGTGAAGTTGGTGACGACATACGCTATCTCGTCTGTCATTGGCCAACGCTTGCAAACTTTCCAAGCGAAGCGAAAAAGTAGACTTCCAAGTCTACTCTGAAATTTCGCATGCGAAGGGTTGCCCCACGAACTTTCACGCGCAAAATTGTCGCGTTTGCATCAATTCGAACGCCATTTTGCAACAATGTAAACGAGCCTTTAAAGTGGTGCAGAACTCTGACGTGTGAATCCAAATGGATCAAAATGGTGGCACATTTGTAATACCTCTTCGGTGTGAAAAAAAAAATCATTTGAAAAGCGCCTAAGTTGAATTTCTGCAACATAGCTTCCACCCAAGGGAGAGAAGGTCTATTTGCATAAATCTTCACTAAGCAGTGGGGCAAATCCCCCAACAGCTCAAGAAGAATTTAATGCCCTGTGGAAGAAAAGCAGAGAAAATTAAAACAGAACAAGAAATTAATTTCCACCAATTGCCACGACAAATTAATTTCCGCTCACCTTTGTGACCAAAACCTTTGGTAATCACAAGTAATTGCGATGTCCCACAAGATAAAACGATTTCTAAGCAGCTCTTGAGTGTGGGCACCCCTTGATGTTCCAGATTCCAGTCCAATTGTTTGCAGGTGACTGCACATTTCCGGCACAAAACCAATCCCAAAGTTCACGAGTGTTGCACAAGTGTTTTTCATGCTACCTATCCGATAGAATGCACAAGGCTCTGACATACCAAAATATGGATGTCAATATCTTCTATTATTTACTAAAATCGCCTCCCAGTGTGTTGCAAACCACAGTTGAATAATCATTCTTTAGAAAAAATACTGCTAAGTGTGTATTTGGTGCTTAGTCTGTTCATGGTCCCTTAGCAGAGTGCCTGTGAGCAGTGCAGAGCATGCAAGCAATCTGGAGGTGGTGCAAAAATTGTTTCATACACTTTACTACCCGCACCCATGTGTATTGGGCCGCATGTTTTGTTTAATGTTGAAAAAAATAAAATGGTGAAATTCAAACCCTAAAAAATGCTTCTAATCAAAACAAATAAATGTAACTTAAAGAACAAACATTGTGCTTTATTTCTTAAAAAAAAATGAATTTTTAACTTAAATAGTCCAATAGTTATGTCCATTTGAATATGCGCTACTTGGCACAAGTGTATTGAGCCACCACGCTAATTGCCTTAAGTGAGTTGGGCCGGCAGAAAAAGTTTAGCACCACATTCAAAAAATCACAAAAATAAAATGGTTTCTTCAGAAAATCATTGTTTATTTGAACAATACATTTTGTTGGATAACCAAAATTTTGTATGTGATTGTGCAGGCCAAGTCAAAACCTAAATGTGATGGGTTTGGAACACTGAGCAATTGACTTGACTTTTTGCTAGAATCATTTATCTGCTGAAATATCCATGTCAAAGGCAGTTCATCATCTGCAAATGGAAGCATAACAATCATCTAATACTTTTTTATAAGTATATTGGTCCATGATACCCTTAATTTAATGTGGTGGACCGATAGCCATACAGGAAACCATCCCCAATCACTAGCAAGTCCACTTTGAAAGTGTTTCAATTTTGAGTATTCACCCTATGTATTTTTAAATTAATAATTAACCATAAATATTAATTACTTGTAATTAATCAGAAATTTTAAAATTATATGTCTTTGTATCCGGTATTCAACTCTGCCCTGTCTATGGCCGGTCACGATCGATCGCATTACCGCAATGCTTTCTGGGATATCTGAATTTTTCCGTGCACTCAATGCCGGAAAGCAGAGAATTCCGTTTGCTTAAATGTTTCCGTGCGTAATCAACCAAAGTGTGTGTACCACGTCATCCTGAATTGCCACACACAAAAAGTTTCCATTCCGTGCACGAAATCAGACTATGGTGTACTGTACTAAGCTTAAAGGCACACAATCACATGCAATAACTTCTTGTCCTTGAAACAGTATATTAGTCAGACAAGAATGAGAAACAACTGAAATTCCTTGCCGGTCACGCATCCAGATGACCACCATGGTGAGCCCTTCCTAGCCTTTGTGTTTGTAGTTACTAAAGATGTAAAAACTGCATTTGGAAAGACACAGTTGTTAGACGCCTCTTCCTCCAGAGTCCACGAGATTGTGGCATTACACTTCCTTAGCAACCAAGAGAATAAGTTCCAAACTTGTCAACAGTGTACCACAAACACAAAACCATTAACATCACAAGTTTATAATATTGGTTAATGTGGTTAGCCAATGCTATAAACAGGCTAAGCACAGCTTTAATCCTGGACATTTATGACTGCTCGCTTCGTAATTGGATTAAAAGCCGCACAACTTTCGCAATACATAATTAGAAATCACCAAGAAAAAAATCCACAAAATTGATGTGTGGACCCAAATAAAGGAAACTTTCTTGTAATGAAAAAACGTTATTTTGTTCAGTTTAACACAACAAAAAAAGAAAAAAGCTCGGCTGAAGCAGTTTGATAAATTGCATTTTAGCAACTCAATAATTGGCCTAATTACAATCAGTGTGTGTGTCGACTCTCAAAGTTCTAGTGAAAGTGCTGACTTGCCAAAGTAAAGAATGCACCAAGCTGATTGCTCAGTCAGACCGCACACCCTTCATTACATGTAGCGAGCCGCCAAGTAAAGAACAGGGTCTATTCAACTATTGAAGCCTTCAAGGTGACAACATCACACCCCAATGGTGACAAAGTGTGCTAGCTTCAAACTACAAATAAAAGTCAGTGCTTCAATGCAAACAAATTGCAATTATTTCTCCTCTGTCAGGTAAAAGGTGAGAAAATAGTTGCCAAATTGATTTTCCACTATCAGACATCTACAAACAAAATTACTAATACCCCAATGACAAAAGCACGGTAGACTTATCGGCTTTAGTCATCGGTGTCGCAAATAACAGGACTTGTCCAGCGGTTGCCTGGGTCTACACACTTTGTACCTCACACCTGATTACACTTACAAGGAGAGCACATGTATAAGATACTCACAGATTGTTGCAATATTAAACGTGAAGGATTGTTATATCATGCTGAATGAGATCCTAAAATAATTTCATTCCATAAACAGCCAACAATGTAAACAATGAGCTCAAAGTTTGCACTATTTTGTCTGTGTATACATCCAATCTGAGCAATCAGGCCTAGTGTATGAATACTGTAAACAACAGTTGCTAGGTAAAAAATAGTTCCAAGATCCAAGTTGAATTTTATCATTTGATATTCAATGATGTCATTTCATCATTTGAGATTCAATGATGTCATGACATCAGAACTTTGTTCACCAACATGACTGTCTTCAGGAAGAGAAAATGCCTGCTAATTACAAGGTCAGTGACTTGTCTTTATATCTACTATATATGGCAAAAACACGATATTTGTAATCTTGCGATTTACGACTTTTCTTCGCTTTTTTCCCCTCACTAAAGTTGAAAACTTTCCAACTTGTTCTGTTGGTAACTGCTAGTGATCTCACTTTTAAGTTGGAATCAGTGTGATTAATACCATAAATTTGCTGCAACTTAACAAATTAAGTTGCAGCGATTTTTCATGCGGGAGCCTAGGCCAACAAGGAAGCGCTAGTTTTACTCAAGTATTGCAGTGAAGTGTCACCGGTTTAATGGATAGAATAATTAATTCAGTGCTTGCTGAATTAGTGTATTTGCAAATGCCAGCACTAGGTGGCATCACTTATTTACATCAAAGCTGATTATCTGAATAAATCATTACTTCCTGTTTGATCCCCGAGGCAAGCACATGTCAATCATTTGGTGCGTTCATATGTATTCTTCACGAAATTAAAAAGGAGCACAGACACACAAGTTGTTTCTAACTGTGAGAATGATTTAACAACTGTTTTGCTTGATTCTCTAAACTAGACTGACTTTATTCTTGCAAATTACTTGCCCTAGATATCCCAGGTAAAAAAAATCTGCAGAATTCTGCAGAAAATTTGCCTGCCGAAAAAATTCTGTAGAAAATCTTTTTTCTCTGCAAAATCCTGCAGAAAAATTGCAAGCCGAAAATATTTTGCAGAAAAGGTTAACATTTTTCAGCAGAATTCTGCAGAATTTGGTAATTTTTTCTGCAGAAAGTTTTTCTGCAGAGCGTGCAGAATTCTGCAGAAAGTTTTTCTGCAGAGCGTACAGAATTCTGCAAAACCTTTTTCTCCTGGGATATTATCAAAAGAAAGGAATCCAAACTCAGATTTGTTACATAAAGACCAAAACCCCCCAAAATAACAATCTTGACCCTAGGTGGAGCTATTGCTGACAATACCACAAAGATAAAATGATTATAATAATAATTAACAACACTAATATTTTAACATTTTACAGTTAAAATCTGAAGCACCAAAGCAATCTTAACAGTGCTGCTCATACAAACTCACCAAAAAGCAACCGTGCTTCGCTTCGTGTAATTGTCTGCAATTACCGCTAAGACTTTTAAGTGTTGCACTCTGCGGAGCGACAAGTTCGACTTTTTCATGTCTTCAAGGCAATCTATCAGCACCGGTAGCAATCTAGTGAAGCTAATTAATGAGTTGAACATTACTTAGAACTAATAACCCTTAATTCGTCTTCCATTTCTTTCGAATATCACCAGCTGAGAACTACAGTTGATTCAAAGAGAACGTTAGGCCTTAATGCTGTTTTAAAGACAAGTTCCAGCTTCAAAGTTCCATAGAAAAATTGTTCAGGCCTTTCTCCATTCCATTCTTTTCTATACCCAATCTTTTTTATCATCCCCTTTCACATATTTTTTAACTCAAGCACTTTTTCTTTGAAAGGCAGTTAACTCTACCCTGAATTTATTGCATTTACCCCTCAACCATTTTATTTCTCTTTTTCTGCCTCTCCAATTCCTTTGAATAGTTGAAATAGAAAGAAATAAGATTTGCTCTCTACATACTCGGTTATCCGATGGATTTCCATTTTTCATACAAAAATTTATTAAAACCAACTTCAAGATTCTCCTGGGTTCAGTAAGACCTTAAATATATACTTTCCAATACGTTTGATGTATAAAAAAAAAAACTTAGAAAAAGTTAATTTGCAGTTGAAGTGTTTGGTAACATCTTTCATGAATTTCCTAATATAATTCATACAGTGCATGTCATGCATCATTTGCAGTAAATTTGATTGATTAGAGTTTCCATGACCCTTTAAACTATCTCCAACACAATCTGAACTTTCACCAAACATGTCTTCAGATAACCAACTCAGTAGTCTCATGGGATGTTACATTTTTTTTTTATAAAAATAAGACAGTTTAAAAGCACTTTGCACACAGCAGCTGCATTTGTACACCACAAAAAATATAGGTGTTAAAAGGTGCAAGCTTACACTTATATAATTATGAAACGCTTGTCAGTATTTAGACATCTTTTTGAGGTTAAATTAGACCATTGAGGTATAAATGGTACACCTTTGTGCGTGTACACCCGCGTACAAAAAACTTCCCTGCAGTACAGTTTTAAGTTTGTCCAGAAAGAGGCATAAAGAACCACTGACATTTAATGACATCATTATTTGTCTGGTCTATCTTTTAATACTGCTGTCAGGGCAAGACAAGACACCGGATCAAGCCTGATGTCATTAAATCTCAATGGAATTTTACGCCACCTGGTAGATAAACCTAAGCAAACTGAACAGAAAGGAAGTTAATATTTAAATTTCTATTTCATATGCGTATCACTTTAGTGTTTTATTAAAACACAAACCACTGAAGATGGCTGGGAACAGCCGAAAAGCCTATGGGAAGACTAGCGTATTTTAATTGCCATTTAAATCTTTTTAATAAAGGAAGCTTACTTGTCCACAATTGTACACCTTAGATGTAAACTTACTCCTTGATAGAATTTTCAAAAAGATGTAAATTTATTCCCCTATAAAGTAACTTTACATCTTTGCGGTGTAAAGTTATTTCCATATAAAGTAGCTTTACACATTAGCAGTGTAAATTCATTCCCCGATGAAGTAGCATTACACTTTGACGGTATTAAATCTACTGTAATGTGACCAACTGGTTTATATCAAATATATATACATTATTTATTTTAAATGAGTACAATCAAAACAAGTAAATTAAAATCCCATTAAATTATATGGAAACAAAACTTACATATTCATTCGATACACATTCAGCGACCAACTGACACACTAAGGAACTGACACATGAATGTTCCAAACATGATCAAGTCTCTTTTTTTGTAAATTAAAACTCTTCGTGATGGTCAGATCACTCGCAACGTCACATGACGTAGCGACTGCTCGACACATCACACTACTGATTTTAATAAACAGGTGTAGTAATTAAACTAGTACTCTAAAGGCTCGTTTACATTGTTGCGAAATTTAGCATGCGAAGTGGTCGCGCCCAAAAATTCACATGAAAAAATTTGCTACTTTAATAAAGGATTATAATTAAACAATAGTCTTTCTTAACCCCAAAACATAAGTTCCGTGAATAAATTAATCCATTTACGATTAGCGAGTGCTCTAGATGCATCCTCATGGGCCAAGTTAGGAGGTGTGGTCAAGTTTGCCATCAGCGTTTCCGAACGGCACATCGCTCTGCCAATGCAAGTTGTAACAATGCACTGCAAATACATCTTGGTGAGCCTGTGTGCATCTTTTTAGTACAATAGGTCATTTAAATTTATTTTTGTTGTAGTAACGTTTATTTATTTTATGAGTACAAATGCTTTTACTATTGTACAATGGAATGATCCGATCTGTCATAATCATTTATATTTATGGTCCAAAAATGGGGCAGAAGCATTTCAACTTTGTAGAAATGCTTGCAAAAGATGTAAAACAAAAAAAAATGAAATAAAAACTAAAAATGCAAACAACAGATAAGCAGAAAATGTTCTTTTTATTTTTCTATCAACATAAAGTTAAAAAACAAACACTAGCCGTTTTTTTAAACAAATTTTATAACAAGCAGTAACATTTCAGAAATAAATTTTATATATTTTTTGACCCAGCCAGTTTTATTTAGCTTTGTGGTGGCTCCATCAGTCTTCCTTGAGGTCACAGTGTGCACAATTTACTTGACCAGACTGTGCACACTACAGTTCATGCTCGGTAATTTGATGCTCAATTCAAACTTCGCAACCGAGTCTGCACAGACTGTTAAACTTGGAAAAATTGTGAATTATATTTTTTAATTTTTTTTTATTGATTTACTGGTTTTAGTATTTATTTTCTTCAGTTTAGCAAAAACCATTAAACCATTAAAAAAATCAAAACAAAGAACCAGGAAGATCATGAATTGCCATAGCCTAGCTATCATTTATCATTTATATCCCTTACTTTAGTACGATACCGTACACGACATCTTTCATATAACCGCACAAAAACACCCCGTATATAACCAATAAAATAACAAAACCAAGCGTGACCAGTCAGCACGCTACCAAAAGCAAGAAAAGAGTAAGAAAAGCAAATTAGGCCTAATACCAATAAAACAACAAGGTGTCTATGGGAATCCTGTGCGCAGAACGGAATGCACAATTTGAATTTAGTATCAAAATATCGAGCGCAAACTGTAGCTTTTGAAATAAATGAATAAATAAATAAATAAATAAATAAATAAATAAATAAATAAATAAATAAATAAATAATGAATTTATTTTCAAGCCACATTGGAATTGATGACATCGCACATTCCAATTGCAGAAATGCAAACTTTGACCCCGGTTTCTTGGGAAGATGAGCCAGCTTGAAGCAGCCTTTAACAGCCAGTCATAAAACAAATTATCCTTTCTCATGCAAACTCTAATGTTCTTTCTTGTGTCGCCTGGCATGAGGATGTGAGACGAGAATCCCGCCAACTCTAAAAACACTCCCACAGTCAAGCCATTTATCAGACTAGGGAAGCATCCTCGTTTAGGCCTAGTTTCCTATACAAAACGACATTCATTTGCATCCAACAAAGACAACTAAACATTTTCCAAATGGCACAGAAACAATGCTTTCTTTTTTTTGCTTATTTCCGAATTTTTTTTTTTTCAAAACAAATTTTTCAACAACAACAAGAGCAATTTATAAAAATACACAATGATAAACTTGTAGTGGTTCCAACCCTACTTCTTCAAGATTTTTTTGCGTGAAACCGAGTAATATATGTGTTGGCAATTGTAACAAAAAAAACCTTCATTGTCTGGCGGAAGTTAAAGCAGAAGAGAAGAGCAGAGCATGTTTGTTGCCACTAATATCTCTTGAAAATTTATGCTTTTTCAGATTTTTCTTTAAAATTCAATTTTAATGTGCTGGCAGTCTATTTCAATTTTCCTCGTTAGAAAAACGATTTCAACGGAATAATTATTACATTGAAAGCACACCAGGTGGATTTATCGGTTATTTTTGTATAGGATTTTCTTTTTCTTCTTCTTCTTAAGCCTTTTAGCATGTGGTATTGTTACAACAATTCAAAACAGTCACCCTGTTCTCTCTTTGTTATTTCACTAAAGGCTTAGATTTTGTATCATTTAGACGTAGTTTCTTCTCTCTTCTATCCAAGGCTTTTTCTTCTTCTTCTTCTTGTTCGAGACCCCTAGTTTATAAGTCCCATCAGATGTCAGTTCAAACAATCTCCCATCGCTTCCATCTTTTTGTGAACGCGTATGGTCTCGGGTTAGACCAAGGTAAGTATAGATAAAACAAGACTCGTCCTTTATTTTTCATACACTTTTTCCACAGAATGGACAGTAACTGCCAAAACAGTTGTTTGGTGAAAGTTTTATGGAGCTTGATTTATTATTTAGTTATCAAATTTCTTCTGTGGTGAAATCTATTATTCCTTTAAAGAATGCCGCAAGTCAAAATTGTGAGGACAGCTTATACCACAAACCCGAGGGATTCAAACTGCTGAAGACGATCGCAAACACTCCTAGCATGTGTTTAGATACGTATTTGAAAAATGACACATGCATCCATTTTGTGCAGCATAAAACAATGACACATTGCAAAGACATGTTGTCGCCGCATAGAAGCTATCACCTTTGATCCTTCCACAACGACTAAAAAAGTATACATCCACATTTAAGACAAATATTGCTGAAACTTCAATAAGTTGAAGTGTAGGTCTTTACTGTCACTCAATAACCATTTAGTCTAACTAAATGCCTTTCCATTCCATCATAGAAAACAGAAATGCTGAACGGGCAATATCAGAAAATGAAACTCCAAAATTTAAATTGAATGAGAAACGAATTGACTTTTATGTAAATTTCATGAATAGGTTATGAGAAATTCAAAGTGCTTTCAATAAGAAAATCTCTTCTCCACAACCCAAAGGTAATATCAGAAAAGAAATAACAAAAGTTTGCCCAATTACTTGTTCGTAATGATGTTGACATACGATGTACAAATATACGAACGGAATGTAAGTATTTATCCCGATGGTTGGAAATGATATTGCTGCATAATTTACAGCTGAGAACACACAACTTCAAGACGGCTTCAAAATATTCAGCAGGAAAAATAGAATCTACTTCTGCAGCTATGTATTCGCTAAGTGGGTACCCGGCATTAAGAATAATGGAACATCAAGCGAAGTGTTTCTTTTCTTCCGCGCCTATCATTCCTCCATGTCATGTCATGTTCTGACAGCTTACATGATTTACAACTGTTTCAACACTTAACAGGATGAAGCAAGTAAACGCGAAGTCTTCACTCATCTTTGCAGTCTGCAGTGTAATGCTCGACCGTTACTTTAATCAAACAATTCCAGCTCATTAGGCCTGCATTTTCGCCCTGATAAAACTTGATGCACTCATTTGTTTCACTTTAATGAAAAAAAATTTAAGATTTTGATCAAGTGCACAGCGTGTAACTTGTAGCTAATCACTTCGTTGTGCAAATTTCGACAACCATGTTTACATGTACATGTTTTTCAGCAAGTTGGCTGCTCCTAACTATTATTCAATCCACTTATTGTTCCTCGTATTGATTTACTGTCTTTGTATTGCTCGCCAATTCAAAGTTGTGTGCTGAAAAGACAGAAAGAAGATCAAGCGAGTGAAAGGAAGTGCAAGGGACGTGGTTGCTCAGACAGCAGTCTTCTACATTTTGACTATGGCTTAATGCTCTGCCAGCACAGGAAGCTTCTATCATGAACCAAGCTATTTTTCATACAACTTTCAAACAGTTTGAAAGGAGGAGCACCAACAATCCATTATCAGCCTAACCTCAAATTAACTGAAAAGCTACTTATCAACCTTAAAAAGCCTGAAGAGATTCTGTATTGTTTCCTGTTCTTAAATTAAAATTCTGCACAAATATTTGCTACATTCCAATTTGACAAGCTCAAAAAATAATTCTATTTGATCTTGTTAGTTATCAAGACTCGTGGATTTTTCTTCAGCGCAGAGCCTTTAAACCCATCCGTGTATGCAGCAAGAGATTAATTCCAGGAGAAATTACCATACAATTTGCTGGAGATAGACAAAATGTGAAAAATTCTTTGAAACTTGATACTTTTGTATTAAAAGCCTGTTTTGGCATCTAAAAGATGCGAAGAACAAGTGAGTAACACAAGACAAACTCAAACACATTGAAATAAATCTCCTTGACCAATCAGAGTATTACTTCTTTGCCATGCCTGAGTGAAAATTCCAGAGAATCAACTGAAACCACCAAGAGCACCTTTTATTTGTTTACATTCAACAAACATTGGAACATTAATTTCAGTACAAGGTGCAAAAGGGGTGCTTTTCATCAAGAAATGGCCACAATGCAGCTGCGGGAGACTAATACTCTTGTCATTTCTGCTTTGTTTGCTCTGTCCACAACTTCTTCCTGAATCTGGATTTCTTCATAATAGTTCAACTAAGGTCTTAGGTGGTTGGTGGGATTCTTCCGCCTCAAATGCAATAATCTTTGAAAGCATTTTCTCCACATGGATCGTTGAACGAAAAGAAAACTAGACAATCACTAGCAAAAAGCTACATTTAAAAAGCAATCACTCTTTCCAAATAACAGCCTGGGTCCAAATATGTTCCCAAGAGGTAGAATCTCAATGAACATTAAACGACCGGGTGTTTATTTGAGCTTTACCAGAGGGTCACTTCGGTGACCCACTCTGTAAACGGGTTATTCTATTTCGATGTTTAAAGGGGGCGTAATAGTAGATTTGCATATCCTGTTTAAATAAAAGTTTTAGTGTTCAATGTAAATCCATTGCGTTCGCGTGCTTCTTTTCTACATCAGATCAAATCAGTTTCAATCCAGTTCCATCCAGTTTCCAAAGTAACTTTAATCATTTTCAAATACAATTCGAAGTTGCAGCCGCAACAGTGTGGTCCAGGACAATTCCTCTTCTTCCACTGGGGCCCGGGGAAACCAAACGGTTGGACACCCTGATTTACGTTACTACCGCTAGACCACAAGCCAATGAGAGTTTTTCACAAGTTTTTGTTCTGTTGCCTATTATTTCAGGCTGAATAATTTTAAGGAAGGGTTGAGCAAAGTACAAGAATTCGTTATTCGATATTATAACAATAGAGAGTTTGCGGGATGCATTTTTTCCTTATTTTCCTCCACGATACACTATTTTAGTGCCACATCGTTTAGCAAAAAACCTTTAGTGTATCGTTTTCAACAATAAAATAAAATATAGCGCAGCCAATCCGGTAGTTTTCCATTATTTACGTCACGGCCTTAAAATTTGGATTAGCAACTACCTCATTTGCCGCCATTTTAATTTCTTCGTATTAAGGTTTACATCATTGTTTTCTCTTTCATTTGATTTTAATTCACAATAATAAAGGTGCTTCATTGTTTTGAAGCAGTAAAATACAAGAATTGTCTCTAATTTTTTTCAAAAGAGTCTGTTACAGTTTTGATGATAACGTGACATAAATTCACCCGCAACCTAATTTTTTTTAACTTGTTCGTTACACTAAATATAGTGTAAAAATATAGGGAAAAAGTGCATGCCGAAAACTCTCTAATGAGGTGATATTAATCGATATTGCTAGCGATATAATATAAAGATATTATTGTTTAATTTCCACAACACAAAAATTTTTTTTAAAAAGAAAACTGATCATCTGCTTTCTGTATATTGGAGACAGCAAGCAACATCCATGCATCAGATGGCAGTGAACTTTATAATAGGCTTTTTGTTGAAAATTGCATCACAAATTACACTCTTCCATGCGGCTTTAAAAATGTGTAAACGTGTGTCGAATGAGGTGACTTTTCTCCCACACACATATACGAATTTGCAGCGATAAGAGATCACATCAGCTGCGACCACATAAGCCCCATTTTATATCGGTGGATGAATGAGATGGTTTTGCTGCTCTGGGACCAAACTCTGATACATTTTTCTTCCTTTGATCCATTTTTAAAAAAAAAAAATATTATTTATTTATACATTTTTTGCTAAATAACTTCGATTTTCAGTTGTTGTTTTTCTTTCCCATTAAAAATTGATCCGCTTAAACATCATTATGTTTATCGTTCTATTTTATTCAGTTGTGTTACGATCTCAAATGTTCACTTCATTTGTGAAGAAGTTTTTCTACCACGTTTTTTAAATATTATTTATATTTAAACCATAATCATTAGAATTGTGTTTTTTGCCGTGCACCTGTTGCGCTTTTGGGCAATTGGCCCAGAAGCTGTAACGGCTGCCCTGGCATTTTGAGCCCTGGATTGGGGCGTTGCTAAGTCAATCCCCAAATTTTGCACCGTTGCTAGGGCTGAAGCGTGCCTTGGCACACGCCACGCCTGCGCACTGGCCGTTTTCCGGCCATATTCCGAGTAATAATTCGAATTATTACTCACTCTTTGCATCACACTCATACCGTTCACACCGACACAGCTTTGTTCACAACCAAAAACACTGTTTTGTCCGTGACTCGTGAGTTTTGCCAAGTTTCAACCCGATTTGTTTGAACCAACGTTCAAACGAATCACTTTCCGAGCCGCGAAGACGACGCACGACGGCCCAAACCACCGTCGTTCCCGCCGCCGCCCGAAGACCAACGCGCCCACGCCGTTGAAGATCGACGCCAGCCAGCCGCCGAGGATTGCAGAGCCATCGTCGCCGCTCCTCGACCTGTTGACGACGATTCCGATTCAGATTGTAGCGGATCTCCAGTCAGGTTTTAACGATCGGCGGTACCCGCCGTTTGACTACTTGTCTCCAACGGAAATCTCCCGTTGCAATCTAGGGTTTAACCCAAGATTTCCCGTCTTATCAGGCTTAACAGCCGACACTCTTTGTGAAGTCTTTCGGCTTCGCACTTCCTTTCTCACTTCGCAGAATTTGCGCGGCGACGTGTCGCCATTTCTGCACTGCTTTTTCCCGCCCGAAGGAGTCCCGCGCTGCTTCGAGCACGTCGCCTTCTACGCCGACGATCTTATCCTCATAGAACCCATTTTATTAACATTCACTTCAATTGAACCTGTAATTAACGCTCAATAAATTGATTAACTGTTTGATTTAAAATAACTAAACTAGCCTTTATTCGAGATCAAATCCCTAGACACCGACTTAACGGCTAACCCACCCGATAGAAGACCTATAAACGGCATTCAACTGCTTCCACAGGTGAACGCCGGGATCTCTTGCAATTGGAAAAATCCCATAGTGACTAAATATAAATTTAGTGTTGTTGTGAAAAGTCAATTGGAACCAGCAGGAACGCAACACTTGGGGGCCCGTCCGGGATAACCAATTGTTTAAACTTAGAATTTATTCCTACTTTCCTATCATCTTTCTCTCTTATCTGTCTAACTCAGTATGTCTAACTCAGAAGGAGAAATTCCTATTGATGATGAAGGAGTACAGACTCGTACAAAAACGGGCGCTAAGCGCCGTAGATCGGGTCGTCCTCGAACGGCACGTAATAGTCTAACGGCTCAACATTTGGCCGAAACTATTGACGCTGTTGCCGCCGAGGGTGCCACGACTAAGGACGTTGGAACAGGCGGTGAAGAACGCGAAGTAGCGATTTCCACTGGACCAACGAACTGGGGCGATTCTTCCATGGATTTGGACACCATCGAGATTCCTGACACGCAACCGGTGGGTTACAAGGAACTTCTGGATCGAGCAATTCTCCAGGGGGTACAAGTGACTGATCAGATGACGATTATGGAAATTTACGAAGCAATGTCTAATCATGAAAGAAAACGCCTGGTCGATCATATGAACGAGCAGATGGCTGCTGTTACTCGAAAAATGAACTTAGAGTCTCAAGCCAAGGAAATTGCTGAAAAATCGAATCAAGCTTTGCGAGAAATAAACGCTCAGTACCGTCACAGTGAAGAAAAGCTGAAAAAACAATCGGACGAACTGGAGCGCCAACGCATGGAATTCGATGCTCGAAAGAAACATTTGTCTAAAAAAGAGAATGAAGTCTTTAATAGAGAGCAGAAGATTGCTTGGGATTCCATAAAGCAACAGGAATCATCTAATGAAGAACTCCGTAGACAAATGGCAGCCGCCGACAAAAAAGCTCAAGAAACTGAAGATGAGCTGCGGCGAGCCAAATTGCTGAAAGAACAAGAGGAATTTGAGGAGGAACAAGAACGAATACGTGTTGCTGAATTCGCCTCTAAACAGAAAAGTCCTGCCGCCAAGGTGAAAAAGAAAGTCGTGCGGCTAGGAGATGCTGCAAACGACGAATCGTCTCAATCATCAAGTGAAGATGAGCGACAGTCGCGCAAAAGAAGATGTTCCAATGCTGAAGGGCCTACATCAAAAAAGAACGGCGCTTCAGACGCCGAAATTTTCACTAATAGCGACAAACTCATGACCATGATGGATGAGAGAAATCGTATGAAGATACAAAACGATAATTATGACCAATCTGGAAGTCAAAGTGCGTCTCCGGACCCCGAAGATCGTGATAAGGGGGATGAACGTCAGAAATACGACGATGTACCTCCGCCACGAGGGTCGAAGGACGAATCCCTTTCGGAAGGCGAAAAATCTACTCGATCTGAGACGCGGAAAGAGCGAAAGAGTCGTTCAAGGACGAAATCCAGAAGATCTCAATCCAGCGACGAACGTTATTACACTGCTGAACAGATTGATGCAATGTTTCAAAAACAAGCGCAGTCAGCAAGTCGAACCACGCGGCTAGCAGAGTTACGTAAATTCGACTTGAAGCGCAAAATTGCAAAATACACCACTGATAAGTGGCGGCATAAAATTGCCGATGTGAAAACAATTCGATGGGATCGATTAGTCCCTGATCGTTTTAATGGAGAATTCCAAATGGGATCAACCTTTTTGGAAGAAATTACCAGAATGGCTCGACTAAATGGTATAACACCTCAAGATACTTTGGAGAAGTTAGTCCCAAAATCATTGGTGGCACGCGCCGAAAATTGGTTCGTTGAGCGTGAATTCGTGCATTGGAATCAATTTGTAGAAGCATTCATGCGAGAGTACGCTGAACCTACTGAAGATATTTATCAGTTATGGGACAATCTAGCTCAATCAGCGGGAGAAGACATCCGTTCCTATCTTCGCCGAACCGAAGATTTGTTGTCATCGTTACCTACGCCATCTACTGACCATGATGTGGACAGAAAATTTCGAAAGGCAATGACACCATATTCCCGAAGTATTCTACAAAATGTTGATGCACCGCCGGTCGGATCATTCAAAGAACTCTCCCAATTTTTAAGGGATAATGACCTGAGAATTGAAGAAAAGTATAATGAATATTTGACTCCGGAGGAGACTGCAGCTATTAAAAAACGGCAGTTACGCATTAAAGAATATGTGAAAGAAGCTAGGCTTGGACAAGCTCCTTTAATGCAACCCCGAGATCGAGGGGATTACTTTGCGGAGAAGACGGATAAAACTACAAGTGCCGGACCTCCGAACCCCCACAAACTACCCAAAAATTCTCGAGCTTACGCGAATCTTGCCTTGTCGGAAGACAGCACTGATGTAGTCGAAGAAGACGACCCAGGGCTAGACCCTTTAGTTGAGAATGCTATTGTATTACTCGCGAAGCATGTCACTGAGAATAAATTTAGACCAAAAATGGTTGGTAAAAACGTTACTTTTAATACAGCAAACCTTAATACAGATGCTCGATCAAAATCACCTTTGCCGCTACCCATCAAGCCCGAAGTGATGCCGGATACTGAAAAGGAATCGGCTACAGATAAAAAGGCCGTAGAACCTCGTTCAAAGTCGCCCACTTCAGGAAACGGTCCTAGGCGCAAGTCACCGGAAACCGATCCGTGCCATAGATGTGGAAAGTTGGGGCATTGGTCCAATCAGTGTCCTGATAGAAGTCCGGTAGCTGCCGAGATAGAAGGTCTTGTCAGCAAGTTGGGGGAACTGCTCCGAAAAAACTTGTGAGCGCGAGTTTGGCAGCGAATACGCTGAAACTCGCGCCCGTTGCCTCGGAAACAATTAAGGAGATAGACGTCGACGTTTGTCCCAAGATGGAAGTAACCCATGATTACCGTGAACCATTGGACAAAAACTATTTAGACTACTGGGATTCAGTAGACAAGAAACATTTGATGGTAGCTCAGTTTAAGCCATGTGATCTGAGATTTCCTAAAGTTGACATTGCAAAACTTAACGAAGTCTTGGCCGAAAAAACGGCCGACAAACGATACTTTCAATATCACGTTAGGAAAGCGCTACAGTGCTATCCCAAACCAAGTAAAAATTGGATGGACAAACTTTGGGAAAAATTCCGTCCCAGGTCAAAAGAGGTCGATGAAATTGAAGAAATGACTAGAGCTATGGAAAAAGTCGTTCTATCCTATAACGATGAAATGGACGAACTACCTATTGATTATCCTGCATTAGAACATCGGATACGTAGAGTCACCTGCAATTTGAACATGGAAGATTTTACGGGAATTCCGAAAATACAACTACAAACCATGAAAGGACCAATTACTGGATTGTTAGATTCTGGAGCCAATAGAAGCTTTATGGCGGCTTCGGTAATGGAAAATCTGAAATTGGAAAAAGAATTACGGTACATCTCACCAGGTCTCTGTATTGGAACGGCTGGCAAAGATATTCAACCAGTCGGAACCCTGTTGTTATCATTTCGATGGACACATGGAGTCCTTGTGCATCCTTTCATAGTTATCGAACACCGTTTCCCGATGATTTTATTGGGAAATGATTTCATGAAGCGGCTAAGTATACAGCCGAATCCGAAGACGCTGTCATGGAATTTTATTACTCCATTGACCGAAACTCTACCATATATACCGCAGTCAGTTTTGGACAGATATAAAACCAAAATTGAAGAATTACCGCCAGACAATGCTACGTTTGTATGTCATGAAGGAATTTTGGCTGGCGCGGCTACTCTGAAAATGGGAGATGATATCACCAAAATGGTGAATGATGCCAATCTAACATTGGAGCAAGGACTCTCATTGGCGGAAATATTAAAGAGACGACAGAGAATTCTATCAAGAGTTCCTGGCCGTACACACATAGTGCAGCACGATATCAAGCTGACAACTGATAAACCTATAAGGGTACCATTTAAAAGTTATAACCCTCAGAAAAGGGAAATAATTCGGCAAATCTGTCAGGATATGGTGGACAAGGGAATCGCTGTGCCTGCCACTGGAGATTATGCCATGCGAATTGTTTTAGTGGTCAAACCAGGGGCCGAACCACGCCTCTGTGTAGATTACCGGCCATTAAACGAGCATACAGAATATGATCCTCCTCAGATGCCGACAATCGAAGAAATTTTAAGAGAAATTGGTTCATTTGAGTGGGTCACCACGATCGACTTGACAAAAGGCTACTGGCAGATAGGTTTAACCCCGTCTGCGCAGCCGAAAACGGCTTTTTGGAGCCCTATAGGCCGATTGATGTTTTTAGTTATGGCATTTGGACTGAAAAATGCGCCGACTAGTTTCCAACGTTTAATTGAGAAAGTCCTCGATGAAATGTATAGGCGACAAGCTTGGGCGTACCTAGACGATATCATAACTGTTTCGAAGACATATGAAGAACATTTAATCAATGTCGATAAAATTTTAGGAAAATTAGAACAAGCTAATTTGTGCGTCAACCCGGATAAGTCAAAATTCTGTAGAAAAGAATTGATTTTTCTTGGGTACAAATTAGGAACCGGCGGACTCGCCGTTGACCCCAAGAAGTTGGATGCAATTACGAAATTCCCAACCCCAACTAATTTAAAAGAACTTCAGCGGTTTTTGGGGATGGTTAACTTTTTCCATCGACTTCTAAAAAATTTATCGGTCATGGCAGAGCCATTGAGGCCTTTATTGAAAAAGGATATGGATTTCAATTGGCAACCCAGTCATCAAGAGTCTTTTGAAAAAATTAAGAAGGCCCTCACAGATTCGGGAACAATGGCCATGCCAGATCTGTATCAACCTTTCATAATTCATACGGACGCCAGTCGTCAAGGATTGGGCGCCGCATTAATGCAAATCCAGCCTGAAAAAGGTGGACAAGAAGAACTACCGTGCGTTTATTCAAGCCGTAGCTTGCAGCCGGCTGAAGTAAATTACACGGCTACTGAATTAGAGTGTTTGGCCGTTGTTTGGGCGCTGAGAAAATATCGCCCTTACATCGAATTTACCAAATTCACCGTTCAAACGGATCATCAGGCCTTGAAATGGCTAATGTCTCTGGAAGAACCGGCAGGACGTCTGGCGCGATGGCAACTCGAATTAATGGCGTATACATTTGAAATCCAGTATATTAAAGGGCCGTTAAACGTGTTGGCCGATGCTTTGTCTCGAGCTCCTGTCTGCACGCCCGAAGAAGATAACGTAGACGGTGAAGATGACGATTTATTGGCGTACTGTCCATCGCCATATCGGCACTGGAAGCTGGGGGGACCGAATCAGCTTCCCACATCGGAAGTTGTTGAAGACGAGAGAATAATCAATTTTTGGTCGCATGCTTACGATCCTCCTAATGGTGAATCCAATGAAAAAATTCATCTCATGATGACTCAAGAGTTCGAATTCCCGTCATCAAATGTCCTCGTCCACACTTTTGCAGCCAACGTTGTGAAGAAATTAGAATGTGAGCCGCCTACAAGAGAAGAAATTATTGTTGGGCAAAAACAAGATAAAGAATGTCAAAAAATTCGAAATTTCCTGCTCAATGGCTGTTACCCTCCTGAACTTAAGCACGCGATGAGCAAGAGACGTTTTAAACGAAAGGCGTCCGCTTATCTAATTGAAGAAGATTTACTTCTGAAATTCCATCCAACTCTCACCGACGAGTTAGGAGAAAACGGAAGAGCGTTGAAAGTGGTTGTACCGGAAAATCTCGTTTACAGAGTCATCTGGACAGCTCACGGACACCCGTTGTCTGGACACAGTGGTATTACTCGAACGATGTATCGAGCTAGAAGAATCTACGCATGGCCAACGATGAAACGAGATATTACTCGCTTTATCAAACATTGTCAACGCTGCCAGGCTTGCAAGCCAAGGCAAAAATTAGAAATTGAAGCAGCTCAAATGGGTCCATATGCTCCCTTTGATTGCTTGAGTGCTGATCTCATGGGGCCAAAACCAAAAACTCCACGAGGTAACACTCACATACTCGTTATAATCGATGTCGCTACAAAATGGCCAGAGATGCGGCCAATGTCGAAACCAACTTCGGCTAAAATAGCTGATTGTATTTATAACTTGTCACTCCAATTTGGCTTTCCACGCAAAATACTGTCTGATAATGGCTCGCAATTTAGATCGCAAGTATACCAGAAGTTTTGCGAGAAATTCAAAATGTTACCGGCTTATACTTCGCCGTACCATCCTCAGGCGAATCCTGTTGAAAGAACCAACAGAGATATTAAATATTTGATTGCTTTATACACTGATGTTCACACCCGTTGGGATGAATATTTACGAGAATTTGCCTTTAGTCTGCGAACTACGGTCGCAGCCGGAAGAGAATTCTCACCGGCTTATTTAAATTTCGGCAGAGAATTGAGAGTGCCGTGGGATCCGCGCTTGCCAGATGAAGTTCTTGTCGTGGACCCAAAAAATCCTCATGTTTACATTCATCAACTGGAGAAAGTGCTCGCAAGCACATATCAACACATGATGTCACATGTATTTGATCTACAAAAAAGAGTACAAGATCACCAATCAGAAAAGAAGTTCGATAATTTCAAAGTAAACGACTTAGTCTGGAAAAATGCACACGTATTATCCAGCGCCGTTAAAGGAATTTCAGCAGGGATCGCTGATCGCCGAACAGGACCTTTTGCCATTATTCGTGCACATCAAGGCAATGCCTTTGAATTAAAGCGCTTGGAAGATAATGCAAAATTCCCGTCTATCCACGCATCCGAACTTACACCATATTTCCCTCAATTTACTCAGGAAATTTGGCGGAGGGGAGAGGTGGTGGGACAACCCACTGAAAATAAAATTAATACATTAGTTGAAGACGAAGTACAAACTTTACCGTCGCTGCCAAATTCCGATGACGAAGTTGAACACGTGGCGATTAGTTTTGAGAACATTCAAATAGCCCAGGATGATCTACAAACCACGCTGGAACCGGCCGCAAAGCCGAAAAAAGCAAAGCGAAGATCCATGCTACACCCGGTGGTATCTCAAAATGCAGATTTAGAAAAAAATAACGAAAAATCGGCTAAAAAATATAACATGAGAAGCCGGAAATCACCAAAACAGAGAGTAACTAGTCGATTCTGCGCAGAACGCGAACGACAAGACAGTACTCTAGTGAGTGATGGAGACATAATGATGTCACATCATTCTAAAAATAGTAATTAAAATGACGTAGTTCATACGGCGACCAATCAGCATCAAGTTGGGGGACTTTGCAAAAATTTGTTACTTTCCAAAGTGAAACCACTCCGACAACACACTGATTGGGACGATCCGCCGATTAACGAAGGAAAAGAATAGATTCAACTTCGTAAGTGAAACAGTTAGTTTGAAATGATTAGATTTGTTATGAAAAACAAACGGCCCATTCGCAGAATCATGGCCGAAGGTGGCGAAGGACCGCCCAACATTGATTCGGACTCGGAGCCCGAAAGAAATCTCGTGATGAATCCACCCGACGAAATGTTAAATGAAGAGTTCGATCTGCAAAATCAGGTGAATATCGCCATTGAAAAAATTAAAAAAGCCGTTGAAATGTTGAAATCGGCTGACAAACGAATTTATAACCAAGCCCGACGGACGCTCGAAAAATACCGAAAGTTCGTAAAAACTGAGTCAGATCGTATTGAAAGTATGTTAAACGAATAGCTCGTTAAATTTCACGTAGTTACGTTCCACTTTTCTATCACGAAAGTTGGCTAAAAAGGCCGAAAAAATTCAAGAAAAACTTTGTCAGTTCAAAAAATCACTTAACAAATTTTAAATGGCGCCATTTTTTATGATCATGTGACTTCGCCCGACGGCTAGTAAGCGTTGTGAGGGAGTTGCCATGACGACGGCGCTCAATTGCCTTTTGCTAGAAAATATTTAAACCAAATAATATTTACCAGTTAATAATTAAAACTTTCAAACGTTTCTGTAGATTTTAAACGCAATCAATCAACCGTACGAATTACCAGATTACGTACCCATGGTAACGGGAATTTTTAGAGGCGAATTATCCGCCGAAGTCCGACGTTTACGACAACTTGGTCAGACGTGGGAAGATGTGAGACAAGAGTTCTCAAATGCCATCGCCGCACATTGGGGCTGTAGATGCCGAATTTGTGGACGGCTAATGGTAGCCGACCCCGTTTCCTGGAACCTAAGGATCGATCCGCCATCACCGTTGAGATCCAGATTGCTTTTTGGCTGGCTCTTTCCCACGGAGGAGGAAGACACGGACTTCTACGGGTTTTTCCGAATCCCTCACGCCAAAAGGAACGATTATTTGGACGCCATTTGGGAGAAACTCAAGGCCCGGAAGGATGAAGTTATGCGAAAGCTGCAAGAAGAGCAGGCCTGGTGGGCCGATCGACATAAACATTACGATTTGGCAGATCTCGCCAGTTCCCAATATGAGATACATATTCTGGGAATGGCCGGACATTTCGGCCACGCTCGTGCCCGATTCCGAGACTGGGAACGTCAAAGAGACGCATATCACGACCAAGGACGCAATGATAAGCGAGAGCGATCGAGTTCAGTTGCATCAAACGAACCACGTGCCAAGATGACCTGTGGCAATCACCACAATACGGCTTCGAGAGCCGTCGATAATGTTTTGGAAGCCAGAGTTTCACGATGGGACGCGGCTTGCCGATACCCTGGAGGAGTGGATCCATACGTCGCTCGCCCAGGAACCAGACCAGAATTGCTTCGTGCCAACGGCCGACTCAAGCATCGTGCAGGCCGACAAAATCGTGAAAAGTTGGAGCGCGAACGCTTGGCCCTGATGCCACCACCGCCCAAGGACGACGAATTGCCTGGCAGATGGGATCGCGAAGTCGAAGAGCATTCCATGCAAGTCACTCTTCGCAAGAAAGCAGCATTGGAGCAACAGCAAGCCGATTGGGATGCCTGTTTCCAATCGCCTGATGCAGAAGAACCAACGATAGGATCTAATGAGACTTTGATGTTAAATACACCAACGTCAGTGTCCGCCTTGGAGGGAGGAAGTTCCGCAGAAGTCCACATCGTAGACCGAAGCTACAGAATTTCACCCCCCGCGATGGCCGACAACACGGCCTGTGAATGGAAGAGCCTTCCAAACACACAAAATTCGAATGACCAGGCGAACCACCGGCCAATCGAAGGGCTGATTCCTGTAGAGTGTAGAGAGTACACGGATTCGATAAATCCGGACCCGAGTCTTCCAGAGCCTCGATTGCCCACGAGAAAATTCGGAATGGTATCCCAAGTTCTGAAAAAGGGATTCGATCAGCATTACGACGCCATGTGGCAGGGGTTCTGCGAAGCGCCGTTAGAGACTCAGGAGATTGAGTTGTCTGATATGGACTTATACCAGATAGCTCAAGTCACCGAGAGTTTGAAAGGTAGTCGTCGTGTCGCCGGCTTACTGAACCGAATGGAGCCGACGGGACCCGACGACCCACGTTTGAACGAGTTACAGCGACAGCTTGTGCCGAGTTATCGGAGAATTTTGTTTCCCGGGGTGTTCGACAGCCCGAGACCAGGCTTCGCTGCCACCACGTGCCTAAGAACGGCCGCCATGGCCGTTAAACCAGAATTTCTAGATTGTTGGCGGTCCATCCAATTGGATCCGCCCACCATGTGCAGCGAACTGATGCGCCAAGTCGCCGTCATTGGGGAAAATCCGGCCGCATCGGCCATTCGTCTCCGACGCGAGTGGGACATGCGCAAGATCACGTTCCAGCAAGAGCTGAAAACGATTCGACCGGCAGGAATGCCGCCGAGGGATCAGACGCCTAGAAGGAAGACGCCAGAAGCCACTTACACGCCAACTGCTGCCGCAATCGAAAGCCGAGCTGTTGCCCAAACTACGACTGAACCGTCCAGTGGTCCTGTCCCTATGGAGATAGAAAATTTCGACGATCCAAGACCTGGACCGAGTCGAGGACGAGCTGCAGCACCAAGCTCAACTACGTTTTTCACGCACGTCGAAAACACCGATTCAGGGGCGCGACCCAAAACGCGACCGAAACCGCGCGGAGCTTTGACCCTCCGGCCAGGGGGCCGATCTTGTTACGTAAAACGTCCAGACGAGTCAGCTGCGGCGCCCAACCCGCCAACACCACCAAGGAGCGTTCATTCGCCTATCCGAGCACCCACACCATCGCCCGGAAAAGACGATCCGAAGATGCAGATTCAATCGGCGGCCGGAGCTGCCGAAACCAAGAAGCAAGAAAGCAGTCCAATCTACATTAAGCTGCGAAGAACTTACCCAAGACTCGAGATGCATCCGCATACGAAGATTTTGCTCAAACACAATGTGGAACTTTGCCACCACGTTTTCAACTGGCTTGAGCGGAAGATACGAAAGAAGAGGCCGTGGATGTTGCATCAACGGCTAATCCGAGCTCGCCGACGCCCGTCCAACCCGCAAGAATTTTACGAAATGGCGTTTGGAGATGACGCCTTATCCCGACTCATCCGAAGTGTGTGGATACACGTCAACCCCGGCCTGTCATCTGGGCCGAATACGGGACAACCGTTCATCAATGTTAACGAGAGTGGAAATCCGTTATCCGACGAGACGGACATGATGTCAATAGACCTACCTTCACCTAAAACACCCGAGTAGGCCGATTGCGGCCAGAGATCAGAGACAAATATAGTTGTTTCCGAAAATAAGTCTTTTCGAGAAACGTTTATTTTTATGAATATCCCTTTCATTTAACTATTTAATCACCAATGTTTTCTTTTAATGCATGTATCTATTATTATATAACGAATATTAAAAAATATCTATGTCAAATTTGAAAAAAGAAAATTACCTGGTCTTGTTGTAATTAACTAAGAAACAAACAAAAAATTGTAAAAGTTAATTGGGGGGAAGTGTTACGATCTCAAATGTTCACTTCATTTGTGAAGAAGTTTTTCTACCACGTTTTTTAAATATTATTTATATTTAAACCATAATCATTAGAATTGTGTTTTTTGCCGTGCACCTGTTGCGCTTTTGGGCAATTGGCCCAGAAGCTGTAACGGCTGCCCTGGCATTTTGAGCCCTGGATTGGGGCGTTGCTAAGTCAATCCCCAAATTTTGCACCGTTGCTAGGGCTGAAGCGTGCCTTGGCACACGCCACGCCTGCGCACTGGCCGTTTTCCGGCCATATTCCGAGTAATAATTCGAATTATTACTCACTCTTTGCATCACACTCATACCGTTCACACCGACACAGCTTTGTTCACAACCAAAAACACTGTTTTGTCCGTGACTCGTGAGTTTTGCCAAGTTTCAACCCGATTTGTTTGAACCAACGTTCAAACGAATCACTTTCCGAGCCGCGAAGACGACGCACGACGGCCCAAACCACCGTCGTTCCCGCCGCCGCCCGAAGACCAACGCGCCCACGCCGTTGAAGATCGACGCCAGCCAGCCGCCGAGGATTGCAGAGCCATCGTCGCCGCTCCTCGACCTGTTGACGACGATTCCGATTCAGATTGTAGCGGATCTCCAGTCAGGTTTTAACGATCGGCGGTACCCGCCGTTTGACTACTTGTCTCCAACGGAAATCTCCCGTTGCAATCTAGGGTTTAACCCAAGATTTCCCGTCTTATCAGGCTTAACAGCCGACACTCTTTGTGAAGTCTTTCGGCTTCGCACTTCCTTTCTCACTTCGCAGAATTTGCGCGGCGACGTGTCGCCATTTCTGCACTGCTTTTTCCCGCCCGAAGGAGTCCCGCGCTGCTTCGAGCACGTCGCCTTCTACGCCGACGATCTTATCCTCATAGAACCCATTTTATTAACATTCACTTCAATTGAACCTGTAATTAACGCTCAATAAATTGATTAACTGTTTGATTTAAAATAACTAAACTAGCCTTTATTCGAGATCAAATCCCTAGACACCGACTTAACGGCTAACCCACCCGATAGAAGACCTATAAACGGCATTCAACTGCTTCCACAGGTGAACGCCGGGATCTCTTGCAATTGGAAAAATCCCATAGTGACTAAATATAAATTTAGTGTTGTTGTGAAAAGTCAATTGGAACCAGCAGGAACGCAACATTATGTTTATCGTTCTATTTTATTCAGTTGAGACATTTCATTTGCATAAACATAAATCCTTGCAAACCTTAGCAAATGCAGCAAAAAGTTTATAGATGATGACAGCCTTTATAAATATTAAACTCGCAAGCTATGCAAGGCGAGTTAGCTTCTCTTCGCTGAAGAATCTCTTCTCACTTTCTATGCTCAAAATCCTTTAAATTTTACCATATTCATACTTCACCAAAGATATCTGAATATCGTTTGGAAGAAGACACTTACATTTTAACATCTTGAAGCACGATGGTTAATGCACCTGACCGGCAACCGGATGATAAAAGCTGTTCAATTCCCAGCCTAACATTCCAAGGGAAATTTTATTGCTTCTATTTATTGACTTTGTGTGCAGTTGCACAGTCTGTAATAGGCTAATGATGGAACACATTCTCCCTTCAATGTAGTTATTGTAAGTGTCCTCAAGTGCAAGATTTCATTCTTCTCATTAGTGATCATGAATTTGATGCACAGAACATGTGATGGTTATAATACTAAACTTAAACTTTCTATATGGAAGATATGTGCTTAAGCGATCACTTCGTTACAGGAATCAGACCTAAGCGAGCTTCGCTTAATCCAGGTATAGTCGTGGTCATAAAAATCGTCCTAGTCCAGCTTGAAGCTCACTTGCAGAATGAGCATTTTTGGCTGTATCCACCAGGTAGTGCAAAAACTCACTGACAGATTGTGACAAATTGACATTTAAATGATGTCACTCAATCGTCTAAACCCGTGGTGTGCAGGTCCTACATTAAGAGTTCCAAAACTGAAACACAATTCGATTTGTGTTTTATATGAAACTACACAGGTGTCAGGTTTGACATGATTGCTGGCTTGCTGCTCTATTAGTCACTTCAGCATAGTCGATTTTACTAGATCAAATTTTTAAAAACCTAACGTTAGACCTTTGGAAAAATGAGGTCAGGTGATGCGATCATGTGATCGTAACAATGGTTGCCCCCATCTATGGAAAAAACCATTGCAAAATAAGATTATAACATTGTAAATTTGCAGTTTTCTTATTGCGGGGAGAGCCAAACTGCATTATGTCATAATTTTCCAATAGTCTATTTCAGAGGTTCCCAAACTTTTTAGCATCGCGCCCCACTTTTTAAGCAAGACGATCTTCTGCGCCCCACTTCATCTACCCAGTGCATTAAATTTTTAAAAAATATACTACTCAAAAGAAAAAAAGAAAATTTTATATAATTTTGCATAAAACTTTGTTTAATTTTTTATATAATTTTGCATAAAACTTTGTTTAATTTTTTATATAATTTTGCATAAAACTTTGTTTAATTTTTTATATAATTTTGCATAAAACTTTGTTTAATTTTTTATATAATTTTGCATAAAACCTTGTTTAATTTTTTATATAATTTTGCATAAAACTTTGTATAATTTTTTATATAATTTTATATAATTTTGCTTAAAAATTTACAAAAGTTTGCAAAATAAGCTTGTTTTATTTAGGCATGTATGATGGGTGCGCCCCACCAATAATCAGCTCGCGCCTCACCATTTGGGTAACCCTGAGTTAGATTGTTACAATTGTGCCGTTGCACCCCACCAAAAATCAGCTGGTCTATTTAAAACATGAACTGACACCGACACCCTTAACTAAAAAACACACTCCTGAATGTGTGACACTGGGGCAAAACTGAAGACACAAATGTTCTCTAACGCTCCGTAACTTTCCATTTTAGCAAAACACCCCGTTCAATAACCATCTCAACATTTCCCTACTGACAGCCAAAACAGACAAATCCAGCAACACTCCACGCCAGAGTCCAATTCAAAAAAAAAAAAAAAAACTGCATTTCATCTTCTCACTCCCACTCTGAAATAAAAAAGAAGCAAAAAAAGAAAACACGAAGCCGTCTTGAACCCAACTTCATATCTGTCCATGTCGAGGGATTTAAAGTATGCATACCAAGACAGCTATTCAAACTCGGTGACCACGTGCTCAGGTGATAATGAACTCGTAGCAAACAAGGCAGCGTCTCCCGAGGTTAGTCCAATCGATATCGGCGTAGCTCACTTTGCACCCCCATTCGGAGTGGGAGAACTGGGCTAATGCCATCCAAAATAATCATATAATTTTTTATGGGCCCGGATTCCGCCATTCCATCTGGCAGATCAAAATATTTTCGTGCAAAAAATTCTTGTTCCACTGCTGATTTTCATTAACTCCATCCGGCCATTGCTTTTTATTGCACTCTCTATCCTCGATGCTAAACGTTTTTATGGTCTCATCACCTTGATAAAACGAGAAAAAGGGAGGGAAAAATGGAGGGAACCCATTTGAATTCTATTTCCACTTTTATCTTTGATCTTTCTCTTTTGTCCATTTAATTACACCACAAATCTCTTTGTACAACCACATCGTTAGCTCCTTTCAACATTTCCTTCATAGGTGCGCGCGTTTCTTCATGCTCTGCAGGAGAAACTTAATTTCCACAATGTGACAGCAATGTCTCGTGCACTTGCTTTTCTAATTAATCTACATCCATTAGATTATGTCAATAAAACAGCCCGGGCTACCAGGCCTTGTCACGAACCAGGTGCTTTTACCAAACTTTTCGTCTGTAAATTAGTGTGTTATAAAAAACATGTTGTTTCCTTATTTGCTTTTGTCATAATATCAAACAAAAACGACAGAAACGATGTTAGGGCAACACAAGTACATCGTAAGTTAAACAACGTACGATGTAGGGCAGGGGCGTCCAACCCGCCACCCAGGATGGCTATGAATGCGGCTAGGGTTTCGGTTTTCCCGCCCTTTTCCAATTCCCGGTTCCCGGTACCAAAATGGCCGGTATTCCCGGGAAATCGGTACTCCCGGGAATTAAAATCAGGCGACAAAAGATGGCTAAAAATGGCCGTTCTTCGTAAAAAATGGCCAATTTTAGCCATTTTTTATGGTAAAAATAGCCAATTTTAGACATTTTTTATGGTAAAAATAGCCAATTTTAGACATTTTTTATGGTAAAAATAGCCAATTTTAGACATTTTTTATGGTAAAAATAGCCAATTTTAGACATTTTTTATGGTAAAAATAGCCAATTTTAGACATTTTTTATGGTAAAAATAGCCAATTTTAGACATTTTTTATGGTAAAAATAGCCAATTTTAGACATTTTTTATGGTAAAAATAGCCAATTTTAGACATTTTTTATGGTAAAAATAGCCAATTTTAGACATTTTTTATGGTAAAAATAGCCAATTTTAGACATTTTTTATGGTAAAAATAGCCAATTTTAGACATTTTTTATGGTAAAAATAGCCAATTTTAGACATTTTTTATGGTAAAAATAGCCAATTTTAGACATTTTTTATGGTAAAAATAGCCAATTTTAGACATTTTTTATGGTAAAAATAGCCAATTTTAGACATTTTTTATGGTAAAAATAGCCAATTTTAGACATTTTTTATGGTAAAAATAGCCATTTTCATCATTGAAACATTACAAGTTGTAACGTTTTAATGACAAAAATGACGTTTTAACAACGTTTTTTGACGGAACCGGTTATTTTGAAAATTCCCGGTTCCCGGTACCGTGATTTTTCACCGGGTTTAACCAGCTTGTGTTGCAGAGAAGCAACTTACCAGCTTGTGTTGCAGAGAAGCAACTTACCAGCCTGTGTTGCAGAGAAGCAACTTACCAGCCTGTGTTGCAGAGAAGCAACTTACCAGCTTGTGTTGCAGAGAAACAACTTACCATTTACATAGTATTTGTAGCACTTCACTATTTCTGGCGTTTGTATTCCATAAGTTTTAAGATAAACAAATAAAACATTTCTTTTTATGACATAAAATAATGTAACATTTGAACCACATGCCCAATTTATGTCACCACATGGAAACCATTTTCAATCTTTTATTGTCTGTTTACTGAGAAAATAGCTTTTTATTAGACCCTTCATCTATCCCCCAGAATTAACATTTCTAATTACAAACACTAAATAAAATTTCATTGCCAATCTCATGTCACCACTAAAATGAAACCCAAAGTGAATAATGAATTCCTATTTGTCTTTGTAATGGATGCCACAAAACCATTTCTTTTTAATTTAGACTCCAATAGGACCCACCAACAATAAAAAAAATAGAGAAAAGTATTAAATAACTTTTAAACATTTTTCCCCTTTATGAGTTGTCATTTCTTTTCTAGTTTTACTCATTTCATACTCAGTTAAAAAAGAAAGAGAGAAAAAAACTGTAAAAAAAAAAGGATGAGGCTTAAAAGCTCCTCAAACATCAGCTTACTTGTCAAGCTCAGGCATTGTTAAAAGTTGGAAAAAAATCACTAAAGCGCACCTAAGGGAAATCAAGGGCTTTTCAATAGAAGAAGTGAGATTAAAAGGTACAAGTATGAAGTTAAAACTTAACTTCTAGTAACAGTTTCAATAAAAATGCGTGTTTTCACTGTCTCTCTTACTAATTTAGATATTTAGCTTTTACCAGGCTGAGGAAAAGAGTTTTTAAAAAATGTAATTCACAAAATAATTGTGTTTTTATATGCACAATTCTTCTAATTAAGATTTCCACCTCGTGCATTACATTGTTGACATAGTGAGACCTCAAATGATATTTGACCAAACTTAAAACGACATATTTGCTCAGCAAACATCTTCATTTTGAATCGCATGAAAACAAACTTCAAATGGGAAAGCAAAGACGATTCTTTTTAAAGCAAACAAAGATGAAAAAATTGTGTCTGACATTTTAATAAGAACTTATAATACGTATCACTTTTATGGTTGACAACTGATGTTTTAAATGACAAATACTAGTACAATACGCTATGTTAGTTTCATCCCAAAGACCTTTCGACCGTTTCCAATCATCTTCAGTGGTTACGAATGAACCAACTCCTCTATTTCCACCCTTTAACCCTTACAGTACCAACCTACAAAAAAATCCATACCAGGGTCATTCTTGACCTCAACAAAGATGGCCGTAGACGTGTAAGCGTCCCACTTTGTTCAATTAGTTTTATATTTATTTTGAATCTAATTTCAATTCGTCCTTGCGATGTAAAAAAGATCTGACGGTTTTAGTAAAAAAAAAATTAGTTTTGATTAATAAAATGACATTTTGGACCAATAAAATGACATTTTGGACCAATAAAATGACATTTTGGACCAATAAGATGACATTTTGGACCAGTAAAATGACATTTTGGACCAATAAAATGACATTTTGGACCAATAAAATGACATTTTGGACCAATAAAATGACATTTTGGACCAATAAGATGACATTTTGGACCAGTAAAATGACATTTTGGACCAATAAAATGACATTTTGGACCAATAAAATGACATTTTGGACCAATAAAATGACATTTTGGACCAATAAAATGACATTTTGAACCAATGAAATGACATTTTGGACAAATAAAATGACATTTTGGACCAATGAAATGACATTTTGAACCAATGAAATGACATTTTGGTCTTTTTGGACCAATAAAATGACATTTTGGTCTTTTTGGACCAATAAAATGACATTTTGGTCTTTTTGGACCAATAAAATGACATTTTGGTCTTTTTGGACCAATAAAATGACATTTTGGTCTTTTTGGACCAATAAAATGACATTTTGGTCTTTTTGGACCAATAAAATGACATTTTGGTCTTTTTGGACCAATAAAATGACATTTTGGTCTTTTTGGACCAATAAAATGACATTTTGCGCAGAAAAATTATCTTTTTACCCCCAAATCAATGTTATTAGCCAAAAAAAAAACAGAAAGCAAAACATTTATTTTAATAGAAAAAAAAATAAAAAACACTTTCTGGGGTCAAAATTGACCCAAGGTTGGGGCGGGGAGAGTTAACCACCTACTTTACACGACATTCACCATTATCCGTTACCGAATACTGTAAAACCCAAAAACCGAACTATAAACAGACACAAAAAACAAAATAATCTCTACATTCGTAGCGAGGCAATTCCCGCCTTGTTTTTGCCTTTATGCAACTACCCATCAACGTCTGCACACATAAGCGAGAACAAAGTATCAGCACAATGTATAAAAAGGAGAAAGAAACACCACACAAACTGAAACTTGATTTCACCTTTTGATAAACTGGCACAAAATCAAAGCACATGCCCTCACTCTGCTGAATAAATGACAAACTACAATGGGTAATTACTTTCACAAATTGAATAACCGGTTCTCTGGATTCCGCCCACACAAAACTATTAATTGCTTTTCTTCGTATTGAAATTGCCTTTTGAATTTTCTTCTTCCATCACCCCATCACGTCAAATCATACATCCAATGTACAAAAATTTTCTTCACTTTGCACGCATCAAAATTAATCTTTCTTTCAAAAATATCCAAAAAAAAAAAAAAAAAAAAAAATCTAAAAAATGTAATAACAATCATCCAGAAAATCAGAACTTCGGTATGTCTTGCAGTGTATCCAATGACAATAGAAGGAAACAGGAGTAGAATTGTTGTTGAAGGGCTGGCTCATTTTCTCGTGCTGAAATTTCGACAACAACATTTTCTTCTCAATCAATAGCAAGTTTGGACCAAATCAAATTATTTCCACATCTTGTCATTGTCTAGTTTCGCACTTTTTCAGTCCAGGTTTTAAAGAACTGCCTCAAAATTCTTCTCCCTGTGGGATTTTTTTGCAATGACGAAATAAATCCATTTTTCTATTTGTCTTTTACCTTTCTTCTTTGAAAGATGATTTAATTTCAGCTTTTGTTCTTTTCTACGACAGCCAATCGCAGAAAAACAGTCATTTCGTCCACAAATTGAGACAAAATTGATCTGGATCGTAGGATCTGGTTCCCAACAGCAGTTGTATTTTGTACATTTGTTGTTTCCAATGTACTGTAAAACACTCATAGGTAATATACCAAGTGCGACATGTAATTGTCGGGATAATTAGGTCAGCACGAATCTTATCTGACAAGAAGATGAGTGCTGATCTAATCCCGACAATTACTCAAGCGCGAGGTGTATTTGATACGAGAATTTACCGATAGAAAATATAGTCCGATAGTCAATCGTATCCAAACTGGCCTCGCCCCATCGTAAAGAGGCGGCCGCCATGCTGCTTGCTTTGTAACGTAACAACAATCGTTTTGCCGACCAATCCCGATGCGCGTAACAAACCGCAATTGACGTTTGATGCTTAGTTCGGAAAGGCCCCACCGGGGGGCGCAAAGCAAGAGAAACATTACCGGAAAAAGTGGGAAAACTGTATGACGAGAGGAAAGTTTTCCCGGCAATAACCAATGAGACGATAAAAGCGGTTTGTTACGCGCGTTGGGATTGGTCGGGAGACCGATTGTTGTTTTGTTAGCCCTAATCTCATTCGCGGCTATTTTTAGACAAAGCTAGTGCTAAATTCTCAACACAGTTGGTTAATGCTCCATTGGTTAATGCTAATCCAGATTTTTAGTCAGTGACGTAAATAGTGGAAAACTACCGGATTGGCTACGCTATTTTGGATACAATTGGTCGCCCAAAAGTTTAAACAAAACTGCGTGTGACATTTTCTCTTTTATTATTTTTATTTTTTTTTTGTCGGTTGCCAATTTCCAATCAAACCAAAATTATAACCCAAGTTTAATATTATCACCTATATTTCCGTTAACACTTTCCAAGCTGTCAACCAAGTGGAAATGCAAGTGGCAGTTGTTGGCATAACAGGATATTAAAGTGTCTGGCTTGAGTGATGACGTGAGACCAACTGCGTGACAAAACCAAATTCTCTTCTCAATTGCAAGTTTATCATTCTAAAAGTGAACACTTTTTCCCACTATAAAAGTATTTAAAATTCTAATTTACAAGTTACAGACGAAACCTTACTAATTACGGCTTGCTCTGCCAACTGAACCGAACTAACCCATTACTATAAATCAAAATTGCAAAAAGATAAGAATATTAACTTAAAAATACATTGAAATTATATTGCAAATTGCAATGTATTTTGAAATTGAGAAAAAGAGAAAATGCACTTAAAAATGACAAAATCATGAGAAAATGAAGCAAATTTTTACCGGAAGTTTACGAAGAAGTTGCGTATTTCTAATGCATTTCCGGTTCATTATAGTAAAATTTCATAATAAAGAAATTCGCAATAACGATGTTCAACCTGTACTAATTACAGTCTGTTACAAAATTATAAGGACCGACACCTTTTTTTAGACTTCTAAACCTGATGTTTAGAAAGTCTAATGAAACAGTCATGTCCGTCTGTCTGTCCGTTCGTCGTCATCGATTCCGCAAAAACTATATTTACAATTAAATTTTCATCAAACGCAGAATACTTATATTTTACGCATACATAAATAAGGTTAAAACAAAGTTACACAACAAATTTCACAACAATCTAACAATTAATTCTAATTGTATTAAGAAATGCATTATTTAATGTACAAATAATAAACTTAATTCCATGAAATGCTACACATTTTTGAAAAGCAATATATTACAAAATGTAAATTTGAAACCATGTGGGTAGCAGTTTTACGTATGCATAAGTGTTTACATTGTAAACATTCAAAATCTACAAGATCAATGTTTATTCTTTATTTTCCACAACTTGCCTTTTATGAGTGAGCTAGGGCATAACCAAGTGAATATGGGCACAGCATAAGCATACATGTTTCACACTATGTTTTGATTTCAATTATACACGCAAGACTGCCTTTCCCTTACAATAAAAAGAAACTTAATCTCCAATAAAAATCCAAACTGTGAACTACTTTTATGTTTGTACACAGCTTTTGCTTTGATGTATGTTTTATTTATTTTTATTTTTTATTTTGCTTTGCATCTAATGTTGCACAAGCAACAAATAAATGCAATATTTACACTCCAACTTTTCCACCAAAAAAAAAAAAATGCATTCAATTTCCCATAAACAAACAAAACCAAAAAGCAAGAAAAAGAAAGATTGGAGGAAAAAAGAAACACCTGACACTTCTCATATTGGAAACATACAGTTTTCTGTCTACTATTTACACTAGGGAAATATTCTCGTCACAGGAGTCCGACTTCAACCCCAATTCATGTCACTTCCACGTGTCACCTCATGTTGACTCGAAGTGCTTGTGGTTCGTATAACTTTCTTCTACTTCCATAAAAAATCATGCATTTTTACTCTTACATATTGCATTGATAGTGAATTATTCATTAAATACATTTTGGTTCAACCAGAAGCAACACATTTCTAATAAATAACAGAAAGTAAATAAAAATAAAAAAATAACGACAAACCAGAAAATATTGCATGGACAGTAGTGGACAAAAAAAAATTCCCTTCTGTTTAGCTGTTTTAAGTTTATCTATCATTATTTGCCGGGTCTATCTTTTAATACTGTTGTCAGGGTAACACGAGAGACCGAGTCAAGATTGATGTCATTGAATCTCAATGGATTTTTATGCCACCTGGTAGATAAACAGCTAAACTGAAGGAAAGTTTTTTTTGTCCACAACTGAACCACATTCCTTCAAAACTGCCAACGTCGGCCGCAATAATAATATGGTAATTCGGATAATACGGCGGAATTCTTGTTCCGTCAGCCGCGGCTCTTATGCGAAAGAATACGGGAGGCGCCCAAAATGTCTAATCCCAAGTGTCTAATGACAGAATGTCTAAGCCAAAATGTCTAATCCAAAAAGTCTAATAATAAAATGTTAGGTTTTGTTAGATTTTGATTAGACAATTTGTCATTAGACGTTTTGGCTTATGTTGTATTTGAATGGAGAACGATCGCATTGGTTGTTGCAGACAAAACTCGTTTATTCGCACGCACACTACGAACACGAACCGCACGCTATTGTCACGATACCAGAAGTGACCGAAAGTCACGTGACAACGTCATTGGTCCGTGAGATTACACCCAACTCTCCCTGGCGGTGGGAAACCCTCATTCGGGATTTAACGATACAATAAGCCAGGTGACATAAAATACCAACAGCTTAGACATTTTGGCATTGACATTTTGAGGTGGATCCAGGAATACGGTACATGCAATAGTAGCTGCATTCAAAAACTCGAAAACGCCTCGTTTCTGTCGTTTCATGTCTGTATGTCTGACGTCATTCGCAAGTTCCGCACAGACACAAAACGACAAAAAGAGGCGTTTTAGAGTGTTTGAATGCAGCTACTGCAATATTTTGCATCGTAATGTTTGGAGTGTCTCGCACTCCAATTCTGTATATGTTAATTTGTGACGCTGCCGATTGCAGCGCCGCCTGTGTCGTACCCCTGAATAAACACTTATGCAAATAAGCTAACTCAACGTGGTCGTTCTTTCAGTCCACTCCATCTTCATCCAACACCATCGATACGAATCCATTGCTAGAACACTTCAATGTTAAAATTACAAAATTGCATTTATGTAAATAGCAATTGCTCCTATGGTTAACCCTAGCAGTACCAACCTAAAAAAATCCCTTGCTCACCAATTCAGATCATTTTTGACTTAAAACCAAAAAAAGTTTCAAAACTCTGTGAAAATAATTTTATTCTTTGACTATTTCATGGGATGTACTTTATTTTAGCGACCACGTCATTTTAGCGGCACAAAAATGACAAAAATGACATGTTCGCTAAAGTGATGGTCGCTAAAACAGCACTAATACAATTTTTCATATTCTATGTTAATTGTATTAGAATCTACCGCGACTTTGGAAACCGCGATTACATATATTTTAGGTTTAATTCCTAAGGAGGGCCAAAAACGGCCAAAAACGGCCAAAAACGGCCAAAAAGAAATCATGACCTTGCACATGTTGCACACTGCCAGTGTCACATTTTATTAATGTTTTAACATCGTTAAATTTGGATTATCGTGATTTTCAATTTTCACAATGTGGAACTACGATGAATATAAATTTAAATTAAAAAATAATCGCACATAATTTTCCTCGCAGTGAAGTGAGGTCTTTTTTCAATCGATAAATTAATACAATTTCAATAATTCTTCCATTTTTTTATTGTTTCTTATTTTATTTCCTTCCATTCCAATTTGATAGTCAAGATTTCACTTTATCCACCAGAGAATCTCTCAATTGGATTTTGACATGCTTCAGCTATTTTCTCAAGTGTGGACGGAAAGATTTATCACCACACAATAAAACCCCGTGATAAATGGTTGCTGGGAAATAAAAATGGGGCCTAGCATCAATCTCATCCTGCATTTTCTAAATCCCCAAAACCCTATACGTAATTTGTGATTCCATGAAAACTGAAACATTACATTCTTCAAGACTGCACAACAATACTGTCACATCTAATGGCCCAAAATACAATTACTTCCCCAAGACTACAAAAAAAAAAAAAAAAAAAAACATAATTCAAAAAATGTCAAGAAAATACAGTGGTTTTGTGCTTGTAAACTCATTCAAGACAGTTCTAATTCAATAACACAACCCCTATACACCCAAATTCTTTCATTTCATTATTAATTTACCAAACTTTAACTTAATTTTCTAAAAAGTTTTAAAACCGCCCAATATTTTTGCTTCCAAGACTGATACCAGCCAATAGCATCACATTGTACGCTTGGTATGCAGATGACTAAGCCACAATGCCACAAGTGGTGAACAGGGAAAATTCCCTCTTAGCCATTGGACAGAAAGAATTATGGTTGTTGCAGACTAACCGCCGTCCAGAATGCACAGAGAGAACATAAGGCAGCAATGTTCACACAAGAAGGACATAGGTGAAGCATTGGAAATTAACTGCACCCTTGAGATGTTGTAATACATTTTTACAGCTCTTTTTGCAGCTTTTTTAGCCTAGTAAAAGTGCATGTGTTTTTAAAAAATGTTGAAACCGACCTCGAGGTATATTTTCACTTTTTTCTTTTCTTTTAAGATGAAAACCCACTATAAAATACATCCTAAGGACACATTTTGCACATCTTAACCTTTTGTGTCCTCTCATAAGTGATAATTGCCACTGCCTGTGGTTATGAATATAAATTGTTTTTTTTCCAGCGGGTCAATATTTGGGTCGCTGCTTTAAAGATGCACTTTCAGTTTATTCACAAAATCATGTTTCTCTTTGCACAGCGGATTTAGGAATAATAGAGACGTGCGCTCACATTTATTAACTCATCAATGCAGAAACTTAACTATACTCTGGCACACTATAAGATTGGCCTTTCTCCCATTGGCCGAACCATTTTACTGGTGTAGTGATACCAAAAAGTAGACCCAAACACCAGAATTGCATTTGATGTGAGGGTGGAACATAAAGATGATGTTTATTGAGTATTACTTAGTTTCTGCATTTACAAAGACGAGTTAAAACACATTAGGCCAAGTCTAGGGTTATCGTTCGGGATGATGAACTTGGTTGTTTGACCCCTAGAGTGGCTGTTATGACGATTTGGCTTGTGATTATGCTGGGAGTCCCATAGCCATAGCTACAGAGCACCCCGTATCTTTCACTGCTTGAAACTTCATATTTACTTTACCGGAAAGTCAAGTAAAATTGATGTAAAGACTGTATTTTACTTTTCGTAAACATAACATCACAAAACAAAAACACAAACACCTAAAACACTTGTAACACGCCTGTTTGAATGCAGCTAGTGTTGGCATCATCACTTTTCTGTTGCGCTTATTTTTCTACTTCTTTCTCCCTGAACTTTTCGCTACCACTACTTTTTACATAAAAGAACTACAAACCGTTACATTTTTTTCTGAAATTTTAATATTTTTTATTTTCCAATTCTTATTCACTTCCCTCTTATTTTATTAAAATCGCTTCATTTATCATTTATTTTGATAGAACGAATGCTGTCATGTTTGAATGTGCATAAGATTATACACAGTCATGCTAGATGACCAATTAACTACAGCAAGCAGTTAACTGGTGCTCCGTACCTCCCTAGAAAATCAAATTAAAGAATAGCTAAGTCACTTATTATTTTCTGAGCTACACAATAGTGCTCTTGAATAAACACACATACTTGATGTTACGTAAAGCTTTAGCTTACTTCATATAATGATATCAGTTGGAAAATTTAGAAACAATGTGAATGCATTAATGTAATTGTTTTGCTTATTAATATTGTGAGTAACTAAGGAAATAAACCGAGCGAGCTCATTCCGAATATCGCAATTCCGAATATGGCAATTCCGAATATCGCGATCGTAGGAAGATAAAAATTTATACTCCGTCTGACCTTAAGAATAGAGAAAACTTCCATTGGTCGAGACCTTTTTACTGGTGTAGTGATACCTAAAAGTAGAACAATACACCAGGTTTTAATAATACATCAGATTTTATTAAACACTTCGTCGTTGTTTTTAATGGAATTCTTTGTGTGAATAGTATGATCGCGATCACACACTCCACAGTAAGGAGTAATAAGGCTGGAGTTTGCTCTATTCTTAAGGTCAGACAGTATAATTATGAGTCCGATTATATTCTTTTAAAATACATGCATTTATTCTTCTGCAAGACACTATACTTGACACCAAGCAGAATGCTTAGCACCTGGTGAATTTTTCTTTAAAGTAGTTTTTTGGTACAATCATTTATTTGTTATTTATAAAATTAATATTTTGCTCCATAACTTCACAAAATTCAAAATTTCCATGGTGTTTTAACACCCAGTTCTAGTCTTATTTAAATCATGTTTCCACGCAAAAGTTTGGCCATTTCAGAAAACAGCTGAAAAATTTAAATGTAACTCATCTATTCAACATCTGTTGCCAATCACAGACAATATACTCCTTCTGCAATCATTTATATGCTGAAGCATTCAACTAGAAGACAGAATGCAAACCATTTCAGTTATTTACTCTCAAGTAGACACGTGGGCCATAAATAACAGACTTGGCCCATTGCAATGGGAGAATTTTGTGGTGGCGTGAAGCGAATTAATTGTAATTCAGGCTCAATCGTCGCAGCAATGCTTGTTATCTAAAGTGAGAACCAATTGGATACAGTGAGCTCTGAGAACATATTTCCTCCGCGCTATACCCATTACAGACTTGTGTGGTGAATAAATAGTTGGCAGTGAGCCCAACACCTTGAGCGCTCTTCATTCCTAAATTACAGCCACGTTCAGTAAAGAGTGGGCACAATTACACAAACCGTTCACGCATTTTAAAGCCAAGTGTCGCTCAAAATTGCTTAAACCGATACAGATTTATCATAAAATCTATATATCTGTCATTATGATGTATTTATCCTGCCGCGAGATTGCTTTTCAGTTTCCATCGTAAAAATTTAAGGAGCAATAATACTTAATTCAACTCCATGCTTCCAAAACATGCCTCGTAAAGTCTACATTTTTCATCATGAGGTTGTCAGTCATATCAGTTGTATGCTTTCAAACTTGTAATCTCTTGTTGATTATTGGTTAAAGTCGTAATTATTGCTGGAACTTGTCGTGTTGGTTAATATTCATGAACCGGCTCTGATGTGTATGCAAACTAGGCAATTGTTTAATGCAGCCGAAGACTAGAAGTGCTTGACTCCAGCACATAAGTGCAGTTTGCTAGTTAGTAATTTGATGTTAAATTCTAACTGCAAATTCCGTCCTGTTGTTATTCCCAAAGGCCACTTGTTGTTTGTACAAACAAACTACAGCGGGTCCCCTACATACAAACATCTAAGTTACAAACTTTCAGAGATACGAACTTCAAATTTTGCAACAGCGCATAGCCAGCCAATGAGAAAGCAGTACTCCATTACAACCGGTATTAGTTAAACAAATGAGTAGTTGAAAACTCAAAAGTTAGACTGATTCGTCGTTCTAGCACTTTACGCCAGCTATTGTACTTTTCGAAGTAAAAATAGCCTCGATCAGAACCAGACAGTGTCCAAGGTGGTAGTTAGTCGTTCACTACAAGTTTTCTTCCAGTTCTCACATTCCCAGTAGATTTTATCTGCTTTCTGTTTTTCTATAATATAGCAATACCCATCCAGACAAAGCATTTTAAAATATGTTATTCCAAAGTATAGTGTGGGTCTTTCCTTGTGGTGAGTTAGGCTTCAGTCACTCCCAGATTTAGAATCAATATTCTAGTTTTCCGTCATTGTGAAGAGCAGAAATAAATTATTTGCACACGAACGATTTCGAGTCAAGACTGGTTTATTTATTCCTCGGTTGTCAGGTGCAACCGAAGGGTTTACATGATAACGTACGAAGTAAGTGATTTGTAATGTTATCAGCTACTACATTCGTAGTGGATTTGTTCATACATAATAATGTTGAGGACGCAACAAGCTTCGGTTTGTCTCTAAAGCTGCTGGCGTCCAAAGATTCTTGACGTTGACGCCATTTCCTGATTCAACTCCAAGCTGAAGTAAGCGACGCAACGCAAGGAAAGATCTTGCGGCCAACCAATCACGATCGACTCCAACTCTCATCGATTCACGTCTGGTTGGCGAGACTTTGCCACATGCAAACATGCGGTCATTTTCGGATTCTGGAACTAGTTCTAGAACTAGATCCAATTCCAAGTTTCATTAAAACTATCTGATTAGCCATTGCTAAAAAGTCACAATTTTGTAGTTTATCGACAAAGTGAGTGTTGATAAAGTGACCAAAACCGATTCAAAGACAGTAGTTAATAGAATCCCTAATCCATAAAAATACAATTTTTTTATTACTTAGTTGGAAGTAATGTTGGCTCAGCAGAAAGAAATTTCCATTGCACCAGCACCGGAAGTTCCCATCTCTTGTTGGCAAATTTTCTCTGTGTCCTTTATACGATTTCAGTTTAGATTTTCCTCTCTTGTGCCAACTCTCTTCCCCAAAACTTGACAGTGGCATGAAGTATCTCGTGAAGCTCATTTCCAGCTCCGGCCTAACACTTTGTCCCTCATGGCACTATCAAACTTTTGGCGTTTTCGCTGACAGTTCTTTCCTCAAATTGGCTGTGAGGACTTGTCCACCCCATAATTCACTTGTTGTTTGTCACAGCACTCATAATCACAATGATATCAACTAAGTTAGTTATTATCATTGTGCTGCTCTTTCTCTTTCATTTCTACTGAATAAGTTTCCCACAGAAACAATTTTTGATGCAATAGGTTTTAGTCCAGGCCGGATAATTGCTGTTAGCGAAGACAGAACAGCTGAAAGCTTTTATGGAATTTGTAATGAAGTGGAGATAAAAAATATATACCTTGCCTGGGATAATTGTGCATGCCAAAATATTGGAATAATCAATTGGCAAGTCTGTTCGAGTCATTTGAAATTAAATTCTAAAAACATTTACATGGACTTAAATTTTAATAAACCCTCTTTTACTTCCGCTAAACAAGATTTGAAAATAATAATTACAAAAAAAAGTTACAAGCATATTGCTTTTGCTAAACTAAATGAAATTTTCTAAAATATTTTTTTATTTTTTATTTAAGGTAGAAACACAAGGGAGCGGGTAAGATTCATAAGCTTGCTAGCACAAGTTTAAAGTGGGAGTCATTTACAAGCTCCCTTGACCCGCTTTTGTCTTACCAGCTTAACTGGCAAACTCAAGCTATACTTGAGTTGCACTCAAAAAGGCACCTTACAATGTGTACTCCCATTGGTCGAGCCAGTTTACTGGTGTAGTGATCCGGAAAAGTAGACCCAAATACCAAAATTGCATTACAATGTACAGACATTGTAATCGATTGCCTAGGCAACGGCCTAAAATTCAAACTTCCAGACAATGTAAGCAATAAACACAACAAACATGAGTTTGACATTTTTTAATGTGTAAAACTTCATTTTAATGATGGAAATAACATTTTTTATTACATAAAATCAAAATAACATAAACTAAATTACTCGTAACAATCACAACAATAAATAAAAAACAAAACTACTTCTCCTAGTAGCAGTATACAGTCTGGAGTTTGTAGTAAACTGGCTCGACCAATGGGAGTACACATTGTGAGGTGCCTTTTTGAGTGCAACTGGAGTATAGCTAAGTATCTAGCTAGCGGGCTGCCAGAAATTCCCGCCAAAACTCCTCCAAGAATTTTCTCACGATTCTGATTGGCTGTCAAAGTTACATGACCAAAACACCAGCAAGCTTGAAGCTGGTAAATCAAACTCCGTTTGATCAGCGCGGCGAATTTTTAGCCACTTTTTCAAGTAAAAGCAAGCTTTTAAATCTTACCAGCTTCCTTGTGTTTCCACCTTTAGAGACAAAATATTTTGTGCAAAAGACATGCTAATTCGCAAAACGATTTTCCATTTGCACGAGGTGGATTTTTGTTGTTTTGCAAAATTGCCATTCACAAGTCGCACACGACAATTTTTATTATCTTTTCCAGAAAAATAAAATTCCAATTTTCACTTATCTGTAAAACTGTGTGCCTCTAAACTTAGTAATAGTCAGACCCAAGTAATTTGTACCGGCTTCTCCCGTCACATCGGTCCTGTTTTTGACAAGTTTGCACAATTTTTATGGAAAATGGAGCACTTGAAGATTCTCCCAGATAACCCAGAGATAAGCGAGACAAGCCCATAGGTGTGGCAGTCGCAATGATCTTCATGAAAAATGTTAATGATAGCTTTTTACCAAGAGACCATTTCATTTGACCATTACATACCGACAAGTGTCGTCCTATCGTTTGTTATCGATGTCGTTTGTGAGCAATTTTTAGTGAATCTGGCCCCAGAGTCAAACTGCCTGTGCAGTTGGCACCACTAGGTTAAAGCAGACTTCTCTAATAACATAATATAAATCTCTCTGCAAATTACCTGGAAATTGAAACACTTGTTTAAATACAAGATTCTATTTTAAATTTATTGAGATGGTTTTATGTCAAGCAAAGATGGTGCAATTCCATTAGAACTACCAAGTGTTTCCATTGTTAAGTATGCCACAAATCCCAAGCCAAGTCTCAAGTGAATCTCAGATTTGAAGAAAACAAAACCTCCTCTGAGACTTTGCAAACAGTCTCCGCTTTCCAGATGATCACTGAAAAAGCCATAAATCAAAAAGAATGCGTTTCGAAGAAGAAGACGAAGAAAAAAAAATTTGCTCAGAGAATATGAAATGACATGCTTCATCATCTGTGGATGTGCAGATGAAATAGATATGATATGCACTCAATGTACGTCAAAGAGATCAAGGTGATGGAATTTTATAGTGAGAGAAAGAAAAATTGCAAAAATTGGAATTTCGATTTCCAATAGAAAATTGGGAGGGAAAAAAGACGAGTGAGAGAGTGGTAATAAGTTTTACATCTTTAAGAAAGCATTTGACAAACAATTGGCACCAAATGAGATTTGTCTGCATAGCACGCTTTTTGCTTCATGCTTCGAGCAAATATTATACATTAAGAAGAAAGGAAAGAAGCAAGGAAAGAAATTACCAATTTTCACTCGACTAGAAATGTCATTAATGCATTGTGCAGTGATTAAAAAGCAAGAAATGCTCCCATCAATTACTTCGTAACTTCCACTTATCAAATAATGTACCCGGTTCAACCAACTCAAATATTTATGTCTAATCCTTAAGTTCCGCATAAATTATACAGGGTGTCTCGCCGAACACCTACCAGGTGAATTATTTCATAATCATGTTAATTCAAAAAAATTTTAATTATGAATTGAAGTAAATGACATGTGACGAATTCAATGAAACATGTTAAATTCATGTTGCATCACTGTTTTGCAACTCGTAACTTTTAAACCAACAATGCTACACAAAAAATGTCAATTACAAAGTTTTAGAGAACTATCTAATTAATCTAGAACTATTCTTAAAAAAAATATCTCTTACTGAAAAGTTTTGAAAAAAAAAAGTTTGTAAACCCCTAAAATGTTACAATAAATGCTTGTGTTACCTTGTTAGTCACGTTTTTGTCAGTTCCTGAAAGATTCAGTTAGAAATGCACTAGTTAGTTCAAATTTAATCAGTTTTTTTTTTTTTTTATAATTTTCTGCTTCAAAGTAGTTTTGAGAATTCAAATATATTAAGGAATGTGAGATTTCTTCAGCTTGTTAACTGAACATCCGTATTTTTAAAGTGTACACCAATGCAATTGAAACATTTCTTTTTTATTTCCTTTACCTACAAAGAATGCCAACTTTGCTTTTACTCAATTTTTTTTCTGCCGCCGAGAGAAATTCAATTTCCACATCCTTTGTTTTAGAGATGACATTGACTAGATACTAAAACTGCACTTTTCCCCAAAGTGATAAAATTAAAAAGCCAAATATGAGCAGCAAGAAACTTATTAAAATTCTTCGTCACACACTTGGTCTGTTACACCCGCTGAATTGCAATCAAATTCCAATAAAATTCCTCAACTCATTCCATTTTTATTTCGCAGCAAATACTATTCTTCTCCTAACTCCATTCCACTAACACGACACTTTTGTTGATACCGATCAGCCGAGTTATCGTTCCTACTCTAAAGCCGAACCAAACATTTCCAAATATTAATTCTGCAGATTCAAATCCACCCGAAGAACACACAAAGCAGAAAATCCTATAATAGACAAATGCAACACTTCATACTCCTCTGAAAAGATGTTTCAATCGCTGTCTTCTAGGCACGTGCGTTATTATTTTCGTGCGAGGCATTGCGTTATTCACAAAATAACTCAACACAGGCGTTATTTCACAGCGGACAAACGCGTTAACAAAAAAAAAACGCCACATGCCGCAAATACTGCTCACATTCCGAACGATAGCAATAACCACAGCCAGAAACCAGTTGCAAAAATATACAATTACTCCATCTTTTCAAATAAAGAGCTTTTTCTTTTGTTATTTTTAGAATAAAGTGTTGCGTTATCGTGAAAAAAAATAACGCCCAATGTTGTTTTGGCAACGCTCACAAGCCTACTGTCTTTCGTCTTTAAAAAACGTCCGTTTAGCCCAGTATTAATATACTGATGTTTCTTCTAATAAACTGGAAAGGGGAAAACAAATTGGACGCCCAAATTAAATGGATTACATTTATGGGATGATATATTTGACCACATGTAATGTAATACACTTTCAAAAAGGGGATAAATTTTTCAATTTGTGAAGCTGGATAATCTGATGAGGAATGTGTTAAGCCAATACATAATAATGCGTTAGAGAATGTTGCTTTTCTCACTAATTAAACTAGCTCTCGTGACCAGCAAGTGAATCAGAGGCGACTAGTATAATTCAATTAATTTCCACTTGAGAGAAACACCAGTTTCATTGCAGGACCACCACAAAATTGAAATCATACCTGATTCATGACATTATTATTGAATAAAGCGAGATTAATCAAAAAATAAACTTCAAAATGTCATCTAAATCACGTGTTTGACAACATGTTTGCATATAATGTTTGTAATTAACTTGAACTCTTGAGGATTAAACGTGGAGAAACAATGACCCCGTTAACCCTGTACAATCTTGTATTTTTATCAAAAAATTAATCAATTAGGCAAAGTGTTCCTCCTTTATAACATAATTAATCAGGTCACTGGGGAGTCATTTTTGATTTAACCCAACTTCCTTGTTGCTTGTCTAATTACCAAGCGTGTTTAATTTGAATTGAAGTGCACTTTATAGCAGTATGATCATCAAATTTGCCTACAACAATTTTCTTTTCTTTCATTTTACAGCCGGAGGACTCGAAATGAAGTGTGTAACAATCGATTACTTCCCCACAGAAGAATATAGTCCAGATCCCAACGATTCCACTTTGGCCATTCCATGTAAGTTCAAGTAGGATAAATAACTAAATCACCATATTACTTCAAATAAGAATCACTCTCGATTAAGCGTCACGGCGATCCAGTACAAGAGTTATCCATGTGGTTCAAAATACATTACTATACTCTTGTTCGACTCAAAAGGGTGGCCTTCTCTCATTGGCCGAGCCGTATCACTGGTGTAGTGAGCCAAAAATATAGACCCAAACACGAGAAATGCATTACAATGTACAAACATTGTAATCGATTGCCGAGGCAACAGCCAAAATTTCAAAATTGTTTGCTTTCCAAACAAAGCAACCAATAAACAGAACAAACATGAGTTTTACATTTATATGTGTATAAAACTTTATTTCCTAAATGTAAATAACATTTTATAATAAAATACAATTAAAATTATATCAATTTAAATGGTCATAATAATCAAAAAAATAAATAAAGATAAAAACTACTTCTCCTAGTGGTAGTAATACAAACTGGAGTTAAAAGTAATGGGGCACAGCCAATGGGAGAAGGCCACCCTTTTGAGTATAATGGAAAGCATAAGTTTGGAAACATCAATGATTCCAAAAAATATTTTTTCTTTCTCAATAACTACTCTACATCCATCATAATTTAGCACTTTCTCATTTCTTTTGTTAAATTTAAATAAAAATACTACAGAAATTTCTTTAGTGTGCTTTATCAAGATAAAAGCTAAAAAATATAAACAAATTCCTGAATAAAATGTCCACATCTGCTTATTCCAACTGAACAAAACCTCAATAACTTAACTTGACAAAATCAGAAACAAAATGGCAAAAAGAATTTGGATGTTGAAGCAACTTCTCTGCATTTCTTTTCTTCCTTTCCCATTTCACATGAGTAAACTCTTAAAGAAGCAGCCGCCTAAGGCCAAAGCGCATGCGCACGGGGTCGTAATTCGATTTTATGGTTCCAAATTGCAGCACAAGTAATAAGGTCAAGCTTGTGACCAAGAGACGCCAAGGCCTCATCCCTGGAGAAAAGTGAATTGAGGAATTGCACGCGCGATGGCCAAGTTATGATTGAGGATGAAATCTTAACTTATATGGTAGTTTAGAAAGGTTTCCCTAACCTGCACACTTATTACGAAACCAGTCATGCGAAAATCCAGCCAATCAGGAGCGCCAAACACCAAACTCAGAGGGTGCGCCAATAAAAATCTCCTAATCATCTTGCCAAAAAGTCTACTTTCCATTTGCTTACACACTTAGTCTGCCTCAACTTGTTCTTGCTACAAACCGAACTCTAAAATATCACTTCCTTTGCAAATGGTTTGCACCGTTATCTTGATGCCAAATTCACACTGCGCATCCCATTCTGCGCAGTTGATTTCCTAATTCCAGTCGTTATATAGCAGTGTTAACCGTCGCAGGCATACCTATTTTGGTATAAGGCATTTTTAGGTTGATTAGTTAAAGCATCATTTAGTTTGTTTTTATTTTGCAACTAAAAATAAGTTTGAACCATCTGGTGGTGGTTTTAAACACCACTGGTAAAAGCCGAAAGCTGTCAACCGAAGCACTGTTTACTAATGCAGCAAAGCCAGCTTAAAAGTTATGCTGAAGCTTTAAGGGGCAAAGATTTCAATTTAGAATATTTAATTAAATAAATAACCAATGACTATTAATTTCACGTCAGTTAAAGTATATTATCATATAAACATAGTCACAAATTTTCAGCAAAAAAAAACAGAAAAAAAAAATTTACTATTTAAGAAACTGCTTGTCCATAAACGCATACACCCTTAAGCCTAATATTAGGCCTAACAATGCTAAAATAAAGTTAAAAATCAACAATAAACTCATTAACAAAAGTAATTTGGTACCAAAATTTTGTTGCTTTATAGCTTTGTGTGCAAAAAGCTTGGCAATCGCCATATTAAATGCATGCACATAATGTGATGTGCAGTTAAAATTGGCATCACCACACCCAGTGTGAACTACGAACTTAGCTGGTTACTGCAAAGCCCTAAAATGAACAGACATGTATGCCTAAATCGAATTAAATGCTTACGGAAGCACGGAGGAGACAGCCGGTTTACGATGTGACTCCACCACATAACAACATAAAAACAATAATTTCAGAGCTTCTGTTTTTGCCGTTTTAGTGTTTTTATAAACGGGATTTACACCGGTAACAGCCGTAAATAAACCATCATCAAAAACTGCAAAACAGAAACTACAAATTGGTCTAATATAAAATAGACACACGACTATGGGCTGTTTCTGGCTTGGAACTTAAATACAACCTCATCAGTCATTATTTATTAAAAAATTGATTGAAAGTGCACAGTACCTCGTTTACTCGATGGATTCCCTCAAAACATTTTCTTATCAGTCACCTCACGATTTCATACTGCAATGAATAAATTAAACAAACACTTGAATCAACTACAAACTAAAATTAAATCATACTTACAAATCTGTCTTGATCCTCTTTCCCAACTGTGCAGAAAACATGAGAAAAACCATTTGTTTGGCACCCTAATTTAAACACAAAATAATAATAATAAATAATAATAATAACAATAACAATAATATTTTTTTTCATTGCAGATGCAGTGACAAGAGCAGCTACTTTCTACTTCATAAGCACCTTAATGCTTTTCTGTGGCGAGATTTTTTGTCTTTTGGGTCATTTTATCCGAAAGCCAATTTTCACATTCACATCAGGCTGTTTCTTCATTATAGCAGGTCAGTAGCTCCACATACAATTTACTTCTCAAACATTTGTGACTGCAGGCCCCTTTACATGTGTAAAAATTCAATGCCATGCCCCAATGCCCCACTGATTGCAGGTGACTCCCTCTACTACAACAATCAACTCAAGCCTCACTTATACTTATACGGGGTGAGCCACAAAGACCTGACGATGTCGTAAACGTAATTAATATTTTCATTTGAAACTAAAACCATCATCCAGAGATTTGAGATGCGCAAACAGGCTAAACCCTATTTTTGTCGGCTCCTACACCCACTAGCTCAGGGGTCGGCAACCTTTTGAGACGGAAGAGCCAAAAGTTACAATTTACAAAATTTCCCAGTTGTTAAAGAGCCACTACAATATTATATTAGGTCCATACAGCCGCATCTTGACATCGAAAGAGCCGACCCCTGCACTAACCGCATTCAAAAAGTCTAAAACGATTCGTTTCTGTCATTTCGTGTTGATACGTATGACGTCATTCCCATCGAATAACATGTCCTTGATTTTTGCAGGGAGTGTAGCCGTCGTTCCCATCCCAAGTGCCACTAAACACGAAGGCAGGTCTCGTGTGCATGAACACAACTTCCCTTTCCCACTGCGGGTTCTCTAACTTGTCGAGTATTCCCACTGCTTCTCACATATCATAAGAGTCCACCGAGTGTTCTATTGACCCGGTGCTGACCAAGACACATTATGGGATGGTGCTTACTTCGGTTGGCGTTGGACACGAGGGGACCAGGATTCGCCCATAAATAAAGGCCAATAACTTTAAAACCCGAGTGCGTCTCCTTTATTCGTTAAGTGCAATCGGGTATCCATCTTCCCTCACGGTTACCCACACATCCGCTAGAAACAACTATTTATATTTAATGAAGCAATTTCCTATTTTTTCTTTCTTTTTCTTTTTAATTTTAGGATTAATCATGTTAGGTGGAATGGTAATATATATTTCAACGTTCAAAGCCGAAGTGGGACGTAAACTCCAACCGCCGTCAAGTCTGCAGCCGACGCCGCTCTTCATTTATACGTATGGATTTTCATTTCTGCTCGTAGTTTCCGGTTTCATGACGTCAGAACTAGCCGGCACTTTTGCCATCTTCCTATACATCAATCTACAACAATCAGAGGTGGTTAAGAAGGAGAACAATTCGAAAAGATACAGAGACATTCCGCCGTCTCCCGAAGACCACGTGCATTGCCGTAGACACCACCTTTCGCAGCGAAGGGGCAGCAACCGCTGCGAATCCAACTCGCGCGAAAACTCGCCGCACGCGTCGACTAGCAGAGGACAATTAACCAATACCACTCTTACGTTATCCGAATCCATGAAGGATTTGTCGTATTTCACTTTCCCATTCACCAGAGACGCTACTTGCAACACATTATCAACAAGTGCTGACATGGGCTTGGATTACTCCAGGGAATTTTCCTACGAAACTTTACGAAGGACCACACCAGTGTAAACCACTTGGCTAAATATGTTTTTCACTGTTCGTCGGTTGTACAGCATCATCCAGAAGTGAACAATTTTTCATTTTTAATCAAAAGAAAGAATGATGAATGAGTGTCCAACAAACTAGGTGCAGGGCTGGCTTTAGGTGTGCAGGTAAATAACAACAAGTAGAAACTTCTATGTCTCATTTGCTTGTCCGAAAGCTAACCTTATTATCTCGCTCCTAACGGCATGAGAAATGAACCAAAACAAGCTTAACGTTCCCATAGCCATGGTGGGTCAAAAAAATTACAGAAGTAGAAAAATAACTAATTCTTTTTTTCCTGAAAATCAATTAAGGAGGTCAGCTTATATTCCTCAAAAACTTTTTTTTCTTATTTTATAATGTCTAAATACGAATAGTTTTTCAATTATTATTAAGATAATTTAATATTTATAACATAAAACACCCTCAATGGGAGCACCGTATACCGCTTTGCCACCGTTTGCACTAGGTGGCGTATTAAAATTAGTTCGAAAACATGTGCTCCTGCCAGGAAAAATGCGACTGCACCAGAAAAAATGTGATTGTGCACATGTGCAGAAGGGGTTTTGAAAAGGAGACAGAAATGACCGCGACCATAGCTACACATGTGTTGGAACCAGCCATGGCTATGGGAAGGTTAAAAAAAAAAGCATTTTAAGATGTCCAAAATGTAGGAAATTGGCCTAAATTTCAATACATTTACGCAAATTTTAAAAATAACCTTCAGAATATCTAGAAAATTCAAATTTCTGCTTGTGTAATTAATCAGAACTTTCAAACGTTGATAAATTCGTGTACATGTCGCTTTAACCGGAGTAATACGGTACCACCAAGTTACCACTGAATTATTGATTTCAGCATGAACCAAAAATAACATCGACACCTCACATTCTCTTCCGAGTGTTTTGCCACCGATTTCCGTACACAGAGCGACATGTTTCGTCACCCAAGGGTTTTGCGGCACAATGTTTTGCCACCGATGTCTCAGGGTGTCAAAACATGCCAAATAGTGCACTGCAAGACACATGTGATTGTAACTAATAGCAACAAAAACAATAAAAATTGCGCCATCTGTTGCTGATGTCCAAACATATAATACTCGATTAAAATCTATCTTAACAGATTGATTTCATCCAATCAGCATACAGGACAACAAATCAATAGCAAACCACTCGTCTACGTTATCCTTGGTTCACAATTTCAATAAGGTCTACTTGTTGTAAAAACATGGAAATGTTGACAATAGGGTTTCTACTCCTTGTTATCTACCCCAATGCTTTAGACCAGGGGTTCCCAAACTTTTTAGCATCGCGCCCCACTTTTTAAGCAAGGCGATCTTCTGCGCTCCACTTCATCTACCAGTGCATTAAATTTTTAAAAAATATACTACTAAAAAGAAAAAAATAAATTTTTATATAATTTTGCATAAAACTTTGTCTAATTTTTTATATAATTTTATATAATTTTGCTTAAAAATTTACAAAAATTTGCAAAATAAGCTTGTTTTATTTAGACATGTATGATGGGTGCGCCCCACCAATAATCAGCTTGCGCCTCACCGTTTGGGAAACCCTGCTAGAAACAAAGAGACACATGCTGCCCCTGTGATTATTATAATAATTGTATACAGAGAAATAACTAGGTGAATTCTAAGTTTGTTCCTGCACCAGGGCCACAGCATCACTAGCAACTGCTAGTGCAAAAAGAATAAATTGTTTTGTCATCTTTGGCAAGACTTGCAAAGGCCCTGTTTGCAGTTTACACCATTTGTAAAATGGAAAAGAGTGTTTTAGTTTTCAGGCATCCTGTATTCACACTTGTAGTACTGTATTGCATATTTTTATATAATACAATCACCACCATTTTTAATGTAGTCCATATACAACCACAACTTCAGACTAGATTACATAGTGACAATAAGAACAATTACTTGTGGGACTTAACATCCAGCATTTTCCTGCATGAAGTCTCAAAGGTTGATATTGGTGTAGCCATTTTTGTGCAAGATACACTTGAGTGGGCAAGCAGCATTAGGTCAAGGGTCATTGGGACTTTGGGTTGACAAACTTGACCATCAAGTGCCAATAGGTGAATAAGATGATCAACACAGTTTTTAAAACCATTAGAGAGGTTCTGCTCGGCGTTAGAGCCGAACGGCTGACGCCAGACTGTGAGGTTTGAAAGGACTTGCTCTGAGCGTGGCAAAAGTTAAACTGAATTTTATTTACACTTTAGGTCTACAAAGTAATGTGTTTCTGATTAATGTATTAAATTGACATCTGGATGGCTGTCCAGTGTGCGTCAACTCGTCCCTCACACAGACGTCATCACTTTTTGTGCTGACGTCACGGAGGCGGAGCTAAGTTTGGTGTTGCAGGCGAATGCTTTGTTGATAACAACGTGTAATTGTCGATCCAGACGTTGTTGGAGAATGGGTAACAAACAACGGCAACGGGTAGGCGGAGCTAATTCTTCCGGTTGTCGTTCCCGTCCTCCGCCGAGCAGAACCTCTCTATTATTGCACAAAGTACTGATGTTGTTTGAACTAACTTGTCGACCTAAAGAATGTCAAAATGGTAGTAGATCTAAGGACTGTTGACCCAATGCTGCTTTCCCGTGTGCATGCATCCACTAAAGTTCTGGAAAATAACCTCTAGCAGTTGATGTTTTAGTTAATGGCACAGCACCTCAAATGAATTAGGAAAAAAAATCAGTGAAAACATTCAGTTTTCTAAAGGGAAAAACTACCAGAACTTCAGGACTAGTCGATGCATCAAATTACATTTCCCACACAGCAATAAAATCAAATGGCTTTTAGCTATTGGCTATTAGGAAATCCACAGAATGACAAAAACATCCGTATTACGTTAAAAGGCCTGAATGAAAATTCAGTATTCTAACAATAATGTATTTTGAAAATGGCATGGATGTCCCAATTGGATAATCGTAGCCTAAGGAATACATAATTCTAAAGTTAGCAACGTCTGCTGCCAGGGAAAATTATTATGGCACTACTTAGAAGTACGTCAACAATGACAAAGAAAATATGAATCAATTTGTTTTCTGGAGCGCAAAGGCTACTTCACAATGTTGCGAATTGTTGTTCACAATCACGCGAAGCAACCTCAACAATTATTATTATTATTATTATTATCGTTACCAACAACGTGCTGACCAGTGGTCAGTAAAAATTGGACTGGTTATGCCAGGTGCAGATAGCCCATATTAAGGGGGCTCCACCTGGCGGAATTTTCTTTAAAGTACTGAATTTTCAAGGACAAGCCATAAATAACATCATTCATTTGTTGATGTTATACAATTAAATTTCGCTAGTCACTTCGCAGCATTGTGAACTATCCTTATACCTCGTTCGCACCAGAAAATTTAGGCTAGCCCAAAGTTTAAATCTAGTTCTGGTACTTGGTGCGAACGCATCTAGCCCAAAATTATCTAGTTTAAAAATGTTTAAACTAGATAATTCTAATCCAGTTGTGTGAACTAGATAATTGCCAAAAAACTAGATAACTGCCAAGGTCACTTCCCACAATTCTCTGCGAAACATGGCCAGTTGATTGTCTATTGGCTGCATGCTGGCCTAGACATGAACCAATTGGACCTACTGGGGCCCTGCTAAAGATTGCCCTTTGTGGTATGTGAAAACATTTTGCCGTCCAAGCAAAGAAAGAAGGAAAAAACAATCTACAAAATTCAAAGAACTACGTGGGGAGGGGATTGTTTGTTATGTTTTATTGTTATTTTGGTTTCGACTGGTCAGCGTGCTACTCCTCGAGTCGATCTGTCGTAAACTAGAAAACATATTGAACCAAAGCATTTTCCCTTGTCAGTAGACACTTCCTCTAAAATATTAATCTCCTCCTAATGTCCCAAATTGATCCACAACATCATTGGGCAATTAGGAGCAAATTCATCGAGTGCTGTGTGGGAAGTTCTTGTGGTGTTGGTAATTGAATGTCTGTCATTTTGATTTAAAACCAAGCAAAACGTTGCAGAAACCTGGTTTTCAGCAATCATGGAAACAGTTTATATTGATTTTGATAGTACAAGTGAACATTTTACTTAGTGCCAAGCAAGGAGCGATGGTGATGTGTTGTTCAATGCAACGATAAACTACTCGGACAGATCCACAACGATGTCAAGACTCTTACGGCATATTAGTAGCACAAATGTTTAGATGTAAATGTACTTCTGGATGATGTACTATTAATTACAGTTAATTTTTTTTTTACTTCAGTTTCATCTTTTCTTTTTAACAGCTTGAGAAAAAGGGTTTAAGCGCCTGATTCTGGGATGTCTGACCCAGAGTCGTGTCTGTAGCAGCAATTGCTGCAAAATTTCCATCCGACTAAATTTTCAATTGAAAACACAGTGAGAGTCAATGGATTAGAAAATATTGTGGCTTTTTATGACGATTTTTTCAATCCCATCGACTCTTCATAACAAATTGGGTCTAAACTTGATTAGTTTTAAAGAAATTTCATTTGCATTTTATCTATTTTCGAAGAAAATGGATTTTTGTATCTTTTTTTTTTAGGTGTAAGGAAAACAACATTTTATGCTTTCCTTACAATCACTTTTTTGGATGACGCTTATACCCGTATTCATCTTGAAATAAATAACATAATAAATAATAATTTGACAAAAAAAAAATCATATCAAAATGTAATTGTCACATTTTGTTTCTTTAAAAATTCTACCCTAAATCCTCTGATGTAGCATGGTCTGATTGCTTACAAGTCGCGGTATGTCGGCTGGCTTTCTTGAGGACCCAATCTTGCATTTGCACCGATAACTGAGAAAACCACGTACGCAAAACCCAGTGCGAGATGGATGGCAGATCTTCTTGCCATGGAAACAGACAACGATGAGTAACGCCAGGGCCGGTGCGACACATATTTCCACCTGAGACGAGCAAGGCATATGCCACCCTTTTGAACAGTAAAAAAAATTTTCGTTGAAAAAATCGGTTTGTGCGCCCACAGATGCCACCCCTAGAAATACGCCACCTGAAGCAACCGCTTCACTGCCTCACCCGTCGCGCCGGCCCTGAGTAACACCCGAGATTCCCTGTAGGTCGCAAAATGCTGCTTAACTTGTGTGTTCTAATAGGAACAGGTGACCAGCTGTGGTGTATTGACACCACAAGGAATTATGCAGGTTTAAGTGCATTGAAAAAGTACATTGTATTGACACAATACAATGTATAAGACATCATGCAGCTTCCATCTTAGTGAGTCGTTTCTGTGCGGCCCATCTTGATAGGGTGCGTATTCCTTCAGAGGATTTATGGTAATTTACGAATAAAAACCAAATTTGTGTTATTTTACTGGCATTATTTTAGTTTCAATTTTTTAATACTTATTTGTAATTTTTCAAAAAAAAAATCCTATTTATCATATTGCTTCAATGATATTCAACCTCAAAACAGGGTCAAAGGTCAGTGTCACAACTCACTCTTACATGAATTGATTAAAAAACATGAAATAAATGGCCTATAATATATAAATATTAAATAAATAAATAAATAAAAACAAGAAAAAAAAAATTTGTTCTTTTTACAAAGTTGCATACAATTTTTGAGCAATAAAATAGTTTAAGTAGGTTTAATACTTTTCTTCCCCATTTCATTTCTCTCATCTTTCCAAAGCAGAAGAAAACAACTTTATAAGAAAACCTGGAACAATTATCCCACACAAAAAACTCCTGATGTGTTCTTATTATCCTGCAATATCCTGCACATCTTGATGCCATTGAAAGCTTTTCTAAGCTTCTATTGAATCCTCATGCAGAACCCCTGGTGACTACTAAAATGTCTTCTTAAATACATGTATTGGATGCCATTCTATATTCTTTCCCAATATAAAGGAAATATATTTTCCTTTTCACAAAGCCGGAAAACTACTCAAGAAAGGAGCACTTCTTAAAGATGAGATAAGCATTATATGTTGGTGGTATTACTTCCTATTGATGAAAATTCTAACTATAAAATAGTTTTTCTTCGAGAAAATTCAGTTTACCTCCTGTACCCAAATAATCCGGATCCCCATTTGCCAGAAAGGTGCTCTACCTATTAAGCCACCCAAGACTCCAACAGAATCACGAAGTGAAAAGCTCTTAATCAATCAAAGAACATAGCCATTTTAACCTTTACATCGGCCGTCGGTTTATAATACAGTCGAACCTCGTTATAACGAATCACAAGACACCCGAAAAATCAGTTCGTTATATTATAACAAAACTTCGTTATATCAATTTTTTTAACATGGTGTTCTATGGCCAACCAACCAGCCAAGCCATTTTTCAGTATTCGTTATATTGCAGTTCGTTTTAACGAGGTTCGACCATACTACCGGGTATAGTCGTGGACAAAAAAAAACTTCCCTTCAGTTTAGCCGTTTTAAGTTTATCGATCATTATTTGCCCGGTCTATCTTTTAATACTGTTGTTAGGATAAGACGAGAGACCAGGTCAAGATTGATGTCATTGAATCTTAATGGATTTTTATGCCACCTGGTAGATAAACTTAAAACCGCTAAACTGAAAAAAAGTTTTTTTTCGTCCACGACTACTCTTTACGAACCAAACAATGCTCGTCTGGACTGTTGTGCGATCCGGAAAGACTTGCTGGACCCAACCTATGTCTAGCAATGTTAAATTCTCTTTCCCATCCAGACAGCCTGGTTAGTCCTAACAACTTTCTGAGACCCGTCCTATGTCCGAGCTACACAGAGTACATTTTGTTAGGTTAAATGTGGTTTTATTCACTTTGGATGGTGAACACTAAACATGGCGGTTACGGTTATACATTAGACTGAACACACTTGATACAGGAAGTACAAAGACACGTCATATCCATTCACTAGCGTCAATCAGGGTACATATTAATTAAGCATCTAAAAATACCTGTATCACAACACATTTTACCCAAATGCTGCCCCCTACACTCTGCCATCCAGGTGTCATGCACCCCTTGCAAGCCTGGTTAAGATGCCCCTGATGCCCATTGCAACTGAAGGCAGACTAAATCAGCCGCCAATTTTTAAGTTAGATAGAGACAACCCTCAGTCAAGCAGTTTAAATCTATTGTTTATAAATGCTGCTTAAGCTAAATGACTTTTCAAATGCATTTACTGAAGTTCCCATGCTAATCCATGGCCCAATGCATTTAGAAGTAGTGAAGATCTTAACTGAATATTGGCTTTTCCATTCCTCGAGGAAATGGCATCATTGGGATTAAAGTATTGCTGACAAGTATTATGTTACACAATTAAATCTAACTGCACTGCACAACATTTGTATCAAGACAATCTAATATCCCAAACAGTTCAAAAATACATTGAAATGATATTGCAATGTATTTTAAAATGCATTTTACTTTTATTTGTCCAATTTAAATGTATTTTAAAAATGCATTTTTCAATTGTATTATGAAATGCATTATTTAATGTACAAATAATATACATAACTCCGCAAAATGCTGTACATTTTGGAGTGAAAAGCAATATAAGATGTATTTTTCTGAACCAGTTATTTGTTTTGGTTTTTATAATTTAACAGATACCTGTTTAAAATATTGATTTTTCTGCAAGCAGTTTGGTAATTCGATGCCAATTAAAGCATGTTTTTGTATAAAACTAATCACTATCCTTTGTGTACAAAATGAATGCTCTATGAAATGTATCAGATGAAATTGATCACTTGAGAATTTGTTTATTCAAGATTCATGACTGTCACTCTAATCAAATTAGCAATGATTAATAAGGAAAAGTGGGAAATTCAGTAGATTTTAATTAGAAACTTAATTATACGTTTAGCAATTTCTCTATAGACACAAACTAGTTTCGTTGAATATTGCTCGAGTAAATTTATGGCAAAATTGATTAACGTCTCATGTTTGTTAACAGAATAAGCAATTTTCATTCCCATTTCCTAAATTGGCCTGCTGCCATCTGTTGCTTAAAAATAAAACTTTTGCGCAAGTTTTGAGCAAAGTAAGCGAATTCCCCATCTGAAGAATGGTTAATTTACATTCAATCCACTTTGTGATAATTCACTGCTCCTCCCTCCCATCTACCACTTATAAATTAAGAAATGGGAAAACAATTAAACAGAGTGAATTTACAAATCGAATTCCCCTACTACTAAAAGATGTCAAAAGAGTGCGCTGTACGACGTTGCACTTTAGAATATTATAAACGATGCATAAGCGCGACGTGTTGCCATGCATAGCAGAAAATGCATTTCAAAGCAGAACAATGCATTTCAAAGCTTCTTCCTACTGCTATAGCAACAATGTATTCATAGGCGCGATTCAAAATGTCGCGCCTATGAATTCAGTCAGCAGAAAAGTTTCTGGGCAGAAAATTTTCAGGGCAGAAAATTTTCAGGGCAGAAAATTTTCAGGGCAGAAAATTTTCAGGGCAGAAAATTTATCTTTTCTGCTGTAGATTCCCAACTGGCAGAACAGCGGGCAGAAAAGTATCGCAGAAAATATCCCATAATTCATTTGAAATCATTTAAAAATGGATGCTACCAATGCAAACACTGCTATATTTGTAGAAGTGTTTTCATTAAGTATTTTAATTTTTCGAATTTTTCATTAAATATTTTGATTTTTACGAATTTTTCATTAAATAATTTCATTTTGATTTTGATTATTTCAAATATTTCATTAAACATTTTGATTTTTTCCAATTTTTCATTAAATATTTCCATTTTTTCCAATTTTTCATTAAATATTTTCATTTTTTCCAATTTTTCATTAAACATTTTCATTTTTTCCAATTTTTTAATAAATATTTTCATTTTTTCCAATTTTTTATTAAATATTTTCATTTCTTCCAATTTTTCAATAAATATTTTCATTTTTTCCAATTTTTCAATAAATATTTTCATTTTTTCCAATTTTTCATTAAATATTTTCATTTTTTCCAATTTTTCATTAAATATTTTCATTTTTTCCAATTTTTCATTAAATATTTTCATTTTTTCCAATTTCTCATTAAATATTTTGATTATTTCCAATTTTTCATTAAATATTTTGATTATTTCCAATTTTTCATTAAATATTTTAATTATATCCAATTTTCACGAAATATTTTCATTTTTTCAAATTAACCTTCAAAATTTCTTACAATTTTATTAATTCATCGACATCTCCCCAAATTTACCTCCACACCCCTATTAAAACGCCATCTTTGCATCACTCGAGCAATATTTCTTTTATCATCTCTTTCCCCTTGGAATGTCATTGTCACGTTACTCTCATCAGGTAACACCGCAATGTCACTTCCCATCCTTCCTATAAAAAACCAACATTTTTCATTTCCTAAGCGCCCCTGAAGGTCGTCTTCGAACCACCTCAAATAATCCCACTAGTTCCCAAATTTCAATATCTGACAAGTCAAACAAAACGCCAATTAAAGTGCTCATTATAAAAGCAACAATGTTCATGTAGAACAAGTATTGGCCATTAGTGAGAAAACATGAGTGCAAAACAACTTCTCCTAAGGTTCTCAGCTGGCCAAATTAATGTTGTAACAGATGTTGCAAACAACACTTCTTTAGCACCAACAGACATATAAAACAACACATTCATACTCATAGGAATTAAAGCTGACACTGATATACAAAGGCTCCATTAATTTCTTCAACCAAAGGTCATTTCTTATTAATAACAAATTTCATTTATTTAGGCCTATTTTTTTTTTTGTACATTTAAATTTATTTATATTCATTTATATGTGAAATAAAAAAAGAAATCAAAGTCAGTAGTTATCTCACACATTTCAAAAATGAAAATCATAGCGGTAGATGAAATTATTGATTTTTTTCCCCTCAAGAATTCCAATCTAACCGGACTGAAATGTAGTGACATCAAGTGCTGAAATATGATAAAACTTTCAAGCATTTCAAAAATACCTATAACACAGTTTTCATCCACTTAAAATTTAATAATAAGATTTAATAGATGTAAACAAATCTCTTTTATTTTGCCGATATCCTCGACAATTTTCTCCTTATATTACCTTCACAATAACAACCCCATACGGTTCAAAAATATATTTCACAATAAATTGCTTTTCACTTAACGCATTCCAAAATGTTTCGCACTTCGCAGAATCAAGTATTATGAAATGCGTTATTTAACGTGCAAATAAGTACGTCAAATAACGCATTTCATAATACAATTTAAAAAATCCACGATACCGCTCCTCAATTTTTTGTGTTTTACTTCAATTTTAAACCAAAAATGACATCATTTCCTGTTCAAACCCATGTTAAAACTTAAAATACACTTAAACTAAAATTGTTATTTTTATTTTTTTATTTTTTACGAAGTTTTATAGTCGCTTTTGATTTATTTTCACTTTTACTAATTTTTACCATTTAATCGTAAGCGCTTCGACTTATTCAACTAATTTCTCTTATTATAATAATCATAATTTTGCTTCATTCTACTAGCAAAATTCTTATTTTATCTACCGTGCCCAAAGCATTGTGACTCCATGGCAACAACGCCATTTTTGAATAGAGTGAGAACCAATTGGAAAACAAGGTGTACCACCCACGTGATATTGGACTGGAAAAGACGCGTGCACATCTGCTCTCGCCTCTGGCATTTAGTTCAAACCCAGATGGATCACCAAGCACAGTGACTCAAGTAAAGCTAAAGACGTTTACTTAATTTACATAACCAGTCACCATGGCTGGCATAACCCCGGTAAGTACAAACAAATATTTAAAAATATATATTTTCCCACACACAAATATTTGTTTTTCTGCAATCCCAATAAAAATTCAATGGACAATCCAAACCACTTAAAACTGATCCACAAATTACAATTTTGGGCTGAAAACACTTCGCACTTGCTTCTAGTCAATTGCTGTTGGCATGTAAACATGCACTTTATCTATGTCATCTGTTGACGTCATAATTGCACAAACCCATGTTTGTTTTGGTGGTGTTATCAAATCCCATTATGGAAAGCAAATAAATCTACCGCAGATCTTTTTCTTTGTTTTCCTATCTGGGTTTATCTGGCCCGATAATGGGGACCTGTTGGAATCACACACAATTCTTTTCGCTTCAAAGTGGATCTTTTATCATTTGGAGTTTTTTTCTTAAGAAAAAAAAACCTCCACGATTGGTTATTACAGCCGAACCGCGATATAACGAACCGCAATATAACGAATTTCTTGTTATAACGAATAGTTAAAAATGGCTTGGTTGGTTAATTGGCCATAAAACACCAGGTTAAAAATTTTTTATAATAATAATAATAGTTTATTGATATTACAAGTGTATTCCTGTCGCTCCCAACTGCCGCAGCCTACAATATAACGAACTAAATAACGAAGTTTCGTTATAACAACCCAATTTTTCAGTCCCTTGTGATTCGTTATAACGAGGCTCGACTGTATTACTCATCAGTTTTCTAAATTTATTATTAGACCCCGGATAAATGCATAAATGCATGCTTCATATGTATATTGCATATATAGCCGAAATTGGCTTAAATTGCATATTTTACGAAAATCAAAAAATAAATGCATATATTGCCATTTTTCCGGGAAAAAACGGCGATTTGTGTCTCTTTTTAACGATTATTAATTTTTAATTTTTTGTTTTTAAATAATAAAAATAAATTTTTTTTATGTTCCAATTATTTCACGCTAATCAACATTGGGCAACAGAGATGTTGGAATGTGATTTATGAGTAGAAACTATCAGGTGTCCTATTTCAGAAGCAAAAAAAGGGATAAAAAGGGTCATTATTATTATTACAACGCGTGGAGTGTGGAAAAATCAATTGTGTGATATTTCACAATTTGAATTTCTGACAAATGCAATGCTTGTAATGGCTTTAATATTAAATGTGGGGTATAATTAAGATTTCGCGGTGGAAAATGGATGAAAATATATTTTGTTAGAACAAAAAAAAAAATAATCGAGCAAAAATTAAAACTTGGCTCGGTTTTTGTGTATCGGGTTGCTTTAAGGGATTCGGCTTCACTGGCAAGCTGCACACGTTTTAGGATAATTAAACCTCAGCCAACTTTTTATTGGCGTTTTTATGGGTATTTGTTCTTCAAATAGTCTTAGAAAAAGTGAATATTGATCGATTTTTCACAGGAAAAATAAATAAATAACAATGTTCGACCTTGGGTTGTACTTTTTATTTTAGTTGAAAAATGTAAATTCATTTAAAAATTTAGAAAAATAAAGGAGAAATAATATTTAAAAAATTGTTGTGAATTGTTTCAGTGAAAACAATAACTTGGCGCCATATCAAATTTCTAAAAATAAATAAAGGTAAACATCGATTGGTCACTTGTTGTCTGGCAATTGTGGGGCTTTTAAAGTAGCAAGTAATATTGACACAGTTAAATTAATAATAAAAAAATTGAGAATTTTTTTAAACGACTAGAAATAATTGTAATGCGTGAAATAATTGATTTATTATTGAATCACTTAGCAAATTTTGTTTAACCAATTTAGAACGCACCTAATGCTTTCAGCTAATTTTAACGATTCTTAGTTACTTACTTTTAGCTAATCTTCACGGTTTTCAACTAATTTTCCATAATTTAGCTGATTTTGCCTACTTTTAGCCATTTTTCCTCCTTTTTGCTGATTTTTTCCTACTTTTAGCGAATTTTTTCAACTTTTAGCAACTCTTCCTCTACTTTTACCGCATGCCAGTGAAGTGCGAGTTTTACCAGCATGCCGATAAACCCAGTTTTTACTGGCATGCCGGTGTATGTGAGTACAGTATTACCTCACATTAAGCCGCATGCCGGTATAGTGCGAGTTATACCGACATGCCGATAAACCCCGTTTTTAACTGCATTACGATGTAAGTGAGGATAATTTTTTTGTAAAATGTAGGAAATTTGTATAAATTTTCGCAAATTTTAGTATTAATCTTCAGAATATCAATAAAACTCAAATTTCAGACTCAAAATCAAATATAATTATTCATCTGGGCTCTTTAAAAAAAAAACAATAAAAAAAGCTTTTTCACTTATACCGGCATGTTTCGTTTTATACCGGCATGCTGGTATACACTTTGTGACTGGGATATGGTCTTACCCGCGCAATATGGGGAATTACTGCTAAACCCATGCACGACGGCATGCAGCTTAATGTAAAGTAATACGGTACAAAATTTTTTCAATCAGAATTGAGCCAAAACAAGCATAAAAAGTATATTTAGATGTCCAAAATGTAGGAAATTGGCCTAAATTTCTATAAATTTTCCTAAATTTTAGTAATAACCTTCAGAAACCTTAAATTTCTCACACTGCACGCGGTAACATACGGCACTCATCCCTCCCTTTAGCTCTTACAATAAACGATGAGAAAGAGTTCCATATAATTGTAATTCTCTTTTTGTTGCATCTTTGTCAGTACTTCAATGGACCAATCAAGTCTTTGTGATGACCAGGATGGCCCATAATGCCAGCACGTCCCGCACCGGGTTGCTTTCTGCTGTTTATTACTTTCCTGTTCACAGTAACTGCCATTGTTCTATTGGTGTATGCTATCATGTCTGACTATTGGGAGTACTTAACTTACGATAAACTTATAGTGGATAATGTAGTAAGAACCAATAACTCGACGCAGCACATCGAATGGTTCTTTGGAAATCTCGTCGCCAAGTTGACCATCAACAGACCAGAAAAGGACAAAACTGTGCACATCGTCTATTTAGTGCCAGTGTACGGAGGACTGTGGAAGCTGTGCACTCATCTCACAGGTACGAAATCAATTTTTTAACTCTTTTCTATCAAAACTGGGACAATAAAGTCGAGTGGGTTGGATAATTGGGTCACTGAGTGGAATGCAAAGCCTGCAATCAATTTTATTGACTACAACAACACCGTGAAAACATTTGTCGTGCAATTTATCATTTTCCTCACACGCTTTAAACGTTCGCCATCACAAAACAATACAATTTTGTGATTGGCTGTCCACTATGTCTTACGTCAACGGTTAATCAATTCTGCGCACTCGTTTCAGAATTTATTAACCGCTTTATAATTAAAAACGAAGCGGATTTAGAGTCGACCCTGGCAATCTGGCATCCATTTTAGACTTCTAAACCTGATGTTTAGAAAGTCTAATGAAACGGCTCTGTCCGTCTGTCCGTCCACATCCATATCTCAAAAACTATAGCAGATAGAGTCAACGGCAATAAACTCAGCATATTTGTATTAGGTTCCTAAGGTCTTTTCGTATTTTTCCGACCTCCGGTTTAATTAATAAACAGGTTTTACTAGACTTTTAGCCGTCTATTACAGACTAATACCGGAAATGACGTATTATATTACATCAATGGTCAGCTCCTTTTGGCTGTAACCACAAAACGTTTATCGGACGTATCAAAAAGCGCCTGTTACGTCCGAACACCCTCTGGCGACGTGTTGTCGCCCGTCTGTGCATTTCTCGAACCCGAAAACTCCACATTATTTTCTTTTATTTTGGTGTTTTATTTAGGGACAGACGGACAGATGTATTTCTATACAGAAAAGTGTAGAAGGGGTTTAGAAGTCTAAGATGTAATGCTTCCATGCATTACAGATATTTACTTGTTAGTTTAAGTGGTGGCGCTACTGTGCGCAGGAAGTTGAAACATTCAAACTATCATGTCAAGTTAAATAAATGGCTTTAACAACACATAAAACACTCATAAAACCATTCTTTTGGATTTTTTTTAAACCCAGAAACAGTTTTTGGTCATGTTCCAAGCAAACATTCATTTTGATTTCATTTCTACGCTTCATTATGTCGAATTCGCATGAATTCGTGTATGGTACATACATGAGGAATGTCATAACCTATATTCAGGTTGTACAATGATTTTACAAGCCATGAAAATCTATTTCTTCTAGCAAAAAATGGTTACCATAAATAAGTTAGAAAAATCTAAAAGGAAATGAGAGTTTAACAGAAAAAATTCGTTTGTGTAAACTGTAATTAGAATCAGGTGCAGTGGAAGTACAATAGGGAAAGTTAAATGGGATTTACTGTAAATCTATACTATGTTTACAATCACAATTTCGTTTGTTTGCGTGGTCGGCTTATATATATTTTTTCAAGTGTTATATGTATTGACCGACTTCTGCTTTTGAAAAAGGCCTGCAATGGTATTGATCACATGCACAATTGCACTTTTGGATATATCCCCCTTTAGGTAAACCTTGACCAACATTCCAACTCTTATAAGTGTTTACCACATAAAGAATTAATGAAAGGAAACTGGATGACATGACCACATTGGAAAGACATTTTTTAGAAAATTTTAAAAAATGCAGAACAATTCAAAAAATTCAAAATAAAATCAATAAATTTAAAATAAATTCAATAAATTTAAAATAAATTCAAAATAAAATCATAAAATTTAAAATAAATTCAAAATAAATTCAATAAATTCAAAATAAATTCAATAAATTCAAAATAAATTCAATAAATTCAAAATAAATTCAATAAATTCAAAATAAATTCAATAAATTCAAAATAAATTCAATAAATTCAAAATAAATTCAATAAATTCAAAATAAATTCAATAAATTCAAAATAAATTCAATAAATTCAAAATAAATTCAAAATAAATTCAAAATAAATTCAATAAATTCAAAATAAATTCAATAAATTCAAAATAAATTCAATAAATTCAAAATAAATTCAATAAATTCAAAATAAATTCAATAAATTCAAAATAAATTTAAAATAAATTCAAAAACTAACAAAATAAATTCAAAAACTTCAAAACAAATTCAAAAAATTCAAAACAATTCCAACAAAATCAAAAAATTCAAAATAACTCAGAAAATTCAAAATAAAAAAATCAGAAAACCCAAAAAAATTCAAAGCAAATCAAAAACTTCTGATCCAACTAAACTAATAGCAAAGTATATGCAATCATTTCTTGTTGCAACTCCCAATTTAAATGTAGATTAAAAATAGGAACTTAATTTGCTATTCCACCCTATGATTTATGAGCTTTTTTATTCCCTTACTGACATTTAACTGCCAATAACTAGGATATTACTGATTTTATAACCAAAGTTGCAAACCAACCTCAACTTGCATCAAAATTCTAATTAATTTCAACTTAATGAACTTCATTACTACATTCAACTGCTGAATAAATTAACACATCTCGGAAAACACACATAAATTGTTAAAACAACCGCAACTACACCTCAAATGCATTTAAAATCAACATTTTACACACAACAATCTCTCAAAACCCCATTTTGGCAAAACTTGAAATAAATGTTTGAAAACCCTCAGCTAGGTGCCAAAACAGCCAACCCAACAACTAAAACCCAGCCGCTTACACGACTAAATCGATTTTCTCATTAAACCTTTCGCGGTAAACCAATTGGGCAATCGCATCCGTATCCATACGCCAAGTTCGCATATCGACATCTTTTGTATCTTCCCCAAAGATATCAAATAAAAGACCAAGATTTAAACCTGAAACATGGCAGACCTTTAAACAGAAGCTCCTGTCTCTTCCCCTCCACTAACAGAAGTGGAAATCTTTTATTGTTCAAACCTGATCAACTGTTGCTAGGGGAAACTATGGAAGCTGCAATTTTTATTTATTTTTCCATTGTTGGATTTTTACGTTTATTTGTCCATTGTCGTATATTTCCGTTTATTTATCCATTGTTGGATATTTACGTTTATTTACACTCCAGGTCAAATTTTTTTGACCACCTGATATTTTATAGAAGGACCAGTCTGATGGCAAAATTAATTTTTTATTTGAAATCTACATGTAAAATAACCCTAAACAATATAAAAATAGAAATTATAATGAGTCGATATTAACAATGAGAAGGAAATTTTGATTTTTTTTCAAATTTTCCAAGCCAAATCTTTTTGACCATCTTAGAAAAATGGCAATCTTGTTGCATACAAACTGATTTTGATGATACACACTAGTGTTTCGTCTCACCGCCTTTGTTCACAAGCACTTCGGTGAGTCTGTGTGGGAAAGTGCTGTACAAATTAAGCAGAACATCAGTTTTCTCAATCTGCAGCTTTTCACTGGCATCAAGGATAGAATTCCATAAGTTATCAGTGTTATTGAACTGCTGTCCATCGTAAACAATGTTGCTGAGAAAATGCCACACATTTTCCATCGGATTCAGAACCGGACTGCAGGCAGGCCACTCTAAAACAGGAACTTTCTTCTGTCCGAACCATTTCATTGTTGCTTTTGAGGTGTGAATGGGACAATTGTCCTGCTGAAACCAAAATAGTTCCTTTCCAAATTGAGTCAGGAGAAAGGGTAGAACTGATGTAGCAAGTAGTTGAATGTATTGAAGTGAATTCACACGTCCATGTAGTCGATCCAAATAAAGAATACCATTTGGCTGCATCATGCCCCACACCATTATCAAGCCACCACCTTGTTGTCGCTTTTTTCTTAGTGGGATTGATGAATTGCCATCTATATAAGACCCAAAATTGTCTGGCCCATCGAATGGGAAGCGTTTCTCATCAGTAAAGATAGTTGAGGTCCATGGATGATTCCAAACGATGATTTCCAAACGTTTGAGTTTATGTTTATCACTTAGAGGTAATTTTTTCTGCACAATAGTGTAGCAAAAGCCTTGGGCTTTAAGTTCCCGATGAAGTGTTCCCACACGGACTGGTAATTCTAATGTTTTCTTGAGTTTTGGTGCGGTTACTCTTTTCTTCGCAGCCTGCAGTTGGCGCAACTCTCGCTTTAATCTCAGTTTATCATGGCAATTCAATTTTTTTTTGGGTCCACACTTCTTTTTACGTCTGTTATATGCGTTTGAACACATGTACCGCACAGTAGTGTATGGAATACTCATATCTTGTGCGACTTTGTGATAACTTTTGCCAGTTGCCACTAATTCTCTTACTTTAGTGATAATAGTCATAGAATACATGTTTATCTAGCAAAAATGGCTGTAATATGATGATACGGAAATTAGGCATCACATATAATTTGAATATGAGCAAAATTTTAGCAGAAATTTTGATTGGTCAAAAAGATTTGGCTTGGAAAATTTGAAAAAAATCAAAATTTTCTTCTCATTGTTAATATCGACTCATTATTATTTCTATTTTTATAGAATTTAGGGTTATTTTACATGTAGATTTCAAATACAAAAATAATTTTGCCATCAGACTGGTCCTTCTATAAAATATCAGGTGGTCAAAAAAATTTGACCTGGAGTGTATTCAATTATCTTGTTTACATGTGCCCAGTAATCTGGATAAGTGAAAATTCGAATTTTACTTTTCTGGAAAACTAATCATGTAAACGAAACAGTTTTCTAGAAAAGACAGACTTTTTCGGAAAACTAAATTCCAGTTGTACGAGGTAATTTTAGGCGTTTTGCGCATTGTAAACTACATGTAAACACCTGTGCATGCAAAAATTAAAAACTTTGATCGGAAGCGTCAAATCGTCGTAGTAACAATACATTAGACCGACGTACCAACGACACTTAGTACCGAAAACGACGTGGAATGAGCTAAAAACATTTCTGGGGTCAGAATTTGATTGGTTTAGCGGCTGGAATAGATCAACAACCATTTTGTTGTTCCAGATAATCAAAATGCATTGTGTGTGATTCGCATGTGGCGTCATGTTTACCAGAAAACTAGATACATGTAAACATGGTAATTGTTGACAATTTTTATTTACTTGTCCATTGTTGGATATTTTTATTCATTTGTCCATTGTTGGATATTTTTATTTATTTGTTCATTGTTGAATATTTTTATTTATTTGTTCATTGTTGAATATTTTTATTTATTTGTTCATTGTTGGCAATTTATGTTTATTTGTTCATTGTTGAATACTTTTGTTTATCTGTTCAGTGTTGATAATTTTTCGCTTTATTTGACCATTGTTGGCAATTTTCCAGTTTATTTGACCATTGTTGGCAATTTTTCCAGTTTATTTGACCATTGTTGACAATTTTTCCGGTTTATTTGACCATTGTTGGTTTTTCTACATTTTTCCCTTCGCTTTTGTTTTTCTCTTTTTTATTTGTTCATTGTTTTCTTCGATTTCTATTTACAGACGATCAGCGTGCGAGTTTGCTTAATTATACATATCCACGATGTATTAATTATTTACCGGAAACCGAAGAAGACAATGAAACAAACGACTGGATGACACGTAGGTTCCACGAGTATAAAAACCTTCAATCGTTTTTTTTCTCCCCTAATCTATATATTCTGCTCAATGTTTCAGGAATGCAAAATTTAGCCATCTCATGTTCAATTGTTTGTCTTATTCTATTGACCTGCGCTGCTTGTGTCGGTACATTTGCAATTGGGCGGAAACAGACAAGTGCAGTATTGGTCACTGCTGTCATGTATATTTTAGCAGGTAAGGGACCAACCTACCTTTGCTTGTACTTCTCTTGCTCTTTTAAGCTTGGTGGATGGTAAAACGGTTTTCTTGTCTGAAAATTTAATAATAAAATTAGTTTTCGTACAAGTTCTTTTATAATTATGCCAATTGGTCATAAATTTTGTTTATTACTTGACCCAATAGGTGCCAGATTTTAGTTTTAATAATAATAATAATAATAATTTTATTACTCAAAAATAAAATTGAGATGGTGCCCCTCAAAACTAAATTATTTAAATTATTTAGTGACTAAATACTTCAATTTTTACTAAATTATTTAAATTATTTAGTGACTAAATAATTCAATTTTTACTAAATTATTTAAATTATTTAGCAACTAAATAATTCAATTTTCACTGAAATAAATCAATTTTCACTAAAATAATTCAATTTTCACTAAAATAATTCAATTTTCACTAAAATAATTCAATTTTCACTAAAATAATTCAATTTTCACTAAAATAATTCAATTTTCACTAAAATAATTCAATTTTTACTAAAATAATTCAATTTTCACTAAAATAATTCAATTTTCACTAAAATAATTCAATTTTCACTAAAATAATTCAATTTTCACTAAAATAATTCAATTTTCACTAAAATAATTCAATTTTCACTAAAATAATTCAATTTTCACTAAAATAATTCAATTTTCACTAAAATAATTCAATTTTCACTAAAATAATTCAATTTTTACTAAAATAATTCAATTTTCACTAAAATAATTCAATCTTCACTAAAATAATTCAATTTTTACTAAAATAATTCAATTTTTACTAAAATAATTCAATTTTCATTAAAATAATTCAATTTTTATTAAAATAATTCAATTTTCATTAAAATAATTCAATTTTTACTAAAATAATTCAATTTTCATTAAAATAATTCAATTTTCACTAAAATAATTCAATTTTCATTAAAATAATTCAATTTTCACTAAAATAATTCAATTTTCACTTAAACAAATCAATTTTTAATAAAATAATTCAATTCTCACTTAAACAATTCAATCCTAATTTAAAATAATTCAATTCTCACTTAAACAATTCAATCCTAATTTAAAATAATTCAATTCTCACTTAGACAATTCAATCTTTGGTCGTACAAGCCTAAAATTTGAATTCCTGGACAATTCCACACACTCTAAAATCTGGCAACCAAACTTTCTGATAAAATCGTAATCAAATTTTGAAGTTGTCTGAATCCACAACTTAAAACCGCACCAAAAACCCTCCCAAAAATCAAAATTCCAAACCAACTTATTCCTACCAAAAAAAACAACAAACCTTTTTCATAAAACCAATTTTTATTTCCTTCCACAGCTTTATTTTGCTGCTTCACACTATCAATCGTCCACTTCAAGCGAAGATCGGGTCGTGAATGTGGTTCTATTGACCAAATTTTATTACCGCCCGAGTTCCAAGACGCTCATCTCCTCGTCGATGGCTGGTCCTGCAAATTGGGTTGGGGTGGAGTTGCAGTTTGTTTATTAGCGAGTGTTTTATGGTACCTTTTATTCAAAATCATGCGAAATGGACCACTCATCCTCAATTATTAAATCTGCTCAGGAATTTGCATAATCTTTACAGAAAACTACCGACTTAGCGCAGACTAACTACAATCTTTTCCTTTAAAAGAAATAATAAGAATTAAATTAAATTAACTAGAATTTACTTCCAACATCCATTTTTTTAAATATATTATTATTATTATTATAGAAAAAAAAAACAAAGTGACTACACTCATGTCTGAACAAATTATTTTCATGACGCGCTGTGATTGGTTTCGGGGGGTTAAGGGGGGCATTAGGCGCTACGGACGCCGCAAACATCGTGAGTTGCACTTTTAAGCCTAAAAGTGTTTATACCTATGTCAAAAAGTTGTCCTAAAAATAAGCCCCCCTTTAAAAAAAAAGAGGGTAAAAGCTCGAAAATGTGCGTTGAGGAAGCGAACCGACATCAATAGATCTCAACCAATCACAGCGCGTCATTAAAATAATACGTTTATGTCGGACATGAATGTAGATACTGCCAAAAAAAAAAGATGGTAGATTATTTCTTATTGTAATATAAAAACAGGGTTTAAATTTTGTATTCATCAGATCCAAAACTGCTTCCTATGAAATCACATGCGCCTTAGAAAGATCTATTCCAATTACGCTCCCGCCCGTTTGTATAAGTACAATGTGTAAGGAATAGTTGTTTAGCGTTGTTAGGTTTTGTGTGTTTAAATTAATCTTGGATGAAGTAATAGGAATTAAAACAGTGGGCGTAATGACAATACTCGTAATACACCTGCTGTTCCGGGGATAGGGAATATAGAAGTTTCTCAATTTTTTATAAAATTTATAAAAAATTATCTGGAAAATTGTTTTATGAAATTTTATCAACAATTAATTATTATTTGTGTGGACGAAATTTATAAAAAAAAAAATTATCTAACTGACTAATTTGGACGAAATTTATTAAAAATTCGTCAAATTTGGACGAAATTTATTAAAAATTCATCAAATTTGGACGAAATTTATCAAAAATTCATCAAATTTGGACGAAATTTATCAAAGATTTATCAAATTTGGACGAAAATTATCGAAAATTCATCAAATATTCCGTAAATTATCCAAAATTCATCAAATATTCCGTAAATTTATCAAAAATTCATCAAATATTATGTAAATTTATCAAAAATTCATCAAATATTACGTAAATTTATCAAAAATTCATCAAATATTACGTAAATTTATCAAATTTTACGGAAATTCATCAGAAATTCATCAAAAATAATTTTAGAGGCCAACATTCACCAATTAGTCCTTACGCCATTGCATTCATATTTTCGAATTATTTCATACTTTCAAACCTCTTTGATAGCAAAATCTTTTAGTATTAAACAATACGGTATTTCTCGAAACACATTTTCATTTATTTCACCAAAATTTAATCCAATTTCTTAATTTTTAAAATCAAACCCTCAAAAATAATAACAAACTCAACACTAAAACCCATCAACAAATCAAAAATCCCTAATTAACATCGAGAAATACCGTATTCATTACCAAAACATCCATCTACCTAACAATATCCTCGTAATGCCTTACACCAATAACTACAGTACAAATTCCATCCTATACTTTTTAAAGCACTTTTCCTCTTTTTTCATAGACAAACAATGTAAATAAAAATCCAAAAATAATTATAAAAAATCGCGAATAAAAATTACAATCTACGCATCACGTGTCATTTAATCGACGAGCGAATACAGCAACGATATTTCTTTCGCAACAATATCGTCGGAAACCCACGGAGTTTCCAGAATAATCGGCATGTTATTAAACCTCAAGTCATTCATAAATCTTTTAAATCCTTTCAATCCAATCAATCCTTTGCCGATGTTTTCATGTCGGTCCAAATGCGACCCAACTTTACCTTAAAAAATAATTCATCTTTTTATTTTATCTTTTTTATTTCCAATCTTTTACCTTTGGAATCGTTGAAATGAACTCCTTTTAGGTACTGGAATCCAATTATGCTATCAAAGTCCGACATCATTGATTGATAACCCTCGTTGGACGCTAAATCGTAACCTGAAAAATAGAAATTTTAAATTTATAAATAAATAAATTTATAAATAAATAAATAAATAAATAAATAAATAAATAAATAAATAAATGAACAAATAAATAAATACCGGCGGCAAAAGCATGGCAGGTGTCGAGACAAACACCGATTCGTGATTTGTCTTTGACTAAATCGATGATGGCTTTTAATTCGTTGAAGTCGCCGCCGATGGTGTTTCCTTGGCGACACATATTTTCGATGACTGTGAAATTTAATCGGTAGAGATTAATTTTGATTTTTGGTTTTTGTTATTTGCAGGACGGATTACCTGTAGTTGCACTTTTTGTTTTTGAATGAGCTATGTTTATGCTTTCTGCGATTTTTTCAATGCATTCCTCTTTTGTTATTTCACCGCAAGATGAACCTGAAATTGTTTGTTTAGTTAAGAAAAGAATATTTTCCTGTATAAATTTACATGTTTGTCTAAAAATGTGCATTTTGTTATTTAAAAATTGGCACTTTTGCCTAAAAATTGTGTTTTTGGATCTAAAAATTGTGTTTTTACACCTAAAAATTGTGTTTTTAGACCTAAAAATTGTGTTTTTAGACCTAAAATTTGTGTTTTTAGACCTAAAAATTGTGTTTTTAGACCTAAAAATTGTGTTTTTAGACCTAAAAATTGTGTTTTTAGACCTAAAAATTGTGTTTTTAGACCTAAAATTTGTGTTTTTAGACCTAAAAATTGTGTTTTTAGACCTAAAATTTGTGTTTTTAGACCTAAAATTTGTGTTTTAGACCTAAAAATTGTGTTTTTAGACCTTAAAATTGTGTTTTTGGATCTGAAATTGTGTTTTTGGATCTGAAAATTGTGTTTTTGGATCTAACAATTCACATTTCTGCCTAAAAAATGTATTTTTGTGTCTAAACATTCATATTTTTGCCTAAAAATTCGATTTTTATGTCTAACAAGTCACACTTTTGCCTAAAAAATGCATTTTTGTGTCTAAAAGTTCACATTTTTGCCTTAAAATTCTATTTTTACGTCTAACAATTCAAACTTTTGCCTAAAAAATGCATTTTTAAATCTAAAAATTGTCTATCCACATCCCACCACTACTATTTCCCCAAAAATTCAAATCAAAAGCCAAATTATACCCGGATGAAAATTATACAACGTCAATCCTAATCGTTCACATCTCAACAGCTCATCAACCAACGCATCACGACTTTTCAACAGTGTTTCCTCCTTCGGTGCCCCACAATTCAGCAAATACGACCCATGAGGCAAAATAAAACTCGCCGAAAAATCTAAAAAAAATAAAATCACAAAATCACAAAAAAATCACAAAAAAAAAAAAATAAATAAAAAATCAACACTTTCGACCGACCATTTTCAACACAAGCTTTCTTGAACATATCAACAGCTTTATCTTCCATAGGTTTACATTTCCACTGCCTTTGCGACCTCAAAAACAATCCAAATGCTTTGGCGCCCATCTTCACCGCGTCGTGCACGGAATTCTCCAACCCGCCCGCGATCGACGTGTGCGCGCCCACGAATTTCTCGCCCAATTTCAGCGGTTTTTCGACTCTCGACACACCGAAACCGACCTCAGATTTTATTTCTGTCATTTTTTTCCCTTTTCGTTGCTTTTTCGACGCTTTTTCAGTCACGACTTCCGGTTGCGATTTCGTGTCTTCAAATTCGATCGTTTTTCGTTTTTTCTCAATCGTTTCTTTCTTCGGTTTCGGACTTGTGTTGATTTGCACTAACTTCGAGTGGCTTCGTAACGTTCTCGCAGCCATCGTAAAACTCTTGTTAATTAATACGACGGTGAATAAATTTCCTGCGATCGGGCACAAGTGTTCCCGCGTGTTCAGTGGATCTTGCTCTGGATCAAGCTGGAACCTCTGGAGCATATATCACGTGACTAAATGCCACCGGACTAATTTTAACCAAATAAAAGCCAAAATTAACACTAAAAAAAGTGTTTCTATACAAATAAACAAATTAATTTATAGATATATACTGGTTTATTAGTAAAAAAAAAAACGAGGATAAAATAAAATCTCTTCAAATGAAACGTTTATTCAAATCACCACCAGATGGCGGTAGCTTATAATCAGGGAGTGATAAAACGTGGATTTATTTTCCCGGCAAAATGAAATGAAACAAAAACCTTTAAACTGAAAGGCATTTATTTTTATGAAATAATACAAAACGTAATGTTATTCCTCAACCGCCATTGATCGTATATAATCTTCAACTTTAGGCTTAATGTTTTCGTAATAACAACTCCGAGATAACTACAAAAATAAAATAAAATCATCACAAAATTGAACCTAATTATTTCAATTTCACCTTTTCAAACAACTCTATAACGCAATCCTTCTTCACGGAACTCGAGTCCTTCATTAACTGATGCAAAAGCTTGGAAATAAACCCCAAAACTGCTCTATTGGCCACCGGAAATTCCAAAAACTAAAAATTAAATTAAATAAATAAATAACGTCTAAAACACAAATTACGACAATTCCAACTACCAAATATAGCAATCTCTTCAATTCGGCGTTCTGGGGCCCCATAAAGGCCCCCAATTGCGATTCAAACAACACCCCGATCCACAATTGACTCATTAAATGTGATCCTGCAAAGAAAAATTGATTGAATAAATTTAAAATCGATAAAATCACATTTTTTACCCAAATCCGCATTAAAAGTGAGCGCGAATGTCAGTAAATGGATAATACATTGTAGCACAGTTTCCTTAATGACTCCATTCACTTTCAATGCAACGTTTTGTAGATAAATGTGGAGAAGTCGAAGAGAATTGTATTGGTTTAGATTATCGAGCAAAGCTTCGGTGTTCAAAATGGCCGATTTGAATGAAGTTTCGAGTAGCGAGTGCGTGAGAATCACACCAGAATGCAGCACTTCGATGTGCCCGGATGTGAATATCGTTTTTAGTTGCCCGAAATCTAACTTGAGGCAGGAATTGACCTGGAAAAATGTGAGTCAAATGTTGTTTGGTTTTGTTTGGTTTGTGGCGTGAAAATAATTTAACTTGGGTTTTGAATTCAAATTGGTAGCGGATTAGCTGTGCCAGTAGATTAAGCGCTAGAGGTTGGATTGATGGGTTTTTTGGTTTGAAACAGGTTTTGTGAAGGTGGTCCATTAGTTTCGGTTGCGATGTAACCATTGTTAGCACTGAAATGTGGAAACAATGAGCATTAGAGTGGGAGAAGTATATGACGAGGTGGAGTGGAAATGATCAATTTTTACATGAAAATCATCAAAAATTATCATTTTTTACATAAAAATCATCGAAAATGATCATTTTTTACATGAAAATCATCGAAAATTATCATTTTTTACATGAAAATCATCGAAAATCATCATTTTTTACATTGAAAATCATAGCAAATCATCGAAAATCATCATTTTTTGCACGAAAATCATCGAAAATCATCATTTTTTACATGAAAATCATCGAAAAGCATCATTTTTTACATGAAAATCATAGAAAATCATCATTTTTTACATGAAAATCATAGCAAATCATCGAAAATCATCATTTTTTGCACGAAAATCATCGAAAATCATCATTTTTTACATGAAAATCATCGAAAAGCATCATTATTTACATGAAAATCATAGAAAATCATCATTTTTTACATGAAAATCATTATTTTTTACATGAAAATCATCGAAAATCATCATTTTTTACACGAAAATCATCGAAAATTATCATTTTTTACACGAAAATCATCGAAAATCATCATTTTTTTACCTTTATTGTCCCCATTTTCGCAACAAATTGTCAGCACGTTGTTCAAATAATGATGGCTCGTCATTATTAAATCGCAACTCGAAACATCCGGCAAAATACTGCACACTACATAAATTGAAATCAGCATTTCTCACGTATGTACATAAACTTTTTACTTCCTACCATTTTTCGATATCTTCAACGCCGATAACTCGATGACTGATGCATCCAAATGAACCAGAATTTTCAAGATTGTCGATAAAATATTTTCTAGAAAAAAAAATTCATAAATCCCAAAAAAATCTCAAAAAATCCAAACAAATTTACCCGTATTTTGGTTCATTTTTCGCCCGCTTGCTTCCTCGCACGCCTCGCAAAACTTTCTAACCACCGCCGCCCGTGTTTTACACTGCAAATCGGCATCCATGTTGGAAATCAAATCGCCCAACATGGACCAGACGGGGACGGAAACGTCCAACGAATTGAGCAAATCCAGAAAAATGGACATGACGAAATCGTTGTGGCAAACCAACAATGTCTTCAATGTCGATAATTCGCATTTTTCTGAATTCTCCAGCCACTGACTAAGCTGCAATCGTCAAATTATCAAAAATAATAATTTTGAATTTTTTAAATAAAATTAAATTTTTTTTTTACCATTGGGGCGCCCAAAATATTCGCCATTTTGGGGTCAGTGAAAATCCACTTGAGTAGTGAGTCGTGGTGGGTGCAGAGAACATTTAAAGGGAGAAAATAAGATTGAAATAGTTGAGAGAAAATGACGATTACTGAAAAATAAAAATAATTTAATTTAAATTAATTATTGTGTATGTTGGAATTGAATAGGGAACTTTCAGTTGAGTTACATTTTTACTCACCAGGGTGGCGCTAGTGTGCTAACAGCAGAAACAATCAACAGACGATACAGTCATAGAGATTACATACCGTACTGCCTTGAATAAGGGCCGGGCGTAATTAAGCGCCGGCTCTCGATTAAGCGCCGGCCAACCAACAGCCGAAAAGCCAATAAGCGCCGGCCCCGAATAAACGCCGGGCTTGTTTAAACGCCGGGTTTACTGAAAATATGTGATTTACGTATGAATAACGTTTTCAGGGCATGAAATTAGCAAAAAAATTGATGCTGCTACAATTGTTGGCACTTCTAATGCAGGTGCCATCTCAGTTTGTGATGGTTTGCTCGATAAATGGAACTAGTAAGATGTTTTATAACATCTTACTAGTAATAATATTAAATACAAATAAAAATTTGTTTAACAAAATTTATTTTTAACTTTTTTTTTGGTTAGACGCCTGGCTTGAATAATCGCCTGGCTTTGAATAAGCGCCTGGCTGGCGAGTCGGAAAAAAATAAACGTCCGGGCGTTTTTTCAAGGCAGTACGGTAAATCCATTTATTTTTTTGTGGTCTGACTGTGTTTATGAATCTAAATTGTCCCGCACAAAAATGAAGTAACTTTTGCTAGCAAAATTATTGGGTAAATTATGGCATAATGTTATTTTGCAATGGTTTTTTTCGTAGAAGGGGGCAACCATTGTTACGCTCACGTGATCTTATCACCTGACCTCATTTTTCCAAAGGTCTATTAGGACTATCGTCTGTTTCTGCTGTTGGCACTCTAGCGCTGTAGTGGCAGGTGGCAGAACTACCGAATGTTCCCCATTGGTGATTGGACATTTTGTCGACACTGCCTTTCCGGGCCTTTGGGACCAACAACGGTATCGGTATCGGCAATAGTGCAAAATATCGATATCGGTCAAAGTCTAAATTTAAGTAAAACGAGGTTAAGGAGTTCTAGGGGGGGCGCCACCCTTGTCAGGAAAAAAAACCTCAAACGGCTAGGTGGAAAAAGGCGTCGACAAAATGTACCTTGTTCGTTGAATTACCGGGTTTTAAAAGTCGGCTTTTCTGTATGTCGTTAGTGTTAGCTTTTTCGCATGAAATCTGTTACAAAATGTACGGAATGTTTGAAACAAATTGTGCAATGTGAATTGCAATGCGGTTGGACACTGGTGTGATGCACAAAGAAGGATATTTGTTTAATATTTTAGTTTTTGGCCATTAAAATGGAATTTGTGGCTATTAAGAGTTGAAAATTGGATTTCAGGCGTAAAAAAGTAAATTTTGGCCGATAAAAATATGTGTACCGTACTGCCTTGAACAATGGCCGGGCGCAATTAAACTCCGGTTCTTGATTAAGCGCCTAGCAACCGCCAGCCGAAAAACCAATAAGCGCCTGCCTCAAATAAACGCCGGGTTAACCGGAAAATACTTTAAAAACGGTTATTAAAAACGGTTTTTAGTAGCCTTTTGGAGGAAACTTCGACGGACGAAACCTCAACAAACGAAACGTTCGGAGTCAGCAACTTTTTTTTTGGATAGAGGCCTGGCTTAAATAATCGCCTGGTTTTGAATAAGCGCCTGGCGGGCGAGTCGAAAAAAAAATTAAACGCCCGGGCCATTGTTCAAGGCAGTACGGTATGCATCTTTTTGCTGCAAATGAACTTGAAAAGGGCGATCTTCCATGTATAAAAAGCATTTTTGCAATTTTTGCGCAGACAGTCAGTGTCCAGCCCCAGCAAATTGTCGATATGAAACTAAACTGCAAATAAAAATAATAAATGTTTGTGAGTAAAGTGTGGAATGTGATCCAGGTTTGGACAATTCTGTATGTAATTCGAAAGGATTTCCAATAAAATGCTCGGTTTGACGACATCCCTGCAAAATAAATTTAAAAAACAATGAGAAATGAAAAGATATATATAGATCAAATGTGGATTACCATTTGGAATGCAATTTAATAAAATATAGAATAGCCAATACTGTCGATTGCACGACCGTCAATTTATTATCTGCGGCCCAGAGAGGGTTGTGGAAATTAAGCAAATTCGCGGTGCACTCATCCAAATTTCCTACAAATATGCATATATCGTATTTTCTCGAGCAAGAGCCGCGGCTCTTATTCAAAACGGGCATCCTGAGCCGCGGCTCTTATTACAATTGTTTACCATATTTTGATTAAAAGTTCAATTTTTTCTTTGAAATTTCAATTTTTTCTTTGAAATTTCAATTTTTTCTTTGAATTTCAATTTTTTCTTTGAAATTTCAATTTTTTTCTTTGAGATTTCAATTTTTTCTTTGAAATTTCAATTTTTTCTTAGAAATTTCAATTTTTTCTTTGAAATTTCAATTTTTTCTTGGAAATTTCAATTTTTTCTTGGAAATTTCAATTTTTTCTTTGAAATTTCAATTTTTTCTTTGAAATTTCAATTTTTTCTTTGAAATTTCAATTTTTTCTTGAAAATTTCAATTTTTTCTTGGAAATTTCAATTTTTTCTTGGAAATTTCATTTTTTCTTTGAAATTTCAATTTTTTCTTTGAAATTTCAATTTTTTCTTTGAGATTTCAATTTTTTCTTTGAAATTTCAATTTTTTCTTTGAAATTTCAATTTTTTCTTTGAAATTTCAATTTTTTCTTGGAAAGTTCAATTTTTTCTTGGAAATTTCAATTTCTTCTTGGAAATTTCAATTTTTTCTTGGAAATTTCAATTTTTTCTTGGAAATTTCAATTTTTTCTTGGAAATTTCAATTTTTTCTTGGAAATTTCACCTTTTTCGTTAAAATTTCAATTTTTTTATTGAAATTTCAATTTTTTCTTTGAAATTTCAATTTTTTTCATTAAAATTTCACTTTTTTCGTTAAAATTTCAATTTTTTTATTGAAATTTTAATTTTTTTCATTAAAATTTCACTTTTTTCGTTAAAATTTCAATTTTTTCATTGAAATTTCAATTTTTTTCATTGAAATTTCACTTTTTTCATTAAAATTTTAATATTACCATTCAAGCTACTTAGATCAAAAACTGGTATGACTCCTTCCGTCCCGTTGAAATTATACGTTAAATTTGTCAGAATTACACTCAGTAGATGATCGCAGTTGTTCTTCAATTCACGCACATCTTCATCTCTATTCAATTGTAAAAGTAAAAAAAAATTTATCAAATAAATAACAGAAGAATCAATAGGTGCATTCAGTTTGTGTTTATGTTGTTTTTGACGTTTAAACAGACTGAATACAGAGTAGACACCAAAAACCGCAAAAACAACGCTGGAGTTGTTTTCCAAGTGGTTTATCTCCGCTTTTAGTTTTTACAACCAAATTCAAAATGGCTGCCACTGAAAACAACCCAAAATCACACAACAACAACAAAATCACTTTTCAATCCCCTGATATCGTTTAAGGTTCCAAATCCACTTAAGAAAATCCAACTTGCACAGAGAAATGAAATATTCTTGCAATTTTTTCGGAGACAATTCTTCCAATTTGATTAAACATTGAACAACGACAACATACGATCTTAAACTCTTCAAAACCTCCGAACACTTCTACAAAATAGCAATAATAATAATAATAATTACATTTTAGCAAACAAATTCCTCAAAACCGCCACAAACATACAAATAACACTGGAATGTAGATATCATACAACACTTCTAAAATGGTGGCAATAAATTTGTCGACTTGACAACTACGGTGTTTTATTTCGCTGTTTTTCTCAAAGATCTCTTGGGGTGGCTTGAAACTTTCCTCAAAGCACGAGGGGTCTGAAACGCACTCTCGGAGCAATCTATTGAGATAATTAATAATCAATAATAATTATAATAGTTATAATTAATAATTAATTGATTAAAATCGCAAATATCTCGAGAACGAAAGCTCAGATCGTCAAAAACTAAACACCAAACGAAAGAGCGGAAAAAACTGCACTAGAAACGTTAATTAAACAACACTGCCCACAGCTAATGATTAATGTATATTTAATTTGATTTATTTAACTTACGAAATTGCGGCGTTGATGACGGATAATTTTGTTGCGAGGAGTTGTTCGGGTAATTCAATTTCGGGGTGTAATTGTTTGTTCATTTTGCGCATTGAAATTGCACGCGGTATGAATAAATCGGGCACATTTTTGCTCAGATCAGAGATGACGTTTTGAATATTACGAAAAGGGACTGGAAGATGCATGTATTCTCTCCTGAATGAAAAAAAAAGTTTTCATTTTTAACTCTGGATTGATTCATTAAGCAGAGCCGGCTTGTGGGTCTTGTAAAAAAATATTTTTTTTTGCAAATTTTTTTTTAACCAAAAAGTTCATTTGTAAAGCAGATTGTTTCTAAAAAGAGTATTTCTGCACATAAAAATGTCTAAAAATGCATTGATTTGTCTAAAAATGTATAAAAAATGCATTGATTTGTCTAAAAATGTATAAAAAATGCATTTATTTGCCTAAAAATCAATAAAAAATGCATTTATTTGTCCAAAAATGCATTTATTTGTCCAAAAATGCATTTATTTGTCCAAAAATGCATTTATTTGTCTAAGCATGTATAAAAAATGCATTTATTTGCCTAAAAATGTATAAAAAATGCATTTATTTGCCTAAAAATGTATAAAAAATGCATTTATTTGTCCAAAAATGCATTTATTTGTCTAAGCATGTATAAAAAATGCATTTATTTGCCTAAAAATGTATAAAAAATGCATTTATTTGCCTAAAAATGTATAAAAAAATGCATTTATTTGTCCAAAAATGTATAAAAAATGCATTTATTTGTCCAAAAATGCATTTATTTGCCTAAAAATGTATAAAAAAATGCATTTATTTGTCCAAAAATGTATAAAAAATGCATTTATTTGTCCAAAAATGCATTTATTTGCCTAAAAATGTATAAAAAATGCATTTATTTGCCTAAAAATGTATAAAAAATGCATTTATTTGCCTAAAAAAGTGCCTAAAAATTTTTGTCGTTATTAAACCTATTACTTTGTCTCCTAATTTAATGGTAAATGGGCCCCACACATGTTCTTTGCACTTGGTCGCGAAGCCTTCCAAGCCGGCCTCGCCATCAAACCATATCAAACATTTTTTGCATAGCAAAAGGTTGTTGTCACAAAGTCATTACCTTAAAAAGAATTGAAATGCGCGAGTTGCTTCTAATGAAATGTTCCTGTAACAGCTATTTATTCCACGGCTTAGTACAGAAATAGTCTTTTGGACAGAATGACTATTGCTGAATAATGTGACTTCACTTAAATTCCTTAAAAAAATTATAAAAAAAATATATAAAAAACCTAAAAAAAATTCCAAATTTATTAAAAATCACTTTGAAAAAATATCCGTCAACACTGCTAACCCAATGGGCAAAACCGCGATGCTATTAACATCGAATAATTGGTCAACGCATCTAAGAATTGGATCGATCCCAAAAATCACGTGACAATTGATGAAAAAATGTGGATGATTACAAAATTTGGCGATGCAATGAAAAACCAATCTGGAAATTGATCAAATTAATCGATTTACTGATTTTTTATTGATTTTTTAAAATTTTACTCGATTAATTTGATGTTTTGCGTGGCGAGTTTGTCGAATAATATCTCGGCGACGTCGCTTTGCATTATTAGATCGGCTTTCGCGGTATCAAACGTTTGGTGGCTCATGGCCAAGAGGAGGGTCTGGCAGCATTCGATTTGGAGTTGGGTGTCTTTGCGGAGTAGTGTCTTCTTCACGAGTAGTGGGAAAGTGGCGCCCTCGTATTTCGTTTGGAAAAGGTGTGCGAGTTGGCGGTGTTCTGCGATTAGTGTTTTCAGCAGAGCTGGAAGGAAATTTTGAATTTTTGTTAATTTAAGTTGGAGTTTCGATTGGAATGTGTGTTTTGGATGGTTTGTAGGGGGATTGTGAGGTGTTGGATGGCGAGATTTGTAAATCAGTGTAGGTCAGTGGAGCAGTGGGAGATTTTGGAAATGATTTGAAAAATAAACTCGAAAATGTAGTCGGTAAAGGGAAAGTTAGCGAAGAATCAGTGTCAATCAACTAAAGATCAATGGAAATCACACTGAAATCAATAAATATCCACGGAAATCAATAAAAATCCACAGAAAATCAGTATGAATCCACTGCAAATCAGTATGAATCCACTGAAAATCAGTATAAATCCACTGAAAATCTGTAAAAATCCACTGAAGATCTGTATAATAAATACTGTATTTCAATGAAATCAGTGAAAATCAAGAATATTTCAATGAAATCAGTGAAAATCAAGAATATTTCAATGAAATCAGTGAAAATCAAGAATATTTCAATGAAATCAGTGAAAATCAAGAATATTTCAATGAAATCAATGAAAATTATTAATATATCAATGAAATCAGTGAAAATCAGAAATATCTCAAATGAAATCAGAGAAAATCGGGAATAATTCAATGAAATCAGTGAAAATCAATTGAAATCAGTAAAAATCAATTGAAATCAGTAAAAATCAATTGAAATCAGTAAAAAATCAACTAGAATAGATTGAAATCAGTAAAAAATCAACTAGAATCGATTGAAATCAGTAAAAAACCAACTAGAATCGATTAAAATCAGTAAAAAATCAACTAGAATCGATTGGAATCTTTAAAAATCAATTGGTAGCATCAATTGGAATCATTAAAAATCAATTGGTAGCATTAAAAATCAATTTGAATCTTTAAAAATCAATTGGAATCATTAAAAAGCAATTGGAATCTTTAAAAATCAATTGGAATCATTAAAAATCAATTGGAATCATTAAAAATCAATTCAAATGTCAGTGACAATCCACTAAAACTAATGTAAATCCATCAAAATCAGTGAAAAATCAATGTAAATCTCTATAATCTCACCGATTCAACAATCTGATTCAATGTGACACTATTTGATTTATTCACACAATCCGAGTTTATTCCAAATCAAAATCCACGAATTGAATTCCGGCATTCCAGGCCCGCATCAAACTCCCACGTCGCAACAAACAAAACAAATCCCTCATTCCACAACACCACTTCCTTCCGCTATGACTACACCGTACACCCTTACCCAAAGCATCGCGCAGCAAACTCTCATCGTCATCCTCTTTCAAAACCTTAACCAATCCTTCCACCAACGAAAACTTCACGTCACAACTCAATAAACCCAAATCCTTCCTACAAATCTGTGTGAAAAATCGCAAAACTCCTTTCTTAACTCCTTCGTCCGGATAGCTCAAGCCCGACGAAATATCTTCAAATTTATTTTCTAAATTAAAAAAAAAATTAAAATTAAAATTAAAATTAAAATTAAAAAAAAAAATTAAAATTAAAATTAAAATTAAAATTAAAAAAAAATTAAAAATTAAAATCTTCTAATTGTCCGCGGGCCTCTATTACAGCGCGGGCATCCAGTGATTTCTTTTTGCAAATAGTGCACAGGTGCGCAATTAGAAGATATATACGGGAAAGAATAATTAAATTTCATTCTCAAAATTAAATTATATTAAAATTAAAAATAAAAATCGGAAACAGTTGAACCTCGTTATAACGAAACGCGATATAACAAATTTCTCGTTATAACGAATCCTTAAAAATGGTTTGGTTGGTCATAGAAAACCATGTTAAAAAAATTTGATGTAACGAACTTTCATTATAACGATCCGATTTCTCGGGTTCCTTGCGATTCGTTATAACGAGGCTCGACTGTATCTTCTAATTGTCCACGGGCCTCTATTACTGTGCCGGCATCCAAAGAAATTTTTTTTGCAAATAGTGCACGGGTGCGCAATTAGAAGATGTATACGGTAAAGAATAAATAAAATTTCATTCTAAAAACCAAATTATATTAAAATTAAAAATTAAAAAATCGTATACAGTTGAACCTCGTTATAACGAAACGCGATATAACGAATTTCTCGTTATAACGAATGATTAAAAAAATGGTTTGGTTGGTCACAGAACACCATGTTAAAAAATTTGATTTTAGGAACTTTCGTTATAACTAGCCAATTTCTCGGGTCCCTTGCGATTCGTTATAACGAGGCTCGACGTGCAAGAAAATCCAAAGAAAATTTATTTTTTTGCAAATAGTGCACGGGTGCGCAATTAGAAGATATACAGTTGAGAATATTTTTTTATTTCTCTCTATTTTTATTTTTATTTTTATATATTTTTATATTTTTATTTTTCAGCTTACCGCATTTTGTAATGAAATCCGGAACCAAAAAAGGAAATTTATTCAGCAAATTTGCAGCCAAGTTTACAAATGGTAAATAATGTTGGAAATGATAATTAGCAGACAGCTGTTGGGAATAAAAGGTAAAAGTTTGTTTGCATTAAGTATTCAAATTAAGTGCGTGACTAAAACTCAAGATTCCTGCACGAGGAATCACTTGTAGTTACTTTTCTGCTATTTATACTGAAAGTGAATTTAGGTATTGGAGAATTTTTTTCTTCTTTTTTTTTTTTCTTTTTTTTCTTTTTCTTTCTATATGTTTCCTTGCAGTTTATTTTTAGCGTGCAAGCTGGCAGTATAGGAAGCTTTAAGCGATGTGTTTGGCCATATTTGAACATCGCCACTGATACCATAAATATCCATGAAATTCTCACTTCATGTCGCCTGCTCGCCTCGTAAATTCTTCCGTTCGTTTTTTCTACAATTTCTCTGGAAAATTGCACTCGCTTTTGGATTTTTGCATTGGAATTTGGACCGAAAAGAAAAAATTCTAAAATTTCAATTTTTACTGAAATTTTAGACGGGTTGTGCATCTAAAAAGATGGATCATGCGTTTTTAGACATAGTTATGCCATTTTTAGACTGATTTAGTCATTTTTCAGATAAATTTAAACATTTTAAAAAAAATTTAGACGATTTAAAAAAAAATTTAGTCATTCTTTAAATTTTTTTAAGCCATTTTTGAACAAGTTTTAGTCATTTTTGAACAAATTTAGTCATTTTTGAGGTCAATTATGCAATTTTTGTACGATTTATACAATTTTTCAGTCAAATTAGGCAATTTTTCAGACAAATTATGCATCTTTCAGACAAATTATGCAATTTTTCAGACAAATTATACAATTTTTTAGACAAATTGATGCCATTTTTAGGCAATTAATCCATTTTTTAGATGAATTATGCAATTTATAGACAAATTATGCAATTTATAGACAAATTATGTAATTTCTAAGATAAATTTTGCAACTTTTAAGCCATTTTTAGACAAACTAAGTCATTTCGAGACAAATTTACCTTAAAAATAGCCCAAAAAAATTTTCTAACAAAATCTTTTTCCTTTTAAAATAATGTCCAATCTGTCGACATAGTACATTTCTAATTAATCAAATTAATTCCTTTTTCATCGAAATAAAATCCCTTCCCCAGTCGAAAAGACTTCGTCGAAAAGACCAATTACCTCGGACACAATTTCATTTCAAGACAGAGTTGCATAGAATTTAGTTTGGCCCTTCCCCAATTTCTATATTTGAAGTGTGAGTTTGCTAGAAGGACAAGTAGAGCATCACTCTTGTCTTACTTTCAAGTTCCCTGAGCTTGTGCTCTCACTTGCAGAACCAAACCCTCAAACTGGGTCAATCATCACAATACACATTTAGTAATAATAGCCAAAAATACCCGGCTGCAAATCCGATTCAAAACAACCTCGACCACTTCCGACGCTTCTAAATGCGACAAAATCAAACAAATTCCTGAAAAAAATACCAAATAATAATTAAAAATCATTAAAAATCCATTTAAATCATCTTTTTTGACCTTCTGAAGCGAGATTTGACAGATAAATGTCTTCGTGGTTGATTAAATCTGCAAAAAAGATGGATTTTTCACTTAAAAAATTTCAATTTGGCTCGAAAAAATCCGTTTTTCTCACTTAAAAATGCTGTTATTATCTTCGTGATCTCGTGGGGCGATATTTGGAGTTTGGATAGGATGTTTGAGCGGTTGGATTTGAATATTTCGAGTAAATTGTTCATGAAATAATGTTTTTTTACACTGGGTTGCGAAATATCGGCGCATAGATCGATCATGCAAGCCAAACATCTTTGCTGGTTGTTCTCGGTAATTGTTAGGTTTGGTGGGTGATCCATATGATAGGATCCGAACATCAAATCAATCTTTAAATCCATTTCTTATTTCAAATTTGAAACGGCAAATTCGGTTCAAGCAGACGGCATCTTGGTTCAAGGTCGGGCGCCAACTGGTGGCGATTGCGGGAGACAAATTAATGGCGCTGTGACTCCAAACGGGGCCTAAAATGCTTCTAATGATAAAAACTGAAATAAAAGTGCATTTATTCGCCTAAAATTGTCAAAAGAAATTATCTTAAGGTGTTAGATTTTCGCTGCTAATTCCTATAGCTTTATCTGAATAAATCTTATGGCCTTTAAAATAGGTTGAGCCTATTAAACTGAGAATAGACCTCTGCTGACTTACAACAGATGTGTTTTAAAAAAAAATGTTTTGTACCATTTATAGACAGCAAACTGAGCCTAGAATTACATTATATCAGAGTTTTACGATGTAAATTGCAGCCTAAAACCAAATTTTTACCAAAAAACCAACCAAATCGCACAAAAATCGAAATTTATTTCCAAAAACCCAACAAAATGGCGTAAAAATCCACCGATCTTCCCCAATATTAAAGGGAATATTTCCCTCATTTCACTCGCACGGAGATTAATCTACTTGCAGATTAAGGGTGTACGGAGTATTCAAAATTCACCCGCTGCAATTGGCCATCTCGTATCACGTGCTGTTATTTTTAGTACCAGCATCCCTGATCATTTTGCAGCATCAGTTCAGTCTCATTATAGTCAATGGGAGGGAGTGAAGCAGCAAGGGAGATTCCAACCACTCATTCATCTCAGCGCCCATATAAGGACGGAGACAACTAGTGACACCTACTAGCACCATCCTTTAAATAAAGTTCAAACTAAACAACACGAAAAAAAAAATTCCCAACAAACACGCCTTCCCATTGGCCGTTGCATTTGGCTGCGAGAAAACCAGCCAATCGCGAGCCGCTTTACGAATTTATTTGGCAGGTTTAGCAGACGATACTATTTCGAGAGTTTATAAGAAGGAAGTGTGCTTGGCTCTCTTTTCAGAACAGCTTCTGGAACGTAAGTCAAGCATTGTGTGTTTTTTTGCTTTGTGTGTGTGTGGAATACCCAGAGTTTAGAGGAACCTCGTGGATTACTTGAATTCGAGTTTGGATATTCAGGATACAGGGCTGAGTATACGAAATTGTCGGGGGAATTCATTAACGGATACAAAATTTAGTTTTGCATTATTTTAGACCCTGGTTTGAGGGTTGGGATGCATTTTAGGAAGTGGGCTTCACTGCGGGGTGTGTGTGCGTGATTGTATGCTTACGTTTTCTTTTTGTTTGTAGTTACGGGCTGTTCTGCTGTGCTGGTCTGGTTTGTGTCGAAGAAAGTGTGTCTTATTCCTGTTGATTTGCAAATTCGTGAGAAAAATCTTTGAAGATGGCTGAGGATCCCGATCCGACCGAATATTTGTTCATTTCGTTGGAACAAAAACGAATTGATCAAACGAGGCCTTACGATGGCAAGAAAGCGTGCTGGATTCCCGATGAGAAGGAAGGGTTCATCCTCGGTGAGATTAAAAGCACCAAAGGGGAAATGACGACCGTTGATATACCAGGAGAGGGCGTAAGTTTTTGTTTTTTGATTTGTTTTGTTTGATTTGATGGAATTAGGGTTGTCGGGGGTGTTGTGGGGGTGTGGGGTTGTTTTTGATTGGTGCGGGATTGGTTTTTAGTTGAATGGGTGTGGTGTAGGTTTTAAATGGGTTGAAATTAGGGAATTTGGGGAATTTGGAAGGAGGGATTGGAGTTTGTGGTGGAAAATTGAATTTTTGTAGGGGGTTTAATTTTTTGTGGGTGGGTTGAAGTTTAGCTGGAAATTAAATGTTTTGAGTTAAAAAGTGAATATTTTAAGGATTAAATTTAATGAATTAAGGAAAGTGATTTTAAGTGCAAACTGAAAATCTGAAGTAAAATTTTAAGTAAATTTTTTTAGTAAAAATTGAAAATAGCACTCAAAAATTGAACACATCATCCAAAAATTGAACCTCTCAGCCAAAAATTAAACACCTCAGCCAAAAATTGAACTTTTCAACTAAAAATTGAATATTTCCACCTAAAGTTCAATATTTCAATCAAAAATTTAAAATTTTAACCGAAAATTCAATATTTCAACCAAGAATTTAATATATTTCAATCAAAAATTCAATATTTCAATCAAAAATAAATTTCAATCAAAAATAAATTTCAATCAAAAATAAATTTCAATCAAAAATTAATTTCAATCAAAAATAAATTTCAATCAAAAATTAATTTCAATCAAAAATTAATTTCAATCAAAAATAAATTTCAATCAAAAATAAATTTCAATCAAAAATAAATTTCAATCAAAAATAAATTTCAATCAAAAATAAATTTCAATCAAAAATAAATTTCAATCAAAAATTCAAAATTTCAATCAAAGATTCAAAATTTCAATCAAAAATTCAAAATTTTAACCAAAAATTTAATTTTTCAACCAAAAATTTAATTCTTCAACCAAAAATTTAATATTTCAGCCAAAAATTTAACATTTCAACCAAAAACTTAATACGGTACTTAAAAACAAATTAAGCAGATATATTGAATTCACATCTAAAATTCATCTACTTCAATCCCTCACATTAAAAGTGAAACCCGGCAACCCTAAACCAAATTTAATAAATTCAAAACAGGCAAACTTCCACCAGGAAATGAAAACCACAATGAAAACACCAATAAATCTAACAAAAATCTCCAAAAAACAAAAAAACTGAACCACTCACTTACTTCCTCGTCTAACATGCAAGTCTAATTAATTTTCAGGAACGAACCATCAAAAAGGACCTGATCCAACAAGTTAACCCTCCAAAATATGAAAAAGCCGAAGATATGTCCGAACTGACATATCTAAACGACGCTAGTGTGTTGCATAATCTTAAACAGAGATATTATAAGAAACTTATATATGTAAGTAGAAAATAATCCATTATTCTTTTCTCCATTTCTTACCAGGAACGGACAGTTAAGAAGGATCTTGTGAATCAAGTGAACCCTCCAAAATACGAGAAATGCGAGGATATGTCTAACTTAACATACTTAAACGATCCTTCTGTCTTACACGTGCTTAAGGAGCGCTATTATTACAAGCTTATCTACGTAAGTAGCGAGCCGCTGCTAATGCAAATCAATAACTAAATAACTTAAATTTAAATTTAAAATTAAGCCTAACTTAAACTACATTTCTTCTTATTACATAAATTGCAGCCAATCTATTAACACGTCTTTGCCTTCAGACACCTAATCCAAGCCTAGCCTTTGTCTTCAGACACCTAATTTAAGCCTAGCCTTTGTCTTCAGACACTTTAAGCCTCGCCTTTGTCTTCAGACACCTAATCCAAGCCTAGCCTTTGTCTTCAGACACCTAATTTAAGCCTAGCCTTTGTTTTCAGACACCTAATTTAAGCCTAGCCTTTGTTTTAAGCCTTATAAAGTTAAGCCTAATCCAATTGTTATCCTGTTTCTCCAATTTGTGAGCGATGCTCGGGCGAGAACGTGAGCAATTACTCGCAAATCCTACACAACTGTCCATATCCTGTTTTCAGTGGTGGATTTATGGTCTGGGGAGGCCTGGGGGGGCCCGCGTGGGGCCCCATCTGAGCGCTGTAGTCGTGTCTATAAATCTGCCGCTGTTTGTCGTCATTTATTGTGATTGTTTTTTAGTTTTTTACCCTTTTCAGTCGTTTACCCTCAAAAATTCCTCAGATTACATTCCGATCCATTTTGTCGTTGTTGTTCCCCCACCAAAAACAAAAATCCAAAATGGCTATGCAGTGATTTTTAAAAATAATTTAAAAAAAAAAAATGGCAACTAATCGAGAAATAATTAAAAATGGTCGAGCGGAAATAGCAGTTTGAAATTCATCACCTTGAAAATGCTATTTCTGTTTGTAGGAAAAGTTAAATCAGAGCACGGAGTAATGAAATAATGTTTTTTCCTCATTCCACCGCCGAGAAAGTAAAAAAAAAAAAAAATTAATTATTTTTTCGAGTATTTATTTAAATTTTAATTTTATTTCTAAGTAAAATTAAATTCGTGAGGAATTGCAACATTTTTGCACATATCTTTTTCCTCAGTTATGCAATTTTTTCTCTTTAATTACTTAAACATTTCCTTCTCGGTGCTTGTTACTTTTTTTGAGACTTTTACTTTGGATGTGCAAAGAAATCTATTTTTACCCGACCAGCGCACACTGCCCAACTAAGGCAGTGATTGCTGCACTTCAAGGTGTCTCATTTCTCAGTAGAGTATATTTATTGCAACTTGCATTCCATTAGCAGAGAATACATTGGGTTGAATAATCCCAATGCATTTCATGCAATTATTAAATTAAAAAAAAAAAAAATTAAAATTTTTATTTCAAACAAAGAATGCTGTTGTGTACTCTGTATGAGGAAAATTACTAAATATAACAGTGATTTAAATAGAAAGTTAACAGATAACTATCTGTTTAAAATAAAAAAATTTATTAAAAAAAATAAATTAGTGTTTAATTATGAAATGGAACAATTTTTAGACCTATTCTGGACTTTTCTGCGTGGCCATCAACCCATACAAGCGCTACCCCATCTACACTAACCGTGTAGTTGCGATTTACAGGGGTAGAAGGCGTAATGAAGTGCCACCCCATCTTTTTGCCATCTCTGATGGTGCTTACAATGAAATGTTGACCAGTAAGTCCCATTGATGCTGTTGTTTTGATTGTGATTAACGCTTGTTTCGTTTGAATTCGCAATGCAGACCGAGAAAACCAGTCCATGTTGATCACGTAAGTCTGCGTATAGAAATCGTCCTGTGAAGTATGATCTAAATTTCGATTTATTAAAACAGTGGTGAATCTGGAGCCGGAAAAACTGAGAACACGAAGAAAGTAATTGCGTACTTCGCCAGTGTCGGCGCTTCAACAGACAAGAAAGATAAAGAGAAGGCCGCTGCCGCTGCCAGCAAGAAGGTTAGAAAAGAATAATCTCTACATTAGTTATTGCAAATGTGATTGGCTGAAAGAAATGACATCATTACAAATTTCTCAATCATGATTGGCTTAACGTAATGACATCATTACAAATTTCTCAATCCTGATTGGCTGAAAGAAATGACATCATTACAAATTTCTCAATCTTGATTGGCTGAAAAAAATGACATCATTACAAATTTCTCAATCCTGATTGGCTGAAAGAAATGACATCATTACAAATTTCTAAATCCTGATTGGCTTAAATAGATGACATCATTATAAATGGCTAAAAAATACCATCGACAAACGTTTTTGCCTTTTTTAATGTCAATTTTCATGGAGATCATTTTAAAACCTGTGTTTCTTAGGGTACCTTGGAAGATCAAGTCGTTCAAACCAACCCTGTACTTGAGGCGTTCGGTAACGCCAAAACAGTGCGTAATGACAACTCTTCCCGATTCGTAAGTACAAAATTCTTCTAGTACGATACAGCAAAATTATAATTCTACTAAATCCAGGGTAAATTCATTCGAATCCACTTCGGTCCTTTGGGCAAACTTGCTGGTGCTGACATTGAGACTTGTAAGTTTGATAAAATAAAATAAAATAAAATAAAATAAAATAAAATAACCACACTCTAATTTATTTTCACCTAGACCTATTGGAGAAAGCTCGTGTCATTTCCCAGCAGCCTTTGGAGCGCTCCTACCACATCTTCTACCAAATCATGTCCGGAAACGTAAAGCGACTCAAAGGTAACGTATTGGAATTTGATTTCTCTCTCTCTCCCAATCAACGTGCCGATGAAATGCGATATGAAAAGAACTATAGTTTATTTATATAAGGATTTATTGGTTAAACTTTATCCCCAATCATTGACGATATCTACGAATATCATTCGGTATCGCAAGGGAAAATTGAAATTCCTGGTGTAAATGACGGCGAAGAATTGTTGGCAACGGATGTGAGTTAAAGCCCAACCCCCCACCACCCCTCTACACCCCCAAACCAAGGAACTCTTCGAGTACAACTAGTTGCAATACTAGATATAATGACCCATTAGTATGGTTGAGACAACACAAACATGAAAACTTGGGATAGGAACACTCGAGACGGTGTTTTTAGCATTGAAAAGCCGGCCCGAGCTGGCATATTTAGTGTTTATTATTATTATTGTAAAGGACCGATTGAAACGTGGTCTTTTATATCCTCAACTTTGCATGATTGCTGATTTGCAGAGATGTGCCTTCTCAGCAATGACATCCACGATTACCACTTCGTATCTCAGGGTAAAACTGAAATTCCCGGTGTGGATGATAATGAAGAAATGGGCTTAACTGATGTGAGTACCGTCATTGAGTGCGTTTGCAAATCAAGCATGAAATTGGACTCACAAAGCATCCACAAAACCAAATATCTGTTGTATTTTTTTATACTATCTTTACGTCGCCTCAAATCCATATGTTGTCAGTTTACTCCTGCAATCTGTCTCCTCAAGAGCATGGACCTTCATTTCCAACCAACACCCTTGAGTGATGTTGTCGTTTATAGATCACACACACCTGACCTTTTTTTTACAGTTTGTCGGTGGCGGATTTATGCTATAAAAGTTTACCGATTACTTTTTACTTTTCGATACATCTCGCGAGGGTGGATGGACACCGTTTAGGTTTAGGATGATCCTGATAGAGCCGGATGCACGACACGTTAATAGAAAATGACACAACAAACAGTCCAGGTGTCGCTTTCGGTACTGGGAATGGCATAGCGATAGTGGAATAAGACCTACGATCAGGCCCACCTTTACCATTGGGCTAACTGGGCTGCAGCCCGGGGGCGCCGGACACGGGGGCTCGATGGGCACAAGAGGGCGCCAGGCACAGAAAAGTGCTGGGCAAGAGGCGCCTGAGTTTTATTAGCCCAGGGTGCTGAAAAGTGTAAAGACGACCTACGATGTTTGTTGTGCGGTGGTTCCGATAACTTATCAGGATCACCCCACGATAAGCGTTTTAGGTTGTTTTACCAATGATGCGACTGGTCATCCAACTTAAGTTTGACCCTTTTATAGTCCACTCTTGCACCATTCAGCTCTACCTTCCTGATGGTCCGTTCAGGTGACTACCGGAACAGGAACTTCCCCTAGATTGGGCCATCTGGAAAGTGTGCGCTTAGTTTGCAAATGGCGATGTATCGTTTGCGATACCAAACCAGCCATTTTAGGTATTTGTTATATCGATAATTCGTTATATCGCGATTCGTTATAAAGAGTTTGGACTGTATCGTACGGGAAGACGGTCACAGTTTTAGTTCTGGTAGTTCTGGGACCCAGGGGGTCACTTGCGAATAAATCCGCCGCTGCAGTTTGTTGACTATCTCCGTTGTGTATGTCCGTTTTGTCAAGTCTTAGTAACCGGTACACAAACAGCAGATGAGACTTAAAGGCATAATTTTCGTTCTATCACGTTCAACATTTTTACCATTTCCAGACGTCCTTTTGCTTAGTGATAACATCCGTGACTACCACTTTGTATCTCAGGGCAAGACTAATATCCCTGATGTAGATGATGCGGAGGAATTCCGAATCACCGATGTGAGTCTTGTTCAAATCACAACAAAATGGCTGCTTCGCTTTCTGCTCAGTCAGAACTTGCAGCTTTTAACTGTTAAACAGAAAAATATACGTAAAACTCTTACAGCTTATTTGAAAGCAGAACTATTGCAGCAACAAGGTTTGCTTTGTATGCACTTAAATGCTCAATATAAATTTTTTTCTATTTTTTTTATCTGCAATTGGTACTTGAATAACAACATGCCAAAAGACAATACATAAGCTTATAAATAGCTTAAACAATGTTCAACTGCTTGTGACAACTCTTCAATATCTATCTCCTTTGTTTGTTCCTCCTTCTCCCTTCCCTGTTTGAAAAATGCATGTTGCATGCTCATAATACCTTGTTTATTGCACACCATTTTCAACGATTTGCACATGTGCTAAACTGCTTTCTTTTCCAATGAGTTAGGTTGCCTTTGACGTGTTGGGCTTTGATGAAGAGGAAAAGGACAACATCTACAAATTGACCGCTTGTGTCATGCATTTGGGTGAAATGAAGTTCAAACAAAGACCCCGAGAAGAACAGGCTGAAGCTGATGGCACCCAAGAAGGTGAAAGAGTGGCCCATTTGTGTGGAATGAACGCGGCTGACTTGTACAAGAACTTGCTGAAACCACGCATCAAAGTCGGTAATGAATTCGTCACTCAGGGCAGAAACATGAACCAGGTGAGAAACTCGGACCGCCAAATATTGTTAAATAACTTACCTGACTTAATGTCATTAAAATCACTTTATTAATGTGAGAAATTTTCTTTGGGAAGACGATTAATGCTTGGTTTCTAATGCAGGTCACATACTCAATTGGTGCCTTGTCCAAGGCCATCTTTGACAAAATGTTCAAGTGGCTGGTCAAGCGTGTAAACGAGACTCTGGACACCAAGCAGAAGAGACAGCACTTCATTGGTGTACTGGATATTGCTGGTTTTGAGATCTTTGATGTGAGTTAATTGGTTAAATATAAACACTGCAAATACATTTGCTGTTTTTCAGTGTTTTGATCTTTTGTTTAAATGTTTTTCTTTGTCCACAGCAAGATTTTCCAACCCCAGTTTATTATTTAAGAATGTCTAACCATTTTTATCCACACTTTTATAGTTCAATGGCTTTGAGCAGCTTTGCATCAACTTCACCAATGAGAAGTTGCAACAATTCTTCAACCATCACATGTTTGTGTTGGAGCAGGAAGAGTACAAGAAAGAGGGCATTGATTGGGAGTTTATTGACTTTGGCATGGACTTACAGGCTTGCATTGAATTGATTGAGAAGGTATTGTCTTAAAAGAAAGCAAGTGTTAGCTTCCCCTTCCTACAACCCCCATGTGGTTGTCTACCGGAGTCTTCGGAGCGTAAGGAAGATCAACAGGCAATGCCTTCAAATGCTTTTAAATTGCAAACATTTAAGTATTTTAGAATTGCCAGGTAAAATTTAAGGGATATTTGCATATTCCAATAGATTTTAACCCAATTAATGATTGCTGTGCTGTGCTGTTAACAAAACTTATAAGGTCAAACTATAGCAAAGTCCAAAGATGATTACAAAACAATTGAACATGCCAAACGTTACCCACCATTCCAGTTTATGTCCATTTGAGTTTACAGATCCCTTGTTGTATACTGTTCACCCATCATCACCCACTCTGATGCCAATTAACAGTTTATGACCACCTCTTTGTCTTTTGAGTATTGTAATTAACATTCCTGTTTTTTTTTGTTTTTTCTCTGTTTTATTCCATTCCCATCCCAGTTCAACAGTTTTGAGCAACTTTGCATCAACTTCACAAATGAAAAGTTGCAACAATTTTTTAATCATCATATGTTTGTTTTGGAACAAGAAGAGTACAAAAGAGAAGGAATTGAGTGGGTTTTTATTGACTTTGGTATGGATCTCCAACAGTGTATTGATCTCCTCGAAAAGGTATTTTGTAATGTGTGTTTGTTCTACAATATGGAGTATTTGGTCCACAAAAAGAGTTCCCCAGTAGCACGGATGATCGATTTAACACCGCATCTATGTAAACATATTAAACATCGCATATATCCAGATGCGATGTTAAATCGTTCACAGGGCTGGACTGAGTACAAATTTAGTACCGGGGAATCTGGATGGGTCGGGCCACACCGTGTGTCATGGTGGTTAGTACAGCCGCCATTCAGTACAGTAAGAATCGCGTAGAAAATAAGTCGAATAAGCATATTGAAGTGCGTTTCCACTATCTACGCGATCTCTACGAAGCGAAAGTATTTGACATTAAACACGTAATGGGCAAACTCAACACTGCTGACATACTGACAAAGTGGTTAGCGAGTCCGAGACTTACACAATTATGTGACAACATTTTCGACATGTAAGCTTGTTTGCTAAGAGCGGGTATGTTGGAAATAAGGTTCCCAGCGGGCCACCGGGAAATTCCCGGTAGCCCGCTGGGCCAGTCCAGCACTGCTTGGGAGTTACAAGGCAAATGTGAATGAAAATTCATCCATAGGCCTACAAATACTGGATGGGAAAAAAATATTCCATGTTGTAGTATACAAAGAAACTCGGCATGATATTTTTGCATGTCAATATAAAAGCTTGTGGTAAGTGCTTCAAAGCTGCAAACACAGCTCTGGTAAGTTCTATGTTGGCTGTAAAGTCTTATCCTATGCCCTAACCAGTCCTTTTAAGTTTAGTTATTTGCTGCATTTTTGGAAATTGAAACACTTCTTGTCACTTAAAATCAAATCCAATTTTGTGTCGACCGGACCGGCTTTTCGGTTAAATTCGCGACAAGTCGACATCTTGGAATTGTTTCTCTTTCACTTCAAATTCATTTTCTGCCAAATTCTAGCATCAATCAGCACTATGCTACTATAAGCTTACAGTCTGTGCACTAAAAGGTTGGTTATAATCAATTTTTATGCTTTTGGAACTCCAATCTTTTGCTGAACAGACTTTGCAACTTTTAATTCCAATTCTATGTGCCTACAGCTTCAACAGCTAAGGCTATACACATAAGCCACCATTTATGCTATGCATCTGGCAAAATTCTATGAAATTGCTCTTTGAAACTAATCATTATTCCATCTCTTCTTAAGCCTATGGGTATCCTCTCCATTCTGGAAGAAGAGTCCATGTTTCCAAAAGCCTCTGACAAGACATTTGAAGACAAACTGGTTCAAAACCACTTGGGCAAATCTGCTTGCTTTGTCAAGCCCAAACCACCAAAACCTGGTCAGGTTGCTGCTCACTTTGCCATTGGTCATTATGCTGGCACTGTAAGTGAATTGGGTTGAATTTTGATGGGATTTTAGTTTTGTTTTATATTTATTTGTCTTTTTTAGGTTGGTTACAATCTTGCAGGCTGGCTGGAGAAGAACAAGGATCCATTGAACGACTCTGTTGTGGATCAATTCAAGAAGTCTTCTAACAAACTGCTAATAGAAATCTTTGCTGATGTTCCCGGCCAAAGCGATGAGGCGGCGGCAGGAGGCGGCAAAGGTAAAGAGTTGTTGATATTTGTTTGATGCGCATTGCATACACTATGCAAACTCTGCTTTTTTAATTCTTTTATTTCAAATTGCGTTAAAGCTTAGCTGCAAATGTGTGATAAAGGGTAGTTAGGCTCACAAACATTAATCCGATTTTCTTTCGGTCGTCATCGGCAAACATCATAAATTGAATTAAATGAACTAAAAGTGAGAAAAATTGAATTAAATGATCTAAAAGTGAGAATAATTGAATTAAATGATCTAAAAGTGCGAATAATTGAATTAAATGATCTAAAAGTGAGAAAAATTGATTTAAATGATCCAAAAGTGAGAAAAATTGATTTTAATGATCTAAAAGTAAGAAAAATTGATTTAAATGGTCTAAAAGTTTAAAAAATTGAATAAAATTTACTCAATCCATTAAAATTTATTATATAAATAGCTCAAATAAATAAAATAAAAAAAAAACAGTTTATCACACGCTTTTATAAACATTGCTGCACATTATTTGAAAACAAAAAGCTTTCTGCAAACTTCTAAATGCACACAGATGCCAAGTTGTAATTATCTAGACTTTAGAGCTTCATTAATAGTAGATAGTTAATTAAATTCTCTAGACTCTACTGCTGCTGTATTGACTAAATCAACATTCTTAGATAGTATTTTTATGTTTTAAAGAAATTATTGCCTACAATGCTGTGCTTAAAGCTTGAAATCCTCTTGCCTATCATCTGCTCCTTTCATTTCCTCAAACATGTAAATAACCCCAAACTTGTTATTTTGTTTATTATTTGATTTTGTTTTGTTTTCAACCATTCCTTCCCATCCACCAGGTGCCAAGAGAGCTAAAGGTTCAGCTTTTCAGACCGTATCTGCCCTGTACAAGGTAAAGTATTCTCCCATCACTCCTTCCAATATGTTCATTGTTCAGGAGTATGTCAAAACAACCTGAAAAATATTCCCAAAAACACACCAATTGTCCATTTTTTTGTTTTAAATATTATTTTTTTACCTCAAACTCAAACATTAGGCACATCAATGGGTGTACAAAGGTGTAGGCAAGGTTAATTAAATTGGCGCGAAAAATGGTTTATTAGAGAATAGGATTTTAGTGATTGGCAATGTTTGTTGTTTGTGTTCTTAGGTCGTGGCAAGAAAGGAGGTGGTTTCGCCACTGTATCATCTGCCTACAAAGTTTGTCTATTTATATTTAAGTAATCCTTAGATGTGGTGGATTTTTTTTTATTATCAATACCTAAAACTAAATTATTTTTTTTCTGTTTTTATTTGCATTTATTTATTTATTTATTTATTTATTTTTTACCACCTAAAAGTGTGTACACCCAATTTTTCAATTATTATTTTATTTTTTTATTTGAGTGTGAATTTTGGGATGGTTTATTTATTTATTTTGATTTATTTTGGTGTTTTATTGGTTTATTTTGATTTTTTTTGGTGTTTTATTGGTTTATTTTGATTTTTTTGGTGTTTTTTTGGTTTTTTTGATTTTGTTTCTAATTTTTTTGGTTTTTTTGATTTTGTTTCTTATTTTTTTGGTTTTTGCATGCATATATTAATTTTTTATATACTTAGCCAATTTTTAATTTTTTAAAAATGGTCAACTACATAGTTAACTATAATTTATCGCCGCCATTATAGGAGCAACTGAACAAGCTCATGGCCACCCTGCATTCAACTCAGCCTCACTTTGTGCGCTGTATCATCCCCAATGAGTTGAAACAGCCAGGTAAAAAAAAAAAAAACAGCCAATTTATCCATCAAAATCCTTGTGGAGTTTTCAACCATTAATGTATTTAGTTCTGGTGTCGTATAATCAATTTTTTAACGATTTCATTGCACGCCATCCACAGTCCAAAGTGCACAATCCCCACCAGTAATTGCAAATAATTATTGTTGTTGTTGGTATAGTATATTAACAAATCATTGACCACAGTGCTCCTGACTCTGAAGCCATGTTTTGACCACTCTTAATTGCACCAAACATTTAATCAACTCATTCCATTCGTCTCTTTCCCTAATGTTGACTACATAGGAGCAACTGAACAAATTGATGGCCGTCCTTAGGAGTACCCAACCTCATTTTGTTCGCTGCATCATCCCTAATGAATTGAAACAGCCCGGTAAGAATATTCTAACAAACTGCACGAAAACCTTCAATCCGTACCTTTATATGTACATTAATTACTCGTTTAAAAAATCCAAGTGGCCACGTTCATGATTAAACCTCGAAAACGTTGAGCCCAGGGCTGGACCGGATACAAATTTAGTTCCGGGAAATCTGGATGGGTCGGGCCACAGGGACGGGCTATCCATTATACATTGAATGTATACATGTATGTATTTATTTGTAACGGCGACCCATCTATGGACAAAGATGAATGTATACAGTCGAAACTCTTTATAACGAATCGCGATATATCGAATTATCGATATAACGAAAAATGTCGGACATGAACGTAGTCACTGCCTAAAAAAATATTTAAGTTAAAAATTTCCAAAGATTATCATTTTCAAATGTTGGAATGTCACTCTAGGTCTCATTGATTCCCACTTGGTGATGCATCAACTGACTTGCAACGGTGTACTTGAAGGAATCCGTATTTGCCGCAAAGGTTTCCCCAACAGAATGGTCTACCCCGACTTCAAGCAAAGGTAAAAAAAAAATTTAATTATTTCAACACACATTTACACATATTTTTACACAGAAAAAGCCTTTTTTTTATTTCAGTTTTATCACAAAAGTGTTTCTTTGTTTAATTCTTAGGGTTGCAATTTTAAAGATAATAATAATTTGTTTAGGTATTACATCTTGAACCCTAACGTGGCTAAAGGATTTGTAGAGTCCCGTGAACAAAGTGCCCAAATTCTTACAAACATTGACTTGGATGCGGATAAATATCGACTTGGTCTCACCAAGGCATGTAAAACAAGTCCTTAAAGGCAATTTTCTTGCGTGGGATTCCTTTAATTCCATTTTCAGTAATTGAAAATAGGAATAACTCCATATTTGAAACATATTGGAGTGTCAAGACATAATGGCAATTGTCTCATCATTACAGCCTTTGATCCCCTCTTTCCCCTTTGAGTGATATAGCGAATAGAATTATTGAGTCAAAGTCAGGTAAACATCACACAATCACAGTATGGAGGTTTGTATTATACGAAGACCAAAAAATCCCTTTCGTTATTGGAGTAACTTGTCCCTAGGTTGCCCTGGTTAAGACCATACCATCAATACATAATGTCGGAGATGCGGCTTTTGTCCGCTCCGATTCCACAACCGGAATGGTTTCCCGGTCCAATTCTTGTCCAAAGAACATTGGGCTGTAGAATTCCATTTTTAACATAGAACATAGTGTACAATGAATAATGTTTTAGTGATGCTTTCCACTATAATAGTTGTTTATACACTAATACCTCTAATGTAGATACAAGATCTTGAATCCTAATGCTGTTGGCGATGGTTTTGTTGAAGCCAGAGATGCAGCAGCCAAAGTTTTAGGATCAATTGACTTGGATAAGGATAACTACAGACTTGGTCACACAAAGGCACGCTAAGATCTAGTGCTTTGCATGTCTTTTTTTTAGTAGTAATAGAATAACTAAACCAAAGCAGTAGATAAATAGATATCGGTAAGTTTATACGGCAAAACCAAATCCACTGTGGGATGTCTTTTCTTATTCCCATTAAATGTGATGTTATTACCTTTGGACAATTGTCCAATGCCTCCAATATTCACTGTGGGATGTCTTTTCTTCCCATCCATCTGAATCCAAATGCCAAATGCCAATCAATTGAATCAAATGTGATGTTATTACCTTTGGACAATAGTCCAATGCCTCTAATGCTTCCAATATTCACTCTTGGATGTCTTTTCTTCCCATCTATTTGAATCCAAATGCCAAATGCCAATCATTGAAAAAAATGTGATGTTATTACCTTTGGACAATGGTCCAATACCTCCAATATTCACTCTTGGATGTCTTTTCTTCCCATCTATTTGAATCCAAATGCCAAATGCCAATCATTGAAACAAATGTGATGTTATTACCTTTGGACAATGGTCCAATACCTCCAATATTCACTCTTGGATGTCTTTTCTTATTCCCATCCAAATGCCAAATGCCAAATGCCAATCAATTGAAACAAATGTGATGTTATTACCTTTGGACAATGGTCCAATACCTCCAATATTCACTCTTGGATGTCTTTTCTTCTCACCCATCTGAATCCAAATGCCAAATGCCAGTCAATTGAAACAAATGTGATGTTATTACCTTTGGACAGTGGTCCAATGCCTCCAATATTCACTGTGGGATGTCTTTTCTTCCCATCCATTTGAATCCAAATGCCAAATGCCAATCAATTGAATCCTTTGGACATGTGTCCAATGCCTCCACTATCCACTTTGAACCAAGCCAATGTTGTCTTTTGATATTGTGTATGAATCCTTGAGAAACCACAAAGAATTACCATTTACTCACTGAATTTGCCCCTTTTCAATCACTTTCCCACATTTTCCTCCAGATATACTATCCTGGCTCCTAATGCGCTTCCTCCTGGGTTTACTGAGGGTAAAACCATTGCTGAGAAGATTCTTCTTGCTATTGAACTGGAATCAGGAAACTACAGATTGGGTCACACCAAGGCATGTTTTCAGTTTAAAAAATAAAGAAAATAAGACATAAATTGTTTAAATATAGCAATGTTTAAAGGTAAGGTTTAGTAGACCCTCGTTTTCCTTTCCTGTAAATTAAATTATTTTTTATTAATTTTTAAAAAAAAAAATTTTTTTCTTCAAATTTTTGTAAATCAGCAATGAGGGAGGGTTGGGCTTCCAGTGTATCCCTAATCTGTCTCATAGTGTTTATAAACCTAATCTTTTTCTCTAGTGAAATCCTAGGTTCTTCCATGCAAGTTTTAGGAATCATCAGACTAGTTCCACCTTTGTTAATGTTTGATTTATCCACCTTGTTATATCCAGATACACAATCCTAGCTCCCAATGCCGTTCCCAAGGGTTTTTCAGATGCCAAAAGTTTGACTGAAAAAGTTCTTAAAGCCATTCAGTTAGATGAAAACAACTACAGAAATGGCCACACTAAGGCATGTGTATTTTTAATTGTGTGGATTTTTTTTTTTTTTTTCTTTTTGGATTTTTGAAATTTTGAATTTTTAAATTTTGGATTTTGGATTTTGTTTTCTACAAATTACCATAAGATACAGCTCTAAAGGTAAAATTTTCATTTTTTATTTTTTTTATTTTTCTATTTTTGCTTTTTTCTATTTTTTTTTTATTATATTTTTTTATTTTTTATTTTTTATTTTTTTGTTTTCTGACACCTTCAGTTGGGCATAACATTAATTTTTCCACTTTTTAAAATAATTTTTAAATTTAAAATTTTTTTTTTATTTTTTAAAAAAAAATTCTTCCACTCACCCTAACTTAGTACCCGAAATTTTCCAGAGCATTTAAAACCATCATATCAAGGTAGAACGTGTGTCGAACACAACAAGAGCAATCAACGCATTTGCCAATCCAATATTGTACAGAAAACCTCAAATTTTTCATCCATTTATTATTCTCCACCTCACACCACTGTCTCGTCTCGTCTCGTCTACCAACCACCAAAAATCAACCATCAACCTTGCCATTTCGTCTCTCTCACCCCCAAAGTCTTATTCTTCCTTTAGATACACCATCTTAAATCCAAACGTAGTTGAAAAAGGCTTTGTCGATGCCCGGCAACTGACCGAAAAAATCCTATTAAGTATAAACCTGGATACCAATCAATATCGTTTGGGCGAAACCAAGGTAGAAACCAAAAACTGCAAAAACAAACGTTGGAAACGCCAGGAAAACGTCAACTAACAACAACCCGAGCGTTTCCAACACCAAAATCCGTGTTGTGTCTAACAAATCCCGATGTTTTGCCTCCCAAAAACAAAAAAACAAAACAAACAAACCTCCTCAAAGTGTTTTTGAATGTCTTAACCGTCCATGTGTTGCTAATTCACCTCTTGTAGATACACCATAATGTGTCCACACGCACTACCAAAAGGAAAATTTGTAGATGCGCGTGAAGCGACTGAAAAAATCATAAACACGCTCAAACTTGATCCGTGTAGTTACCGTTTGGGTCAAAACAAGGTAGTTGATTTAGTTGTGCACAATATTTAATGCTATTATATTCACGTATCACATATTCGTTGCGCAAATGAGTTGCTTCTCTGCTGTTGTAGCTGCTCTTTGATCATTTCTATCGCTCAGTTCATATCCAATTGCTCTACTTACGCTGCTTTATGTTAAAAGTAACGCGGGGAAAAGGTAAGTCGCATGGCTGTTGTTCAGATTTTGATGGTTTTTCGTTGGTTTTTCGTAGTTTTTAGCTGTTTGGTGCATGGTTTTCGTTGGGATTGGTCGAAACGATTGTGCTAAAATGGATTTTGACCACTGGATAGGTGTTTTTCCGCGCTGGTGTGTTGGGTCAGTTGGAAGAAATGCGTGACGACCGATTGGGCAAAATCATCTCGTGGTTGCAGTCCTGGATTCGGGGATACTTCACCCGAAAGAACTTCAAGAAACTTCAAGAACAAAGGTACGGGGTTTGGAATAGTTGGTTTTGTAGTGTTTGGTGTTGATTTTTTTGTTAATGTTTCAGAGTCGCTTTGTTGGTCATTCAACGCAATTTGCGCAAATACTTGACGCTGCGCAACTGGCAATGGTGGAAACTGTACAGCAAGGTGAAGCCTTTGCTCAACGTTGCCCGTGCTGAGGACGAGCTCAAGCTCTTAGAAGACAAGCTGAAGTTAGCCGAAGACGCGTTGGCCAAGGAGGAGAAGTTGAGGAAGGCTTTAGAAGAGAGCAATGTCAAGATGCTGAAGGAGAAAAACGACATGATGTTGAACTTGGAAGCCGAGAGGTCGAATACTGGCGATGCCGAAGAGAGAACGACAAAACTCATCCAGCAGAAACAGGACTTGGAACAACAAGTGCAGGTTTGTAAACTTTAATTAAATACAACAAGTTGACCCATACGCAGGGCTGGACTGGGAACAAATTTATTGCCGGGAAATCTGGGTGTCCGGGCCACAATTAATGAAGTCGGGACGGGCCACAGCGGGCCGCGATAGGCCACAGCGGCCACGGGCCACCTGGAAACTCCCTATCAAAGAACGATAAGGGAATTCCTCATCGGGCAATACGCGTTCACTTTCACAATTTACCATTGTGCCTACCTTGCGGGCGGCCCTTTGTCCACAGACGGGTCGCCGTTACAAATAAATACATACATGTGCCTACCTTGATAGGACGTGACGCCACAGTTTTCACTTAGCTTGTCAATGTAATCGCGCCGATGGATTTTGATTTTTCCACCATCGCGATCAAATTGAACGCCTAAAAGTTTTGTAACCGGACCCGGGTGTGTGATCGTGAAAATTTCACGAAGGGCAATCGCAATGGAATGTCTGCCAGCTTATGGCCAGACGCCAAAGAACCGGAAGTGGTCAGTAATTGCAACTCACGAAGACTTGTTGCAGTCGGGGCTTTTTGCAGAGCCTTTTATTACTCCCATAAATGCTTTCCAAAAATGTACAGCAATTTCGTAATACGATTGAAAAAAAAATTTTGCATTTTGTAATACATTTTACAAAATACATTTCAATACATTTTTTAGACATCTAAACCTGATGTTTAGAAAGTCTCATGAAACGGTTCTGTTTTAAACCATGACGGGGTTTCTATCGGTTAATTTTACTCTTTATAACTGCAATTATTGCTCTGGCGTGAGTCAATCGCAAAGAATTTGCAAGATTCTACCAACATTGCCATCATAGGTAGAAAACTATTTATATCCCCTTAATGAAAATAGACTTTAAAAACGATCTAATTTTACACATTTTAATGCATATTTAAGCACCAGCGTATCCCACATTTCCCAACTTTTGGACCCAACTCACCTATTCTATCCCACCTACTAAAATTGGTCACATCAACAATTTCCACGTATAATTTTAGCCCACTTTTTTTCTTAACCAAAAAATAGAAATAAAAATAAATCAAAAAACCACTCAAAGAGCAATCTGAACAAGCTGGTGCTCGAGCCGTTAAAATGGGGAGGAAGAGTGAAAGATTTCTTTATGATTGCTGCGGAATGTTGTATTTAGCTTGGCCGTTGTTGCCTTAATGATCGAGTTGAAAGAGCCCCTTTGAGGAGGAATATTTGAACATAGTTGAGCCACGGATATTTATAGACGGTGCATGATGTCAGGCACGTGGGGGCGTCGAGTGAATCCATTGGGCATATTTGGATTTTGCTCCGTCTTCCTCGGAATCCATCCTTGCGCTAATTCGCTATGCGGATCGGCTTACTCTTCACCCTCACCTCGGTCGGCGCGCGGGTTCATGCATTTCGAGACGAGCTCGACCACCTTTACCTTTCCTTCCTCATCCTGAGTCAAAGTCGGACGCAGTTTAGCTTTTTCACGCCGTCTGGTCTTTTTGTTTTTTTTGTTTTTTGTTTTCTTTTCCGTCGTGGATTTCTGTGATTTCTGAGCTCGTCGATCATTCCAATGGCTAGCGAGGCTGATAATGCGACGCGTGTTGATTGTGCACTTCTTTCTGATCTGCAGGAGATGCAAGAGAGGTTGTCCGGCGAGGAAGATGCCCACAATTCGCTGAACCAGTCGAAGAGGAAGTTGGAGAACGAGATTTCGGGGATGAAGAAGGATGTTGAAGACTTGGAGCTCAATCTGCAAAAGGTAAGGATTGTTTGTTTCGGTTCGTTTGCGACTGGGAGTGGATTTCGTGCAGATAAATTACGTTTTAGGTGTTTTCAAAAAATTATAACTTCGTGTTACCAGCACAAAATGGTCGTAAATTCGTGCTGTCATAAACCGAAATATTCTTAAATTCGTGTTAATCGCACGAAATATTCATAAATTCGTGTTATTAGCACGAAATATTCATAAATTCGTCTTATAACCGGAAATATTCATAAATTAGCTTTATTATAACCCGAAATATTCATAAAATTCGTGTTATTAGCACGAAATATTCATAAATTCGTGTTATTAGCACGAATTATTCATAAATTCGTATTATTAGCACGAAATATTCATAAATTCGTATTATTAGCACGAAATATTCATAAATTCGCCTTATTATAATCCGAAATATTCATAAAATTCGTGTTATTAGCATTTAGCACAAAATATTCACAATTTTTTACTTTATGAACAAAATTCAAATTTTTCTAATTTAAATTTTTAAAAAAAAATTAAAAGATATTTTAAGAGATATTAAACACTATTCACCTTTTTTGGCACCAGTGCAAAAAAAGATGAAAATATAAAATAAAAAAAAATTACAAAAAAAAAAAAAAATTAAACGGAGATTTAAATTTAACCTAAATATCCGCGTTGCGTATTTCCCAGGCTGAGCAAGACAAGAACACCAAAGACCATCAAATAAGGAACCTGAACGACGAAATCGCCCACCAAGACGAACTCATCAACAAGCTGAACAAAGAGAAGAAGAACTTCCAAGAAAACAGCCAAAAGACCTCCGAAGACCTCCAGGCCACCGAAGACAAAGTGAACCACTTGAGCAAAGTGAAGGCCAAGCTCGAACAAACCCTGGACGAACTGGAAGACTCGCTGGAACGCGAGAAGAAGGTGCGAGCCGACTTGGAGAAATCCAAGAGGAAGGTCGAGGGAGACCTCAAACTCACCCAAGAGGCCGTGGCCGACCTGGAGCGCAACAAGAAGGAGTTGGAGCAGACGATCCAGCGCAAGGACAAGGAGATCAGCAGTCTGACGGCCAAGCTGGAGGATGAGCAGAGCCTGGTGGCCAAGTTGCAGAAGCAGATCAAGGAACTGCAGTCGAGGATCGAGGAGTTGGAGGAGGAGTTGGAGGCCGAGCGCCAGGCGCGCGCCAAGGCGGAGAAGCAGCGCGCCGACATCGCGCGGGAGCTCGAGGAGTTGCACGAGCGGTTGGAGGAAGCGGGCGGCGCTACTTCAGCTCAAGTGGAAATGAACAAGAAGCGCGAGGCCGAGCTCGCCAAGCTGCGACGGGACCTCGAAGAGGGCAATGTCCAGCACGAGGCGGCCATTTCCAACTTGAGGAAGAAACACACCGACTCGGTGGCCGAAATGAGCGACCAAATCGATGGATTAAATAAAATTAAATCGAAGTACGTTCGGTTTTTTATTCTTGGGGGACGGTTGGGGCCCACAAATTAAAATTTTGCACCGTTTGGCACATTTTGGGGCCCACAATGTAAAATTTTGCACCGTTTGGCGCATTTTGGGGCCCACAATGTAAAATTTTGCACAGTTTGGCGCATTTTGGGGCCCCAATTTCAAGGGGCTCCAAACTACAGGGCCCTTTTCCACATTTGGGAATGAGGTTAAGGCCCTGAGATTTTATTATGGGCCCAAAAGCTTTTTTTTTATATTAAAGGGCCCTTTTTTGCACGTTTTGGAATGTTCAGGGCCCCGAGATTATTTTATGGGCCCCAAAATTATTTTTTTTAATACCATGGGACGTTTTTGCACATTTGGGAATATGTTTAAGGCCCCGAGATTTTATTATGGGCCCCAAACAGGTTTTTTTTAATACCTAAAGGGCCCTTTTGGACATTTTGGAATGTTCAGGGCCCCGAGATTATTTTATGGGCACCAAAATTAATTTTTTCATACCGTGGGGTTTTTTTTGCACATTTGGGAATACGTTTAAGGCCTCAAAATTTTATTATGGGCCCCAAAAAGGTTTTTTTTTAATACCTAAAGGGCCCTTTTGTACGTTAAAAAATTAAAAATGCGTTTAAGGGCCCGAATTTTCATTACGGGCCCCAATAAAAGTGTCAGTTCTAATTTTTCTACAAAAGGGCCCTTTAGGACATTTTGGAATGTGTTTAGGGCCCCGATTTTTTATTAAGGGCCTCAAAGAAATCGGTAATTTAATTGCTAATTGAATATTCAGGTTGGAGAAAGAGAAGGGTCAGACCAAGGCCGAATTGGACGACATGAAGTCGACCGTGGACCACCTGTCGCGCGACAAAGCCAACGCCGAGAAAATCACCAAGACGCTCGAGAACCAAGTGCACGAGGCGCAAGGCAAGCTGGACGAAGCCAACCGCAACTTGGGCGACTTCGACGCGGCCAAGAAGCGCGTCGCCGCCGAGAACAGCGAACTCACCAGGCAGTTGGAGGAGGCCGAGAGCCAAGTGAGCCAGCTCGGCAAACTCAAATCGTCGCTCATGTCGCAGCTGGACGAGGCGAAGCGCACGGCCGACGAGGAGAGCAGGGAGCGCTCGAGCTTGCTCGGCAAGTACCGCAACTTGGAGCACGACGTGGACGTGATGCGCGAACAGGTGGAAGAGGAACAGGAGGCCAAGAACGACCTGCACAGGCAGTTGTCCAAGGCGAACGCCGAGGTGCAGCTGTGGCGAGCCAAGTTCGAGGGCGAGGGACTCGCGCGCGCCGAGGAATTGGAGGAAGCCAAGTAAATTTGATTGGATTAATTTTTTGGGCGGGATTTTGATGGTTTTGTTTGTGTTTAGGCGTAAGTTGCAGGCGAAGTTGATCGAGGCCGAGGAACAGATCGAGCAAGTGCACGGAAAGTGCGCCAATTTGGAGAAGCAGAAACACCGTTTGCAGAGCGAGTTGGAGGACATGACTGTGGATGTTGAGCGAGCGACGTCGTTGGCGAATGCTATGGAGAAGAAGCAGAAGGCGTTTGATAAGATTATTGGGGAGTGGAAGTCGAAGGTGGACGATTTGGCCGCTGAATTGGACGCGTCGCAGAAGGAGTGCAGGAATTACAGCACTGAGGTGTTCAAACTCCGCGCCAGCCACGAGGAAGCTCAAGACGCTCTTGAAGCCGTTAAACGCGAGAACAAGAACTTGGCTGGTAAGTGGCGCTTAAAGTTCAATGAAAACACATCAAAGTCGATTTAAAAACACTTGAAATTCAATTAAAACACATCAAAGTCGATTTAAAAACACTTGAAATTCAATTAAAACAATTTGGAAATTCAATTAAAACGTATGAAATTCAATTAAAACACATAAAATTTAATTAAAACACATGAAATTCAATTAAAAAACATGAAATTCAATTAAAAAACATGAAATTCAATTAAAAAACATGAAATTCAATTAAAAAACATGAAATTCAATTAAAAACACTTGAAATTCAATGAAAAACACTTGAAATTCAATTAAAAACACTTGTTATTCAATTAAAACACATGAAATTCAAATTAAATTACTTGAAATTCAATTAAAAAACATGAAATTCAAATTAAATTACTTGAAACTTAATTAAAAGCACTTGAAAGTCAATCAAAACACTTAAAATTTAATTATAATCACTCGAAATTCAATTAAAACACAAGAAATACAATTAAAACACTTGAAATTCAATTAAAAACAATTGAAATTCAATCAAAAACACTTGAAATTCAATTAAAACACATGAAATTCAAATTAAATTACTTGAAAATTAATTAAAATCACTTGAAATTCAATCAAAACACTTGAAAATTTAATCTAAACACTTGAAAATTCAATCAAAACACTTGAAAATTCAATCAAAACACTTGAAAATTCAATCAAAACATTTGAAAATTCAATCAAAACACTTACAATTTAATTATAATCACTTGAAATTCACCAAAAACTCTTACCGTGTATTGAAATTCCACTTTCTTCAATGCCAACCCTAGACGAAATCAGAGACATCACTGACCAATTGAGCGAAGGAGGCCGCAGCGTGCACGAATTGGAAAAATCACGCAAACGTCTCGAATTGGAGAAGGAGGAGCTGCAGGCAGCTCTGGAGGAAGCCGAAGCTGCCCTGGAACAAGAAGAAAACAAAGTGTTGCGCGCTCAACTCGAATTGTCGCAAGTGCGCCAAGAAATCGACCGCCGCATCCAAGAGAAGGAAGAAGAGTTCGAAAACACTCGGTAAGTCCCCACACAAACGCACCAACCAACCAAACTCAATCCCATCCTCTCAAATCGCAGCAAGAACCACCAACGTGCCATCGACTCGATGCAAGCGAGCTTGGAAGCGGAAGCCAAGGGCAAGGCCGAGGCGTTGCGCATGAAGAAGAAGTTGGAGTCCGACATCAACGAGTTGGAAATCGCCCTCGACCACGCGAACAAGGCGAACGCGGAAGCGCAGAAGAACATCAAGAAGTACCAGAATCAAATCAAGGAGTTGCAAGCCGCTTTGGAAGAAGAGCAACGGGCTCGCGACGAAACCCGCGAAGCCTTGTCCGTTTCCGAGCGCCGTGCCACCACTTTGCAAGGAGAGTTGGAGGAGAGCAGGGCCTTATTGGAGCAGGTGAGCAATCCATTGTAACTTTAATTAATACGTTGTTTCGTGAGAATAGACGGACGAAGTAGGGCACGGGAATGCCTAAACAGCGCCGGACGCACGACACGTTGATAGAAATGAGTACAAGAGAATGCGTTTAATGGTCTATGGCCTTTATTCAGTGTCTATGGGGCAGTATCTTATGCCTCTCTTAGTGGTCGCAGGTTCGGCAGTGAACCTACGAGTACTAAGCGTAACTCTGGGGTCCCAACAGAAGTGGGGAACTCTGGCACCATGTATGAGGGTAGCTTTCCCATTGGTTAGTGGGGTAATGACCTCGTGTGATGTCACTATCCGTTAACTATCAACCAGAGATCTGCATTGGGTACCCGTACCCGTAACCGTACCCGCCCGGACCCGTAGGGTATGGGCGGGTAACGGGTACGATTTTTATGCCAATGCACATCTCTGGCACACGTGATCGCGTTCAGGAATGGGTACGGGTAGGGTAGGGTAGAGAATTTTTTTTGGAGACGGGTAACGGACGGGTAACGGGTAAGGATTTTACGCCAATGCAGATCTCTGGTACCGGGTACGGTTTTTACACCAATGCACATCTCTGGCACACGTGATCGCGTTCAGGAACGGGTACGGGTAGGGTAGGGTAGAGAATTTTTATTAGAGACGGGTAACGGACGGGTAACGGGTAAGGATTTTACGCCAATGCAGATCTCTGCTATCAACTCCACCGGGAGGGTTGGGGTTGGACTGGTCATGGGGGTTCTGTGTTGTTAGTAGTCGTGAATCGGACAGATGTTGATTGGGATTTTTGTTTAGGCCGACCGCATCCGTCGCAGCTGCGAGAGCGAATTGGCGGAAGCGCACGACCAGTTGAACGAACTTGCGGCCAATAACTCGTCGTTGTCCATCGCTAAGAGGAAGTTGGAGGGCGAATTGCAGACATTGCATGTAAGTGGATGGCAAAATGTGTTGGTTGGAGGTTGTGGTGTACAAATGAAACGTGGTTCTTCAGGCTGATCTTGACGAGATGTTGAACGAAGCCAAATCGTCAGAAGAGAAGGCCAAGAAGGCAATGGTGGACGCCGCACGATTAGCCGACGAATTGAGAGCCGAACAGGAACACGCGCAGCAATTGGAGAGGCTCCGAAAGGGAATGGAGCAGCAAATCAAGGACCTCCAAGTCCGCTTGGATGAAGCCGAAGCCCAAGCGCTCAAGGGTGGCAAGAGGATCATCCAGAAACTCGAAGAGAAGGTGATTTGGAGAAAAATTAATTTAATTTAATTTAATTTAATTTAATTTAATTAATTGATGGATTTCAGTTGCGCCAATTGGAAGCGGAGTTGGACAACGAACAACGCCGTCTGACCGATGCCCAGAAGAACATGCGCAGAGGAGAACGCCGCATTAAGGAGTTGACCTTCCAGGCTGAAGAGGACCGCAAGAACCACGAAAGAATGCAGGATTTGGTCGACAAATTGCAACAGAAGATCAAGACCTACAAGAGGCAGATTGAGGAAGCCGTATGTTGAAAAATCCAAAATGGCGGATAGCAGACATTTTAAAAAAAATTTTTTTTGGGATTATTAGGAGGAAATCGCTGCCCTTAACTTGGCCAAGTTCCGCAAGGTGCAACAGGAATTAGAGGAAGCGGAAGAGCGTTGCGAGATTGCAGAAAACACTTTGGGTAAACTCCGCGCTAGAAACAGGAGCTCCGGATCAGCGGGTCGCATGAGCCCAGTGGTGAGTTGAAGCCCGAAGGATTTTGCACTGTTTTGTGGTGTTGGTGTGTCGTTTCCCATCTGGTTTAAGTGTTAACTTTGTCGGTTTTTGATTAAATCGAGTTGGAAACTTGTAAACCACCCGAACGAAGAAATCGAAACTTTTGGACTGGAAATCGAAACTTAGCAGTTTTTTTCAATTTCTGACTCGAATTTACTCAATTAAAGTGTACGGTTGATGAAAAAGGCCTTTGAATTGATACTAGGGAGGGTAAATGGAGTATAAAAATGATAACATTTATATTTTTTCAGCCTAGTCGTCCCCCACCGATGTTCAACTCTTTTAACTCCTTCCCAGATGCTCATGATTTTTAAGTTCCTTTACCCATTGTCCAATGAAAATTAATAGGTATGTTTATACTTGGGGAAATATATTAGTACAGTGTATGTACATTCTAGGCCTATTCTACACTTTATTTTCTTGCTTTTCTATCTCTTCTGTCCCGGCTTTTACTATTTCTTTGTGTCTTGTGCTTTTCTATGTTTTTTCTTTTTTTTTCTTTGCTACTTCTTCTTTCAGCCGACTCCGCGAAAGAGACTGGTTGACGATATGATGGAATAAGCATGTATTTCTGTATATTATTGTAAGTGGGGGCTTCTATGTGTCATTTCATTGTCTTGTCCTGCTTTTCATGTTTCTTTCTAACTTTTCTTTCTATATAATCTATAAAATTCACATTACGGTCGAGCCTCGTTGTAATGAATCGCAAGGGACCCGAAAAATCAGTTCGTTACAACAAAAGTTTGCTATATCAAATTTTTTTAACAAATTTGCTTTAAATTATTCGTTATAACGAGTAATTCGTTATATCGCGCCTGTGGAGGAATTGGATTTGCGAAGCGATTGTGTTGACCTCTAGTTGACCTCTAGTTGACCTCTAGTTGACCTTTAGTTGACTAGATGACTAGTGGATAGTTGCTGACCAAAATGTTATAACGAGAAATTCGTTATATCGCGATTCGTTATAACGATGTTTGACTGTATTTGATAAATTTATGTTGTTTTTAACTATTCTGAAGCGTAAAAAATTAATTCAGACTTTAATGTTCATCTAATTTGAGTATTTCATATAACCAATTCTTCAGAATCGTTTTTTTTTTTTTAAAAATCATAAAAATAATTTTTTAAAAATTCATAAAATTTAAAAAAAAAAAAATTAATTTTTGTAACATTTTATTGATTTTGTTTATTTTTTATTCTCTTTCAGCCTGCTGACCTAAGCATATTTTAAATTTAAACGACCTTTCACCTAGTGCCCTGATCTATGCATCAAGATTGGATTTTATTTAAACTGGAAACAAAAAGAAGCGCCTTTGCAATTTTTTTTTCTTTTCCTAAAAACAGAAACAATTTCTCTCCTCATTTATTATTAATATCAAATATTATTATCGATTAATTTTTATTTATTTTGCTTCTCACGACTTTTATTCCTGGAGAATAATCGACTTCTACACGATTTCTATTACGAAACTGAACGAAACTCCCAACCAACCAAAAAATCATTTTATATCAAAAAAAGACAAAAAACTAAACTGAAACGGTTTTTAAAATTAGTTTTTCCTTTTTTAATGACTGTTGTTTGTTAGTTTATTTCTTTGTGATAGATTGTTTTAGGTCTTAATCGATTTTACTTTATATATTCTAAACATTTTGTCAAAATGTATCGCCCGCTTGATTTGTCTTGGAAATTATGTAAATTGTTTAAATATCACAAGAACGGGAAAGACGAACGACACGACACGACCGAATTGACGCCAGCACAGAAGAATAACAAATAAAAACTAAGTTTGGATTTTTCACGTTTTTGGGCTATTCTAAACAAATTCCATAATTGATTGTAAAATGGGAGGCAAAATCCTGTCACCTTTGTCTTTTGAAATGATAATAATCTGTGTAGAATTGATTTTATTCTTTAAAATGAAAATACAATATGATTGAAGACATATTTGTCGATCGTTTGTTGTCTCTTTATTTTCCATCAAAACATTAGGCCCGTTTGTTGTATCGTTTTTGGGTCGCGATCGCGCGAGTACATGGTGCATAAAAGTTCTTTTTCTTTCATTTAACCACCGAATTGTGGTTGTGGCCGCTTTATTTAAACATAATTTAGTATTTACTCACATTTTTGGAGGTGGATGCTTCGCCCGAAAGTGTTAATGACACTTGAAAGTCCGATCCGTCGATTTAAACATTCGAGGCGGCCATTTTGAATTTGGTTGTAAAAACCAAAACCTGGCATAAATCGATTCATAAACCACTCCAGTTTTTGGCTGCTATTGATGTCATTCCGTTTATAGAAACGTTACAAACCGTAAAAAACGAAACTTTGAACGCTCCTAATGCGAAATTGTGAATGCAGCGTACCAAAACTTGGCTGGAAATAGTCAATAGTAAACAAACAAACAAAAAATCAATGACAGATTCAACGAAAAGTTCTGGATTCTTTCCGAAATTGCGAATAAAATTCAATCCCGTGGCGACAATAATGAATTTTTCATTCCATTCAAATAAAGACAATACGTTTAAATGCTTGATTTTTACACAATTTATACATTCTTTCGTGTTTATACTTGATTCTTAGACATTCTATACATTTTTCCGTGTTTTGACACGCTTATACTTCATTTATACACATATTCTTATTCCCTTTTCCATCGTTTTTTTCCGTTTTCGTTTTATTTTAACACATTCTTATCGATATTTTCATAATTTAAACGTTTTTACTTCGTTTTTACTTTATTTCCAACTCTCCTCTACTCATTTTTATTTGACCTTTTATTTATATCACGATTATTCACTTCCACTTCACGTATCAGTAACTAGATGGCAGCACGAGCAAACTCCAGTGTTGATATCAAATTCAAAACAATTTAAAAAAACAAAATTTCAAAACAAAAACAAAATAAAACAAACAAAAAATTAAATTTAAAAACAAACAAAAAATACATCAAAACACTTCGACTCCCAAACGATTAAAACTCCACAATACAACTCCCCAACCCCCACAATGCACCAGCACACAATGGCCACATGTGCCTAACTTCTTCCAGATGTGTGACGTCGCCAAAAACACACCTGTTGCACTTGGGTGCATTGCCTCGAGCAGTCACGGCCCCTACGGATTGGCGAAACAACAGCACGTGACCCAAACAGGTATTCGGCTGACTCGTTCGAGAGCAGCCATTTCTTGCATTTCTTCTTCCCTTTGCACACTCGCAGGTAGAGACGTGAAATCGGATGTGATTAAGTGAAGCGCAGGCGTTCTGAATCCCAATTAGGATATGTTCTAATATCCGTTTGAATTCACTTGTCGACGAGTGGTTATACGAAAATCATGTCGTGTTCTGCAGTCACGTTGTCCTTGGCGACCATCAGTGGAGTTGTGGCGGTCACTTTGATAGCCATTGCGTTCGGAACGGACAATTGGACCGAAGTGCGGGTGAATCGCACGCAAATCAAGACTGTTTTGGCCATCAATAATGACCCCAAGACTGTAGCTAAGTTCGATCAGGAGAAAACATATTACCATCGCGATGTGGGCCTCTTTAGGGAGTGTTTTCCAAGCGATAGACCCAAAAAGTGTAAGTTTTACTCACGTCTTATTTTTATTGAAAATGTTTTCTCTTGTTTTTAAGTGTTTTGGGGCAAGTTTTGTCTCGTTTTTAGTGTTTTGGGGCGAGTTTTGGCTTGTTTTTAGTGTTTTTGGGTAAGTTTTGACTTGTTTTTAGTGTTTTGGGGCGAGTTTTGTCTTGTTTTTAGTGTTTTGGGGCGAGTTTTGGCTTGTTTTTAGTGTTTTTGGGTAAGTTTTGACTTGTTTTTAGTGTTTTGGGGCGAGTTTTGTCTTGTTTTTAGTGTTTTTGGGTAAGTTTTGACATGTTTTTAGTGTTTGTGGGTAAGTTTTGGTTTGATTTTAGTGTTTTGGGGCAAGTTTTGGCTTGTTTTTAGAGTTTGGGGCAAGTTTTCTTATTTTTAGTGTTTTTGGGTAAGTTTTGACTTGTTTTTAGTGTTTTTGGGTAAGTTTTGACTTGTTTTTAGTGTTTTGGGGCGAGTTTTGTCTTGTTTTTAGTGTTTTGGGGCGAGTTTTGGCTTGTTTTTAGTGTTTTTGGGTAAGTTTTGACTTGTTTTTAGTGTTTTGGGGCGAGTTTTGTCTTGTTTTTAGTGTTTTGGGGCGAGTTTTGGCTTGTTTTTAGTGTTTTTGGGTAAGTTTTGACTTGTTTTTAGTGTTTTGGGGCGAGTTTTGTCTTGTTTTTAGTGTTTTGGGGCGAGTTTTGGCTTGTTTTTAGTGTTTTTGGGTAAGTTTTGACTTGTTTTTAGTGTTTTGGGGCGAGTTTTGTCTTGTTTTTAGTGTTTTTGGGTAAGTTTTGACATGTTTTTAGTGTTTGTGGGTAAGTTTTGGTTTGATTTTAGTGTTTTGGGGCAAGTTTTGGCTTGTTTTTAGAGTTTGGGGCAAGTTTTCTTATTTTTAGTGTTTTTGGGTAAGTTTTGACTTGTTTTTAGTGTTTTGGGGCAAGTTTTTTCATGTTTTAAGTGTTTTTCGGGAAATTTTATCTTTATTTTAGTGTTTTGGGGCGTTTTGTCTTGTTTTTAGTGTTTTGGTTAAGTATAATCCTTGTTTTGTCTTGTTTTTGGTGTTTTGGTTTAGTATAATCCTTGTTTTGTCTTGTTTTTGGTGTTTTAGTTAAGTTTAATCCTTGTTTTGTCTGGTTTTTTGTGTTTTAGTTCAGTATAATCCTTGTTTTGTCTGGTTTTTAGTGTTTTGGTTCAGTATAATCCTTTTTTTTTCTGGTTTTTGGTGTTTTTGTAAGACTTTTTATTGTTTTTTGGTTGTTTTGTGTGTTTGTGTTGTGTTTTTGGGGTTTTGTGTCAAATTTTTTTTTTAGTTTTTTTTGTTTGTTGTCCTCAAATGTCCTCAAAACATCGACTGTACTGTACTGTTCTTTCCAAATTCAGCTGTTATGTCATTAGAATTATACCATGCTTGACTTCTGCCATTTTAAAATTGGTTATGCTTAAACACACTTGTAGGTTCTTCTTGTCACACTCAAACTGGTTTTCGTGAAGGAATTTCCACATGGGAAAAAATTAGGACTAATTTTCTCATGACATTTCTTTTCTGGTTGCACAACAACCCAAAAAAAAGGCAAAAACATCGAAAAAATAAGAAAAACAAAACAAAAGAGCAAATTTTCAATTTTTTTCCAATTATTTTTTTTGTTAATTTAATTAATTTTTTTTACTTGGGTCATAAGGTCAATCTAATCGAAAAAAAATGTCATATCATCAAAAACACTTAACCTTTTGAATATTAACCAGCAATAAATCAGTTAATGCACTTTTGTGCAGACATTTTTAACTGTTGTTTCACTCCTGGACTTCCGCATGTCTTTCTCAACTCTTCACGAGGAAATTTTATTCTAAAAAAAAAAATTAAGAAAAAAAAAATATATATACATATAATAAATAGGGAAAAGTTTAATTCAAAAAAAAAATAAGCATAATTGACCTACAAGTCAGACATGCCTGAGTAAAATCTCTCAACCCTATCTAAACATTTAAACCATTGTTCAAAAGGTGACAAAAAGAATTTTCAAAAAGAAAAAAAAAAAATGAAGAGAACTAGGCCTAATCCTTAAGCCTACTTTTCAAAAATGTGTTTTTTCTTTTTTTTTTCAGAATAAAAATTGATTTAGTATAAATTTTATTTATTTATTATTTAACTTGTAATCCACCTTTTTCTTTCAAAGCTCTCAAACAGGATTTGAATTTGTTATTGTTTTATTATGAGTTATTGACACAAGGAATTTGAGGATCTCTGCAAACCCATAAGAAATATCACAATAGGCTTTGAAAAACCTTTTAAAAAATGTTATTTCTAGCTGAGGTATCAGTCTGAGACAGTGTTCATGGTTGAAAAAACCTTCTTGAAAGATTTCTGAAAGGATTATAAAAATAAAACCAAGATTGTTTAGAAACCAGCCAGTGTGAACTGAGGAAGTATGAGATACAAATCAGAAATAAATTAGAGCAAAATGAAGATTGTAATGCAACAATATCTTGCCTAAGTGTCATTCCATATGGGCCAATAAGGAAGTTAATGTAAATTCTATGTTATCAAAAGTTTGATCACTTATAACAATGATTTTCCACTCAAAGAAAATACAAAATGAAATGCTAATTATTGCATAACTAATTTCACATTTTTTCCTAGAATTCCAAGAAGAGAAAACCAAAAAAAAAAATCATCAACAATATTGATGGTCATGCAAAATATGATCAGAATAACTGGTTTGAGACTTCAAGGTGCTGCAAGTGTGCTTGATGCCATTTGGTTGAAGTAAAACCACCCAAGGCAAGCCATGTTTGGCTTGTTTGGAATGTGGTGTCTACTTCTCCTCTCAAATAAGAAATGGGTTGATCTGAAAGGAATATAAAAAAAAAATGATAGTTATTTTATTTTCTTCCTTTTTTTGCTGCTAAAACCTTGAGTTTCCTTTCTTTTTATGAGCCCAAGCAGTAAACATGAATTAATTGTCTTTTTTTTCTTCTGTTTAGCCCTAATCCTTTCTGATTGTTCTATACCTTGTTCTGCATTATTTCTAAAAAGCTTAATTATGGTTAAGGTCATTTCTGTATAATAGCTGATAACTTGAAGACACTGTTGAAAGAATGTGTATAACTTGTTGACCTTTTGCACTGATGAACTTAGATGTAACCCAAATTACATGGCCCACATAGAGAAAGTTTGCACATTGGGATTTAATTATTCTCTGTTTCATCATTCAGGATGTTTTGTAAACTGAAGAGAGAAAAAATATACAATGCAAAACAGGCCATGGAGATATAAATCTTTCCTGTGATGATCCCAAGATGTTTATATACATTCCACTAAATTATAGTTATTGGAGTATTTCTTGACATCCTTGAAACACAAAACTAAGAATAGCATTAAGAAAGGAAATACACACCCTTGCACAAGGTTTGTTGTGATTTACAAGTACAATCACAATAGAAATATATTTTTTTCATATTAAATCTCAATAAATTAATTTTTGTTAGAATTTATTGATGTGCCAATTTTATTTGATTAGAAATTGTCAAATTGAGGACAGAATGGAGAATTGTGATTGCAAAAGTTTAAATATATTCACATTGCTTCATGTGTTGAAAAAGCAAGAAAAAATGCATTATAATGCTTAATAATTGCATCAGCAGCTCTTACATAAACTCCTAATCAAATTACAAGGCCTAAACAAGGTAAATAAGGAACTGGAAGAAGAAAATAAAATGCAAGCCAAACTGAGTTGAGTTTAGCAGATGTGGGTTTTCTTTCTTTCTTTCTTTTCTTTCTTTGTTAACAGACTTCCTGGCCAAATAAAGAGAAGTTAGTTGCAGGTGTGGAGAGTTTTTAGTTGTAGTTGGGTGTGGTGGGTTTTGGCAATTTGAAAAAGGGGATGAAGTGAAGACAATAAACATCATTGATCCTTGTGGAATTGGTTGTTTGGCTGATGAGTCATTGGTGTTTCACATGCAGTGCATTGCCATGGTTCAATATAAAGAAAGTTGGTGCATCAGTCAGTATCTTGAAAAAAATGTGAATTGTACACACTTGAGTGAGTCTTTTGATTGGTTTCTTGACTCAAGGTAGGTCATAGTATAATTGGTGTGGGTTAGAAGTCATTGGTGTGAATGACCTGGTAATAAAAGTCATTTTTGGTCATAAAAACCCCTCTGGTTTATGGAATTTGATTTTTTTTATATATACTTTTATTTTCTAGAGTTAATGAAAGTTTTTTTGCTCAATTGTTGTGTCATAGAAAATTATAAGTTGGAAAAATTGGAAAAAAAATTTTACCATGACCTCAAAATTTTGTATTTTTTTTTAGGGAAATATATAATGAATGTGTGGGTTTTTTTTCTCTCTATTCTTTTATCAGAAAAGTATTAAAGATTTATGAGTATGGTTGATGATGTCATTTACCTTTTATTTTGAAAATCTCAAGTTTCTTTTTATTGTTATTTAGTATTTACTTAGTTTCTGGGCCTTCATGAGGTCAGGTTGGGTCAGTATATGAGAGGAATTTGTTTAGGTGAACAAGTTCATTCAAGTATTTAAATTTTGTTTTTTTAAAAAATAAATTTAATAATTTTAATATTAAGAAATTGATCGTGAGTAATTACTAATTATAATTCATTTACATCAAGAACACTTTGAAATGGCATTAAGTTGTTTTTTAACACCTGATTTCACTCTAATAAATTTTTATTCTGCATAAAATGGACTTTTGGTGCATATTTTATGCACATAAAACGAATTTTATTTTGCATAAATATCCGCGGTCTAACGTGACTCAGGAAAGGATGTTGAATGAAATGAATCACGCAAAATTTATTAAAAATTGGTTGTTTTTCTTTCTTAGTGGTTACCTACATTTCCCCGACGGAAACTTATTGCATAAATGTTGACTACCACATACCAGAAGGAAGTGAAACAGCGAAATTTAGTGAAGATCAGTGGGCATGGCTACGTAAGTATAACGTTTCCTGGTGAGATTAAAGTAAGCAATTTCAAGATTTTACTTCTTTCTAGATTTCGGGGAAATTTATAAAGATTAAATTATTCATTTTTGAGCGTTTAAAATGGTGTTTTTTTAGCTGGGGTAAATTTATTAGCAAATAATTACGACCCAAACACAATTATCTAAAAAAAAAAATCCCCAACACATTCTTGAGGGTAATTACTTGTCAGAAGGCAGGTGTCCTTGAGAAAGTTTACTCCTTCATTGCAGGGGTTGAACATGTTATGAGAAACGTTTATTTTCTCTATTTTCAACGAAAAATCTTGATTTTTTAACAAAAATATGAAGTTTTTCGACAAAAAATCTAGATTTTTCAATAAAAAGTATGATTTTATGAACAAAAATTCAATTTTATCAACAAAAAGTAAATTTTATCAACAAAAAGTTAATTTTATCAACAAAAAGTCAATTTTATCAACAAAAAATCAATTTTATCAACAAAAAATTAATTTTATCAACAAAAAATCAATTTTATCAACAAAAAGTCAATTTTATCAACAAAAAGTCAATTTTATCAACAAAACTCAATTTTATCAACAAAACTCAATTTTATCAACTCAAAATCAATTTTATCTAAATTTTATCAACAAAAACTCAATTTTATTAACGAAAACCAAATTTTATCAACAAAAACTTAAATTTATCAACAAAAACTTAATTTTATCCACAAAAACATAATTTTATCAACAAAAACTTAAATTTATCAACAAAAACTTTTGATTTCTAAACAAAAACTTTAATTTTTTTTCAGTAAAACTGATGTTACCGGTATGTGTGTTAAATGTTCAGATAAATGGATCATTTTGACTCTACAAAACCACACAGCATGACAAAATACATTTTACATAATTATTCGAATTATATAAAACCCTGAATCACGTTACTTAATCACGAGTTTGGACCGAGTGTAATAAATATGAAGGAAAAAAGAAGTGAAATGTGGAAATGTTTATTTTGAAATTTGCAATTGAGGTCATTGAAATCAAATTTGAATCGTTTTTGATTTTTCAGACATGGGTAGGGCTTGCATCGCGCTCGTCATCTGCAGCTTCTTCTGGGTAGGTGTGGCCTTTATCACGGGTGTGGCTGGTTGCTGGTGTCGTTCATCAGGTCGTATTGTGGCCACTGGCATTCTCATGTTGGTTGCAGGTAACTATCATCATTTTAATTAAAATCCTGGTCATTAGAATGAATGCTTTCAAATTAAACTTAACGCAAAATCAATATTCAACTTCTGGATAACAAAACACGACACAAACTTGTGATTTTTTGAATTTCCCGCCACAGAATTGTCACATCATGACATAGATGGCTTCCAAGGTTGACTAGATATATATTTTTTTGTTTTTTTGGTGGAAATAAATTTATTTAGTTTGTGGATCACCGATTTTGTAAGTCGAGTACAAATTTTATTACAGTTTCTGGATTTCATCACCAGGCGCCACCATTTAACATGTTATCAAATAAATAGTTCAATATCAATCTTGTTTGTTTTCAATATCAGATAAACGTGTATTTATCTATAGATTTTGAATATGTGCTTTGAGGTTGTACTCAATATTAGCCAAGAACATAAAAACTTTTAATTTGCAAAATGCAATAAAAAAGAATTGATGTTGAAATAAAGATAGACCCAGATTTCTTAATGATAAAACTCACCTAGTTCCCATTGTAAATTGGCAGATATTGCATTCATCTTGTTATTTATTGGTACATATTGAAGTTCTTCATGGTCATGTGTTGCCGCATATACTTAATAATAACTGTTTGCATTTTTCAGGTCTTTTTTGTGCAGGAGGAATGGGATTATGGCATGGCAAAGAATATTACGAAAGATCAAAGCTCAAAGAAGCACCTTTTTACAACAGCTGGGAAAAAGTATACACATTACTAAGACTATAAAATGATAAATTAATTACTTTTTTGTCTTTTCTTTTAGGTTTTAAGAGATAATGTCACATTTAACTACGGCTGGTCCTATATAGTTTGCTGGATTGGCATTGGATGGTGCTTGATTTCAGCCATATTGTTTTTCTGTGCTGCTAAATGTCTTCATGATGAGAAAGTCAAAGAACAAACTACCAACATGCAATATTTAATGCCAACGTATCCCACTAAACAGCAGTATGGATACGGCTATGCGTACCCCGGCGGTCCGTATTACAATCACGGATCTCAGTATGGACCGTATAATTACTAATTTTATATTTTTTTTTATATGAAAAAATGACATTTGGAGATTAATTTTTTTAGTAGCATTTATTTTTTCACTGTATTATTTTATTTAATTATTATTATTATTTTTTTTAATTGATTTTTTTTTTGTTTACGTCATTGCAGAACAGAAATGTAAATATTATTCTTGTAACACTGTCACATCTATAATTGCAGTTCGTATTTAAAAAAATCCAAGTAATTTTATTGCAGTTGTATATATAAACTAAAGAGTGTGCAAGGTATTTGACTAATTTCAATTTTAGTTTTTATAAATATTTTTCTGATATTCGATAATCATAAAGCGCTAACAACATTTTTGTACTTTTGCGTACAAATGTAACTTGACATTTTTAATAAACCTCTTATTTTTTTTTGCTTAAATATTGTTCCGTTTATTTCTCTTAATCTTATTTTCAGACTTAATATATTTGTATTTATTTAATTGAGCGCGAAAGTCCGGGTCAAACTAATGTAGAATTTCTATCTCGCTTCTCGCAGGTATTTGGAAACTGTCAGGAAACCACGCTTGCGTCCAGAAAAGTTACACCTTATTGTTAGTAACACGGTGTAACTTTTCATCATGCTTAAAACTGCACAATTCCTTGTGGTGCGAATACACCGCAGACTGATTTAACCGGTTATAGCGACGCTCATTATAGCGATTTTTACAAAAAAGTCCCATTTTAGCAAACACGTTTTAGCGACAATATGGTAATTTTCCAGTAGTGATCGACACGTTTTATCCAAGTTCCAAAATTGAAATTAATAATAACACCTTTTGTGATTTTTCCACATTTTATGCATCGTATAAAAACTTGCTCTACAGAAGTACACATACACAACAGCCATTATTATTATTATCACTTCCTCTCCGTGGTCGTTGAGCATTTAATAGAATAGTGTTTTTATTTAATTTACATAAGAAATCCCATCCATTATCTATTTGTGGAACATTATGACCTGAGTCCGGACGATTAATACCGGTACCGGATTGAGGACGACTTTTAACCGATTGGGAATGACTAACAGGTGATTGAGGACGACTTTTAACTGATTGGGAATGACTTGTAGCTGATTGTGGTGGAGAAATAACAGACTGGTAATCATTGATACCGGTACCTGATTGGGGACGACTAACATGTGATTGGGGACGACTAATAACTGTATGGGATTGACTAATAACTGACTGGCAACGATTAAAAACTGATTGGGAAGGACTAACGGGTGATTGAGGACGATTAATAACTGATTGGGGACGATTAATGGTTGATTGCGGTCGAGAACTAATGGACTGAAAGTTATTGATAGAATTATATATATTAGCATTTGATTGGGGATAATTAATTATTGATTCTGGGCGGTTACTAATGGTTTGAGGTAAATATGTGGGTAAATGGTTGCGATTGACAGATGGTTGGGGGTAATTAGTATTTACTGGCGGTCTTATTTTAATCCACAAGGCTGAACATACTCTCATTTTCTGTTGTGGTCGGAGTTCAAAGTTTTCGTGATTGTAATTCAAAGAAATCTGTGTTTCTCTGAGTGTCTCCTGAAATGGAATAGTAATCCGTAAGTAAAACCTTGAACGATTAAGCTGCCTATTTTGTTAATAATAATAATCCAAACCCATTTTATGCATGTAAAACCCGCATTTTCGAAGTTTGTTTTTAAAGAATTCTGCACCGGTGGGCCTACATTGTCCATAAAAAATAGCAGAGCACCAGGTCTCATAGCGGAAATTAATTTCTGCGAAAGAAAATACTTAAAATACTCTTTTGCCGTAGAACCATTACTACCTGAAGTTTTGCAAAACGATCTGGAACGTTAGTTACGGCGCTGAAAAACTTTACAATAGACACAACATCGGCTGCGTATAATTTCTTTTTCACTGACGAATCATTATAATTCTTTAAAAAGTAAAAACAAGAACCAAAAATTACAAAATAAACATAAAATTACCCAAATGAAGAGATAAGCAGAACACATCCACCGTTTATCTCGCATTTCTTTTTTCAGCTGGGTTTCACCTCAACTTACATCAGCAAAATTAAATCCACAAAAACCACACGTTATACGTCTGCCATACTCATTCGAGAAATTATAATCACGAATCAATCCGTCGCCGACGTCTTTCCAGAGCGGGGCAGCGTCGAGTACGATCGCCTCGGTCTCGCCCGTCAATCCCAACGAAATTAAAAACAAATGAAAGCCAATCACGTCCGTCGCGGGTCCACCACCGATCGAATAAATCGTGACCGCGTAATTTCTGATGATGGCATCCACGAGGGATTTGAGCGAGTGGTCGAGCGATGAATAAAAATCGGACCAAATGATTTGAGTGACCGAGCAAATGCCCGTGAAATAGACGTAGAGATATGCGACTCTTTTAGCCGGGTCGTCGTAGATGTTTGGCTGGGATTCGACGAGGGATGATGAGTAAATTCGATGTATTTCTTGCATTGCGGCGTTTATTCTGTTTTTGTCGTGGAATTCGGGGCTTCTTCGGATGACGTTGATCATCTTTTGGAAGATCGAACTTCCGTATTGGCGACCATCCATTTATTCTATAACAATAAAAAAATTAAAAAATTAAAATTAAAATTAATTAAATAATATTTAAAACGGGGTTTGGAGTTTATTTATTATCTAAAAATTATTTTTTTTTATGTAAAAATTATATTTAATCTATGAAAAAAATAATAGTTGATAATGTTTTCACAACAATTTTTTAGTAACGTAGGAAATTGGATAATCGAAACTGAAGCCGAACGGTATTTCTCCCCGCATAAACATTGATTAAACTGCAGGATTTGCATTAAATGTCAAGTTGTTGGATGTTTGGTACAGAAAAGAGTGAAATGTACATGTTTTTGTATATTTACCAGGTGTTTCGATGTGTCTGCTATGAATGAACTTTGAAATGATGGGAATATCTGAACCCGATCTAGAATGACCGCGTCATTATCTGCGCATTGGGGGTTTGTGGATTTGTTACGACCTTGTTACAAGGGGGGGGGGAAGGGGGTCTAAAAATCGTAAAATCAGCGTTACGTAATTTATGGACGGCCCCTTATTGATGCTTACAAGTCGATCTCTCCCAGCTGTTGCAATAATTTTGTACATTTCTGGTTCATTTCTATGAATGGGTATTGATCCAATGTATCGCACGCAAGGGGCACTTTCATTTTCCAAAAGGGAAACTACTCGAGTCTAGACAAATACAACTTATAGCGCTTTATTTTGTTCGCTACAACGCTTTTATTGATTGCTTTTGCACGTAAATAAACCTTCATCACTTTTGATTCGATGGGAACATCCAAGTTCCTGTTAATTGTTGAGATTTTTCCTGTTTTTCTTATTTCCTTCACGAACTTCGCTATTTTTTGGAGAAAGCTTCGGTACCGACCCATTTTAGCATGAACGGATCAATTTATTTTCAAATATCTATGAAATTGTATGTTTGTTAACTTTCGCGCCTAAAATAATTTTAAAATATAGCTAACGATTTCTACTACTAGATGTCGCAACGAACTGAGTTATCTACAGACTACAAATGACTACATCCGTTGATAGCGATAATTAATGATTCAAAATATTTATTTGAATACAGAAATTCATTTTATTTTTTGAAATGTTGGCACCATATACTATTTTTATTGTTTCTAGATACGTCTTCACAAAAAAAACCGACGGCAGAGCAAATAGACAAAATAATTAAAAGTTAAAAGATGAAAAAATATCAAGGAAGCTTGAAAAAGTTTGCAGACTCTCTTTTAGCTTTTTTGAAATTTTCTAAAAATCTCTTGAAATTTTTTTAAAATCACTTCAATTCTTTTTTAAATCTCTTGAAATAACATCTCATGTACGATATGCAGGTACTGTGAGTGTTCGGACGGACGCCACGTGGTCGGGGGAGAGCCACGGAGGCGCTGGACGCAACACACACGATAAAACAAACCACGAAATACACGGAGACACAATATAGTTTTAGTTATGGCTTTATTAGATGTCTAGGGGTATGATTGTAGTGTCCCATAGTGTATTTCCCAAGGCGGCGGTTCCTTCGAACCGTCCCTAATCAGACCGCGTGGCACGGCGGCCATCGGCCGCCATGACACACGAGGTCGGTAATCGGTTTTGGGCCACGCCGCCGAAGTTACGGTTAACGTCCGGCGGACGTGGCGCAACTGGACGCTCAGGTCCCGGCGGGCGATATCATCGCCACGCCGATAGTTTGGGTTATCTCAATAGCCAGTTTCGGAGGCGGTCGCAACACGACCGTTCGCCTTGCTGGTTGATCAACAACTCTCTTGTCCCTACGGGGACCAACCACTTCCGGAAGGGCGACTTCCGGGGCCCGATCCTGCTTGACCAAAGGCCCGCAGCTCCACCTGGTTGCGGGGGACCGCAACAGGCTGCGCGAGATACGAGAGGCGCTGGAGCTGCGCCAAGTGCATTGCCGTTGCAGTGCAGCGACCCGTGCGCAGGGGCAGCTGGTCACATTTCCCCCCCCTGGAAAAAGGTAAGTACGAGGGGGTACAACGCAATCACTGAAGTGGTTGTTGAAAGTTAACACATCGCATTACTTTTCTTTTTTCAGATTATCAGATGACCATATTTCGGACGAGCCATCAGCTAGAACGAAGATCACCGGTAGGAATGCACTTGGGAAAATAACAACACTACAAAGGAACACACACACACTTACCCCCAGGATGGAAAACTTGTACAATTTAAACACTATTGAAAAATAAAAATGTAAAATAACACTTGTAATTTAAAAATATATATGAATAAAAAACACTTTTTGAACTTTAAAATCTAACATTTGTAGTTATTGAATCCATTTAACATTAAAAGGTAAGTATGCTAATTTTAACACTTTGGAATAATTAATAATAAAAAAAAACTTGTTTTGACAATAAAAAAAAATTATTTCTGGCACTATAAAAGTCTTAACAGGCTTGGCCAAAATCTCCTTTAAAACGGCGGCGAAAACTTCACTGCAGCGATTTCCCCGGTGTGGGTGGCGTATCGTCGGTTTTTGGCTCTTCTTCAGTTTTGTCGTCGACGAATTCTTCTGCTAGCTTCTTGCGTGACTTCTTATTCGACTTCTTTTTCACGGCGGTAGCTTTGGGCTCGGGAACGACTGGCGGTGGTGGTGGCGGCGTGTGCGACTCCTCGTTCGGTGCGCCGTCAATCTGCATCGCGGTCTCGATCGTTGCTTCGGTGGCGACTACATTGTTGTCGCAAACTGGTGGAGGATCCGCGAATCCCTGGAACACGACGTTCGTCGGGCGTTCTCCAACCATCGGCGGCATAATGACAGCCGGCGTCGCCGCTGTATTGGCACCAAACATCGTTTGCGGTAGTTGGCAGGCTGCTGGAAAAGCGATTGCGGCCGCCGTGGCTTTGGTCGGGATCAGGTTCACAATACCTTGGATTGGTTGAGGACCGTACTGTCCCGCCCAAGCTGTTCGTAGCTCATCGGGAGTTTTTTCCGTTTGAGCTGGGATTTTCTTAACGAGTGCGCGTGGCGCATTCGATGTGATTGTGGCCGATGGCGCAGTCAATTGCTGATGAGCCGCTTTCTCGGCGTCTCTTTTCGCCATTCGGTCCTTATGGTCCGCGTGTTTTTTCGCTCTGTACCGAATTTTTGCTTCGGTGTTCACGCTTCGTTCACTCAACGTAGGATTTTCGATCGCCACAAGTCGTCGCATTTCCAGCAATTTCTCCGAAATGTTTGGACGGGCGGTCGGTGGTTGGTGAGGAGTTGGGGCGACGGTACTTTGTACGGTCGCTTTTGTCTCCTCGGCAGCCTTCTTTTTAAGCACAAATGGCTTATGTGGCGGACGAAGAACCTTCTGCGACGTCGTCGCTGCGGGTTTCTTCGTAGAAATATTGGTAGAGGCAGTCGGCGGCGGTTGAGAGCGTACGCTCTTTGTTGCCGTTTTCTGTCTTTTCTTTGGGGGTTCCGTCGGTGTGGCATTCGCCGCACTCGCTTGTTCCCTGTCTGCGACTTCCCTTTCGCGGTCTGTGCGCGATCGGACGCGCATCCAGTTAATTTGTCGGTGATGTTGTGGAATCGGCTGACCGGGCAGCGTCATGAACATGACGAACCATTCCTCGAGTGGTTGGTCCGCCAGAACGATTTCGTCTCCGCCGCAGTTCATGCACGGGATCCGCGATAGATTCCACAGCGTGATGTAGCCGAAGCCGTTACAGATTGGGCACTGAACCCATTCGTTGTTTCGGTGATTTTCCATCGTTTTTCCAATCTTTTCGTTTCGATTTTCCAGAGAAGTTCCACACGACTGGTCAGTGGCGATCGCAGCGAATAAGTGATTTGGACAACGAATGGTGGTGGCTAAGTATAGAACCGGAAGACGTTTCGCGAACGTTTAATTGGCGTATGGACCGCAGATGTTTTGTAAACAGTCTGTGATTGGTCCAAATGGGTCTCCCGATTTGAAGTGTCACCTAGCGGTCAATCCCGATATCGGATCGGTAAAACGTGATTTCTCGAAGGTCTATTTGAGTCCGAATTTGGTTTTGGTCGAGCCGTCGTGGGTTTTTGTGAATCCACTTGTGGCAACAGCAAGGGTTTTATTCTTTTTGGTTTCCCAAAAGGTTTTACTGGTGTTGGCAACTTAGTTGCGATACCAGATTCCGTTGGTTGCACTGGAGTTGGCAATATTGTTGCTGTTCCAGTGTCCACAGGTTGGTTTTCAAGAACTTCTTCATCTTCCTTATCTAAAATGGGCCATTCAGCCTTTTCTTCTGAGGGGATGAATCTCCTGAGTTTTACAATGTTGTGTGTACCCCTCGCTTGCAAAGTTATTGGTTTCGCAAGGGCATACGCATTGTTGTTAAAGACTTTAGTTATTACATAAGGTCCTTCAAAGCGATCCTCAAGGGACGCAGCATATCGATTAGCAGCATTGGACAATGGGTGGGTCTTTAGTAGAACCAAGTCTCCAATTTCGAACTTATCGTCGCTGCGGTGTTGATCGTAGTAAGTTTTCTGTTTTGCTTGGGCCAGACTCTTATTTTTAAGAGCTGCAGCAATCAGAGTACGGTGTCTAGCGACTAGCATTCTGACAGCGTCGTAGGGCCTATTTGGGTCGAATGGGGTGTCATAAGACACATCTCGATTATCCCAAAATGGTCGCAATTCCCTGCCATACGTCAGCATTGCTGGTGTAAAACCGGTAGACACATTTGGGGCAGAATGCAAAGCAAAATTTATCTGGTCGATGCATCTGTCCCAGTGATCGTGCTCAAATGTAAAAATTCGAAGCATAATCTTGATATTCCTGTTTACGCGCTCAGTCAGGTTAGTCTGGGGATGGTAAGGCGTTGCTTTAATTGGCACAACCCCTGCATCGTCACAGAGAGTCTGAAACACGTCAGAAATGAATTGGGGGCCATTATCGCTCAACATGAAACGGGGGCACCCATGACAGCTGAAAAATCGTTTTAAAATTGGTGCAATTGCAGTCATTTTGGCGGATCTCAGCGGTGTAGCTTCCATCCAGCCGGTGGCATAATCCACCACAACTAGAATGAAGCGATTTCTGTTCGAGGTTCTAGGTAATGGACCTATTAGATCGATTCCTATCTTCTCAAAACGACCAATTTTTGGAGAAGTTGGGACCATCAATCCCTTTGGTTTTCTCTGAATCGGTTTGCAGCGTTGGCAGCGATTGCAGCTTGCTACATGAAGTTTTACTTCTTTTTGCATGCCAGGCCAGAAATAAACTCTTTTCAATCGCTCTAGAGTTACTTCAACTCCTCCGTGACCAGCCATCGGATGGTCGTGAATTAGTTGAAGTGCTGCGAGTTGCAGAGATGGTGGAATAAAGATTTTAAATCCAATTCCCAAATCCTCTTCCTCCACAAAGAAATCAGTTTTAAAGGGTGCATAAATAATAAGCATTCCTTTTCTAGTGAGTGTGCAGTCGTACTGCCTTTCTTCCAAGAACTTAGGAAGTTCTGGTCGAGGTTGTCCATCATCCAATTCCAACCATTCGATTAGTTTTGAAAGATGTTTATCTGCACGCTGCTGTAATATAATGTTCTCGAAAGACATCGGGTAATCGGTCTCATTTGTGAGATAAGCTAGAGCAACAGGCTCTATAATCTCTGTTAGAGTTGCTTTTCCTTCTAACGGATTGCCATTATCAAGAGAGACTCTGGATAAGGCATCCGCGACTTGATTGTCGGTGCCTTTTCGGTACTTGATGGTGAAATTTTCATTCTGCAATTTCATTGCCCACCTAGCCAGTCTTCCAGCTGGGTTTTCCATTGTCATGAGAAATCTCAGAGCATGATGGTCAGTCTCAACTTGGTACTCAGAATATTCAATGTATGGTTTGAACTTATCAACAGCCCAAACCACAGCTAAACATTCCAAATCAGTGGTGCTGTAGTTGTTTTCCGCGCCTTGCAGAGTTCTGCTGGCGTACGCAACTGGTCTTAAAGCACCATGGTCATCCAGTTGCATGAGGACTGCACCGAGCCCGCCGCCACTAGCATCTGTATGGATGGTAAAGTTGCGAGCGAAATCAGGCAGAGGTAGCACAATTCCTTTTGCAAGCTGGTTTTTCAGATATTCGAAAGCAACATTGCACTCTTCAGACCATTCCCATTTTGTATCTTTCTTTAAAAGGGCAAAAAATGGTTTTTGAGTAATACTCAGTTTTGGAATTAGAGCAGCATAGAAACCCACCATCCCAATAAAACGCTGAAGCTGTTTTATACTGGAAGGGGTCGGATAATTTAAAATTGCTTCCACTTTGTCGTTGTTTGGGCTATAACCCCCATTTGACATCGTGAAACCAAGAAAGTTTAATTCTTCAGGGCAAATAAATGACTTTGACGGACTCGCTGTCAATTTGTTTTTATCTAATTTTGACAATATGTCATCTAAATGCTGAAGGTGTTCTTCAAATGAGTCGCTAAAAATGATAATATCATCGAGGTAAGCGAGTGCCCACTTGTGTTGTGCAGTTCCAAGAACTTGATCCATCATTCTTTGAAATGCACTGGGTGCATTGCACAGTCCGAAGGGCATACGAGTAAATTGGTATGTTCCATCAGAAGTAGAAAAAGCAGTTTTCTTCTTGTCACTTGATTTAAGTTTTATTTGGTAATAACCTTTAGTTAAATCCAAAGTAGAAAAGAACTTTTTTCCACCTAAACAGGCCAAAATCATAGAAATTGAGGGCATCTGGTAGACGTCCTCAATTGTGATCTTATTTAGCCAGCGAAAGTCAATACAGAGGCGGTACCCTCCGTCTTTCTTTGCAACAATCACGGGGGGATTTTTATAACTCCCCTCGCAAGGTTCGGCCCAACCATCTCTCAGCAATTCAGCAACCAATTCGCGATAAATCTCAGCTTTCTTGGGATTCATTGGTCGGTCTTTGCATCGAAATGAAGGTGCATCTCCAGTCGGAATTGGATGTTCCAACGTGGGGTGGCAGCCAGCTTTGTCACTAAACACATGTCTGTATTTTTCTACAAGAGTTAAGATTTGAGATCTCTGCCTTGGTGACAAATTGCTTTTTGCTAACAGTCTCTGGCTCAAATCAGCCGTGGAGACAGAAGGTGACTTTGATTCTGCAACCAAAGCATCCCATCGATCCATTATTGCATTTCCAAGTTCTTCAGGCGATGGTGGGTCGTCGAAGGGAAATGTGTCATGTGGAAAATCAAGAAAGAAATATTCTCGATCTGTTAGATTGAGAACAATCCTATTTTCGATAATCCAAGAGCAACCTAATAATATAAATTTGGAAGCTGATGGAAGAACAGTAAATGTCACAGGGATTTCACCACCCCGCCACTTGAGTGGCAATGTGATTGTTCCGATTGGACGTGTTGGTCTATCGCCAGTGTATACAACTCGATTTTCTAAAAATGGAGTCATAAAGTGCAAGAGGTTTAGCTTTTTAAGCATTCCTCCGCTGATGTACCTATGGGTTGCCCCAGTATCCATCAGAGCGGTGACTTTTAAGCCGTTTAGTGTTGCTTTGAAGTAAGGCAGGGGAGTAATACTCTTTCCTGTCTTTAAAGCAACGTTAACATGATCGATTTCAGGTTCTGTGGAAAAAACCACGCGAGGATCTGGCTCTGTGGATGAAATGTCATCAAATAGCGCATCCTCCATGTCTTCTTCCATTGGAATCAACACAATAGTGAGAGCGCAGTCGTCAGTTACTCGGGGGTTTCTGTCGACTGCGACTCCTCGTTTCCCGCCATGTCAGGCCAGCCACCAAATTCATTGGCTGCAAGCATAGCCTGCATCATGCTGTGTTGGGCAGCGGCGATTGTTTCCATTGCTGCTTTAGCGGCTTCCACTTTAAGGGGGCAATCCCTTTCAAAGTGTGCGCCACCGCAGCCCCAGCAACCGCCAACTCTTGGTTTGGTCGCATAATCTTTGAGCCTATTGCTCGGGACTAGCGCCTTCTCGTTGCCTTCTGCGGCCTTTGTTGCTGCTATCGCAGCATTTTTAGGCGCAGGGAACAGTGTTCTATTGTTTGGATTTCTCAATCCAAACGGAACAAATTTCGGTTTATCTCCACCCGCAGCATTTGGTATTGTTACCATTTGCTGGTTGGATTTTTGAATTGGCGTAACAGTTTCTGTTTTTGCCGCCTCAATGATTGCTGCATTTGTCACAGTTTCCTGATTTATGATCGCGGCCTCCGTAGCAATGCAGGCTCTCCTGAGCGACGCCCAAGTGTTCTCCAAATTAATGGCATTTGCGACCATGTTTTTGGCCGCTGGGCGCAGAATTGCCAGCACTTTTTGAATTTGCTGGCTCTCGTGCACAGGAATAGTCAATTGAGCGTATAACTTCTCGAGTCTTATCACCACTTGGGTGGCAGACTCATGAGACAGTTGCTGTGTTTTAGCGATTTCTGCTAAAAGCAGCGCATCGCTCGGACGAAAATGGGTGATAAATTCATGTTCGAATTCCTCCCAATTCGTTTTGGCATGAGAAGAGAACCATGTGGCCGCATCTCCTCGGAAAAACTTAAACAAATGCTCAGCAAGCACTTGGTTCAGATAGGGCAAAGCAAAGCGTAGAGAACGTTTTAAATCAATAAGGAAAGACTTAGCTTTCGTTTTGTCCCCTGCAAACGCTTCAATTCCAATGGATTTGACTCGTTTACTTAGCTCTACTTCATCCATTGGCCTGGGAGCAGGCATAGCCTGGTCAGTTTTGTGAAGAAACTTTTCTCCCCAAGCCAGAAAAAGAGGATTTCCAGTCGTAGGCGTTGAGCCTGTGCTGGATCCAGAGTTTGGTGTTGTCACGGTGGGAGAAATCGTGTTTGAGATTGCAGATTGTGCTCTCAAATTCGATTGTCCAGCCGCCACCACGCTGTCAACGATAGCTTTTTGACTAGCTATCATCTTCAACAAGCTTTCATTCGATAATTTCGCAGAGTCTAACTCCTGCAAAGCATGAGTTAACCGGTCGCTAATATCACCGAATTCCGTGCGCGTTTGCGTTAATTGACGCATAGTGCTATCCGATTTGTCTTGGAGTTCCACCAAGTGATCGGCTACTTTCAGAAGCGTGTCTTCCCACACTTCGTAGGTTGTCATATCATCGATAACTAGATTAAAGACGTTGCAAGTCGTTTCAAGCATCGCTTGATCCAACAATTTAACTTTAGGACTTGACATATTGTCGTTTGAAGAAGCAATCGAATTATTATCCGAGTCGTTCAAATCTGAATCCGTTGCGGGTGTGAAAGAATTAGGTGCAGGAGAGTCCCACGTGGTCTTACCAGTTCTGGTCGCTGGCATTGACACAATGTGACCAAAAGCAGGACCGCAGCTTGCAAGGTGAACAAGTGGAATTAAGTCACGACCAATGAGGAGACAGGAGATTAGGCTCAAGTAGCCATTCTTGGGAGAGGGATTAGTGATGTCACTTCCCCCCCCTGGTTTCCCATTGGTAGAAAATTAAAATAATTTATAGAATCAATTTCCCAGAGTTCCAAGAAAATGTCGAAATTTGAAATTCCAATCATTCTCGAAAATTCCGAGATTTCCACATGTTTTTCTATTGTCTTTCCAGTCGCCATGTTTGATTTTTAAAATAAAAACAAAATTTCGACCGTTTTAATGTTCCAATTCCTACATTTCTGCAGAAAAAACAACACTTTTTGAAAAAACAATAGTGATTTTTCGGTTTGGAACTAGAAGTTCTGAACCAGATCAAAATGGTCTGATTCCACAAAAACATGACTTTTGTGCTTTTCTAAAAAAGCACGAAATCATGTCTGTAGAACTTCGAAATTTTCAAACCAGTTAATTTTATCATTGTTAGCAACAAATAACAAAATCAAACCGCGCTAGCGCGCAGACAAACCGATTCTTGATGCCTCGCAAGAAGAAACAGAGGAAGAAAGATAAGAAAATAAAAATAAAAAATTACAAAATACTGGGTGTTTTTTAATCTAAAAGACACCCAAAAAGTTCCAATTTTTAGCAGAAGGTTTTTGCAGATATTTACACTACGGGGATATTGTTGCAATCTCTTCTTCTGCCCCAAGAGACCAACAAACGCGCCCGCTCACCCCTTTCGGAGACTCATTCCAGTCTGCACGAGGCTGCCTTTCGACAGAAACGTGCCTACACTGAGATGTCTGTTCATCCCAATGAAATGGTGTTTTTTGTGGAACAGTCAGTTGCACTTAAAGTAAGAAGGAAATGCATCTTCTGTCCCTAGTCGCCTTGGGTCCCACCCTTCAGCCGCCATTGTGAAGCCATATCGCCCTCCATTTGACGCTGTATACAACCCGGCATTTGAGGTGATTATTACCGCTGTCAGGTGTGGAGTCCCAAGAAAACCATGAAAATCATAGATAGGGAAGTTTAGAGAAAAAGTAAAAAATGAAAAAGATGTAAAAACAACTAATTTCCAAATTACAGAGATTGCTCCAGACTGTGGTTTGAGCACAGTCCTTTAACAAACTGCAGTAGCCCAGAAATCAAGCAAGAGTGAATAAAATTCAGAAACAAAAGTTACAGGCTAGATTCCCAATCTTTTTTCAAAGTTGGTAGCTACCTGAACGCACAGATATCGTTCCTACGCCCTAACGAACTCTCTGTGCCATTTGAGCACTTCACCATCGGTATCCCCGTACCTCCGGCAGCTCTCCCTGCTGTCCGTGTCCCAATTTCAGCAACTCTTGGGTTAAATACGTTAACTTGCAGTTGCCTACCAACCAGTACACGGGACAGGGTAGGATTATGACCGATGTGAACCCGGATGAGCGCCTTGAGCAGCCACAACGCAACCCATAAATTATGAGTCGCAACAAAAAACAAGGCAGTCTTCCCATGTGTGCGGACACTTCGCTGCCACTCGGGTCCAACTACACGCCAACTCACCGCACGTGACTGTTCCCGCGCCAGCGACCACTAAGCTAGCAACCTGCATCCAAGCGACTAAACGTCCTACAAGAAATTTGATGTCACTCAAAGCTCAGTTCAACATCGCCTCCTCGCCCGGCCCATAATGGAACCAGTGATTGCAGCGTGGCACCTGGAATATGACCGCTTCTCCCCCGTGGGATTTGGTTTGCTGGTGGCCACCAGCGCGCCTCCTCCACGAATCGAGTTTGAATACGCTGCAGACTGTTCCATTACTTTTACTTGGGCTGCGCACCAAGAAATAGAAATAATAAAGAAGGTTTGGAATTATATTCCCCTCCCAACCACTCAGTTTTTTAGGCTAAGCTAGAAAGGAATAGAAGACCGTTGGAAAGTGTGGCTAGTGTAAGTCCCGGCTTGCCAGTACCCAGGCAAGCTGGACATGCAAAGCCACCAATTTTTGTCTGATCAGGGTCCAATGGTCAGCGATTAGCGGCCGTTTCGCCTGCTGACCCCCTATCACAATCATGACCAAGGAAATTTCCCCCTCTAGTTGAAAGAAAAAATTCATTTAATATTGTGCTTCACACAATCAGTAAATTAGAATAGTATTCGCAAGAGAATTCAAAATCCTGGACGGGCCCACAATTGTGAGTGTTCGGACGGACGCCACGTGGTCGGGGGAGAGCCACGGAGGCGCTGGACGCAACACACACGATAAAACAAACCACGAAATACACGGAGACACAATATAGTTTTAGTTATGGCTTTATTAGATGTCTAGGGGTATGATTGTAGTGTCCCATAGTGTATTTCCCAAGGCGGCGGTTCCTTCGAACCGTCCCTAATCAGACCGCGTGGCACGGCGGCCATCGGCCGCCATGACACACGAGGTCGGTAATCGGTTTTGGGCCACGCCGCCGAAGTTACGGTTAACGTCCGGCGGACGTGGCGCAACTGGACGCTCAGGTCCCGGCGGGCGATATCATCGCCACGCCGATAGTTTGGGTTATCTCAATAGCCAGTTTCGGAGGCGGTCGCAACACGACCGTTCGCCTTGCTGGTTGATCAACAACTCTCTTGTCCCTACGGGGACCAACCACTTCCGGAAGGGCGACTTCCGGGGCCCGATCCTGCTTGACCAAAGGCCCGCAGCTCCACCTGGTTGCGGGGGACCGCAACAGGCTGCGCGAGATACGAGAGGCGCTGGAGCTGCGCCAAGTGCATTGCCGTTGCAGTGCAGCGACCCGTGCGCAGGGGCAGCTGGTCACAGTACAATCGTTCATTGTGTTACTTGTGTAATGACGGATTAAGAGATATGAACGTTTTTGCATGTAAAATATTACACAATATCCAAGTTACAAAATTGAAATTAATAATAACACCTTCTGTAATTTTTCCAGATTTTATTCATTGTATAAAAACTTGCTCTACAGAAGTACGCAACAGCCATTACCATCATCACTTCCTCTCCGTTGTCGATGAGCATTTACTCGAAGAGTGTTATTAGCATCTAATTGACGGGCCCAACCCCATCCATTATCTGTTTATGTATAATTACGACGCGAGTCATGACGATTAATACCGGTACCTGATTGAGGACGGCTAATAACTGATTGGGAATGACTAACAAGTGATTGAAGACGATTATTCGTATATTAAGGGAAAGCTAACCCGAAAACCACACAAGACGATAATGGACCTACGGCACGTGGATCTGATGGGACCGATGAGACCTGAGTCACTGGGGGGATCAAAGTACATCCTAACCTTCGTAGACGACTGGAGCAGACAGACAATGGTGCGAATCTTGCCTGCAAAGAGCGACACGAGACGCAAACGGAAAAACGTTTGAAAACGCTTCAAAGTGATAACGGGGGGGAGTTTATTATATTTAGAACTATTGACTTATTTTTTCATTTTAATAGATAGAGTTTTGTAAGAAGCGATCAAATTGCATGGATTGCGGAGACAATTTTGCTACCACATGTTAGAAATATTTATTCTTAAGCGATTTATAAAGGTTAATAAAATTCTGAGTGTTATGAAAGATCAGGAATTTAATAGATAGATAGATAGATAGATTTGACATTCTACAGCTTCAGTTGAAGAGTAGAACAGTGAATTATTGGACAAAGATAATTGCCATGTTAAAAAAGAATAAAAGCAGTATGCCCAGAGAGGGTTTTGATAGTGGTAGTCGCAACCTATCTAGAGAAGAAGTTAAAAAGTTAATTAAAAAAGGCCAGTCACATTTAAAGCTCACCTTCGGTAATATTAAAAATATATTTCTTTTTTTCTTTAGTTTATTTTTTATTATTTGTTGTTTAAGCTCAACGGTGTGCGGACGAATGCATGTCATCAAAGGTTTCGGAGGATGAGTGCCTCAAAATTCACAAGCATCGCTATATTTAACCCTGTGTATTTTGAATAAAGTATCAATCATCCAGTGTCGTATCATCCTAACGTTCGAACAGTTAAAAACTACATGGGTTGGCGCGACGTCGCACTCCACGAATATTGGACGCCAGAAGAAAAGGAAATCTTTATGCTGGGTTCAAGGCGTACGGAAATAAATGGTCTGTTATCTTAAAAAAATTTAATCTGACAAATCGTAGTAATTATAACTTATGGACAATGTAGGCCCACCGGTGCAGAATTCTTTAAAAACACACTTTGAAAATGCGGGTTTTACATGCATAAAATGGGTTTGGATTATTATTATTATTAGCAAATCACGAATTCCTAGCTTATTCGTCCAAAGTTTTACTTATAGATTACTATTCCATTTCAGGAGACGCTCAGAAACAGATTTCTTCATTGAATCAACACCGGCTGAACAAACTGCCTACTGGCCAGAGTTAGTAAAGTAAATCATTTTTTTTTTCATCTTTTATTTTATTTTTTTTTTAGTTTTCGAGATTATCAATAGCCCAATTAGAAAAACTTTTTGGACAAACTCAAGTTGGTTCTAATGAAGTGCTGTTTATGTCATTTATAGAAAAACGAAATCAAAAAAGATATATGTAAAGAATTAATAAACGTGATTCCAAATTCAGTGTCAGCATCAGTTCATTGTTGTGCGCAATACACAACACAATTTGTCAAGAAGTCTTAAACCTAAAACGGAATACTACAGCCCAACCAGTTAGAAGTTTGGATACACTTTATCACGACACTATTAGACTTCTGCTTGTCTTTATAGTTAGGGAGTTAGAAAGACTCAACAAATGGCACGATATAATGCCAAAAAAGCAACAGCAACAACAACAACAACTCGAATCGGTTCTTCAATGAAGCTAAAGTATTACATTCTGAATTGAATAGTTATTAGCGAAAAGCAACTGACAATGTTGTTCATAACCGATTATTGTTCGCATAGTATATTGTATTGTTAAGGGGATTAATACAGAAAATTACAGGCATCACCAGAAGTATGTTTTCCATCATCGAGGAAAAGAAAGATGCATTATGTGACATTTTAGCCCATTTTTTGAGACAGCAACTAAACTGACATTTGCTTTGGCCATTTGCTCATTTGGAAATGTTAAACATCTGCAAGATAATGCGCAAGAAAGATTCCATTAAAGAACGTTCAAACAAATTTGCAGCTAAAAAGTCATTAGCAAATCAGTAAAGCAACTATAAAGAACCAGTAAAAGTTGCAATTAGATTTAGCCAAAACAAACGCCCATCAAAAGGCCTACCGATATTATTTTACAAGAAAACCATCCGAGATTGAGAGCAAGAGCAAGTTTCAACAAGACGAAGTTAGAAAATTTGGGCCTGAATAAGATCACCAGATGGACTTCAAGACCCATCTGTAAGGTACTTCCAAATCAGCAGGATTGCAGAAAGCAAGATTAGAGAAAAATATGGAAAATTATGGAAAAATATGACAAAAATAAAAACGTAGTGGAAGATCACAGATATCAAAATTGCATAACAATTAGTAAATGCTACACCCACACTTGTGTACAGTAAATGGAGTGCAGGCCTACAATACCAACTCTGTTATGACCAGAGCTCTCTTTTTGCTTGACCCAGGGGTGACCACGAGGAGGTAGAGAGTTGGATTTTACACCCCCATACTCAAATAGCAATATAGTAGAACCAGCATGTAAAAACCTGATATAAACACTATTATGAAGCAAAACACTAAAAATTCAAAGGAAACATTAATTATCTCTGGTAGAAAAGAAATTCAAGTTAGACAACATTAGAACATTAAAAGAACCTCATTGCCAGTTCTGGAATGAAAAATATACATTTTTTTCCTTAAAAATCCGGAATGCATTATGTTAAAACAATTTTTTTTTCAATTGGTGAATGTTACAACACCAGATGATTTGTCACCATCTTTCCAGAAATAAATAAACAAATGAATCACTGTTAACACTAAATGCTAACCCTAACCCTGACATTTTCGAGAAACGAAAAGAAAATATTAACGAAAATGCGGAAAATCAAACCATTAGCTCTCACAATTCGGTTCCTTGATCTGGAATGAGAAAATTCTTCATGAATCCGATCAAAAAAAGGAATGAAAGATGTGGAAAATATGAAGTGCACGAATCTGAGAGCAAACGAGAGCAAACGACGAAGCGGGAGAGAAATGGAATGAAGAACACAAACGTTGCTATGCCGACGGAAAAGCATCGCAATTTGTTCCCATCAGAGCGGCGCTGCAACTCAGTGTGAAATAATTTGAACTTGGATTCAAAGCAGCCAATCAGGGAGCATCGTCTGTTTTGACATCGTAACCGTCTTTCAACCGTCTTTCAACACCAAGGCGTAAAAAAAGAATTGCCGCAATTTAAACTGAAATTTAGATTGCCGGACGAAAAACTGCGACCTAACCTGCCAGGAGTGAAATACCCAAATGTTTTGCCGCAACCTGGACAAGCACCTGTGAATCCAGTTGCGACGATACCTGCACTCGTCTGGAGGAAGACAGAAAAAGTTAGGCCGACGGGACAAAAGGATATTGAGTATAGGATCGTTGGATACGATAAACCAAAGCTACGCTCGATACCAGACGTCAAGCGCTATTGTGCGGACCACAATCTCCTTGTTCCCGAGCACCTTTTCGAGGACAAGAGAAAGAAGAAACCGTCTGAATCGAATGTGACAGCGGATTATTCCGACTTGGACATAGATGAGTTGACACTCGATTTTGAAGCTAATCATCTTGAGGTTCGCATACCTACACGTTTTGAGGAGATAGCAAAGCTACCTGAAAAGGAGGAATGGGACCAAGCAATGTGCGACGAAATCGACACGATGCATGAACGAGAAGTATGGGAATTAGTTCCCCCACCACCTGATACGAAAATCATAGGCTGCAAGTGGATTTACACTGTAAAACAGAACGACAAACAAGAAATTGCACGTTATAAAGCGAGACTCGTGGCGCAGGGCTTCTCCCAAGTATACGGAGAATCGTACGAAGAGACATTCTCGCCTGTGGTGGACTTTTCGATTGTTCGATTCATGTTTACGTTGCTAGTTTGTATGTTGAAATGGAGCTATATTCAGGCCGACGTGAAGTGCGCCTATCTCTATGCAAAGTTGCATAAAACCATATATATGCGCCAACCGAAGGGATTTGTCTGTAAAGGCAAAGAAAACTACGTATGCAGACTTCTTCGTGCGATATATGGTTTGCATCAGTCGGGTAGAGAATGGGGCATTGAATTAGAAGACACCCTGTTAGGACTTGGATTGCAACACGTGAATTGGTGCAATTGCGTCTATAAATATGGAAATATTGCATACCTAATTGTGTACGTCGATGACATTGTCGTTTTTGGAAAACAGTACGAGGACACGATGAATGTACTTAATATGATCAAAACCCAGTTTGATTTAGTCATTTTGGAACAGACGAGAAAACTACTAGGAGTCGAATTCTATCCCCATGGACAACATATGGTCTTACACCAGAGATCGTACGTTAGCAAAGTCTTGCTAAAATTCGAAGAACATTTAAGACCAGTGAAAATCAGATCACAGCCGATGATAAAGTCGACGATCCTTACGAAAAAACAATGTCCGGAGACAATTGGAGATTTGAAAATAATGGAAAGAATCCCATATAGGAATCTGCTTGGATGTTTAGCATTTATTGCGTCACGGACAAGACCCGACATCACCTACGCTGTGAATATCCTAAGTCAATTCCAATCTAATCCAGGCTGGGATCATTGGATCGCGTTGCTTGACCTACTCAGTTATCTGAGGACAACCAAAAATCTTGGATTGATGTTGTTTCCAAACAATCGGATTGAAGTCATTGGATATAGTGACTCCGATTACGCCAATAACAGAGACGATCGGATCTCAGTTGGAGGGACTCTCGTGACGTTGGGGAGCGCACCCATTTACTGGAGGACCTTCAAGCAAAGGAACGTTACACTGTCGACCATGGAGGCAGAATATGTGGCCCTTACGGAAACTGTAAAGGACTACATCTGGATTGTAAGGGTCTTACACGAAATTGTCCCGGATTTGGCTGACAAGTTTTATCATCATGTCATGTGTGATAACATTTCAGCGGTCGATTTTACCAAATCCAACGTTGAAAATCGCAAGACCAAACACATAGACATTAGATACCACTTTATTCGTGAACTCGTAAAGAAAAACAATCTCCAAATCGTACATGTAGGGACAAAATGTAATTTCGCGGATATTTTTACAAAGTCGGTGGACAAAGCTGACCTTGTACAATTCTGTAATCGTTTCCTAATTGATTCGAGTCTCTTAACCCTTCCAACCCGAAAGAATTTGCCTCCCATCTCTCCCTAAGATGGGCATTATATGACCCAGATTCTGCGCATGCGCAAGATCCGGGTTTTAGGGAATTCCTAACATCTAGCCAATGGGGTTAGATTAACTACACATGTAGTGAACGCCATATGGACGTGGTGGACATGATTGAAATTAGCGGAGCCTGCTGATGATCATCATTTATGACCTTTGGACTCCTAAGATGGGTCTTTTTTGACCCAGTTGAACTTTGAGTTCAAATTATAAAAAAACTTAAAAAATTAAAAAAATTTCAACTGTGGTATAGTGTCTAGTGATGTTTCAAAAGAATAGTCAGCAAAAATCAGATGAAAAAAAAAATTATTTCTTATAAAAAAAATGATTTTTTTAAAACGGGGTCACAAAATGACCCATCTCAGGGTTGGAAGGGTTAAGCGCCTGATAATACGAGGGGGCCGAATGTTAGAATATTGCATGTACTTATCCGTTGGTGTATATATTTAATTGCCATGTATATTTAACCATATCGTATTATCTCTGTTCGATGTATTACTTTGACTCTTGGCCGTGTAAATGCACACGGCATTTGTTTACATTTATACTTTGTATTTCACCCACTAGGTGGCACTGTATACCTTTGGGTCATGTGATTGCAGAGAATAAATTCTCACTTACTGTTTTGCTTTTGACCATGAATGACTATGTCTTTTATTCCAACTACTAATGAATTTCTACACCACTGCAGATTTATACACAAGTTTTATTGCTAAAACCAACAGTATTCCGGTATTCCGGTATTCCGGTATTCCGGTATTCCGGTATTCCGGTATTCCGGTATTCCGGTATTCCGGTATTCCGGTATTCCGGTATTCCGGTATTCCGGTATTCCGGTATTCCGGTATTCCGGTATTCCGGTATTCCGGTATTCCGGTATTCCGGTATTCCGGTATTCCGGTATTCCGGTATTCCGGTATTCCGGTATTCCGGTATTCCGGTATTCCGGTATTCCGGTATTCCGGTATTCCGGTATTCCGGTATTCCGGTATTCCGGTATTCCGGTATTCCGGTATTCCGGTATTCCGGTATTCCGGTATTCCGGTATTCCGGTATTCCGGTATTCCGGTATTCCGGTATTCCGGTATTCCGGTATTCCGGTATTCCGGTATTCCGGTATTCCGGTATTCCGGTATTCCGGTATTCCGGTATTCCGGTATTCCGGTATTCCGGTATTCCGGTATTCCGGTATTCCGGTATTCCGGTATTCCGGTATTCCGGTATTCCGGTATTCCGGTATTCCGGTATTCCGGTATTCCGGTATTCCGGTATTCCGGTATTCCGGTATTCCGGTATTCCGGTATTCCGGTATTCCGGTATTCCGGTATTCCGGTATTCCGGTATTCCGGTATTCCGGTATTCCGGTATTTGTTGAATCGTAGTGGAAAGTAGTGTAAATTCAATAAGTCCGCAGTGGTGTGGAAAAACTCCGTTTGTGGAAATAAATACACGAGATGTTAAGTGAATCAAAGCAGAACATAAAGTGAGTTTATTCTGATGTCATGTGACCGCCTTGGGTATACAATGCCACCTGTTGGCATGACATAGCAATAGTACACTGAAGTGATCGCAAATACATGCAATGTTAAATGCGAACACAAATGAATACAATGAACAAAGTAAGAACAATGTCGATTGATAATACGATACAATTATAGAGGGGTTAATAAACATAATTAGCTAACAATCGGCCCCCTCGTATAATCAAGCGCTTAACGTGTTAAGGTTAATCAAAAATCGATTGCAAAATTGTGTTAAGTCGGTTTTATCGACCGACTTTGTGAATATGTCAGCAAAATTTGATTTTGTCCCTACATGTACCACTTGGAGATTCTCCCCTTTGACGAGTTCCCGTATGAAATGGTATCTCACGTCGATGTGTTTTGTTTTCCGATTTTCGATATTCGATTTGGTAAAGTCGACGGAAGGAATGTTATCACACAACACTCTGTGATAGAATTTGTTTGCCAAGTCAGGGACGATCTCATTTAGCACTCTGAGAAACCATATAAAATCTTTCACTGTTTCTGTGAGGGCCACATATTCCGCTTCCATGGTTGAAAGCGTCACGTTACGCTGCTTAAATGTCCTCCAATTGATGGGTGCGCTGCCCAATGTTATAAGGGTTCCGCCAACAGAAATTCGATCATCGCGATTGTTGGCGTAATCCGAATCGCTATAGCCAATAACTTCTATTTGGTTGTTTGGGAACAACATCAGTCCAAGGTCCTTTGTTGTTCTTAAATAGCTAAGTAGCTCTAACAGCACGACCCAATGGTCCCATCCCGGGTTAGACTAGAACTGAAGCCATCTTGGTTAACAAAAGATACAGGAACGACACCTAGTGCCGGAACACAATAGTGAGTTTGCGGTTGCCAATTGTTCCTTATAATTATGAGTTACAAGCTCATAATTATAAAATTGGACTTATAACATAACGTAACTCCTCAATTTTTACACTATTTTGTAAAATAAGGGAGCCAATCAGATCGCTTAACACTATTTTAAGCTCCTCCCACTATTGCAAATGGCGCTGATGGTGCTAATAGAAATTCAAAATGGCTGCCTGACCTGTTTCAACAATCAGCCTCAATCACAATTTCTTTCTGCCATCGAAGGATAGAAACAACTAAAATCATTCCAGGTAAGCAAATAAATGAACTGGAAGACAATTTCATGTCTGAAAACTGTCAAATTAGTAAAACTACAGATTTTCATTTTCTTTTGCATATGGATTTGTTCTACCATTACATGCAAGAGATTTGTACTGTTCACATGGTATTTATAAGTATAATTTATAAAATGTTTATTGTACCGCAAGTGCCTATTTCAAGAAGGAATTATAATTATAATTATGAGCTTGTAACTCATAATTATAAGGAACAATTGGCAACCGCAAACTCACTATTAACGGAACATATTTAAGTTACAATCTGCTTGATACTTCAAGCAATATAATGAAAACAAGTTATATAATTGGCTAAACTATAATAAAACGTGCTTTATGCACGTATAATGCATCAAATCATAACAAACACGTTATGAATAGGAAAAGACTGTTAAATAGTGATCCTAAATTGTGTGGATAATGTCTAGTGACAGTGGTTTGGAAAAACTCCAAAAGCAGCAGAAAAGAGATCAGGTGTTTACAGGTGTGAAACATCACATCAAGTGAGAGTTTAATGAACTATAATATATGATTCATCAGTTACATACAGAGAGCCACCTAGTGGCATAAAGTTAAAGATACACATGTAAACAAAGCATCAATAATACTTGAAAAGCTAAACGCAAATACGTGTAAACAATTAGTAGAATACAGAACAGGATGTCGCTTGATAATACGACATATAAAGCTATTACCAATACATGCTATATCTTAACAATCGGCCCCCTCGTATAATCAAGCTAGTAGGAAATTTATATCAACTAGAAACCGATTGCAAAAATGGATAAGATCCGTTTTATCCACAGACTTAGTGAAAATATCTGCCCAATTAGACTTCGTTCCGACATGCACGATTTGGAGGTTATCTCGTCTGACGAGTTCGCAAATGAAGTGATATCGGATATCGATATGTTTAGTCTTTCGATTCTCTACGCAGGATTTCGTAAAATCTACGGTTGAGATGTTGTCGCAAAGAATTCGATGATAGAACTTGTTTGCGACGTCGGGCATGATCTCGAGTAAGACCCTGACGATCCAAATATAATCCTTCACTGTCTCCGTGAGGGCCACATACTCCGCCTCCATGGTCGAGAGTGTAACATTCCTTTGCTTGAAGGTCCTCCAATAAATGGGTGAATTCCCCAGAGTTATTAGAGTTCCTCCTACAGAAATACGATCATCCCTGTTATTCGCATAGTCCGAGTCACTATAACCGATGACTTCAATTCGATCATTCGGATATAGCATTAGGCCAAAGTTCCTTGTTGTTCGCAAATAACTTAGTAGATCTAGCAACACGATCCAGTGATCCCATCCAGGATTAGATTGGAACTGGCTCAGGATGTTGACGGCGTATGTCATGTCCGGTCTCGTTCGCGATGCGATAAAGGCCAAACATCCGAGCAGACTTCGGTATGGTACTCCCTCCATTAACTTGAAGTGTTCCAAGGTATCTGGGCATTGTTGTTTGGTAAGAATGGTTGTCTTGGTCATTGGCTGAGATCTGACTTTTACAAGTTGTAAATGATTCTTGAATTTGATGAGAACCTTATCAACGTAAGATCTCTGGTGTAAAACCATTCGTTGATTGTGTGAGCAGAACTCAACTCCCAAGAGCTTCTTCGTCTGTCCCAGAATTACAATGTCGAATTGTGTCTTTATCATATCGAGTACGCTGATTGCGTCTTCGAGTTGTTTGCCGAAAACAACGATATCGTCAACGTACACGATTAAATATGCAACATTTTTCCACTTATATACGCAGTTACACCAATTCACGTGCTCCAGGCCAAGCTTCAACAGGGTGTCTTCCAATTCTATGCCCCATTCTCTCCCAGACTGGTGCAGGCCGTATATCGCACGAAGGAGTCTGCAAACGTAGTTTTCCTTTCCTGGTACGATAAAACCCTTTGGTTGGCGCATGTAAATCGTTTTGTGCAACTTCGCGTAAAGATATGCGCATTTCACATCCGCTTGAACGTAGGACCACTTCAACATGCAGACGAGCAGCGTGAACATGAAGCGGACGATCGAGAAGTCAACAACCGGCGAGAAAGTTTCTTCATACGAGTCGCCATAGACTTGTGAGAAGCCTTGTGCCACAAGTCTGGCCTTATATCTTGCAATTTCACCTCTCTCGTCGGATTTAACAGTATAAATCCATCTACATCCAATGACTTTCGTATCCGGTGGTGGTGGAACCAACTCCCACACCTCACGCTCGTGCATTGTATTGATTTCGTCGCACATCGCATGGTTCCATTCTCTCTTTTCGGGCAAGTCGGCGATTTGCTCAAAACGCGTAGGAATGCAAACTTCCAGGTGGTACGCCTCGAAATCGAAGCTTGTATCATCCGGATCCAAGTTAGAAATATCTGCAGTTGCATTCGATTCAGATGGCTTCTTCTTCCTTTTGTCTTCAAAAAGGTGTTCTGGAACATTAAGATTGTGCTCAGCACAGTAGCGTTTAACATCTGGTATTGAGCGCAATTTAGGTATTTCATATCCCTCAATCTTGTATTCCAGGTCCTTTTGTCCAGTGGGTCTAATCTTCTCAATCTTCTTCCATACAAGTGGAGGTATAGTATGAACTGGATTTGGAGCTTCTGTCCTTGCTTGTGGCGTGACAGCTGGTGGTTTTGCTCGCAGTTTTTCTTCCGGCAGCCGAAACTTCAATTTAATAGGATGAAAAACTTCTTCTATCTCCTTCTTAGGCTGCGGCGGAGGTAGCGGTGGTCTAACGTCCTCGTCGGAGTAGTATTGACGATCATCATTTTCCAAATTGTCATTTAAATTGTCAATGTAAGTGGTGTACTTCTCCGGTAGGCCCAGCACGCCTTCAACTCCGCGCTTGCTTTCCACGAATTTAACGTCGCTTGTTTCTATGACTTTTGAAAATTCTGGCAGCCAAATCCTATATCCTTTGGTAATCCTTGAATACCCGAGCATAATTCCATGTATGCCCTTGTTATCTATCTTTCCGTCTCGTACTTTCTTCTGCACAAAGCAGAGACTTCCAAACTTTCTCAAATGACGCAAAGATGGTTTTCGGCCATAATAAAGTTCCATTGGCGTTTTCTCGGAATTTAACTTGGCAATTCTGTTCCTGAGGTAGTTAAATGTTAAAATTGCTTCACCCCAAAATCGGTGCTCCAATTGTGCATCGTACACAAGAGCTCGCATCCCATTCGCCAATGTCTGGTTTAATCTTTCAGAAACACCGTTCTGGACTGGCGTGTACGCGTTTGTTCTCTCGTGTGCAATTCCTTGTTCCTCAAGGTACTGTCCGAATTTGTTGGAACAGAACTCCATCCCATTGTCTGTTCGTATTGCCAAAATCGATTTTCCGAGTAAGCGCTCAATTCGTTTGACATGCTTCTTAAACAACTCGAATACCTCGTCCTTTTGTTTCATCAGATATACTGTCGAGTATCGTGAATAGTCATCCGTGATAGTGAGGAAATATCTGTTCCCTGATAGTGTAGGGGTTCCAAACGCCCCGCACACGTCCATGTGCAAAAGTTCCAGCGGCCCCTTCGACCTAATTCCCGGAATTGACTTGTGCGACACTGATTTCTTCTTCGCAAGTGTGCACACATCACACTGCGTGATCGGCACGTCGAGCATCGGCAATCCAATTACAGCTTCTGTTTTGCTCATTTGTTGCACACTAGGAAAATGAATATGTCCAAGTCGCTCGTACCAAAGTCGTGCCTCTTCTGGATTGGACGTTGTTTTGCTTAGTCCAGCGGGTTGTTGTTTCTTTTCTTCACTAGTATTCGCCTTGTTTGTCTCCATTTCTTTCAATTTCTCAATGTCGGGCTTCTCATCGCTAATTTGGATATAGTAGAGTCGATCCTTTTTAACTCCTTGCATTAGTTGTCTTTTCCATTGTGGATCGAAAATCTTCACCAATCCTGCACCAATTGCGACTCTGCATCGTGCTTCGTCGATGCACGGCCCCGATAATAAGTTTCTTCTCAAGTCCGGTGCATAATAAACTTTCTTTAGTGTTATTGGAATCGTTTCAGTTCCAACTAAGCACATTATGCGCACATCTCCAACTCCTTGTATTTGGATGAGTGTTTTCTTGTCGGCTTGACTGATTGTTCCTGTGGTTTCTTTAAAGTTGTGAAATTGAGTTTTGTCTTTACAAAAATGTCCTGTTGCCCCTGTGTCATAAATCCAACAATTGCTGGTTCCACTGCATTGCAACATCTCTTCTTTACTCAATTCCGTGAGGAAACCAACATCCAGCATCTCGGTATCGAGTTCTTCGACCGTATTGGACTTCATATTGCTGTTCGGCACTTGTTGTATTTGAGCTGTGCAATCCTTAGCCCAATGTCCGTGCTGGCTGCACCGAAAACACGGCCCCCGTCCCGTTGACCCGGTCGTATTCCCTCGAAAATTTCCTCTTGTGTTTCTTCCTCCCCGATAATTTGATTTGCTGCCCCTTTGTCTGCCCTGGTAGCCTCGGTTACTTTGTCCAAAATTTCCTTGTTGTTGTTGAGGTTTTGAAGAGTTTTCACTATTTTTAGCGTTGGTGGGACCTGTGCTGAAGGCGTCTATTATTGGCCCCTGAATCTCGTCTCTGTTGAGCGAGACGCCCTTCTTCCGCTACAAGTTCCGTCTCCACTTTCTCCAAAGTGAAATTCACGTCCTCCCATCTGTAGATGGCCTGGACGATGGACTGGTACTCCTGGGGCAAATATCTGATGAGCTGGAAGGCTTGATACAAGTCATCCAGTTTATGCTTTACATCGGCGAGCTTCTTTGCAGCATTCCTTATTTTTGCCGCGAAAACTCCAATTGTTTCCGAGTTCGGATCGAATTTCAAGCTGAAAAATTCGTCCAACAAACGAATTATCCTCGCTCTCGAGACCGGTTCAAAATTGGCTTTAAGTGTTGTCCAAGCTTTCTTGGCGTCATCTGTCCCGCTGAGCAACTCGTGATACTGCTCTTCTATGGCATAGTAAATCAGGCTAAAAGCTCTCCCTTGTCGTAACTTAAAGTCCGAGCGGTCCCGCCAAGATGCTCCTGGTGCTAAAGCCTCCTCGGTCCCTTCCGCAAATGCCCAACACCCGTGGTGCATCAAAAGAACCTTCATCTGTTGCTTCCATGCATCGTAATTGTCTCTGTTCAAAAGGGTGATTTTCCTTTCTAGTTTGTCCGTTTCCATGTTGAATTAACCGTCCCGTGCTTGAAAAACACTTCACACACACACTTATACGCTCAAAAACCACTTTGGAATACTGTTACTCGCAACTAGGTGCAGTGTAGTTAGCTCTTACAATTATGTTAGTAAATCCTATCACAACACTCAACTAATCAACTTAAATAACTAGTAATATTGGCATATTATTCGAAATAAACACTGGTAAACAAAAAGTTCTATTCTTCCAGGTGTTGTGTTGATATTTCCTCGTTTGTTAGTGTTCTTATTGTCCAGAAAACTGTCGATTCTCGGGTCGTGTGCGTCCTGCGCGTTCGTTCTGCAATTGTCCGCCGTTTTACTCTCAAATTCCGTCCACTTATCCGTCCCCGAAATCCTCGTTCACACTTCACGTGTGGTTGTCGAGAAAATGTTGTGTATTGCCCGCTGAATTCGTATTCCAGACGAAACATCCACGTCACGTCGACGATTCGTATCGCGCCTCGCGATATTGTCAAAAATCGTCCGAAAAACGGGAAAATAAACGTATAAGATAAGAGTTTAATATTGTTCGAACCCAATTAGTTATCCTGCGCTGTTTGATGACCAGGATTAGCCTCCAAAACCATGGATCCATTGCACGAACACGGATTGTCCACATCCATCATGGGCGCCGCCATTTTGGATTTATGAGGAAAACTTCACTGCTGACCTTCAACAGACTCATACTGCTTTGCACTCACTCTGGACGTTTTTCCTGCTATATTGCGGCCCATAACCTTGTTAAATAGTGATCCTAAATTGTGTGGATAATGTCTAGTGACAGTGGTTTGGAAAAACTCCAAAAGCAGCAGAAAAGAGATCAGGTGTTTACAGGTGTGAAGCATCACATCAAGTGAGAGTTTAATGAACTATAATATATGATTCATCAGTTACATACAGAGAGCCACCTAGTGGCATAAAGTTAAAGATACACATGTAAACAAAGCATCAATAATACTTGAAAAGCTAAACGCAAATACGTGTAAACAATTAGTAGAATACAGAACAGGATGTCGCTTGATAATACGACATATAAAGCTATTACCAATACATGCTATATCTTAACAAAGACAATGAATCTATCAATCTATCGTCCATATCTCGTCGAATTATGTTATATTATCGATAAATTAAATACGTATTGGTTCAAAAACCCAACATTCACTTCGACAGTGCGCAAAAACAACATAATCCCGAACCCTACCCAGACACTTAAACCGGCGATGGCACACACGCTTCTGCCGCAACACCCGACGCAAAACAGACGAAAACCAAATAGGGAATTTAGAGCCCGAAATGGCGCGCCTAGGAATAAAAAGGGCCATGGCCTCACTCAGAATACAATTGAAGGCCAGAGCCCCCACCTCGACGTCACCAGCAGACAACACGGAAGACCAGTCGGCCGAGTCCAAAAAGGAATATAATGAAAAATAATCATCTGCACGATAGCAAGTAATAATTCTTCTCACACAGGTGGCGGCATGAACGGAGGGCAAAGTAAAAATCAACGCAGGATGATACCTGACCAAAAGCACAATACTACTAGGCGATGATTTAACGCGCAAATCAATAAAATTAGAAAATACAAGATCAAGCGCACCACCAGTAGAATTCAAAACACCATTGAGTTGAATCAGACTGGCAAAACCCACGAAATCCCGGAGAGCAGTAGCGGAGGCGCGCGCAAGCGAAGTAGCCGCGCCAATGGAGAAGGGAAACCACAGAACCTTAGGAATGTTGAAGTCCCCTAAAAATATAACATCGCCCTGGAAAGAACAAACCGCCTCACGGCATTTTTCAAAACAATTTTCCAACAAAAGCAAAGGACAGCAAGGAGGGAAATACACACACTCTACCAACACACCGTGATTAGCCCCACCCAGCTCCAGCCAAATACTGAAATCATCTAATTCGATATCAAAACGACGCATGCTAGTTAAACCTGAAGCAACCGCACATAACACACCTCCACCCCTACTCAAACCACCAACCGACGCTCTATCATTCCTATAAACTCTAAAATTCGAGCCAAAATATTCGGAATCGCTGATCTCGTCGTTCAACCATGTCTCCGTGAAGCAGTACACATCCGCAACACACTCAACCAGGTCCAGGTCAAAAACCGAACCCTTTGTACGCAACCCCCTTACGTTTTGGTAATAAAAACGCAGCGGCATAGTAAGTAAATAGCCCAGTGTCCCCCACACATACAACCCGGTTCCCAAACAAGGACAAAAACAACAAAAAAACCAATTAATACAAAATTATAAATAGGGCAAGAAAGACTAAAAAGGAAAATCAGAAAACAAGCATTCAAATCCAAAGACAATACCAGTCCATAAATATAAAAGCAATGGCAGCAAAAAAAAAAACAATAATAATATTGATCACAATCATAATAATAATAATAATAATAATCACATTCATAATAATAATAATAATAATCACAATCATAATAATAATAATAATAATCACAATCATAATAATAAATAAATAAATTGATAATTTAATAACAACAATAATAATAATAATAAAAAAAATAACTGATTGGGAATGACTCGTATCTGATTGTGGTCGAGAACTAATGGACTGGAAGTTATTGATACCGAATTGGGAAGAATTATATATATTAGCATTTGATTGGGGATAATTAATTATTGATTCTGGGCGGTTACTAATGGTTTGAGGTAAATATGTGGGTAAATGGTTGTGATTGGCAGATGGTTGGGAGTAATTAGTATTCACTGGCTGCGTTATTTTAATCCACAAGGCTGAGCATACTCTCATTATCTGTTGCGGTCGAAATTCAAAGTTTTCGTGATTGTAATTCAAAGAAATCTGTGTTTCTCTGAGCGTCTCCTGAAATAGAATAGTAATCTATAAGTAAAACTTTAGACGAATAAGCTAGGACAACGGTCGGCAACAGGCGGAAGGTCGAAATTTGGACCGCCAAATTGTTAAAAAATATATACAGGGTGTATCAGAATTCATGTTACACAGAAATAGGGGGTATAGAGAGGGACCAGGAGATCACATTTCCACTAATCAAAAATTCAAAAAAAAAATTCCCACTTAGTCACAGCCCCTAAAACAATGGAAGATTTCAAATATCGCACCATGCATATCGTCTACGTTTGCCAGGTTAAAGCACAATTACCAAATAAAAACACACAAACTGATCATTTTAATGTTAAAGAATTACAAAAAAAAAACCAAAGAGGTCACAGATAACCGACAGATCTTTAACAGAGTCAGAATGAATTTATTCCATCGCTACCAGCTGTGCATTGATGCACTTGGTGGACATGTAGCGTAGAGCATCTCTTGTAATAAACTTCTGCTGTTGGCTACCGATTGTGTTTTTATTTGAGAATTGCGCTTTAACCTGGCAAATGTGGTCGATATGCGTGATGCACGATATATGAAATCTTCCATTGTTTTGAGGGCTGTGATTAAGTGGGAAATTTTTTTTGGAATTTTTGATTGGTGGAAATGTGATCTACTGGTCCCCCTCTATACCCCCTATTTCTGTGTAACATGAATTCTGATACACCCTGTATAATGTATACAGGGTGGTGCAAAAAGTCTGGTTTACAGTAAATAATTTCCAAACCGTTTTAGATGTTGATTTAGCAAAATGATTGTAAGGGTAGTATGTCGGGGTAAATCCAATTATGACATCCAACTTGACCTCAGAGGCCATCTACAAGGTCATCCATATTGTAACTCGAGAACCGTGACAGATAGAGAGAAAAAGTGAATTAGAAAGTTGTAGAGGACCATCTAATTAGTTTAGAACTGTTCTTAAAAAAATTATTTCTTCCCGAAAAGTTTTGAGAAAAAAAGGTTTGAAATGTTAGTCTACTCAGCTTAGTAACCTAAAACTATTGAGGCAATCAAGCTAATCCTCAATTAGAACACTTTATTGGGTCATACTTGTAACTGGAAGAGAGGAAACACAAAAGAAAGGAAATAATTTATTTTGGAAATACATTTTAACATGATTGTTTTAGGTTACAAAGCTGAGTAGACTTCCATTTCAAACCTTTTTTTCTCAAAACTTTTCGGGAAGAAATAATTTTTTTAAGAACAGTTCTAAACTAATTAGATGGCCCTCTACAACTTTCTAATTCACTTTTCTCTCTATCTGTCACGGTTCTCGAGTTACAATATGGATGACCTTGAAGATGATCTCTGAGGTCAAGTTGGATGTCATAATTGGATTTTCCCCGACATACGGTACTACCCTTACAATCATTTTGCTAAATCAACATCTAAAACGGTTTGGAAATTATTTACGGTGAACCAGACTTTCTGCACCACCCTGTATAATATAACATAATAAAAAAATATATCTCTATACTAGTTAATAATTACTTAAATGAGTCAAAAAATAAAAATTTAAAACTATTAAGTATTACGAGTTTTTTTTTCTGGACCTCTATAAAAATTTTCAATAGTATCCAGACTCCACTTAAAATTACTTGCCGATTCCTTAGCTAGGAGTTCGTGATTTGTTAATAATAATAATCCAAACCCATTTTATGCATGTAAAACCCGCATTTTCAAAGTGTGTTTTTAAAGAATTCAGCACCGGTGGGCCTAGATTGTCCATAAAAAATAGCAGAGCACCAGGTTTCATAGCGGAAATTAATTCCTGCGAAAGAAAATACTTGAAATGTAGATGAATTTGGCTAAAAATTATTTTGCCGCAGAAACCACTACTACCTGAAGTTTTGCAAAACGATTTGGAACGTTAGTTACGGCGCTGAAAAACTTCACGATAGACACAACATCGGCTGCGTATAACTTCTTTTTCACTGACGAATCATTATAATTCTTTAAAAAATAAAATCAAAAACCAAAAAATAGAAGAAAAAAACATACAACCCAACCAGAAAATTACCCAAATGAAGAGATCAGCAGAACACATCCACCGTTTATCTCGCATTTCTTTACATTCTCCATATTTTTCCAGCTGGGTTTCACCTCAACTTACATTAGCAAAATTAAATCCACAAAAACCACACGTTATACGTCTGCGATACTCATTCGAGAAATTATAATCACGAATCAATCCGTCGCCGACGTCTTTCCAGAGCGGGGCAGCGTCGAGTACGATCGCCTCGGTCTCGCCCGTCAATCCCAACGATATTAAAAACAAATGGAAGCCAATCACGTCCGTCGCAGGTCCACCACCGATCGAATAAATCGTGACCGCGTATTTTGTGATGATGGCATCCACGAGGGATTTGAGCGAGTAGTCGAGCGATGAATAAAAATCGGACCAAATGATTTGTGTGACTGAGCAAATGCCCGTGAAATAGAGGTAGAGATATGCGACTCTTTTAGCCGGGTCGTCGAACATGTTTGGGCGGGATTCGCCGAGGGATGAAGAGTAAATTCGATGTATTTCTTGCAGTGCGGCGTTTATTCTGTTTTTGTCGTGGAATTTGGGGCATCTTCGGATGACGTTGATCATCTTTTGGAAGATCGCACTTCCGTATTGACGACCATCCATTTATTCTATGAAAATAAAAAAATTAGGATTAAAATTAAAATTAATTAAATAATATTTAAAACGAATTTTGCTGGATCAGTGTGTTTATGTTATCGGGTTTTCCCCTTCCAAGCCAACAGGTGGTCACAGGACTTTTTTTCTAATTTTATTTTTTGCGGCGTTTGGAGTATTTTATTATCTAAAAATTAATTTTTTTTATGTAAAAATGATATTTAATCTATGAAAAAAAAATAATTGATTTTTACAACAATTTTTTAGTAACATAGGAAATTTGGAAATCGAAACTAAAACCGAACGGTATTTCTCCCCGCATAAACATTGATTAAACTACAGGATTTGCATTAAATGTCAAGTTGTTGGATGTTTGGTACAGAAAAGAGTGAAATGTACACGTTTTTGTATATTTACCAGGTGTTTCGATGTGTCTGTGCTATGAATGAACTTTGAAATGATGGGAACATCTGAACCCGATCTAGAATAACCGCGTCATTATCTGCGCGTTGGGTGTCGCTAAAACTCGGGAAAATTTCTAAATCAATTTTTTATACGAACATGAGAAAAAATTCATTTTTAATTTTTTTTTTTTAAATTTTTCATTCAAAACAATCTTAAATTTATACTTGAGTCATTGTTGTCGAATAAAATGGAATGTAGGGCGTTATTGATGCTTACAAGTCGAATCTCTCCCAGCTGTTGTAATAATTTTGTACTTTTCTAGTTCATTTCTATGAATCCGAGATAGTTGGCACGCAAAGGGCATTTTCATTCTCCAAAAGGAAACTACACAAATACAACTTCTAGCGCTTTATTTTGTTCTCTACATGTTTCTATTGATTGCTTTAGCACGTAAATAAACCTTCGTCACTTTTGATTCGATGGGAACATTCAAGTTCCTGTTAATTGTTGAGCTTTTTCCTGTTTTTCTTATTTCCTTCACGAACTTCGCTATATTTTGGAGAAAGCTACGGTACCGACCCATTTTAGCATGAACGGATCAATTTATTTTCAAATATCTATGAAATTGTATGTTTGTTACCTTTCGCGCCTAAAATAATTTTAAAATATAGCTAACGATTTCTACTACTAGATGTCGCAACGAACTGAGTTATCTACAGACTAGAAATTGTTGAGTAGATATTTTGCGGTGAACATAATAGTATGTGTTTTATTTATAACATTGTGATTCGTTCTTGCACGTCAGACGGCATAAAGATTTGTACTGCCTACTGACGTAGTGTGTATTATGCTTTTGAAGTTCGACCTTGCGTACAAGTCAAGTCGCGGGTCTAATAAACCGTCTTTATTTAGTTTAAACAATTAAACGTGCATTATTTCTCGTCGACAACCTCAACATTGGTAGCAGCCGGTGGTTGTGCTGCCCTGCGGTACACGCTGAATTGGATTCAATACGACTTGCAAACGCGAACGTATCGTCAACGTGACCGACAACAGGACGGCGCAGCCATTACGATCGACGACGAGGAATAGAGATTGACTCGGCAACGCTAAGTGGAAGTATTTGTGCCTAGGACGAAAAAAGGCACCATTACAGCTAAGTTGTTTCGAAATTCGGGCGGCTATAAAGCATTATAAGCCCATTTACATTTCAAACATTGATTTATTGTTCCGCTAGCGGTGCACGAGGCCTAAACGCACGCCGGAGAAGAAATTGACACGTCGGCAAAACGTACGAGCGACGTGCAGCTTTCGGCGGTGAATAAATACGGACGGAAAAGCAAAAATAGCAACTTGGAGCATTCGCGATAATTTCTTGTGCCTGGATTAATTTGGCACAGGAGCAGATAAGTGTCGAGTCGATTATTATTTATTAAATAAATTTGTTGATTCGCCTGTTCAAATTGAAGGTTATTTCCAAAATGGCGACGGACACAGGCATAGGCAACGTCGCAACAGTGGAAAAACTAACGAACAGCAATTACTTTCTGTGGCGAATGAAAGTACGAGCTATTTTGCGCGTCAAGAAAATATGGGAAGACGCAATCGTCAAGGATGGTCCAGCAAAACCAGTAGTAGGAGCGCCCGGTTATGATGATAATTTAGCCACATGGCAGGCGTGGGACGAGAAAAACGCTCAGGCGTTAGCGGTGATAGCATTAACTCTTTCGACGCAGCAAGCCATGCGTTACAGTCGCGAGGAGAACGCGAAAGAGCTATGGCAAAAGATAGAAACACCCATGGCCGGACGCATAGAAGACCAAAAAATTGATTGCACCTTCGAGTTGGCGCAATTGCGAATGATGAAGTCGGAGGATATCGACTCCTATATGGATCGGGCAGAGGCGATAGCAAATAAAAGCGCTGAGTTGGGCAAGGTTCTTAGTGATCGAGAAATGGCGTCGTACATTTTGCACGGGCTGAAAACGGAATACAACGTGACTAAGCAGGCGTTGAGTGCGAATAAGACGTTAACGTTGGACGAGGTCCGTGCGCAACTCAAGCACCAAGAGCGCGAATTACGCAGAAGTAATCATGATGGCGGTAGAGAAAATGCATCCGAAAGTGCATACAAAGCCAAGAAAAAGGGAAACTTTAAATGTTTTAATTGTGACAAACCAGGCCACTATGCCCGTGATTGTTGGCGACCGAAAGGCGAGAAGAATCGCAGTGACGACACGAAGTCAAAGCAAGGCGGACGAGGGCGAGGCAGCGTTAAAAAGGAAACAGTTGCTGTCGCCACGGACGAGCCAGAATTTCATTTCGTTTTTCATGTCGCTCAGAAAGAAGAAATTGAGACGACAAATATCTCATTTGAATGGCTGTTAGATTCCGGCGCGTCCAGCCACATGACGTCAGACAGAAGCAAGTTCCGGCAATTTGACGAAGGGATCCAGCAGATTAGCACCGCAGGCATCGGGAATAAATTACAAGCTGATGGCAAAGGCGATATGGAGATACGGACTGAACGTGCGGGCATCGAACTGAAAAATGTTTTGTACGTGCCTAAATTAAAGACACATTTGCTATCTGTCCCGAAGATAGTAGATAGCGGCTGCCAGGTACTGTTTACAAAACAAAAGGCATTGATACTCACTGACAAAAATGAAGTAGTGATGGAAGCCAACCGTAAGGGGGACTGTTTCGTATTGAAAGAAGGTCGCAAACATGCGGAACAGGCAAACGTTGTCACAAAAGACAATTGGCACCAGCGTTTGGCGCACGTCAATTTCAAGACATTGATGCAGATGTCGAAACAAAGCATTGTCAGGGGACTAAATATGAAATTTGAGATTCCCAACACATGCGAGGCGTGTATTCAGGGAAAAACAACCGCCAAGCCATTTACGGCTGTGCAAGGAAAGCAATCGTCACGTATTTTAGAATTGTTGCACCTGGACTTGGTTGGGGAAATTAATCCGCCAACATATTCGGATGGAAGTTATGTGTTGACCATCGTTGACGATACTAGCCGTAAGATTTTCGTGAAGATTTTGCAAACGAAAGGACAAACTTCCGAGGTATTTCAAAGTTTTGTTACTCAACAAGAAGTACAAACGGGATTGCGTTTAAAACGGGTACGAAGCGATAACGGGGGCGAATTTATCGCATCATCGCTAGCCGCATTCTTTAAAATGAAAGGTATTAAGCACGAATTCACCACGGCATATGCAGCCCAGTCTAACGGCATATCTGAACGTGCAAACCGCACCATTATGGAGGCGGCCAGGACAATGCTGATTGCATCACAATTACCCAAAAAGTTTTGGGGTGAAGCTGTGCATGCGGCCGTTCATGCGCGAAATCATTGTATGACTTCTGTACATGGATTATCTCCAGAAGAGAAATGGACCAACCGAAAGCCATCGGTTGATCATTTGAGGCGCTTTGGATGCGTTGCACATGTGCTAAAACCAAAGTTTCAACAAACAAAGTTGGGTTCAAAAACACAAAAGGGAATTTTTGTCGGATATTCGATGAATCGAAAAGCTTATCGAATATTTATACCTGAAAAGGAACGCATCATGGAGGTACGTGATGTACGATTTGAAGAAGACAAATTAGGGTTTGGATTATTGTTACGCAATAAGGAGGAAGATGGAGTCGAATTAAATATTGGACCTCCACTTGAACACAAAGAAGATGTCCCAGCATATCAAGAGACAGACGATGAGAATGGTGACGACGAGTCTTTTGGGTCGGCGCCGGACTTCTTCGCCTCGAGCTCTGAAGAGCAAGAACAAGATGAATCAGAGTTGGAGGATTACGAGAAGTCAGAATCGTCGTCAGCACCGGAAGAAGAGGTGTCACAAAAACCTAAACGGGGTCGTCCAAAAGGAACGACAAAGGAGGTTTTGCGTCAACGAAAACAGACAATTTCTGAAAATCAAGCGGGCCCATCCGGATTACGTCGTTCTAAAAGGGCGGAAGAAGAAAGAAAACGAAAATTGTCGGAACCAAACCCCGCAACCACGCCAGGGTTGAGACGCTCCAAAAGGAAAAAGGGCTACAAAGGACCAAAACCCCAGCATACGGCTTATAGAGCGGAAATCATTGTTCCCTCATCTTACAAGGAAGCCATGAGTTCGCCTCAACGTGCTCAATGGGAGCAAGCCATGAATGAGGAAATAGGATCCATGGCGAAGCACGAAGTATGGGAAGAAGTTGATTTACCAAAGGGAGCAAAGCCCATTAAATCGATATGGGTATATCGCGTAAAAACCGACAAACATGGTAAAAACCCGCTATATAAAGCCCGACTCGTAGCCGCTGGTTATGCGCAAAGGCCAGGAACTGATTACCATGAAACCTACGCACCCGTCATACGGATGGAGACATTGCGCATGTTAATCAATATTGGAGCCAAAATGGGCATAGAAATTGAGCAAGATGACGTGAAGACAGCGTATCTTCATGGGAAACTCGAAGAGACAATTTATATGCTTGCACCACAAGGATACACAACCAATGAAAAAGGGAAAGTTTGCCATTTATTAAAGAGTATCTACGGTCTTAAGCAGAGTGGACGCTGCTGGTTCAAAAAGATGCGAAAGGAACTCTTGAAATTGGGGTTCAAGCAGTCACTATGTGACCCGTGCTTATTTCTTTTGAGAAAAAACAAGGATTTTATCTATTTAGGGCTATACGTCGATGACACAGTCACCCTAAGTTCAACCCCCGAGTTCAAAAAACAAGTCATGGCACAGCTGTCCAAGAAAATTGAACTTGTACATCTCGGAGAACTTACTTTCATACTTGGTTTGGAGGTAAATCAAAGCAAAGAAGGAATATTTCTCTCACAACACAAGTATATCAGAAAAATATTGCAGAAGTATGGATTAACTGACTGTAATGCGGCGGTTACCCCACTTGATCCGAACCAAAACTTGGATATTTATGAAGATAGTCCCAAAGTCGACGCGCGATTCTACCAGGAAATGGTAGGATCCATGATGTATCTCGCAACTGGGACCCGCCCTGACGTTAGCTACGCTGTGAGCGCGTTGTCACAGTACAACAAAGATCCGCGAGCCATGCATTTACAAGCCATAAAAAGAGTTTTCCGATACATCAAAGGAACAGCAGATCAAGGATTATTCTATCGCAAGAAGGTCGGAGAGGTACATTGCTACGCTGACGCATCGTGGGACACCAGTTCAGATGCGAAATCCTTCACTGGATATGTAATTAAACACGGTGACAGCCTTTTAAACTGGAAAAGCACCAAGCAAAGGACTGTTGCGCTCTCCGCAACCGAAAGCGAGCTCAATGCAATAGCTGAAGCACTCCAAGAATTAATCTGGACTGAGTTCCTTTTATTAGAATTGTGCGGAAAAACAATGGACACGCAAAACAAAGTTATTTATAATGATAACTCCGGTGCGATACAAATATTGGAAGGAGCCACGCAACGAATGCGTACTAAGTTGATGAACAGACGTTTTCACTTCACTAAGGAGGAGTTACAAAGAAACGGGATAAAGGTTAAACATATCGCAAGCGAACGCATGCAAGCAGATTTCCTGACGAAGGCTTTAACCGGACCAAAACTTCAGAAATGCTTGGAAGATCTCAAGTTATTGAATAATTGATTAAATAATTTAATTGTTAGTACAGATAAAAAGAATGTATTTGTATCATGAATGTTCACTCCAAAACATCGGAGGAGATGTTGAGTAGATATTTTGCGGTGAACATAATAGTATGTGTTTTATTTATAACATTGTGATTCGTTCTTGCACGTCAGACGGCATAAAGATTTGTACTGCCTACTGACGTAGTGTGTATTATGCTTTTGAAGTTCGACCTTGCGTACAAGTCAAGTCGCGGGTCTAATAAACCGTCTTTATTTAGTTTAAACAATTAAACGTGCATTATTTCTCGTCGACAACCTCAACAGAAATGACTACATCCGTTGATAGCAATAATTAATGATTCAAAATATATATTTGAATACATAAATTCATTTTATTTTTTGATATACTATTTTTATTGTTTCTAGACACGTCTTCACAAAAAAAAACCGACGGCAGAGCAAATAGACAAAATAATTAAAAGTTAAAAGATGAACAAATATCAAGGAAGCTTGAAAAAGTTTGCAGACACTCTTTTAGCTTTTTTGAAATTTTCTAAAAATCTCTTGAAATTTTTTTAAAATTACTTCAATTCTCTTTTAAATTTCTTGAAAAAACATCTCATGTACGTTGTGCAGATACAATCGTTCATTGTGTTACTTGTGTAATGACGGATTAAGAAATACGAACGTTTTTGCACGTAAATTATTGTTGTTAAATGTTAATGTAATAAAGTGTGAGGATTGTTTAAGTTTGTTGTTTTAAGTTTTAAATTTTAATGTAATAAAGTGTAAGGGTTGTTTAAGTTTGTTGTTTTAAGTTTTAAATTTTAATTAATTTAATAAAATAGTTTAATAATGTTTAATAAGTAAGAATCCCGAAATTCTTCCTACATGAAGATGCGCAGTGTTGTCTGTACATCTGCCCTACAGTACGGGCACTTTGCCGTCCTTCTGTCACTGCGCATTGTGCAGAAGTAATAAGATAATGACTCCCTCCTCCCATTTTCCAAGAGGTGACAATACCCATACTGGGTCATCTTGCTCAAAACTCCTCTGCGTTATGCTAGACTGTATAGCAAGTAGGTCTCACCAGGTTTCACTGTGGTCAGATGTGTTTTGAGATCCAGCAGCAGCTGTATTTGGATTCGATATAATTACATTTTTTTATTTCTATTTCAACCAAAGCTGACCACTGAGAAATGTACAAAATGAGAAGTCCAAAAAACATATGTATACTTGGCGACAAAACGGGGTTATAGTAACGGCTAGGTACAATGCTAGTAAAGCAGATCCACCGACCAGAAAGAAGATTTCGGTAAATGCGAGCAAAAAAATTGGTGTTTCAGCAGACATATTGGCGAAACGATCAACCTATTTGGCGCACAATCATGTCCGAGCAACTCACATCACCGCGGAAGTTGAACGTTACAATTCGCGTTTAGTTTTATTTAAATGAGAAGGATAGATAGATATACTAGTATATACGTATATATATAGATAGATAGATAGATAGATTTGACATTCTACAGCTTCAATTATTGGACAAAGATGATTGCCATGTTAAAAAAGAATAAAAGCAGTATGCCCAGAGAGGCTTTTTGATAGTGGTAGTCGCAACCTACCTAGAGAAGAAGTTAAAAAGTTAATTGAAAAAGGCCAGTCATATTTAAAGCTCACCCCAGGTAATATTAAAAATATATTTCTTTTTTTCTGTAGTTTTTTTTAAATTATTTGTTGTTTAAGCTCAACGGTGTGCGGACGAATGCATGTCATCAAAGGTTTCGGAGGATGAGGATCCAGAGTTGCTTCAAAATTCACAAACTCTAAATCAGGATCAAGCATCGTTATATTTAACCCTGTGTATTTTGAATAAAGTATCAATCATGCAGTGTCATATCATCATAACCTTTGACAGTTAACACAGTTAAAACAGTCAAAACAGTTAAAAGCTACAGGATTCAGTTAGAATTAATGAATTAGATTACAAATCGTTGAGATTTTTATAGTCAAAATATTAAACATTTGCACATTTGGAAATGCAAGTTGAAATAGAGGAACAAACCACACTTTTGAAGCCACTTTGTTCAAATTTGTGGGATCAAGAGGAAGAGTAAAATCTGTACAGAGGAGTCAAACAATACGGAGCAAAAATTCCCGGGAATCTAGGAAAATATGACAATATATTCGCACGAATGACCAGATGTTATTAGATTTCTTAATTTTTTTCTCTTTTTAGTTATATTTAGATGAGAAAGGGGAGGAAATACCGGCAGAAGTTTATAATATTTCACTTAAAGCTTACGACCGGCTGATACGAAGCGATCAAATTGCATGGATTGTGGGGACAATTTTGTTACATGTTTGGACAGCTGTACTTCCATTTAGGAACATTTATTCTCAAACGATTGTGAAGTTTTTCAGCGCTGTAACTAACGTTCCAAATCGTTTTGTAAAGCTTCATGTAGTAATGGTTCTGCGGCAAAAGAGTTTTTAGCCAAATTTATCTATATTTTAAGTATTTTCTTTTGCAGGAATTAATTTCCGCTATGAAACCTGGTGCTTTGCTATTTTTTATGGACAATGTAGGCCCACCGGTGCAGAATTCTTTAAAAACACACTTTGAAAATGCGGGTTTTACATGCATAAAATGGGTTAGAATTATTATTATTATTAGCAAATCACGAATTCCTAGCTTATTCGTCCAAAGTTTTACTTATAGATTATTATTCCATTTCAGGAGACGCTCAGAGAAACAGATTTCTTCATTGAATCAACACCGGCTGAACAAACTGCCTACTGGGCAGAGTTAGTAAAGTAAATCATTTTTTTTTCATCTTTTATATTATATTTTTTTTTTAGTTTCCGGGATTATCAATAGCTCAATTACCAGCCCAATTAGATAAAATTTGGAAGAACTTCTTTTTGGACAAACTTAAGTTGGTTCTAATGAAGTGCTGTTTATGTCATTTATAGAAAAACGAAATCAAAAAAGATATATGCAAAGAATTAATAAACGTGATTCTAAATTCAGTGTCAGCATCAGTTCATTGTTGTGCGCAATACACAACACAATTTGTCAAGAAGTCTTAAACCTAAAACGGAATTAGAGCCCAAGCAAGACAAGGAAAAGAGCAGCAACAGCAACAACAACAACAACTCGAATCGGTTCTTCAATGAATTGAATAGTTATTAGTGAAAAGCAACTGACCTTGTTGTTCATAACCGATTATTGTTCGCATAGTATATTGTATTGTTAAGGGGATTAATACAGAAAATTACAGGCATCACCAGAAGTATGTTTTCCATCATCGAAGAAAAGAAAGATGCATTATGTGACATTTTAGCCCATTTTTGAGACAGCAACTAAACTGACATTTGCTTTGGCCATTTGCTCATTTGGAAATGTTAAAACATCTGCAAGATAATGCGCAAGAGATATTCCATTGAAGAACGTTCAAACAAATTTGCAGCTAAAAAGTCATTAGCCAACCAGTAAAGCAACTTCAAAGGACTAGTAAAAATTGCAATTAGATGTAGCCAAAACAAACGCCCAAAAGGCCAACCGGTATTATTTTACAAGAAAAGGAAGTTGGAAAAGATGGGCCTGAATAAGATCACCAGATGCTCAGCAAATGCACACTTCAAGACCCATCTGTAAGGTACTTTCAAATTAGCAGGATTGCAGAAAGCAAGATTAGAGAAAGATATGGAAAGATATGGAAAAATATGACAAAAATAAAAAAGTAGTGGAAGATCAGACATCAAAATTGCATAACAATTAGTAAATGCTACATCCATACTTGTACAGTAAATGGAGTGCAAGCCTACAATACCAACTCTTGTTATGACCAGAGCTCTTTTTGCTTGACCCAGGGGTGACCACGAGGAGGTAGAGAGTTGGATTTTACACCCCCATACTCAAATAGCAATATAGTAGAATCAGCAATATAGTAGAACCAAAACACTAAAAATTCAAAGAAAACATTAATTATCTCTGATAAAAAAGAAATTCAAGTTAGACAACATTAGAACATTAAAAGAACCTCATTGCCAGTTCTAGAATGGAATAAAAAATATACATTTTTTTCCTTAACACTAAATGCTAACCCTAACCCTGACATTTTCGAGACACGAACAGAAAATATTAACGAAAATGCGGAAAATCAAACCATTAGCTCTCACATTCGGTTCCTTGATCTGGAATGAGTTATATTTTTCATGAATTCGATCAAAAAAAGAAAGAAAGATGTGGAAAATATGAAGAGAAAATGCACGAATCTGAGAGCAAACGAGAGCAAACGACGAAGCTGGAGAGAAATGGAATGAAGAACACAAACACACAAACGTTGCTATGCCGACGGAAAAGCATCGCAATTTGTTCCCATCAGAGCGGCGCTGCAACTCAGTGTAAAATAATTTGAACTTGGATTCAAAGCAGCCAATCAGGGAGCATCGTCTGTTTTGACATCGTAACCGTCTTTCAACACCATCCTCGTTCAATCAATTCATCATTCGAATAAACATGAGTTTTTAACTTATTAATACTCGTACATTATGAGAGGCGATTAATCTCTACACAAATGATACCTTAATCTATTCTTTGCATTTGACTAGACGGCGACACGGATCTCCGGCGTGCAAAATGGCCGCCGAATGACTCGACCTGAGCCTGCTTCGTTTGTGGGGCTTTTTTCCGCCCTCTCGCCTTGCTTGGGATCTCATAACGGTAAGAATTCGATAGTTGGGTTCCTTTCCAACCCATCCTCATGATCTATTATCATTCGCAGCGCCGGACCAGCAGCGTTACAATTTCCGTTTTTTGACCCGACGGCCTCTTCCAAATCGCTCTCGTAAGTATCGTACTCACTTCATGTATTTCTTTACATCTGATTAAATTTACTATTCCTTCTTAAGCATTTGGACGTCTGCAATTTTAGGGACGGCGGGTCAGAGAACAACCATTTTACGTCTCGATCGTGACTCTGTGCGAACGGGTAAATATAATTCTTTTATCTTTCTAGAACCAAATTTAATATTCATCCACTACAGATTCGTCTTTCTGGACCCATGAATCATTGAACGCGTGACATCTCTCTCCAGTATTATTAGATAAGTATTTTTCATAATTTCTAATTTCGAACAACGCATTAAAAAGCCTCAATTTCTTTCTTTTTGATTTTCCTCAAGCTACCACGGCCCGTCTACGCTTGGTTTTCTCACCACATTTCTCTTAAGTAAATTTCCCGAACGAAATTTCGTAATTTATTATTCAAAACAAAACCAATAATTAAATTCATTTTTCTTTTCGACTCTAGTGATTTGCATCGTCGAAAATCAGCAAAATCGAAAGATAACCATAATTTTATATTATTATTATACAATATATACATTATACAATATTATATTACACAAAATCCAAGTTACAAAATTGAAATTAATAATAACACCTTTTGTGATTTTTCCAGATTTTATTCATTGTATAAAATTGCATCACGTAATTACGACGTGACACAAATCGCAATCCTAACCAACAGCAATGTTGCTCTTAGTCATTACTACACGCAACTACAACTGTTTTAATTATGTCTAAGAGCAATGTTGCTCTTAAACAATATTAGACCAAATTTAAACTGTTGCTCTTAGGCATGTTGCTCCCAGTACGCGGCAGCATAAAATCTTGCTCTACAAAAGTACACAACAGCCATTATGATCATCACTTCCTCTCCGTTGTCGATGAGCATTTACTCGAAGAGTGTTGTTAGCATCTAATTGACGGGACCAACCCCATCCATTATCTGTTTGTGCATAATTATGACCCGAGTCCGGACGATTAATACCCCTACCTGATTGAGGGCGGCTAATAACAGATTGGGAATGACTAACAAGTGATTGAGGACGATTAATAACTGATTGGGAATGACTCGTAGCTGATTGTGGTCGAGAAATAACAGACTGGTAATGATTGATACCTGATTGGGGACGACTAATAACACTGTGGGATTGACTAATAACTGACTGGGGACGACTAATAATTGTGTGGGATTGACTAATAAGTGACTGGCGACGACTAAAAAGTGATTGGGAAGGACTAACGGGTGATTGAGGACGATTAATAACTGATTGGGGACGATTTATGGCTGATTGCGGTCGAGAACTAATGGACTGGAAGTTATTGGTACCCGATTGGGAAGAATTATATATATTAGCATTTGATTGGGGATAATTAATTATTGATTCTGGGCGGTTACTAATGGTTTGAGGTAAATATGTGGGTAAATGGTTGCGATTGGCAGATGATTGTGAGTAATTAGTATTCACTGGCTGCGTTATTTTAATCCACAAGGCTGAGCAGACTCTCATTTTCTGTTGCGGTCGGAATTCAAAGTTTTCGTGATTGTAATTCAAAGAAATCTGCGTTTCTCTGAGCGTCTCCTGAAATGGAATAGTGATAAGTAAAACTTTGGACGAATAAGCTAGGAGTTCGTGATTTGCTAATAATAATAATCCAAACCCATTTTATGCATGTAAAACCCGCATTTTCAAAGTGTGTTTTTAAAGAATTCTGCACCGGTGGGCCTAGATTGTCCATAAAAAATAGCAGAGCACCAGGTTTCATAGCGGAAATTAATTCCTGCGAAAGAAAATACTTAAATTATAGATGAATTTGGCTAAAAATTATTTTGCCGCTGAACCATTACTACCTGAAGTTTTGCAAAACGATTTGGAACGTTAGTTACGGCGCTGAAAAACTTCACGATAGACACAACATCGGCTGCGTATAACTTCTTTTTCACCGACGAATCATTATAATTCTTTAAAATGTAAAAACAAAAACAAAACAAGTAAATATCTGTATCGCATGGAAGTATCTTAGACTTCTAAACCCCTGTCCGTCTGTCCCTTAAAAAACAAACCAAAACAAAAAAATGTCATTTCCGGTTTCGGTTTGTAAAAAAGTGTAATGACCAGCTTTTTAATTAAACCGGAGGTCGGAAAAGTACGAAAATACCTTAGGAACCTAATGAAGGTATGCTGGGTTCATCGCAGTTGCCCGTTTGGCTCTAACTGCTTTTGTTTTGAAGGAATTAATGCGGACAGACGGACAGAACCGTTTTATTAGACTTTCTAAATATTAGGTTTAGACGTCTAAAAATAGATAAGAACATACAACCCAACCAGAAAATTACCCAAATGAAGAGATCAGCAGAACACATCCACCGTTTTTCTTGCATTTCTTTACATTCTCCAGATTTTTTCAGCTGGGTTTCACCTCAACTTACATTAGCAAAATTAAATCCACAAAAACCACATGTTATACGTCTGCCGTACTCATTCGAGAAATTATAATCACGTATCAATCCGTCGCCGACATCTTTCCAGAGCGGGGCAGCGTCGAGTACGGTCGCCACGGTCTCGCCCGTCAATCCCAACGATATTAAAAACAAATGAAAGCCAATCACGTCCGTCGCGGGTCCACCACCGATCGAATAAATCGTGACCGAGTATTTTCTGATGATGGGATCCACGAGGGATTTGAGCGATTGGTTGAGCGATGAATAAAAATCGGACCAAATGATTTGAGTGACCGAGCAAATGCCCGTGAAATAGAGGTAGAGATATGCGACTCTTTTAGCCGGGTCGTCGAACATGTTTGGGCGGGATTCGCCGAGCGATGATGAGTAAATTCGATGTATTTCTTGCAGTGCAGCGTTTATTCTGTTTTTGTCATGGAATTCGGGGCTTCTTCGGATGACGTTGATCATCTTTTGGAAGATCGAACTTCCGTATTGACGACCATCCATTTATTCTAGAAAAATAAAAAAAATTAGGATTAAAATTAAAATTAATTAAATAATATTTAAAACGAATTTAATACGAGCTGTTTTGCTGGATCACATACAAACACGAAACGAGTTTTGCATACGTTTTAGAGTTTTTGAATGCAGTTAGTGTGTTTATGTTATCGGGTTTTCCCCTTCCAAGCCAACAGGTGGTCACGGGACCTTTTTATAATTTTATTTTTTGCGGCGTTTGGAGTATTTTATTATCTAAAAATTAATTTTTTTTATGTAAAAATGATATTTAATCTATGAAAAAAAAAATAATTGATAATGTTTTCACAACAATATTTTAGTAACGTAGGAAATTTGGAAATCGAAACTGAAACCGAACGGTATTTCTCCCCACATAAACATTGATTAAACTGCGGGATTTGCATTAAATGTCAAGTTGATGGACGTTTGGTGCAGAAAAGAGTGAAATGTACACGTTTTTGTATATTTACCAGGTGTTTCGATGTGTCTGCGACGACACCGTTGTGAATGAACTTTGAAATGATGGGAACATCTGAACCCGATCTAGAATAACCGCGTCATTATCTGCGCGTTGGGTGTCGCTAAAAGTCTGGGAAATTCTTCTAAATAAATTTTTTATACCAACATGAGGAAAAATTGATTTTTAATTTTTTTTTCATTCAAAACAATCTTAAATTCATACTTGAGTCATTGTTGTCGAATAAAATGGAATGTAGGGCGTTATTGATGCTTACATCTCATCTCTCCCAGCTGTTGTAGTCATTTTGTACTTATCTGGTTCATTTCTATGAATGTATTGATCCAATGTATTGCACGCAAGGGGCACTTTCATTTTCCAAAAGGGAAACTACACAAATACAACTTCTAGCGCTTTATTTTGCTCTCTACATGTTTCTATTGATTGCTTTAGCACGAAAATAAACCTTCATCACTTTTGATTCGATGGGAACATCCAAGTTCCTGTTAATTGTTGAGCCTTTTCCTGTTTTTCCCATTTTAGCATGAACGGATCAATTTATTTTCAAATATCTATGAAATTGTACAAAATAATTTTGAAATATAGCTAATCATTTCCACTACTAGATGGCGCGACGAACGGACAAACTAACAAACGACGATAAAATACGATGATAGCGAAAATTAAATGTGAAAAAATTTACATTAGGCCCGTTAAAAGAGTTCCTAATTCTACAGACAGAGTGGACACCAAAAACTGCCGTTTATTTCGGGTTGTAGTTTCTCCAGCCAAATTCGAAATGGTTTCCGGTTTTAGTTTTTCCACCAATTGTTGCCGGATAAGTTGGAACGAGGTTCCGGACTTAATTTTTTCATAAAATTAATTTTTTCATCGAATTAATTTTTTCATCGGATTAAAAATATTTTCAATCGAAGCATCCACCTCTCAAACCGTGAGTAAATGCATAAATGTGTGTCCGAGATGTGGCCAACATTTACCGTCTAATCTGAATACTCATATAAAACCATAACGATAAACTGTTTGTATTGATTTATAATTTTCTGAAACTAGAAAGATGTCCAAATACGAAAACCAACAGATACGGAAGGAAATGGAAAAATTGCAAGCAAAAAGAAAAAAAGAATACCTGCGACGATTAAAAAAGTTTGCACATTCCACCAATGCAAATTTGGACGAACGGTTCAATAGAAGAAAACCAACGAAAACCAACGTTGAAACCGCAGCTACACCATCACGAACGAGCGATAAAGTGTCAACAAAACCTCAGCTTGCGATGAGAGAAAAATATTTGGAAACGTTGGATCCGATGTGTGATTAGGGTTTCTCTACCGGTATTTACCGGTATCAATAACCGGTATTTTTTTTAAAAAAACCGAATACCGAATACCGTCTTTATTTCGGTATTTTTACCGGTTTTTATTGGGAGAAAAATAGGGAAAACACCGCCAAAATATTTCATTTTAGGGATGGAAATGGTCGGTTTTTAACTATTTTTATTTTCAATTAATTATTATTGTTGTTTTTTATATTTTTTTTGAGTAAAAATTTGGTCCAATAGTAGTTGTAATATTTTTAGGAATGTGAGAGGCACGTGCTTGAGGGGTTTGACTCACTGAGGTTCCCCTTTCCCTTTCTCTGACCTTGTTTGATTCGGATTTAAAAGAGCAAGAAATTTATTTACAAAAAACTTCTCTACTTTATTATTATTTATAATTATTATTGTTATTACCATATTTAAAAAAAAAATTTCTCAAAATTATTGAAAGTTTTCTTGTATGTTTTAAAATGGCGTCAAAATTACAAACCCAATTGAAGAAGTGTGTTATTAACTTGACCCTGAATTCTGTTTCATTAACTGGTTTAAGCAGACAAATTAACCAGAAAATAATTTTTTTTAAATCAGAACATGAAGTGTATTAAAGATCGTATCCAAAAAGTGACAAAAATCTTCAGAAAAAAAAATATTTTTTAAAATTTTACTTTATAAAAAAGGAAAATAAAAATAAAAATATTTTATTTTTCTTCATTACCGAAAATTACCGGTTTACCGGTTTTTTTGGACATTGAATACCGAAATACCGGTTTTTCAAAAAGTGCGTTTTTGAGAAACCCTATGTGTGATAGTATTGGTGCGATGTGTGATGAAATGTATAATGGCATGAGGGATGAACAGTTGGAAGCGTTTAATGCGAGCAGGGATAAAGAGTTGGAAGAGTTTAATGCGACGAGGGATAAAAAGTTGGAAAAGTTTAATGCGACGAGGGATAAACAGTTGGAAAGGTTTAAGGCGACGAGGGATAAACAGTTGGAAAGGTTTAATGCGACGAAGCATAAACCTTTGAAAAGGTTTAATGCAAGGAGGGATAAACAGTTGGAAGCGTTTAATGAGATGACGGATAAACATTGGGAATTGTTTAATGCGATGAGGGATAAACAGTTGGAATTGTTTAATGCGACGAGGGATAAACAGTTGGAATTGTTTAATGCGATGAGGGGTAAAGAATTGGAATCGTTTAATGCGATGAGGGATAAAGAATTGGAAATATTTAATGCGACGAGGGATAAACATTTGGAAATGTTTAATGTGATGAGGGAAAAACATTTGGAAACGTTTGATGCGGAAATGGGAAGTGGAAGATGTCGAGGTAATTTCCTTGCAAGCATTCGAATATACAGAGTGAATGAAAAGTCTGTCACTTCACAAAATATTTCCGAAAGTGCTGACAATGCATCTAATCTAATGATGGCAAAGAACTAAAGTTGGGTGGGGCAATCTTTTGATGACCCGAAATTTGACCTTGGGATGTTCCTTCAAGGTCATTGAGAAATTATCTCGGAAACCGTTAGAGATAGACAGAAATTTCCAATTGTAAACTTGTAAAGCAACATTTGTTTAGTCTAAAAATGACTAATTCTCAAATCTTTTGTACTAAAAAAATTTAAGAAAATTGCATTGGAAAAAGTAGTTTTGAAAAGAAAAAGTTATAAAAAAATTCAGTTTTCTACCCATATCTTTGCAACGGTGCCAGATATGCAAATTTCAACCAGGGGAATCGATTTTTTGGGTCATTTTACGTCTAATCAGCACGTTTTTGGCACTTTTTCAATTTTGGCCATGTTATCCTTTGACTTGTGTCTACTTTTTCAATTGCAATTTTCTTAAAAATTTTTAGTACAAAAGATTTGAGAATTAGTCATTTTTAGACTAAACAAATGTTGCTTTACAAGTTTACAATTGGAAATTTCTGTCTATCTCTAACGGTTTCCGAGATAATTTCTCAATGACCTTGAAGGAACATCCCAAGGTCAAATTTCGGGTCATCAAAAGATTGCCCCACCCAACTTTAGTTTTTTGCCATCATTAGATTAGATGCATTGTCAGCACTTTCGGAAATATTTTGTGAAGTGACAGACTTTTCATTCACCCTGTATAATTTTTTTTTAATTAAAATAAAGTCAGAATTATTTTGTTTTAATGTTTAGAAGCAGAATTGAAAAATTGCGAAGAAGAAGAAAAAAGAATACCAGGGGACGATTAAAAAAGTTTGCACAACGGTTCAATAGTTGTAGTTTGAACAGAAGAAAACCAACGTTGAAACTGCAGCTAGACTATCACGAACGAGCAAAAAAGTGTCAACAAAAGCAGCTTAAATTACCTCGGATGTTAATTCAGCGTTTTAATGTTTTTTATTATGAGTATGCATACGCGTGTAAGACGTTGAAAATAATACGCGAGCAAAACGTTATTTGTTTATTTTTATTTTACAAATCAGCGTCACGAATACATGTTAGCATAAACGGATCAATTCTTTTTTCAAATACCTATTTTACAATACCCATTTTTCAATTTTCAAACCTTCGCGCCTAAAATAATTTTAAAATATAGCTAACGATTTCCTCTACTAGATGTCGCAACGAACAGTTATCAACAAACTACAAATGACGACGACAGGGGTCGGCAACCTGCGGCTCGCGAGCCGCATGCGGCTCTTTCGATGCCAAGGTGCGGCTCTCCAAGATGCGGCGTCGCTAAAACGTGCGTCGCTAAAATGAAGTATATTCATATAACTGGAAGAATGTACTTCACTTTAGCGACGCCTGTTTTAATCTAATTAAACCTAATCTGACCTGACGTAACCTAAACAAACTAACCTAACCTAACCTGACCTAACCTAAACAAACTAACCTGACCTGACCTGACCTAACCTAACCTAAACTGACCTAACCTAAACAAACTAACCTAACCTGACCTGACCTAACCTAGACAAACTAACCTAAACTAACCTAACCTATTGTAGCTGAATCTAAGCAGCTGAAACACGGCGTCACTAAAGTAATATACCGTACCGCCCCGTTTAAACGCCCGGGTTTAATAAAGCGCCGGCCCCGTTTTAGCGCCGGGCAGTCATCGGCGGTTCAATGAATTGGCGCCGGGCCCGAATAAGCGCCGGGCCTCCAAAAATTACCGAAGTTTTTGTAAAAAATTGGTGATTTTTGCCAAAAAATAGCCATTTTTGCGAAAATTCGGCGAATTTTCGGTTATGCGCCGGGTTCAATTTAGCGCCGGGCTTCAAATTGGCGCCGGGGAAGCGGCTGAAAAAAAAATTAAACGCCCAAGCATTTAAACAGTGGCTCTTTAAAAACTGGGAAATTATGTAAATTTTAACTTTTGGCTCTTCTGTCTCAAAAGGTTGCCGACCCCTGACCTACGATGATAGCGAAAATAAATGTGCAAAATTTCAAAACAGGCGCGTTAAAAGAGTTCCGAATTCTACAGACAGAGTGGACACCAAAAACTGCCGTTTATTTCGGGTTGTAGTTTCTCCAGCCAAATTCGAAATGGTTGCCGGGTTTTAGTTTTTCCACCAATTGTTGCCGGGAAAGTTGGAACGAGGTTCCAGACTTAATTTTTTTATCGAATTAAAAATATTTTCAATCGAAGTTACATGATTGTCTCCTAACTCGATGATTATTTTATGAAAATGATAATACAATAAGCATATGCACATTTAAATTTTAGCTGTTAAAATCAAACACTCGTCACTCATCTTCTTCAGTCTTTGAAGCATGGATAAGTAAGCAAAATGTCTATATTTAATTGTTTTAGCATTTAATTTTAAATCTTTTATTTTTATTTCGTAGATTCCTTTGTAAAGAATACATTCCTAAAGGAAAGAAAGTTAACGCTGGCAGCAGCCCCGCACCGACCAATGACAGTTCAGTGTCGTTCAAATCAGCCCATCGGTTGAAGCTATCACTTCTATTGCAACTCCTAATGAACATTCGGAAACGTTTAATGCGAAGAGGGAAAAATATTTGGAAATGTTGGATGCGATGTGTGATAAAGATTTGGAAAAATATAATGCTATGAGGGATGAACAGTTGAAAACGTTTAATGCGAGCAGGGATAAGGAGTTGGAAGAGTTTAATGCGAGCAGGGATAAACAGTTGGAATCATTTAATGCAACGAGGCATAAAGAGTTGGAAAGGTTTAATCCGATGAGGGATAAACAAGCGTTTAATGTGTCTTTTGGGGAATTTAAGCGGGTTTTGTTGATTATTTTGGGTTAGTTTTAAGTTTTTGTTGTTTTGATTTTTCCGATCATTATTGTTGTATTGTTTTGTCCTGTCTCTCCCCCTGTAGGCTACGGCTGTTGGGAGGAACAGGAATACATCTGTACTAGTAGTACCAATAAACTAGTATTATTATGTTGTTGTTTAAATTCGATTTTTTTTAGGCTTACGAAGCAAAACAAGATGGCCTGTCGACGGAATCCGTGTTAGTTATTCAAGTCTTTCTTGGAATCGCATTTGCATTGGGCTGTGGAACTTTTGGTTTTATAATAATTCGCAACAGTTTGGAGTGTCGTATAGCCAGAGACCCCGGACACCCCGCCCATTTTATCGCGCAATTCTACTCTTCAGACACTGCCACCAGGATCACCCGCCGCCAATCATTCGAGATCACCATCCGCGTCTCCATTTACCGATCTAGAACTTTCCCTTATCGCTGTACTAAGATGTGGAATAATCTCCCGATGGACATTCGTGCTGCCGTGCTCGATTGTGCAGCTTTCAATTGTCGCTTCCACTGCCGCCACTTCCATCGCCGCCTAAAGAATTTCCTGTTGATCACTCAATGTAACAACTAATTAACCGCTGCCACCCAGCACCACACTGTAACTACTCCCCAGGAGTGCTTGAAATAAAATAATAATAATAATAATAATAATAACATTTATGGTAGCTGCGGCTAAGGTTGCTTTTACCGCTGTTCACGGTTATCACGGCTACGTTTTCTTTGCTTGCATTTATGGATTGTTTTGCGGAAGTTATAATTACAGTCTGAAAATGTTTATGCATGAAAAAGTACGAGCCCACAACTTTGCGTTGGCTTGGAGTTTTATTCAGTGGGCGCAATCCATTCCCATGGCGTTTGGAGCCCCTGTAACTGGTAAGCTTGCTGGGTCCATAGGCCGGTGCCTAATCTGCCTACTTGGTAATCCGACCGGCACCAAAAACTGCCGTTTATTTCGGGTTGTAGTTTTTCCAGCCAAATTCGAAATGGTTGCCGGGTTTTAGTTTTTCCACCAATTGTTGCCGGAAAAGTTGGAACGAGAGTCCAGACGTCATTTTTTCATCAAATTAATTTTTTCATCGAATTAATTTTTTCATCGAATTAATTTTTTCATCGGATTAAAAATATTTTCAATTGAAGCATCCACCTCTCAAACCGTGAGTAAATGCATAAATGTGTTCAAATATAGAAATTCATCACAATCATCGATGGAAAATCAATTAAATCGATGTGATCGGATGAGTTACGTGATTGTCTCCTCACTCGATGATTATTTTATGAAAATGATAATACAATAAGCATATGCACATTTACATTTTAGCTGTTAAAATCAAACACTCGTCATTCATCTCCTTCAGTCCCTGAAGCATGGATAAGTAAGCAAAATGTCTATATTTAATTTTTTTGGCATTATATTTTAAAACTTTTATTTTTATTTCGTAGATTCCTTTGTAAAGAAGATATTCCTGAAGGAAAGAAAGTTAATGCTGGCACCAGCCCCGCACCGACCAATGACAGTGTCGATGTTGACTCGACATCGGTTGAAGCTATCACTTCTAATTCTAATGAACAGTTGGAAACGTTTAATGCGATGAGGGAAAAATATTTGGAAATGTTGGATGCGATGTGTGATAAAGATTTGGAAAAGTATAATGCTATGAGGGATGAAGAGTTAGAAGAGTTTAATGCGAGCAGGGATAAAGAGTTGGAAGAGTTTAATGCAATGAGGGATAAAGATTTGGAAACGTTTAACGCGAAGAGAGATAAACAGTTGGTAACGTTTAATGCGATGAAGCATACCGGTAAATCTTTGAAAAGGTTTAATGCGATCAGGGATAAATATTTGAAAGCATTTAATGCGTTGAGGGATAAACATTTGAAAGAGTTTAATGCCATGAGGGTTAAACATTTGAAAGAGTTTAATGCGATGAGGGATAGACATTTGAAAGAGTTTAATGCGGAAAGGGATGAACAATTGGAAATGTTTAATGTGATGAGAGAAAAACATTTGAAAACACTCCACACTGGATGAAAGAGTGAAATCCTATCATGCACGGAGTTTTTGTAAATAAAGCAAATTGTAATCGTTTATTTTAATTTTTGCTACGAAAAAAGTCTTTTTAGACCGAAATGAACCATTTTAGGTTTTAGTATTTTTTTTAAGCGCAGTAATTTGTTTCTTTTAGAAATGTTAGGATGAAAATGAAAAATGAAAAAATGAATTTTATAATATGGTAATAAAATTAATAATCGTGTATTGCAAGCTGATACATATTTTTTGGTGTAAATAAAGCAAATGTTAATCATCTTTGAATTTTCTTACATTTTAGTATTTTATTTATGAAAATGAGGCGTTCATATTTAACCAGAAGTGTTTTGATAAAATGAGACAAATAGAAGATTTAAAAAAGTTTAAAACTGCATTTTGTAATATGGTAATACAATACGGTAAGCATATTTGGTGGCAGTTCTTGTACTGTTCATGGCTAAGATTCCGCTCCGTAGTCGTATGCAGTAAGCAAAATTTAATTTTTAAGCAATGTATTTTAAAACTTTTCTTTTTATTTCGTAGATGCAAATGTAAAGAATCTATTCCTAAAGGAAAGAAAGTTTGGTGCACAGCGTTGCCAGCCTTATAGCTTCTAGCCTTTTCGATGTTTGTATTAACCTAACTTCTAATTCAGCCTCTTTGTGTTTGGCCTTTTTTTAATATAAATTAAATGAATAAAATATTCAGAAGTTGCAAGCCTATTTGTTTGCCAGCCTTACACTTGCCGGCCCTTTAGTTTGCCAGCCTTATATTTGCCGGCCCCTTATTTTCTAGCCTCTTTTGGAAACGCCACAAACGTCACACGAACGTCGCATTAACGTATGGATAATAATCCACATGGTGATGGCGTTGCCGTTATTGAAGGCTGATCTGATTCCGGAGGGTTTTGCCATCGTCAAAGCGGAGTGGGCTTCAGTGAAGGACCGATTTCCAGGAGCCATTGCGATTGACAAGTTCCTTGATTATACAGTTTCTAAAGGAGGTGGCGTATCGTACCACCGCCCCAGATAGACTGCTAAACCAGTGTTCAGCAGTCTATCTGGGGCGGATTGATGAAAGGGTAGTGGCAAATGCTGACCCACAAGCCGAACGGGAAATCGAACTCACATTGCCCGTGGTTAGGTCAGGTCAGGTTGTGTTAGGTCAGGTTAGGTTAGGTTAGGTCAGGTCAGGTATGAAATGTTTTAGTCAGGGGAAAAAAGCTGAAAGTGTAAGGGCTGGTAAATTACAATTAATTATTTCATTTAATGCTATCAGGGAATAAAGGGCTAAAACTTAAAGTTATGGCACATACTAAATAATCTTTCTTCCTTACTTTATTTTATTTTATTTTAAAATATTAAAAATATTAAAAAAGGCTGAAAAATAAAAGGCTGAAAAATAAAAGGCTGGCAAATAGTAGGCTGGCACAATATAATCCAACATACAAAAACACAAATAGTAAGAAATGAGGCTAAAACAGAAAAGGCTAAACCATTAAAAGGCTGGCAACACCCCGACCCGAAAGTTTATATCAAACAAAAAAGAGAAAATCAGAATAACGAGTATGTGAACTGTCCTAAATGATGACCACGTACAGTAGATACCGATTAAGTGCAAAACAATATAACGATAAACTGTATTTTATTTGTTTTTAGAAACATTTTCACAAAAAAAACCTAACCTAGAGCAAATAAAGAGAATAATTGAAAATAAAAAGAAGAAAGATTATCAAGGAAGCTTAAAAAAGTTCGCAGACTCCAACGGAAGACAGGATAGTGCAGCTTTCGACCAAATAATAAATCTTCGCAACTCGAACGGCAGAACAAACGGAACAAACACATCTAGCGTCCGAGCAACACATGCACAAATGAGCAAAAAAGTTTGTGCTGCTCGTTTGTGCTGGTGTTGCTCAGACGTACGCTAGATGTGTTTGTGTTTGTCTTGCCGCTGGAGTTGCGAAGATTTATTATTTGGTCGAAAGCTGCACTAGCCTGTCTTCAGTTCGAGTCTGCGAACTTTTTTAAGCTTCCTTGATATTTTTTATTCTTTTTATTTTCAATTATTCTCTTTATATGCTCTGCCGTGGGTTGTTTTTTTGTGAAGACATTTCTTGGTGACCTGATCTTCGTCTGAACTGAAAATTAGAAGAAAGTTGGCATTTAAATAGCGGATAAGAGAGTACGCACATAAGACGTACGGAGATCGCGTGTAAGACGTTCAAAAACGTTATTTGTTTATTTTTATTTTACAAATCAGCGAAAACGAATACATCTTTGCATAAACGGATCAATTATTTTTTCAAACACCTATAGCAGTGTACAAATTTTTCAATTTTTAAACCTTCGCGCCTAAAATAATTTTAAAATCTAGCTAACGTTTTCCACTACTAGATGTCGCAAAGAACGGCCAAACTAACAAATGACGATAAATTCATAAACTTCGATGATAGCGAAAATTAATGTGCAAAATTTCACAACAGGGAGTTCCTACAGACAGAGTGGACACCAAAAACTGCCGTTTATTTCGGGTTGTAGTTTTTTCAGCCAAATTCGAAATGGTTGCCGGGTTTTAGTTTTTCCACCAATTGTAACCGCGAAAGTTGGAACGAGGGTTCAGACTTAATTTTTTCATCGAATTATATTTTTCATCGAATTAAAAATATTTCCAATCGAAGCATCCACCTCTAAAACCGTGAGTAAATGCATAAATGTGTTCAAATACTGTATACGCACAATCAAATTCATCACAATCATCAATTGAAAATCAATTAAATCGATGTGATCGGATGAGTTACGTGATTATCTCCTCACTCGATGATTATTTTATGAAAATGGCAATACAATAATCATATGCAAATTTACATTTCAGCTGTTAAAAATCAAACACTCGCCATTCATCTCCTTCAGTCCTCGAAGCATGGATAAGTAAGCAAAATGTGTATATTTAATTCGAATTTAAAAATAACATATGTGAACTTTCGTTGAATGTTGTTTGAAATGAAAACAGCGGACAAGAAACACGTCTTTGCTTTTTGACAACTGTATCTCAAGTGTCTCTTTATTTTACACAACCAGGGTTTCTCCCCCTTTCCACGACAGCCTTGATTGGCTGCTCACAATAATTACCTTGCCTGGGTGGTCACTGGGCGGCAGCGTCCGGTGACCCCCCTCAAGCAACGCGCGCTGGTGATCCTCAAGTATCACGAGTTCGATTTCCCCTTGCAACGTGCGCTGGTGGTCCTCCCAGCGTCACAAGTCTGACTCCCCCCCTGCAACGTGCGCTGGTGGTCCTCCCAGCGTCACAAGTCTGACTCCCCCCCTGCAACGCGTGTCAATGACCCCGAAACTCTACATTCGGTCATCCGACTACCGTCGGCGCCCTCGCCGACGCCTATCGGTCCGTCTCCCTCCGTGTCCGACATCATTTCGCCCTCGCAACGGTCCCTGGTGCAAATTGCTGAGCTTCTCTTGCACCGTGATTGTGTTTCCTTGACTAGTTGGTTTGAGTCTCGTGCGCCACTTTCGAATCGTTCCTCTTCGTGCGCCCCTCAACTCATGGTCCTTTACGCCTCTCGTCCCCGTCGCATCGCTGCCCGCCATTCTAATTTTCTGTCGTTTTCCGTCGTCGCCATTTAATTCATCGCTAACTTCATCGTTCATCGCCTTCAAACCCGCATCAAACTCCCCCTGTTTCACGTCAAGTTCGTTCGGTTGTGCATCTAATTCCTCCGACTTCGCATCGAATTCGTTTGGCCTCGCATCAAGTTCGTTCGAATTCGTTTTAACTGCATCTCGATTTTTTTCGCTGTTTTCTTCAAGATCGCCGTTCTTTTCGTAAAAATCGTCGTTATTTTCGTCTTCATCTCGAATCATCTCAACTTTATCTCGAATCGTCTCTTTTTCATCTCGAATCGTCTCTTCCGGCTTCTTCGCAATCTCATCGTCGTTTCGAGTCATCTCAATCTTGTCTTCGTCTCGAAACGTCTCGTCTTCGTTTCGAAACGTCTCGATCGCGTATTCCGATCCAATTGCATCTTCGTTTTTAATCCTCGCCAACCCGATCCCCGTTACTCGTGCCTTCGTGTCGACCTCGTTCATCACGATCTTCTTGACTTGTACTCGTATGATTCGAATCTTCCTCGGCCCGTCGTTGATTCCGGGCATCATCGCTCGCATTTTCTTAGGTTTGCCCAAAAATCGCGGCAATTTTGGCGCGCTTTCCTCTTCTTTTGTCCATTTTTGCATCAATTGATTAATCATTACCGTCAATTGCGCCGTACTCATTTGCGCCACCCCGTTTGCTTCGATTCTCCCGTCGTTTTCATCGTCGTTTTCATCGTCGTCGTCTTCTTCGTCGTTTTCTTCTTCGTCATCTTCGCTGATCCCTGCTTCCGCACGTACCGCCTGTCGTAATTGACACCTCATATCATGTTCCAACTTCCGTGGCACAATATTACGTGCCAATAATAATGGCTTGATGTCTTGAATCCTCAACTTATACCATTCACTGCATGTTGGATTTTCTCTGCGTTGAATTTTCTCTAAAATCGCCTTTGTTCCGGCCATCTCAATTCGGTCAAACCTCCTCGTAACACGTGTTGTCCCAGCAAATCGTCTCTCTTTGATTTCCGAACCGCCCAAGTGCTTATCGTCGTCCCCGAATTTCATTTCTGTCACAAAACAATTTTCTTCTCGTTTGTAATTTGGTTTGAGTCCTCTCGTACCTCCTCGTGTTGCCCAGCGAATTTCTCTTCTTGATCCCTGGACCGCCCACGTGGTCGCTCGTTTTTCAAACCTCGTTGCCGTAAAACGATCGTCGTGTCGCTTTTACGTCTACTTTTTCTTCTACTTTTCTTCTACTTTTCGTCCCGTTTCGTCCCGTTTTTCTTCTACTTTTTGTTCAGTCGCATTTACAGTCTTTGCATCCCACTCCTGATGTGAACTTTCGTTGAATGTTGTTTGAAATGAAAACAGCGGACAAGAAACACGTCTTTGCTTTTTGACAACTGTATCTCAAGTGTCTCTTTATTTTACACAACCAGGGTTTCTCCCCCTTTCCACGACAGCCTTGATTGGCTGCTCACAATAATTACCTTGCCTGGGTGGTCACTGGGCGGCAGCGTCCGGTGACCCCCCTCAAGCAACGCGCGCTGGTGATCCTCAAGTATCACGAGTTCGATTTCCCCTTGCAACGTGCGCTGGTGGTCCTCCCAGCGTCACAAGTCTGACTCCCCCCCTGCAACGTGCGCTGGTGGTCCTCCCAGCGTCACAAGTCTGACTCCCCCCCTGCAACGCGTGTCAATGACCCCGAAACTCTACACATAATAATACTAGTTTATTGGTACTACAGATGTATTCCTGTCCCTCCCAACAGCCGTAGCCTACAGGGGGAGAGACAGGACAAAACAATACAACAATAATGATCGGAAAAATCAAAACAACAAAAACTCAAAACTTCCCCAAAATAATCAACAAATTCCCCAAAAGACAACGTACAAATATCAAAATCATTAGGCAAATCATTAATACGCACACAAAAACGATACAAAAAGTCCACCGGAGAAGCAACAAAGATACGATGCTCACACGTAGGATAAACTGGTACATAAAATTTCAGTGTACTCAAAAGGCGCAAAGAACAAACTCTCCAATGAATCAGGTTAGAAATAAAAAGAGCCTCACGCATCACTAATAAGGATTTAATCATAGGTAGCCTAATCTTCGCAATAATATCTTTGTATTTCAATGTTAACAAACGATAAAAATGGCGATGTACCAAATGAGCGAAACGCCGCTGTACACCCTCCAAACGAGCAGTCAAGAATGCAGAGCAGCCCGACCAGGCACAAGAAGCAATAACTAACCGAGAAAGAATTATAGGGACAAGTACAAAGAAGACAATTGGAGTACTAATCCCAAAAGCACCAACAGCAGCAGAGGTGAGGACAATCTGAAATGTTCTCAACGTTTTGAAATCAAAAAATTGTTGTTTCTCTTCTGTTTTGATTTTTTCTTTCATCTTGCGTTTTTTGGTTCTTCAAATGTAAGATCGAAATAGGTATTGGAAAAAATAATTGATCCGTTTATGCTAACATGCATTCGTTTCGCTGATTTGTAATATAAAAATAAAGAAACAACGTTTTGCTCGCGTAAGTTATTTGAAGGTCTTACACGCGTATGCTGTACATTTACATTTCTAAATGTCTGAATTAACATCGAGGTAATTTAAGCTTTGCTTCTTTTGACACTCTCTTGCTCGTTCATTGGTTTTCTTCTGTTCAAACTACAATCATTGAACCGTTTATCCGAATTTTTAATTGTCCCCTGCTATTCTTTTTTCTTCTTCCTCGCAATTTTTTAATTCTGCTTCTAAACATTAAACAAAAAAATAATTCTGAGTTTATTTTAATTAAAAAAAAATTATATATTCGATTGCTTGCAAGGAAATTACCTCGAGATCTTCCACTTTCCATTTGCGCATTAAACATTTCCAAATCTTTATTCCTCGTCGCATCAAACGTTTTCAAATGTTTTTCTCTCATCAAATTAAACATTTCCAAACGATTCTCTCTACTCGCATGAAACGTTTCCAATTGTTTATCCCTGATCTCATTAAACTCTTCCAACTGTTTATCCCTCATCGCATTAAACGATAACAACTTTTTATCCATTGTCGCATTAAACGCTTCCGACTGTTTTTTCCTCATCGCATTAAACTTTTTCAAAGGTTTGTGACGATGACCTTTCGATGACGCTATCCGCTCAAAATGTGTATATTGGCATAACAAGCTAGTCTATCTATTCAGTAGTTGAGAGATAGGATTGACAAAACCTAAAGTGTGAACTGGGTAAAATAATGACACATGCGGTTATCAAGACATAACATGTTTATTGATATATAAATATAATCACCGTAAAGTGATTATATTAATCAATTTGCATAAAATATAGTTACACAATAACTATGCCGACAAATGGCCAAAGGAATTCTCGATTAAACTATACATATAGTTGCCTGTGCGGCGCTATAATAATATCAATCGGCTTCGTCCTGGTAAGATGTCGTCTGAATCGGTTGATTATTTGGTCCTGGTTCGAATCTGTAATGAAAGGGTTAGTATCCGAGGACTTCCGGTTGACTGTATCTGCATCGCCACAAACTTGGGGCGGTTATTGGTTTAAATGGCTTGTGAGAGCCATTTACCAATTGACCTCTTATAAATGTTTTAAGACATTTATAATTGGTGTGATACGTCAAATTGGTTCTTCATACGAGAGTAAACTGTTGCGAGTTTACAATCATAACTTCTGGTTCCGCGTAATGGATGTATTTATTAGAGTATTACTTTTCGGTAAATACTCATAATAATTCTGCTTACATAAAGTTGGCAATTTAGCTACACATTTACTGGCAAGTAAATGCTAATGTAGCTAGTCTTCAGTTTTGTACAGTTCTGGAAGAAGTATCCATGTTTATGCACAATGTTGAGTTGTGACATAAACCAGCTGGGGATTTAATCTAACTAAACTTTTCCGAGTTTAGTTATTTCAATCCTAATGTTACATTTTCGACACGCTGTTCGGCAGCCGTGGTTTACTGTAACTGGCAGGCCTTGTGGAACACTTGTTGAATTATATCCGGCCCGACGGGATTCTTACTACTCATCGCCGCGACCTGATCTCCTCACGGCCACACAGCCGTCATCGGGCACCCGGACATGGAGGCATCATATCACCCATCTCCACGTCAAGTGTACGCCGTATGTATGTTCTCATAGGCCCGCAGTATAAGGGGCATTGGCTGCGCAATCAACAGGCAAGCTTGTGTTTGCGCAATCAACATAACACCGAAGTAGTAGAATGGGCTCATAAGGCGTAATGGAGCTATGTAAAGGGATAGACAACCACTATTTTCAAAAAATCGTGGCGAGCACAACTGTTGACAAATAACATGTTATAGTACGACACAATAATGCTTCAATGCTAAAGTTTCGTTTCGATTCGTCAACAGTTGTGCTCTCCAAGTTCTGCCTGATTTCCTCAACCAGGCATAAAAAATACAAAATATAAAAATAATAATTTCCAGACACATTTCTGGTAAGGGGAATTAACTTTAACCCTTCTAGTGACCACTAGGGTCACTACACAGTTGGGAGTGACATATAACCAGACAATATTTATGTCAGGCGTCAACATTGATGGTAGCTGCGGCTACGGTTGCTTTCACCGCTGTTCACGGTTATCACGGCTACGTTTTCTTTGCTTGCATTTATGGATTGTTTTGCGGAAGTTATAATTACAGTCTGAAAATGTTTACACATGAAAAAGTACGAGCCCACAACTTTGCGTTGGTTTGGAGTTTTATTCAGTGGGCGCAATCCATTCCCATGGCGTTTGGAGCCCCTATAACTGGTAAGCTTGCTGGGTCCATAGGCCGCTGCCTAATCTGCCTATTTGGTAATCCAGCACCAAAAACTGCCGTTTATTTCTGGTTGTAGTTTTTCCAGCCAAATTCGAAATGGTTGCCGGGTTTTAGTTTTTCCACCAATTGTTGCCGGAAAAGTTGGAACGACAGTCCAGACTTCATTTTTTCATCAAATTAATTTTTTCATCGAATTAATTTTTTCACCAAATTAAAAATATTTTCAATCGAAGCATCCACCTCTCAAACCGTGAGTAAATGCATAAATGTGTTCAAACACATAAATTCATCACAATCATCGATGGAAAATCAATTAAATCGATGTGATCGGATGAGTTACGTGATTTTATGAAAATAATAATACAATAAGCATATACCCTTACATTTTAGCTGTTAAAATCAAACACTTGTCATTCATCCTTCAGTCCACGAAGCATGGATAAGTAAGCAAAATGTGTATATTTAATTTTTTTAGCATTATATTTTAGAACTTTTATTTTTATTTCGTAGATTCCTTTGTAAAGAAGACATTCCTGAAGGAAAGAAAATTAATGCTGGCACCAGCCCCGCACCGAACAATGACAGTGTCGATCAAATCCGCCCATCGGTTGAAGCTATCACTTCTATTGCAACTTCTAATGAACATTTGGAAACGTTTAATGCCGAGAGGAGAAAATATTCGGAAATGTTGGATGCGATGTGTGATAAAGATTTGGAAAAGTATAATGCTATGAGGGATGAAGAGTTGGAAGAGTTTAATGCGACGAGGGATAAAGATTTGGAAGAGTTTAATGCGATGAAGCATAAACCTTGGAGAAGGTTTAATGCCATGAGGGTTAAACATTTGAAAGAGTTTAATGCCATGAGGTATAAACATTTGAAAGAGTTTAATGCCGTGAGAGTTAAACATTTGAATGAGTTTAATGCGGTGAGGGATAAATTTTTGAAAGAGGGTGCGGTGAGGGATGAACAATTGGAAATGTTTAATGTGACGAGAGAAAAACATTTGGAAACACTCCACACTGGATGAAAGAGTAAAATCTTATCATGTTCGGAGTTGTTTGAAAGAAAGCAAATTGTAATCGTTTATTTTAATTTTTCCTACGAAAAAAAATCTTTTTAGACCAAAATGAATCATTTTACGTTTTAGTATTTTTTTAGTGCAGAAAGTGGTTAAAATGAGACAGATTTAATCAAAACAGAAAAAAGAAACAAGTCTGAAACTGAATTTTATAATATGGTAATAAAATTAATAATCGTGTGTATTGCAAGCTGATATATATTTTTTGGTGTAAATAAAGCAAATGTTAATCATTTTTTAATTTTTCTTACATTTCTTTCATATTTAACCACAAGTGTTTTGATAAAATGAGACAAATAAGAAGATTTAAAAAAGTTTAAAACTGCATTTTGTAATATGGTAATACAATATGTGGTGATCCTGAGGTCACAAAGTGTTTTATTAATGTGTATGTTGGCAATGGGGAATTATAATTGTTTCATTGGTGTAACTCGTATCATTATTACGAAGAAACTAGCTAAACTAGTTTGCCATTTCTGCAGAATCAACACGATGACGTCAGCCATTTTGCATAATTCTCCGAATTTATGCAAATACGTCATTTCCGGTCAGTTGGGTTATTTAAGCCCGTGTTTTGACCGGAAGCAACACTTATAGATCCAGCAGCAACATTAGCATCAACACCTCACCTTTCAGGCCGAACACCACGAATTGATAGAGGACCGATGCCAGTTGCCCAAGTCATCTATAATACCAAGCCAAAGATATTTGTCGTAGCAAAACTACGATCGAAATATCTCCTTCTCGCCGAAGCGTTTTGCGAACACGTGTTTCGCAAGGACGCCATTAACCCTAGACAACCAGAAGCCACGTGTAAGACTACTTTGTAGTAACAAATCGTATCCGCCGATAGGATCCGAGACCAACATTGTAATAACTAATTATTCCCATTAATAAAAGGTTTGTACCGTAAGATTGTTTTGTTTGTACTTATTTACCGTAGACAGGATCACGACAAATAAGCATATGCACATTTGCATGTTAGCTGTTAAAATCAAACACTTGGTGGCAGAAATTGTCATTCATCTCCTTCAGTTCTTGTATGAAAGCATGGCGAAGATTCCGCTCCGTAGTCGTATGCAGTAAGAAACAAGCAGGGATTTGTAATGCAGGGAAGCATTACATATTAGACTTCTAAACCTTGCCCCTAATTAAACGATTACTTCGGTTAATTTTTTAAAATATTGTTTTTTTTTCAAATTTCCCACCCATTTGTCCAATGTTCTTTTCATTACATTACATTACGTTCCGGTCACGGCTTCCGCCAGGTGGCGCTCCGGTTTACTTATTATTTTGCCGTAATTTGCTGTTTTCTTTCTTTAAACTACATTTAATTAAAAAACTAACGACGCCATCGTTTTCAGCGCCAAATTACACTTAGGAAATCTTATTTAAACATTAAAATTGTTGAGTTTTAAAAATCAGTCTTTTTCAAATTTTCCACCAAATTTGCCATGTGGTCGCCGACTTTGGTGGATCGCAATAGTACTTTTTCTTGACCAAATCGAAAAGTAAAATATGCAGGCAGGTGCAGAATTGGATTTCCAGTCGAATGGGACTGGTTTCAAAATTTACAAACCTCATTTCGAGATAGAAATGAGCATTTTTTGGTTCGCGACGAACATTTCTGCTTCCATTATAGCTTACGGGATCCGCCAGGTAACGCTGTTTTCCATTACATTTCGCCGTAATCTAGCATTTTCTCCATTTTAACTACATTTTATGCCAATTTCATATTTATAATTGGAAAGTAGATCAAAAACTGCACCAGAAAAGTCTACTTTCCAATCGTCTGATCAATTTTTTAATTCATTTTTTTGGGATATTACTCAAACCGGACGTACCGGAAGTAGAAACATTACATTCAGGTCACGTGACCGGACGTTGAAGACGGACGGACAGAGCCGTTTCATTAGACTTTCTAAACATTAGGTTTAGAAGTCTAAAATGTCTCTATTTTTTTAAAAATATATTTAAAATTTTCTCTTTTTATTTCTTAGATGCAGTTCTTGTAACGAACGCCTTGTTGAATTAATTAGCGATACGAATACATCTTTGCATAAACGGATCAATTATTTTTTCAAACACACTACTATAAATTTTTCAATTTTTAAACCTTCGCGCCTAAAATAATTTTAAAATATAGCTAACGATTTCGACTACTAGATGACGCAACGAACGGACAAACTAACAAATCACGATAAACTACGATGATAGCGAAAATTAATGTGCAAAATTTCACAACAGAGAGTTCCGAATTCTACAGACAGAGTGGACACCAAAAACTGCCGTTTATTTCGGGTTTTAGTTTTTCCAGCCAAATTCGCAATGGTTGCCGGGTTTTAGTTTTTCCAGCCAAATTCGCAATGGTTGCCGGGTTTTAGTTTTTCCACCAATTGTTGCCGCGAAAGTTGGAACGAGGGCTCAGACTTTTCATCGACACAAATATTCTCAATCGAAACATCCACCGTGAGTTAAAAATCGATGATTATTTTATGAAAATGATAATACAATAAGCATATGCAAATTTACATTTCAGCTGTTAAAATCAAACACTCGTCATTCATCTCCTTCCGTCCTCGAAGCATGGATAGCACGGATAAGTAAGCAAAATGTCTATATTTAATTTTTTTAGCATTAAATTTTAAATTTTTTATTTTTACTTCGTAGATTCCTTTGTAAAGAAGATATTCCCGAAGGAAAGAAAATTAATGCTGGCACCAGCCCCGCACCGACCAATGACAGTGTCGATGTTGCCTCGACATCGGTTGAAGCTATCACTTCTAATTCTAATGAACAGTTGGAAATGTTTAATGCGATGAGGGAAAAACATTCGGAAACGTTTAATGCGATGTGTGATAAAGATGTGGAAAAGTATAAAGCTATGAGGGATGAACAGTTGGAAACGTTTAAGGCGAGCAGGGATAAAAAGTTGGAAGAGTTTAATGCGAGCAGGGATAAAGAGTTGGAAACGTTTAATGCGACGAGGGATAAACAGTTGTTAACGTTTCATGCGATGAAGCATAAATCGTTGAAAAAGTTTAATGCGACGAGGGATAAACAGTTGGTAACGTTTCATGCGATGAAGCATAAATCGTTGAAAAAGTTTAATGCGATGAGGGATAAACATTTGAAAGCGTTTAATGCGATGAGAGAGAAACATTTGGAAAAGTTTAATGCCATGAGGGTTAAACATTTGGACAATTTTTTTGCGGTCATGGATAACCATTTGGAAGAGTTTAATGCGGTGAGGGATGAACAATTGGAAATGTTTAAAGTGATGAGAGAAAAACATTTGGAAACATTCCACACTGGATGAAAGAGTAAAATCCTATCATTTACGGAGTTGTTGTAAATAAAGCAAATTGTAATCGTTTATTTTAATTTTTTCTACGAAAAAAAGTTTTTTTCGAACAAAATGAACCATTTTACGTTTTAGTATTTTTTTTTAGTGAAGAAAGCGGTTACAATTTGTTTCTTTTAGAAATGTTAGGATGAAAATGACACAGATTTAATCAAAAACAGAAAAAATAAATAGACACAGTTAAGTTTGAAACTGAATTTTGTAATATGGTAATAAAATTAATTATCGTGTGTATTGCAAGCTGATATATATTTTTTGGTGTAAATAAAGCAAATGTTAATCATTTTTGAATTTTTCTTACATTTTAGTATTTATGAAAATGAGGCGTTTATATTTAACCACAATTGTTTTGATAAAATGAGACAAATAGAAGATTTAAAAAAGTTTAGAACTGCTTTTTGTAGAATGTTAATACGACAAGCATATGTTAACTTGTAACGAGCCAAAATCGCAATCTGATTCGTTGTTGCCGCGTCGGAACTTATCAAATAAAAGACTAATTCTTAATCTAATCTCTAAAAATTCTAAATACTGCATAAATTGAGGGGAAATAATTACAATTATTTCTTAAAATAAACTACTGAATTTATTCTTTTATGGCGAACAAATCCACTTAAATTTAGAAAGGAAATACAAAATATGATAAATTAAAGACTAAAATTATACATGAAAGACTAAATACTTAAATGAAAGAAATGATAAATGAAGGTGAAAATAATACAAAATGGCGGCGATGGCTTGTTGCTCGCTCTCGGAACTCGATGCTCGCTCCAAACCTCGAAATGGCGTCGTCCTTCGCTGGAAACGGACAAATTTCCAAACTCTAGATCAGGGGTTCCCAAACTTCTTAGCATCGCGCCCCACTTTTTAAGCAAGGCGATCTTCTGCGCCCCACTTCCATCTACCAGTGCATTAAATTTTTAAAAAATATACTTCTAAAAAGAAAAAAATAAATTTTTATATAATTTTGCATAAAACTTTGTATAATTTTTTATATAATTTTATATAATTTTGCATAAAACTTTGTATAATTTTTTATATAATTTTATATAATTTTGCATAAAACTTTGTATAATTTTTTATATAATTTTATATAATTTTGCATAAAACTTTGTATAATTTTTTATATAATTTTATATAATTTTGCTTAAAAATTTACAAAAGTTTGCAAAATAAGCTCGTTTTATTTAGGCATGTATGATGGGTTGCGCCCCACCAAAAATCAGCTCGCGCCCCACCAGTGAGGCGCGCCTCACCGTTTGGGAAACCCTGCTCTAGATGATTCGGACACAATTCCGACTCACGTTGACTGGGACAAATTTCCCCATGATGATCTCTCCAGTCGGTCGTGACTGGCAAGACGAATTTCTCACCCAAACAATGGCTGTTTGGCAAGAATGAAGATCTCTCTGTGAGTCTGCTCATGGCAAGATGAAAATCCCACTGTTGAATGTGCTCAACAGCAAGATAAAATTCCCACTACTGGATGTGCACAGTAGCAAGAACTCTCGCAATAACTTTATGTTATTGTAAGAATGAGCCTAAATTCTGGCAGGAGTCACAAATTACACAGAGAATATTTGGTATTTCAGAGGTAATTTTTATGTGACTTTTCATGACAAAACTGGTTTTAGACTGAGGAGTTTTCACTCCTCACAGGAAGCATTTCCTGTTGGAAAAAGCTCATGGGCTGGTTGTCCTGGCAACCACCCACATGGTTCCACGTTGTGCCTGACTTCCTTATTCAGGCATAAAAAATAAACAGAAAAATATAAACTAAATCCAGACACATTTCTGGTAAGGGAAAAAATAAACTTTAATCTTAACCCTTTCTAGTGACCACTGGGGTCCCTACAAGCTGTTAAAATCAAACACTTGGTGACAGAAATTGTCATTCAGTTCTTGTACGAAAGCATGGCGAAGATTCCGCTCCGTAGTCGTATGCAGTAAGAAAAATGTCTCTATTTTTTTAAAAATATATTTAAAATTTTCTCTTTTTATTTCTTAGATGCAGTTCTTGTAACGAACGCCTTGTTGAAGGCAAAAAAGTTTACGTGAAACAAGTAAAACAAAAAAACTACGTTTTTGGAAAAAGGCTTTTATGCTGTATCCCTGTGAAATTTGAATCCAGACTAAAAATTTGGCAATTGACAAATCGTTATTTAGCAAATAAAAAAAAATGTAGCTCAGATTAAAACGTTATCAGCACCATTTGAAAGAGCGGCAATTTCTGCTCAGGAAACATATTTTAAATATTTTAAATTGTTCATTTTTCATATTTTTTATTTTTATGGTCAAATTCAAATTTCTTACTAAATTTGCCATGCGGTCGCCGGAGTTCCGAATTCTACAGACAGAGTCTGGACACCAAAAACTGCCGTTTATTTCGGGTTTTAGTTTTTCCAGCCAAATTCGCAATGGTTGCCGGGTTTTAGTTTTTCCACCAATTGTTGTCGCGAAAGTTGGAACGAGGGTTCAGACTTTTCATCGACACGAATATTACCGTGAGTTAAAAATCGATGATTATTTTATGAAAATGGTAATACAATAAGCATATGCACATTTACATTTCAGCTGTTAAAATCAACCACTCGTCATTCATCTCCTTCAGTCCTCGAAGCATGAATACCACGGATAAGTAAGCAAAATGTCTATATTTAATTTTTTTAGCATTACATTTTAAATCTTTTATTTTTATTTTGTAGATTCCTTTGTAAAGAAGATATTCCTGAAGGAAAGAAAGTTAATGCTGGTACCAGCCCCGCACCGACCAATGACAGTGTCGATGTTGACTCGACATCGGTTGAAGCTATCACTTCTAATTCTAATGAACAGTTGGAAATGTTTAATGCGATGAGGGAAAAACATTCGGAAACATTTAATGCGATGAGGGAAAAATATTTGGAAATGTTGGATGCGATGTGTGATAAAGATTTGGAAATGTTTAATGCGATGAGGGATGAACAGTTGGAAGAGTTTAATGCGAGCAGGGATGACCAGTTGGAATCGTTTAACGCGAGCATGGATGAACAGTTGGAAGAGTTTAATGCGACGAGGGATAAACAGGAGAAAACGTTTAATGCGATGAAGCATAAACCTTTGAAAAAGTTTAATGCGATGCAGGATAAACATTTGGAAGCGTTTACAACGGTGAGGGATAAACAGTTTGACTCGTTTAATACAATGATGGATAAACAGTTGGAATCGTTTAATACTATGAGGGATAAACAATTGGAAATGTTTAATGCGAGTAGGGAAAACCATTTGGAAATGTTTAATGTGATGAGAGAAAAACATTTGGAAACGTTTAATGCGATGAGGGATAAAGATTTGGAAATGTTTAATGCGCAAATGGAAAGTGGAAGATCTCGAGGTAATTTCCTTGCAAGCGATCGAATATACAGGGTGGAAGAAAAGTCTGTTCCCCTCAAATATTTCCTGAGCAATTGCATCTAGGCCAACTTTGATGAAGCGATTGTATAGGAAGTTGGGTGAGAGCAATCCAATGATGTCATCTAATTTGACCTTAAAAGTAATTTTCAAGATCATTCACTTGCTAACTTCTAAACCAATCAGGTTAGAGCAAAGTTTCCGATCACAAAGTTGTAGAGCACCATCAAATTAGTACTATCCAATTTATCTTAGTCACCTAAAGTTAAATGTTTTCGTTTTAAAATGAAAACAAATCAGCTAAAATAAAACTAGCCATTGTGACAAAACTTAAATTTCTACTAGAAAAATACTGAATTACTTAAATAAACGTATTCAAATGTGCATTATTATGCAAGTAAACAAGAAAAACTACTGCCTTTTTTTAATGCCTCAATAATTATTTTATCACAAGAATAAAAAATTTCATTTTGCTGATTTTTTTCTGTTTTGTCTCCTTTTTAAAAAAAAAACATTTAACTTAAGTTGACTAAGATATGTTGGATAATACTAATTTGATAGTGCTCTACAACTTTGTAATTGGAAATTTTGCTCTAACCTGATTGGTTTAGAAGTTAGCAAATGCATGACCTTGAAAATGGCCTTCAAGGTCAAATTTGATGACATCATTGGATTGCTCTCACCCAACTTCCTATACGATCGCTTCATCAAAGTTGGCCTAGATGTAATTTCTCAGGAAATATTTGAGGGGAACAGACTTTTCTTCCACCCTGTATAAAGTCAGAATTTTTTTTTTTAATATTTAGAAGCAGAATTGAAAGATTGCGAGGAAGAAGAAAAAAGAATACGAGGGGACGATTAAAAAAGTTTGCACACAATTCGGATAAACGGTTCAATAGTTGTAGTTTGAACGGAAGAAAACCAACGTTGAAACGGCAGCTAGACCATCAAGTGTCAACAAAAGCAAAGCTTAAGTTACCTCGATGTTAATTCCGACATTTAATAATGTAAATCAGCGTTTTAATGTTTTGTATTATGAGTGTACGCATACGCGCGTAAGATGTTCAAAAAAATACGCGAGCAAAACGTTATTTGTTTATTTTTATTTTACAAATCAGCGAAACGAATACATCTTAGCATAAACGGATCAATTATTTTTTCCAATACACATTTTTCAATTTTTAAACCTTCGCGCCTAAAATAATTTTAAAATATAGCTAACGATTTTTACTACTAGATGTCGCAACAAACTACAAATGACGATAAACTACGATGATTAGTGTGCAAAATTTCACAACAGGCGCGTTAAAAGAGTTCCGAATTCTACAGACAGAGTGGACACCAAAAACTGCCGTTTATTTCGGGTTTTAGTTTTTCCAGCCAAATTCGAAATGGTTTCCGGTTTTTAGTTTTTCCACCAATTGTTGCCGGAAAAGTTGGAACGAGGGTCCAGACTTAATTTTTTCATCAAATTAATCTTTTCATCGAATTAATTTTTTCATCGGATTAAAAATATTTTCAATTGAAGCATCCACCTCTCAAACCGTGAGTAAATGCATAAATGTGTTCTAATATATGCGCACTCAAATTCATCACATCATCATTCATCTCCTTCAGTCCTTGAAGCATGGTTAAGTAAGCATAATGTCTATATTTAATTTCTATGTAAATTCTCCGAGATGTGGCCAACATTTACCATATAATCTGAATACTGATATAATAAAACTGTTTTTATTTATTTTATTATTTTCTGAAACTAGAAAGATGTTCAAATACGAAAACCAACAGACACGGAACAGAATGGAAAAATTGGAAGGAAAAAGAAAAAAAGAATACCAGCGACAATTAAAAAAGTCCGCACATTCCACCAATGCAAATTCTGACGAACGGTTCGATAGTTGCAGTTTGAACAGAAGAAAACCAACGAAAACGAACGTTGAAACCGCAGCTACACCATCACGAACGAGCAATAAAATGTCAACAAAACCTAATCTTGCGATGAGAGAAAAATATTTAGAAATGTTGGATGCGATATGTGATAAAGATTTGGAAATGTATAATGGCATGAGGGATGAACAGTTGGAAGCGTTTAATGCGAGCAGGGATAAAGAGTTGGAAGAGTTTAATGCGAGCAAGGATAAAGAGTTGGAAACGTTTAATGCGACGAGGGATAAACAGTTGGAAAGGTTTAAGGCGACGAGGGATAAACAGTTGGAAAAGTTTAATGCGACGAAGCGTAAACCTTTGAAAAGGTTAAATGCGAGGAGGGATAAACAGTTGGAAGCGTTTAATGAGATGACGGATAAACATTTGGAAGCGTTTAATGCGATGAGGGATAAACAATTGGAATTGTTTAATGTGTGCAGGGATAAAAAGTTGGAATTGTTTAATGAGATGAGAGATAAAAATTTGGAATCGTTTAATGTGATGAGGGATAAACAATTGGAAATTCTTAATCCGTGTAAGGAAAACCATTTGGAAATGTTTAATGTGATGAGAGAAAAACATTTGGAAACGTTTGATGCGACGAGGGATAAAGATTTGGAAATGTTTAATGCGGAAATGGAAAGTGGAAGATCTCGAGGTAATTTCCTTGCAAGTGATTGAATATACAGGGTGGTCAGAAAGTCTGGTTCTCAGTAAATAATTCCCCAACTGTTCTATATGTTAATTCAGCAATATTATTGTAGGGGTAGTACGTCGGGGGAAATCCAATTATGACATCCAATTTAACCTCTGAGGTCATCTTCAAGGTCATCCATATTGTAACTCGAGAACCGTGACACATAGAGCAAAAAGGTGAATTAGAAAGTTGTAGAGCATCATCCAATTAGTCTAGAACCGTTCTTAAAAAAATTATTTCTTTCTGAAAAGTTTTGAGAAAAAAGGTCTGAAATATTCTACCCTTACAATAATTTTGCTGAATCAACATCTAGAACAGTTTGGGAATTATTTACTGAGAACCAGACTTTCTGACCACCCTGTATAATTTTTTTTTAATTAAAATAAACTGAGAATTATTTTTTTTAATGTTTAGAAGCAGAATTGAAAGATTGCGAGGAAGAAGAAAAAAGAATAGCAGGGGACGATTAAAAAAGTTTGCGCACAATTCGGATAAACGGTTCAATAGTTGTAGTTTGAACGGAAGAAAATTAACGTTGAAACTGCAGCTAGGCCATCAAGTGTCAACAAAACCAAACCTTAAATTACCTCGATGTTAATTCAGAAATTTAATAATGTAAATCAGCATTTTAATGTTTTGTATCATGAGTGTAAGCATACGCGTGTAAGACGTTCAAAAAAATACGCGAGCAAAACGTTATTTGTTTATTTTGATTTTACAAATCAGCGACACGAATACATGTTAGCATAAACGGTGTCGCGTCCTACCTGGTGATAGGTTTAATGAGCTAACGTGTATTACTTTACCTGTGATTCTACTAAATATGTAAATTACCCAAATGAATACTAAGTATATGTAAATGAACAAACAGGTTTATTCAATAGGCGTAAGCCTTAAAATACACTCAGTATAAAACTAGAGTCGACTTGGTCAGAGTCGAACAAAGGGTTTCTCAAGATGGCGTCGTCGGTTCCGCGTGGTCGGCGGAACAAAGGCGGCGTCTCGAGTTGTCGTAAATTCGTCACGGATTCGTCGTTCACGGACGCGGTGGAATGCTCTTTCGAGTCTTCTATCCGTGCCTGTTGTCTAGGGGTTGGTTTTAGCGTCGCAAGGCTCCGTCCAGAAACGGGGAGTTTCTTACAGGGCACTCGGACACTTTAGTGGTGGAATAACCGTGGGTCGGTTATTCGGTGTGAATTCACAAGGGTTATTTTCCTGCTTTCGCGGGAAATAAACGCACAGTGTAAATTCGTGAGAGTTACAGTTGCACTGGAATCAGCGGTCCTCGATCAATCCTAACTTTTGGTGGAGTTGGCCTGACGGTGAGGTAGTTGCTGTGTTCTTGGTGTCGTTTTTGTAAGTTCTGTTTTTAGGGCGCGAAACTCTACCTGATATAGGCCAGGGTGAGGGGCCTGGCTCGGCCAATGGGGGCCGTCCACGCATCACCTCACCCCCTCGGGGCACGCGCTTCCCAGGGGGGGAAGGCGGAGCCAGCGCGAGGGAACTGACCTTTCTTAGTGACTCATGCGGATGGCGTCCACTGGAGGGACGACCACCCGCGGGGTCACCACACGTCCCTCCCCCAGCTTCGATCATCGATCGGGGCGATTACCCTATCTGGTCCTTCAGCGCGATAGCGGGCAACTTCCCTCCGCGGGGACGTAGGATTGGGAGATTAACGGCTGGTGGTGGCGGAGGAAGGCCATCGGGCAGCGACGTGGTCAGATTCGTCGGATCCTCTGATTCGTTAATGAAGAATTGAGCGTGGCCGGGAGGTCCGTCCGTGCTACTTCTTCTTTCATGCACCCAGATTTGGGTCGAAGCGGGGAAGCGGCCGGGACATCGACGCATTCGATGCGATTCCGGCGGTGTGAGGGGCTCTCGGTGAGCCCGCTGGAGCCGTTGATGGAGGATCGGGTCGTTGGTCAACCTGATTTCCTTCGCCATCCATTGCAGGAACGATTCACCTTGGCGGTGAGTGGCCAATAACGCTCGGCGCGTTGTCTCCGACATTTGTAAATTCGGATATTCTACTTCCAGTCGTAGATAGAGCTGGGTCGGCGCAGGTGCCGGTGTAGGCAGTGGCGGGGGAGACGGCGGTAGTGGAATCTCCAGTGGTGGAGTGTTCTCCTCTATGGACAGGGCATCCATGCTCGTAGAAGGCGGCGAGGGCGATGGCAGCGGTGGAGTTCGAGGCCCCTTGCGCGATCGCTTCGGGACCAGCTTCGGTCGCTTACCCGTCCTTCGTTCCTTCGGGAAGACCGGCTTCGGAGTCGGGATATAACTCCGGGAGGCGGGCTCGGGAGGAACCGTCTCGGCCACCACGATGGGGCGGACGGCCTCCTCTTTATCGGACGCCTCTTCGGCGACCTTTCGCAGCAACGTCGGGTGGACCCCTGGGTTTTTGTAGCGGAATGCCATCGACCGCATCTTTGCGAACTGGAAATTCGGGTTTTCCATGGAGCGGGCCAACTCGAATCGGAGGTCGGCCGCGGCTGGCGTAAACTCGGCCCAAAGTTGGTAGAGGGTCCTGTTTAGAAAGACGCCTTCTCGGTCGATTATGGTCCAGGCGGCCATCGACTGTCGGCCGTCCAGGAAGAGGGCGGGAGACAGGATTTCTGACATCACGCGTGTTACCTCGGCGTTTAAACTGCTTCGGTTGGACGGCAGGGCGCGGTTTGGGTCTGCCGAAAAGGTGGCGGATAGTTTGCGCATTTGGGCTATCGCCCAATTGATGTGCTCCGTCTGAGCGGCGTCGGCCTGCGTCAAGGCCCGTTCGGCGGTAGCGGGGTGCTCACATTCAGCCTGGTGGGCCTGCAGTTCTCCCAAGGTGGGATTCGCTGCCTCTCGTCGGTTTCGGGCATCCCGCTCTTTCTCTTCGTACCACATGGCGTCACGAGCCGGCCTCGGTGCCTGAGTCGGCGGAGGAACTGGCGGGGGAGCCAGTCCTGGTGGTCGGTGCGGGACGTATTCTAGGAACGCCTCGCCTGGTCGCATGTTTCCAGGGGGCGTCCATCGAGTTATGGCTGGTGGTGGGGCCTCGAGGAGAGGCGGCCAGCTTGGTTGGACCGGATGGAAGGTTGGTGTGGGTGGTGCGAGCGCGGTTTGGTCCGTAGAGGGCGTTGGCCGGTTCGCGGAGAATCCGCGAAAGGCGTTGGTGAGCACTTCGGCCAGTTCTCTTCGTGACATGGGCTGTTCCGTTTTTGGCCCTTCGTCCAAATCCATTTTTTCTTCAATGGTTTCGCACCATCCTTCGGGTCCCTTCTTCCGATTGGGGAACGACACGGCTGCGGGTTCGGCTCTGGGCGAGTCCGAACTACCGGCGGCGGTCGGTCTCTTCTCGGCGGCGGCGAGTTTTGCTAGCAGGGTTTGCATTCTTTGCCTGCGGCGGGCTCTGCTCTTCCGGTTACGCCTGGTGTTGGCGGTTTCGACGTGTGAAGAGGTTACCGAGTCTCTTCGGATTTTGTACGGAGGTTCCGCTTGGTCGAACATGGTCGACTCTTCGTCCGACGGCCGGACGGTACGCACTAGGAAGAGAGAGGGCGCGGCTGTGGCAGCCGCTTGTCTCTCCTGTTCGTCGACCCGGTCGCTCCACGAGTTGGACGGTCCGGCCTCTGGATCCAGTCGCAATTCCTTGGATGAGGCGGGTACAATCACAACGGAGCGCAGGCCTCCCGACTGGGTGGCCGCTTGAATTCTTAAGTCGGAACTGGTCGAATGGCCGGGTTGCGTCCCGCTCGTCGACGGGCCGCTCTCCTCGGTGGAAAGGGCCTGCCTACTCGGAGCGGGGCCGCTGTTTGAGCTTGAGGCCTGTCTCTTCAGCCTCCTGACTCGTGTGCCGCTCTGAAGGATGCCGACTTGATGCAGCTGCCACATTTCGGCTTGAGTGGCGACGAAGCCAACGGGCGGCACCCACGGTGTTGCTTGGCGGTCTTCGCGGACTTCACGCAACCATTCTCTAATTTCTCCTGTCGAGAAACCATTCCGTTCCAAGGTTCGTGTCGCGGCACTGGTTGCCGTTCGCTCTAGGTGAGCGATTTCCTCGCGGACGATTCGTCTCCGCTCTTCTGGCGTTGCGGCGTTGCGCCACCGAAGGCCGGTGTATTCGTCTGCCTCGGTACCACCGTACCGAGCTCGAAGTAGCTCTGAAAAAATAGGGCTCGACGGATCGAAATCGGGATCGATTCGTGGCCCCACCCTTTCTCGCATTTGTCTGGGCAAACATTCGATCAGCGTCCTGGGTCGGTCAAAGAATTCTTCGATCGCTCGGGAGTAGCGTAATCTCAGGGCCCAGACATCGGTGTCTTCCTCTGGATAGGCTAGCCGGATAAATTCTGGCATCGCTAGCCGGAAGATGTTACCCTTGGTGGGCACTGTAGACGGCAGGGCGTCCCATGATTGTAGCGGGTCGATCTGAAGCGTTAAATACATTTTAATTTCGATACCCTTTTTATAAATATTTGGAATAAAAATTGTGAGATCGGCGGTGGCACCAAAATTTCTTTCGGTTGTGGCCGCTCCTCTCTGTCCTGATTATTCGCAGGTCTGCGGTGGTTGGCCGCTGGTGTAGCTCAGTCTTTCTCTTGCTACCTTTTTTAGATTCAGGAGGTCCGCTCAAAACAACGTCGCGTAATATAAAAGAATCGGTTGTTTTTGTTTAAGCTTTTCTACTCGTATTTTAATTTATTACGAAGTTTCAACGTTACTTTAAGGTTTTAATTTTTTCTAAGTTTTAGCGACGCCATCTTGGCAAACAATTCCTTTGTCTGGGTTTGGAGATCGGAGATCTTCGAGCACGAAAAAGGTTTCCGCGCCCGAGCTCCGATTCTACCGAAAATCAACAAAACAAATACAAAAAGAATTCATCAGTCAAGTTATCACGCGCCACAATCCGACATGGTGTCGGATGTCGGCGGATTACATTTTCGATCTTACGGGAAGATCTCATGTTACCTGTGGTTGTTGCTCCGGCTCATCCCAATTTTCTTCCTCCGCCTCGATGACCAATCCTTCGCTCTCGTCTCTGGAGGACGAGGCGTCGGGGTCAATTCTCGGGTTGCGTCGATCGGCCATAAAGAAAAACTCAGATTGCTCAACTTGAAAGAAAGAGGTTTTTTCTACTTTCACGGTGAAAGAGAGAGAACGCGTGCTTTTGCTTTCAAGAAAACAAACGGAAGTGGAACCGACCGGCGCAGAGGATTATGGGTCACGGACGCGTCTCGTACGGTACGAGACTTGTCCGTGCGAGCGTGGAGCTACGGGGCCGACGCATGCGATCGAGCCGTGCGCATGTTACGCTACGGGGTTTCGACCGATACGTCATGCAATCTCGCTTTTTCGATATTGACGGTGATAACTGACGACGAAGTTCGGACTTAGCCGAATTTTATGTCTCGACATGCGTTGCAGCTCTCGTAAGTGAATTTCTTCAATTTTACGACGCCGCAATCACATGTCTTGACCTTTTTATTTCTTTCTAGTTTCTCCCGGTGATTTTTCCGTCTTGGATGAACGGATTCTTCGATTTTCGCGGTCGAAGGTTGCGTTTTTGCTCGCGAGTGGTATCGGCTCCCACTTGGTCGCTCATCTCCGATGTTGCGGTATTGTTTACTTCTTCTAATTTTGTTTTTTCTTTTTCAGAAGTATTTTCTTCTGCTTCCTCCCTCTCCGAGACTGTTTGCTCCGCTTGATCGGGAGCATCTGCGGGTTGGGATTCGGCGTCGAAAAATTCGTCATCTTCGTCTGTTCCTTCGCCAATTTCGTTGTTATTTTGGAATGTGTCGACCACTGTGCCACCTTGGCCGCTGTGCGTCTGACCTTCCAGCCATATTTCTTGGCGAAATTCTGGTAGATATGGTTTTAATTCCCGGCCGTTGATCGATTGGAAATTTTTATTATCTGTTAATCTGCGCAATTGGTAGGCGTTGCCGCCGTGTTCTGCCACAATTACATAGGGTCCGTCCCTTTTGTCGGCCAGACCCGCGGCAATGCCCCTCGCAGCATTCGATAATATGTGTGTTTCCTTCCACACCAGGTCGTTGACCTTGAAATTCGTGAATTCCAATTCTCCTTCTTTTTCTGCGACTCTTTCCCGTAGGTCAAAGATGTGAGTCATTAGGTGCTGATATGTGTCGGAAATCGTCTGTTCCAAACGACATACGTACTCGTGTGGGTTAGCGGGGTCCAGTACATTCACTGTCTCCGCAACTCGCGGGTCCCACGGCATTCTTAGTTCGCGGGCGAAATTAAGAAACGCGGGTGAGAAGTCGCGTGTTCGTGAAACGGTGGAGCGAATGCTGAAAGCTATCTCACGTAGATACTCATCCCACCGATTGTGTACGTCGGTGAACACCGTCAAAGCGTATTTCACGTCTTTGTTTAGCCTTTCTACGGGGTTCGTTTGAGGATTATAAGTGGAGGTGTTTGAAATCTCCATCTTAAATTTCTTGCAGAACTCCTTGTATATTTTGGACCTGAATTGGGGCCCGTTGTCGGAAATGAGCTTCCGGGGGAACCCAAATCGCAGCGCCACGTCGTAAAGACACTCGGCGATATTTTCCGCCGAGGGCTTCGCGAGGGCGTACAACTCGGGCCAACGGGTCGCTACGTCCATAATTACAAGTATATACATGTTGCGGTTGCTTGTTGTGGGCTTGGGGCCCATCAAGTCAACACTCCAACAGTCAAAAGGAGCATAGGGGCCGAGAGACATTGTGTTCCTGGCCACTTTGTCACGAGGTCGACATGCTTGGCACCGGGAGCAGTGGCGAATAAATTTCGTTATTTTCTGGCGGGCTCCGGGCCAAAAAAATATCTGCTTCACGCGGTACAACATTCTTGCTATGCCGGCGTGGCTAGCGAGTGGGTGCCCGTGCATCAGCCACAGCAATCGGGTGTGTAGCGAGACAGGCACCACCACTTTTATCGCGTTTCCCGCTCCGCTAAGGTCGTCCTGAAACGTCGGGTGGTATTTGAGTAGCAACCCGTCGTCTATCAGGTAGCTGGTGGCTTCCTTGGCAAATTGCTTTCTGCGATGAAGACTCGTCATGTCGACCGGATATTCCCCCTTTTCTAGGAATCGAGTCATTATCTGACATTTGGCGTCGGTCGCCTGATGTTCGATGAACTCGAGTCTTGTTGGCGGCGCGTATTGCGTTTTCTTTTCTATTGCGGCCGTGAAGGCTCGCAGTAGAGTTTTTGGGGCCTCTGGGACGACCGGAGGTTTTGTTTCCGTGGTTGTGTCGGTTGTTCCAGCTGGCTGGTACGTCCGAGTCCAGAAACCACAGAAAGTTTTATCAGCGGGTTCCATCACAGGCAATTCGTTCGCTTTACGGAGGCGCCAAATTCGTCTGGGCGTCGGGCAATAAAGTAGACGCGAATCGTCTTCGCCGTCGTCGTCCGGACCATGGGGGTCGGACGCCGGGGCTCGCGATAAAGCGTCGGCTACCTGATTGAATTTTCCGGGGCGATATGTTATTGTGATGTCGCATGCCATGAGTTCGAGTTGCCATCTGGCGAGTCTGCCGGATGGTTCTTTTAACTTCATCAACCAACTTAATGCCTGATGATCGGTCTGCACCTCGAAATTCGTATACTCTAGGTAGTCACGAAATTTCCGAACAGCCCATATTACGGCTAAGCACTCCAGTTCTGTAGCCGTGTAGTTTTTCTCGGCTCCCTGTATTTTTCGACTTATGAACATACAGGGTACTTCTTGCTCTACTCCGTTATACGTGTGTTTTTGCAAGAGGGCTGCTCCCAAGCCAACTCGGCTGGCGTCGGTATGCAGCACGAACGGTCGGTTTAGATCGGGTAGCGGCATTTTGTCGACGTCGGCCAGCATTTGTTTTATGGCGCTGAAGGCGGCCTCGCATTCGGCCGTCCATGCGAACTCGCGGTCGGTTCGCAGGAGGTCCGTTACGGGCGCGGCTACTTCTGCCAAATTGGGGAGCAGTCTGCCGAAAAAATTAATCATCCCCATGAATCTCTGGACTCCCTTTATATCTTCGGGTGCCGGGAATCCGTTTATTGCTCGTACTTTTTCGGGATCAATGGCGATCCCTTCAACTCCGATTCGATAGCCTAGGAAGGCAAGTTCTTTTCTACAGAACCTGCTCTTTCCGGGGTGGACATGGAGTCCAGCTTTGGCTAAACGGGAGACCACTCGGTCTATGTGCTCTATGTGTTCCTCAAAAGTGTCTGACGCAATAATGATATCGTCGAGATAAGCCCATACGAAATCATGTAACATGTCTCCGAGGACGCTTTCGATTAACTTTTGAAATGTGCTTGGTGCGTTCACTAGTCCGAATGGCATTACGTTGAACATTAATCGCCCTATAGGCGAGTAAAACGCTGTCTTTAGCTTATCTTCTGGTCGGAGTTCGACCTGCCAGTACCCTTTTGATAGGTCCATGGTGGTTACCCAATTAAATGGAGCCAGCTCTCGGAGAATCGCTTCGATGGAGGGCATCTGTATCGGATCTATCACCGTTATTGCATTGAGCGGGCGGTAGTCGATACACAAGCGAGGCTCGGAGCCGGGTCGCATTACTAGGACGATCCTCATCGCGTATTCGCCCAATGCTTCTGTGACGATGCCTTTATCGAGCATGTCTTGACACATCTGGGTTACTATGTCCCGTTTTTGGGGATTCATTCCCTTGTACGGCACGCGAATCGGTTTGTCCGTCGTTAGTTCGATCTCGTGTACGGCTTCTGTCGTCCTTCCGGGCGTTTTGGTGAGGATCCGCTCGTGCTTACGAAGTATTCGCCTCAGCAATGACGCTTCGTTGACTTGCAGAGCGGCTTTCTCGACCAATGTGTCCACCATGTTGCTTCTTTGCAGTTCCAGAGCGAAGGCTACGAAATCGTAGTCCTGTACGAATTTTCGCAGTCCTCTCTCGTATTCCTCCTTCTCTTGGGCCTCGTCCAGTAATTTTTTGTAGCAGAGGAGAGCGGCGCAAATTCGGCGTGAACCGAAACGTGGAAGCGAATTATCGCCAAGATGGCGTCGTGCTGCACGCACGAACGTGTCGGCGACGTTTTGCAAGGAAACGAACGACGGCCGCGCAGAAAGCGCTTATATGCCGAAAAGACAAGACTTAACACTTGTTAAAACTATAAAATAAGGTTTAATAATAACATACTTAACAATTGAGTCCAGAATTAATGAAAAATGGCGGAGCAGCTCGCTCTCGAGGTGGGCGCCATGTTGACAAGTGGAAAAATGTACATTGCGACACCTTGTGTCGGTAATTGTAAACACATGACATAAAAATAAAAGGAATTAAACATTGTGGCTAAATGAAGCATGATACTCCATGCTTAAAAATCAAATACAATTGTAAACATTGGAAATAAGCTATTTGAGGTGTAAATAAACATTAAATCATTATATCAAATTATATAAAGACAATTGGGATTTGATATAAAATAAATATCGGAATAAATGATTAGAATGTAACATAATAAGATTCTATGTCTCATCGACATATAAAATGGTCGTTTAGACCAACAATTCCCCCTTTCGATGGAAATAGGATCAGGGGAAATAATAAACGGATACTGGAATTACAGTGTATAATAGATTGAAAAAGAGAAAATAATAAAGTCGAATCATCGAGCCGGGTACTGTTATTGAAGAACACTACGGAAGCCCGAATATTCCCACTGGAACTCGATGATCCTCGATGTCGGGTAATAACTAAAGAATGTCACGAGAAAGTCACGGTGAAATCAGAGTCGGAAAATCTTGGAGATTAACGACTTCAAACGTTCGGAACTAAGCCATTTGGTAAATATGTCCGCAACGTTCTGTTCACCGGATACTTTGTGAAGATCGAAACATCCCGCCGTATACCACTCTCGTAGCCAATGATACTTGACGCGGATATGCTTGGTCTTTGAATTTTCCACGTCATTCGAAGTAAACTGGATAGCCGCGAGAGCGTCGGAATAGATGATCGGTCGGGATTGCCTGTCGAGAATCGGAAATTCGGTGTAAATGTTGTCGAGCCAGAAGGATTCCTTCACACATTCCACCAGGGCGATAAATTCTGCTTCCATGGTGGAACATGCAACCGTTGATTGTTTTCGGCACGACCAGCCAATTGGCACATTTCCGATAAAATTGATATAGCCGCCGAAACTTAGAGACGTGGCTGCTTCGCTCGCCCATGACGCATCCGTAAAAGCCCACAGTTGGCTAGAATTACAGCCCGAAAGCTCGATACGATAGTCGATAGTGTTGGCCACATATTGAAGAACTTGGAGGAGGGCTCGGATATGCGTCTTGTCGTAACAGGTGTTGAATTGGCTTAGCGAAATAACCGAAAATAAGATGTCGGGGCGTGTTCTCGACGCGAGGAATAAAAGTGAACCGATGAGAGATCGGTAAGGAAAGTCCGGTAGATTTTCGATTGACCCCTTCACGAGCGTTGTCCCGGGTGTGACGGGGACCTTCACGAGGCGATTGATAGAGACCTCGAACTTCTTAACGAGCTTTGCAATGTAGGCGCGTTGCGTGATGAAGGTTCGACCAGCGTCTCGAATGAACTCGACGCCCAATAGTCTCGTGATGGGACCAAGATTAACTATGTCGAATTTGGACGAGATAAGTTGGATGATTCGGGTTAACACGGTGTCGGAAGCGTAGAACAGTACGATGTCATCGACATACACCAACATAACGGCACAATTGCCGTAAATGTACACACAATTGCACGCGGGCATCTTCCGAAAACCGAGAGCTCGAAGCGTTCCATCCAACTTTTCGTACCATTCCCTCCCGGCGCAAATTCGGCGTGAACCGAAACGTGGAAGCGAATTATCGCCAAGATGGCGTCGTGCTGCACGCACGAACGTGTCGGCGACGTTTTGCAAGGAAACGAACGACGGCCGCGCAGAAAGCGCTTATATGCCGAAAAGACAAGACTTAACACTTGTTAAAACTATAAAATAAGGTTTAATAATAACATACTTAACAATTGAGTCCAGAATTAATGAAAAATGGCGGAGCAGCTCGCTCTCGAGGTGGGCGCCATGTTGACAAGTGGAAAAATGTACATTGCGACACCTTGTGTCGGTAATTGTAAACACATGACATAAAAATAAAAGGAATTAAACATTGTGGCTAAATGAAGCATGATACTCCATGCTTAAAAATCAAATACAATTGTAAACATTGGAAATAAGCTATTTGAGGTGTAAATAAACATTAAATCATTATATCAAATTATATAAAGACAATTGGGATTTGATATAAAATAAATATCGGAATAAATGATTAGAATGTAACATAATAAGATTCTATGTCTCATCGACATATAAAATGGTCGTTTAGACCAACATTTTTGGGGTACTACTGGAATGGGCCTTTCACCTTCGGGGCTTATCCAATTCCACGATCTCGTTATCGGATTTGGCTGTATTTTTAGTTTAGCCATGATGTCGATTCCGAGGAGGAACACCTTGTCATGGGATGGCAGCACCAAGAAGGGGTGGGATAGGTTCCCTCCCCTCCAATCGATGGTAATTTTTATTACGCCTCTTGGCTTTACATAGCCATTAGCCGTGAGTAATTCCACATTCTCGTTCACTTTCATCATTTTATCTTCGATGTCTAGGCTCTCGACTAGATCTTCGGATATGAAAGAACGATCCGCTCCGGAATCCAGCAGTCCCAGTAACTTTTGGTTTTCTATCGTCACTGGCAACATGCAGAGCGTCTCGCAATGTGACTTCGAGACATTGCAGTGAAATACTCGCAATTTTTGCGGTACGACGTCTAAGTCAAACGGGAGTTCGGCCCAATCGCCGTCTGTCTTGCTCTCCGTCCTCACTTGCATGCCTCTCAGCGTCACTTTTTCTTCCTTCTCCGGTGCGGATTGAGCTCGGTCTTTAACTTGCGCATCAAGTATGGCGCGACCGGCAGGTCCGGTATGGAATTTCTTTTTCCTTGTTATTTCCTCGGCTTTCGCAGACGAAGTCGATTCTATTTCTTCGACGACGCCTGCGCCTGGCAGTTTTTTGCCAGGGCGATATTTAACTCGGCCATCATCTTCATCATAGTCTGTGTCTCGCTAGTGATTTTGGCCGTTTTTTCGCATTTGTCGGAATAATGGCCGTATTCCCCACAGCTGTAGCATTTAATATTGCTTTTGTCGCCCGTGGGTGTGAAACCCGGTTTTTTCGGGACGAATGCTGTTGGGAACCGTCTTTTGGGGCCCGGCGCCCCTTTTTCTTTGGCTGCGCGGGCGTGAGCTCTGAATTGGGTGATGGCTAGCGCTCGGTGCGCGTGATGAAGGTATGGACCTTGCTCGTCGCACCCCGTCGATAAGTTCTCGAGGTGTTCGTGCAGGTCTTCTTCATCGGTTGATTCTTCTATCGGCTCGGCGACCGCCGCGGGAGGTGACGCTTCTTCCGCTTTTGCCGAGGTGGCTAAGTCAGTCGAGGTCACCTGCATCGCCGTAGTCGTCGGGGCTTTCTTCGGGGCAGCAATCGGGTTGCTTGGGAGCGTTATACCGGTTTTTGGGGTCAACGTCCGTCCCGAAGACGCCTCAGTGAGGCTCATTATGCCGCTGAGGTATTCGCTCGGTCTCATTAGTTTCTCGGAAGCTTTATGGCGTTCGGCGCTGGTGATCAGTCGCTTTTCGTGGGCTTCCGCCTCTTCGGGTGGCAGCGAGGCGTAGTACCTTTGTTCTATCTCCAGTGTATTGGTTAGGAGATAATTACTGACATCCCGATAGTTGCCAGTGCGGGGAGCACGCATGTCCAGCAATATTCGTTGTGAATGTGCGGACAATCCCCCATAGAAAATCATCGTAAACCCGGCAGGGTTAATTTCGTACGGCGCTCGGGCGAAGAGTAATTTCGCTCGGGGGTCATAATCGGCGAGTGTTTCGCCTGGGGCTTGGCGGAGGCCACGCAATTTATTGCTGATCTCGTCTGGCGTCTCGCCGTATCGGAGGTCGAAACGGACGAGAAAATCGTCCCAGGTCGGATTTTTCAGTCCTTGGTACCACTCGCGGGCTGATCCGGTGGTTAACTCCACTAGGCCGTGTGTAAGCATATCGGCGACGGTCGCCTTTGTAGCTTTCTTAATTCTCATGACTTCGTCGAGGAAGCGGTCCCCCGCTTTCCACGAACCGTCGAATCGTGTCTGCACGTAGTGTTGCCAGCGGATGTTACCCGTGGCCTCGGCAGCGGGTTCGTTACGCACGCCATATTTGCGTTTGACCCTTTCACCGGCGCGGTTATGTTCATCTCCGGGGTGGCCTAAGTCGATTCCTTCCTTCCGGAAAGAGTTCAATAAGGCACGACCCAGTTCAGCCATTGTATATTGTCGGCCGGCAGAGTCCTGGAAATTCCCCTCCTGTATGGAAGGGCGAGAGCTGTGCGAAGATCGGTTGGAGGCATTCGGTCGGTCCGAATGGTGCTGGTTGCTGCCGCGGCTCTCTCGGTGCGATCCGGATGACGGTCGACTTTGGTCGTCGTCGTCCGATGAATCAGAGGGGTCGGAAGGGTCGCCTTGTGGGTGATCTCTTGGTCCCTTCGGGGGGGCTTCTTCGCCATCCCGTGATTTCTTCGAGCCTCCGGAGGGCGGCGGCTCCTTTTCGTCGCTGCTCCCGTAAAAAGAATGCCATTTATTTTCTTCGCTTCCTGGGCGCTCGCGGTCCTTATTCGCGTTCTTTTTGTTAAGCAACGCGTCGATTGCGGCGCTTCTTTCGGATCGTTTCGAGGGGTTACGGTTTCTGGATTTTCTATCCGGTTGGTCGTCTTCCTGTGACTTCCTCTTTTTTGTTTCGGCGTTGGAACCACTGGTGGGCTCTTTGTCCGTTTCCGGATTCTCTTTTTTATTCCTCTCCGAAACGTCCGGCTCGTACTCTCTTTGGAATTTCTCTGTTTCCTTTTCCCAGTTTTCGGCTTCCCATCGTTTTTGCTCGTCAATTATCGCTTTTTTCTTAGCTTGGTACTCGTCGGTCCATCTGTACCGCTCCCACTCTTCCTTTTCTCGAAGAAATTGCTCCTTTTCTCTCCTTGCTTTTTCGGCTTTCATTCTTTCATGGTACTGTTCTTCCCATTTTCGGTGTTGCAGTAGAGCTTCCTCTCGGAGTTTCTGCAGCTTTTCGGCCTTTCTCTGGGCCAGGAGAGCTCGAAATTGGTCTTCGTAGTCTTGAGCCTCTTTATGTCTTCCCTCGACGGTGGCGTCCCATTCTTGCCGTAATCTTTCTTCTTCTTCGCTCCAAAGTCCTCTCCTCTCAGCGCTTACTCTACGCTGACGATTTATCGTTTCCTGCCTCGATTCTTCTCGGGCTTTCTCCCGAGATTCGTGAAGGGCTTTGTGAGGGTCGGGCACGAAGTTACCTACGTCACTCGGCGTTTCTTGTGCTACAGGCGTCTCCGCCGCTGGTCTTGCGACTGGCGTCGGGGCCTGTGCTGCGCAAATCGCTTTAGTGAGTATAGTAATCGAGTCCCAAACTGACGTTCCCGGCGGAATATCGGTTACTGCTTTCAGTCGGGCTGCTTGTTGCGATAGATGAATTAAATGGGCTACCTCGGGGGAAACAGGGGCAGGTCTCGCCGAGGCACGGGAGGCCATCGGGGTCCCGCCCGTGTTTCTCGCCGGCGTTTCATTTAAGGGGGCCGAATGGTGGCTTTGTGCTGGTGATGGGTTGCTGTCGACTGTGGTTGTTCGCCTCGGAGTTTCCGTCTTCTCCTCGGCTACCAGTATCGGCACTCGTCCTGTCGTTGTATCGCGAATTTCTTCTTGATTTTCTAGGACTTCCGTATCGGTATCTTCGACAAAGGGCATATCTGAGGAGAGCGGCTCTCGCTCGGGCTCGGTTAGGGCCTCGAGCGAAGCAGCTGCTTCCTCTTTCTGCGCCTTTGCTTTCCTCCGATTCGCTCGGGCTTTCGGCTTCGCGGATTGTTCGGGAACCGGGCCACCCGACCTTAAGTTATAGTCGGAGGTCCGTTTTCCCTTTTCGAGCGTAGGTCGCTCGTTATCAGACGCGGATTGTTCATCTTGGTCTGACATTTCTTTGAGTAAATTCTTCGATTTGGGTTATTATATTAAATGAGAGATCACAAGTTCAGTTGAGATTTATTTCTAAATCCCGGCCAGGCCCCCACGTGTCGCGTCCTACCTGGTGATAGGTTTAATGAGCTAACGTGTATTACTTTACCTGTGATTCTACTAAATATGTAAATTACCCAAATGAATACTAAGTATATGTAAATGAACAAACAGGTTTATTCAATAGGCGTAAGCCTTAAAATACACTCAGTATAAAACTAGAGTCGACTTGGTCAGAGTCGAACAAAGGGTTTCTCAAGATGGCGTCGTCGGTTCCGCGTGGTCGGCGGAACAAAGGCGGCGTCTCGAGTTGTCGTAAATTCGTCACGGATTCGTCGTTCACGGACGCGGTGGAATGCTCTTTCGAGTCTTCTATCCGTGCCTGTTGTCTAGGGGTTGGTTTTAGCGTCGCAAGGCTCCGTCCAGAAACGGGGAGTTTCTTACAGGGCACTCGGACACTTTAGTGGTGGAATAACCGTGGGTCGGTTATTCGGTGTGAATTCACAAGGGTTATTTTCCTGCTTTCGCGGGAAATAAACGCACAGTGTAAATTCGTGAGAGTTACAGTTGCACTGGAATCAGCGGTCCTCGATCAATCCTAACTTTTGGTGGAGTTGGCCTGACGGTGAGGTAGTTGCTGTGTTCTTGGTGTCGTTTTTGTAAGTTCTGTTTTTAGGGCGCGAAACTCTACCTGATATAGGCCAGGGTGAGGGGCCTGGCTCGGCCAATGGGGGCCGTCCACGCATCACCTCACCCCCTCGGGGCACGCGCTTCCCAGGGGGGGAAGGCGGAGCCAGCGCGAGGGAACTGACCTTTCTTAGTGACTCATGCGGATGGCGTCCACTGGAGGGACGACCACCCGCGGGGTCACCACAACGGATCAATTATTTTTTCAAATACCTATAGAACTGTACACATTTTTCAATTTTTAAACCTTCGCGCCTAAAGTAATTTTAAAATATAGCTAACGATTTCCACTACTAGATGTCGCAACGAACAGTGTTATCAACAAACTACAAATGACGATGATAGCGATAATTATTGATTAAAAATAAATTTTAAAAAATATATTCCAGTTTTAGATCGAAACATTTGATCTTAAACAGAAAAAAAAAATAATTCAGCGGCACATGCCTCGTGTCCATCGTCCATCGCGTTGAAACATGTCGAAAGACTGGCTATTGCAAATTTCCATCAAGTGTTAAATTATAGATATAAATCATAGAAATAACAAGCGTCACCATACGAGCATCTAACGTCCAAGCTACTATGAACACCTGCACAAACGATGATTTAACACTTGATGGAAATTTGCAACAGCCCGTCTTCCGTTAGAGTCTATAAACCGTTTTAATCTTCCTTAATATTTTTTCTTCTTTTTATTTTCAATTATTGTTTATTTACTCTGCCACACTGGATGAAAGAGTAAAATAATCGCTAAATAAAAACGTCCTCTTTTCGCGAACATCCTGTCATGTATTTTGTTGTGTGGTATTTTTTTTGTGGAAAATAAAGCAAATGTTAATCATTTTTGAATTTTTCTTACATTTTAGTATTTTATTTATGAAAATGAGGCGTTCATATTTAACCAGAAGTGCTTTGATAAAATGAGACAAATAGAAGATTTAAAAAAGTTTAAAACTGCATTTTGTAATATGCAATATTTTGTAATGTTAGCTGTTAAAATCAAAGACTTGGTGGCTAAGATTCCGCTCCGTAGTCAGTCGTAGGCAGTAAGCAGAATTTAATTTTTAAGCAATATATTTTAAACTTTTCTTTTTATTTCGTAGATGCAAATGTAAAGAATCTATTCCTAAAGGAAAGAAAGGAAAGAAAATCAGAATAACGAGTATGTAAACTGTCCTAAATGATGGTATCTACACCGATTAAGTGCAAAACAATATAACGATAAACTGTATTTTATTTGTTTTTATAAACATCTTCACAAAAAAAAACCGAGGGGCCATACACAAATTGTTATTCATATGTTTTAATCATTGTTAATACATTTACAAAAGGGAGTTAATTATGGCAGAAATTTTATTTTACAAGTGAATTCTTAAGGTACTTTCGATAACATTTCTACAAGTGGGGCAATGAGGTGTAGCTTCTATCATGAGACTCTTTCGCTACAAATATGGCAGCAGGTAACATGGCGGCAAGGCAAGAATAATGTATTTTTCTCTTCCGTGAAGCAAATTATGCATTCTAGGTTTTCAGCCGTTCTGCCAGCATTCTGCCAATTTTGGCCGCCATTCTGACCACCATTCTGCCCGTTTTAGCCGCCATTCTGACCACCATTCTGCTCGTTTTGGCCGCCATTCTGACCACCGTTCTGCCCGTTTTGGCCGCCATTCGGCCAGTTGTTCTGCCAGTTTTGACCGAAGTTTTGCCAGAAGTTCTGCCAGTTTTGGCCGAAGTTTTGCCAGAAGTTCTGCCGGTTTTGGCGGAAGTTCTGCCGGTTTTGGCGGAAGTCCTGCCAGTTTTGGTCAAAGTTTTTCTCGAAATTCTGCCAAAATTGGTCGAAGTTCTGCCAAAATTGGTCGAAGTTCTGGTCGAAATTCTGCCAGTTTTGCGACTGCATGTTGATCAGTTGAATCTGAAATAATTTGAGATTAGGTTACCGCTGCTTTTATACAGAGCAAAAATACAATACGTTACTGTCACGTTACTATCGCGAAACCGTCCTCCACAAAACAATTCGATTGAATATCGTCAAACAACGGGCATAGAGTAACGAATATATATCTCATGGATAACGCGATTGGAGAGTTTCCAATCAAAAGCATCGATTATTTTTCCGATTCGATGATTACGTTGGCCTGGATCCAGTCGCCAAAAAACCAATGGCGACCCTACGTTTCAAATCGAATTTATGAAATTAATCAGGGATCAACTCCAGATCAATGGCATTAGGGGCCATCCATCTAACAGAATCACAGAATCTAACAATTTTCCCAAATATTTTGCAGACATGTGTCTAAATTAATTATATTACTTGGTGGACCATTATCAACGCTACTGTCTTCAACAGGAACATTCTGCAACCACCCACATGTCTTCAAGTTGTGCCTGAAAGATCTTTGCTTGTGATGTAACATTTCCAAGAACCCCCCCTCCCCCTATGTCACAATTTGTCACGAGATTGGCTTACCCCTCCCTCCCCCCTAAGACCGTGACGTTCTTTATGGATGGCCCCTTACGTACCAACTCAGTATAACCCGGCAGACACGCTCACTCGTCCTCTTGCATCTAAAGAGCTCATACAGCATTCACTTTGGTGGGAAGGCGATAAATTCGACATTGAGGAAGTTCCTTCAGAGGTTGCCCTTCCCAAGGAGGAATATAAGACGGATGCAGTGAATTTGACATCAGCAATACAAGAGACTCATTTGTCGCAATTCGTCAGGAAATTCAGTTCATTTGAGAAACTAAAAAGGGTATTCGCCTACGTAAACAAATGGAGAACGAGAAACTTCTGCGCCGGAAAGATCTCGTTAGACGAGTTGGAGATCAGCGAGTCGACTCTACTCCACTTGTCACAAGAGTTTTATTTTAAAGAAAAATTTTCTGCCTTGGAAGCTGGTGGGGTGTTGAATCGTAACTCTTTAGTGAAGAACCTCTCTCCATTTGTCGGTGAGGAAGGGTTTTTGCGTCTAGGGGGAAGGTTAAAGAAATCCTTTCTGACATACGATGAGACATACCCGATTATTCTTTACCCAGACTGTTGGATAAGTCGTTTGATAATTCGTTCTGTGCACGAGAGGATTGCACACGGAGACCAGAGTGAAACATTATATCGTCTGAGAGATCGTTTTTGGTTACTACGCGCTCGTAGAACGATCAAGTCAGTCATACGAAACTGTCCGGTGTGTCGCATTGCGAAACTTGAAAGACATCAGCCCATTTCCGGTGATCTTCCCGTAGAAAGAATGACTCCATCAAAACCTTTCACGAACACCGGTATGGACTACATGGGACTAATCTATGTCAAGAAGGGAAAAAAGTAGTTAAAGACATATATTCTACTCTTCACTTGCCTCGTGTCGCGCGCGATTCACCTGGAGGTCACGGAGGATTTGACTGTACCGAAATTCATGCTTGCATTTTGCCGTTTTGCTGCTCGATATGGCTATCCTGCGTTATTATATTCCGACAACGCGAAAACATTTGTAAGAGGGAGCATCGAATTGGAGTCATGGGGACAATTCCTCGAGCACAAAGATGTGAAGACATTGTTTACCGAAAAACGAACAATTTGGAAGTTCATCCCACCTCGCTCGCCATGGGCTGGAGGAGCCTGGGAGCGACTCGTCAGATCTGTTAAGGATAAACTGAGGAGGTTATTTCAAAGAAAGCTTGTGGATCTTGAAACGTTGCAAACCGTTACGTTGGAGATAAGCTCCATTCTCAACTCACGTCCCCTGTCCTTCGTGTCAGAGTCGGCTGATGGTGGCTACGTTCTTTCGCCGGAACACTTCTTAACCGGCGGGATGTCTAAGATACTGCTTAACAAAGATCCGGAGGCTATTCGTTGGCGGGATTTGGTGAAATTAGAAAAATCGAGAAGAGAAATGATATTTGATCTCTGGCAATATTGGAAAGACAGCTATCTGAAACAATTACGCAATGTACACGAAGTGCTTGGAGATCCTCTATATAAGAATGTGCAAAAGGATCAAGTTGTTTTGCTTGGAAAAATTGGCAAAAATCCTTATTTTTGACCAATGGCTAGAGTAATTGAAGTGATGCCCGGAGAAGACGGGGTTGTTCGAGTGATAAAGGTGATCGACCCCCAGGGAAAAACTCTGGTACGCTCAGCAAAACATGTTCGGGTTTTGGAATTAGATTTATAAAATAGCTTATGAATCTTAATTTTTAGTTTTAAGTTCTGTTGTTTCTTTTTCTGTGCGGCAACGCTGTTGCAGGCAACATGGAGATGCTTTAATTTGTATTAAGAGTTTTTTCTGCTAAGGAAAATGTATGGTTTTAATTTGGTTCTTTTAATTGAGTTGTTAAGATTGATTAATCTGATGAAAGGTTCTGTCTTTACAGTTTAAGGTTTATGACTTTTTCCATGCGAGATTTTACAAATTATTTGTGATGCTTCTGCACCAAGTGTTGTGTATGAATAGAGAAACTTTTGTTTAGTTTTAATATTTTATTCAATCAAAATGTTATTTATTATCCAATTTACTGAGACGTATTTGGGTCATTTGTCTCCTTTTCTCTATTGTTATTTGATGTACGTTACTTTTCCTAATTGTTAGTTCTCGCACTCACTGTTGAAGCGTGCTTACTTGATTGCAAAAACATGGCTTTCGAACGGAAAGGATGTGTTCCTTTTTTTATTAAGAATAAATGGGTTTTTGTTTGCCAAATGTCAGTTGAGTAGATTCTTCCTTCCTCCCAAGGACGGGAATCCACTTTGGACATCACGGGGCGCCATTGCTTGTTCTGCAGAGGATTCTGTCGGGTCAGTACGCTACACGTTCCTCGAGGTTGATCTGATCGGTCATCCAAGTTCGTCCTTTCGCATGAGTTGAGAGCAACAAAGTTTATATCAAACGAGGGTTTTAGTTTTTCCAGCCACACTCGAAATGGTTGCCGGGTTTTAGTTTTTCCACCAATTGTTGCCGCGAAAGTTGGAACGAGGGTTCAGACTTTTCATTCATATTTCATATTTTCAATCGAAGCATTCACCTTTCAAACCGTGAGTAAATGCATAAATGTGTTCAAATATATGCGCGCTCAAATCCATCACATCATCGATTGAAAATCAATTAAATCGATGTGATCAGATGAGTTACGTGATTGTCTCTTCACTCGATGATTATTTGATGAAAATGCTAATACAATAAGCGGTGGAATGACGGTTTACGGGCGACCCTAACCTAACCTAATAACCTGCCCAATAAGCATATGCACATTTACATTTTAGCTGTCAAAATCAAACACGTGTCATCCACTTTCTTCAGTCCTTGAAGCATGGATAAGTAAGCAAAATGTCTATATTTAATTTTTTTAGCATTACATTTTAAAACTTTTATTTTTATTTCCTAGATTCCTCTGTAAAGAATCTATTCCTGATAGAAAGAAAGTTAATGCTGGCACCAGCCCCGCACCGACCAATGACAGTGAAGTAAAGAAATTTAATGCTGGCACCAGCCCCGCACCGACCAATGACAGTGAAGGAAAGAAATTTAATGCTGGCACCAGCCCCGCACCGACCAATGACAGTGAAGGAAAGAAATTTAATGCTGGCACCAGCCCCGCACCGACCAATGACAGTGTCGATCAAATCAGCCTATCGGTTGAAACTTCTATTGCAACTCCTAATGAACAGTTGGAAATGTTTAATGCGATGAGGGAAAAATATTTGGAAATGTTGGATGTGTTGCGTGATAAAGATTTGGAAATGTTTAATGCGATGAGGGATGAACAGTATGAAATGTTTAATGTGGCGAGGGATGAACAGATGGAAACGTTGAATGCGTCTAAATATTTGGAAAATGCGTTGAAGCATAAATCTTTGAAAAAGTTTAATGCGATGAGCAAAAAACATTTGGAAGCGTTTAATGATGAGTTGTGTTATAAAGTTGTGGAAGAGTTTAATGCGGTGAGGGATAAACATTTTGAAAGGTTTAATGCGTGTTTGGAAAACCATTTGGAAATGTTTAATGTGATGAAAGAAAAACATTTGGAAACGTTTGATGCGATGAGGGAAAAACATTTGGAAATGTTTAATGCGGAAATGGAAAGTGGAAGATTTCGAGGTAATTTTCTCGCAAGCGATCGAATATATAAGTTTTTTTTTTATTAAAATAAACTCAGAATTTGTTTTTTTTTTAATGTTTAGAAGCAGAATTGCACAAGACTAATGCAAATTCGGATAAACGAGCAAAGAAGTGTCAACAAAACCAAATCTTAAATTATTTCGATGTTAATTCAGACATTTAATAATGTAAATCAAAATTTTTAATGTTTTGTATTATGAGTGTACGCATGCGCGTGTATGACGTTCAAAAAAATACGCGAGCAAACCGTTATTTGTTTATTTTGATTTTACAAATCAGCGAAACGAATACATCTTAGCATAAACGGATCAATTATTTTTTTCAATACCTATTTTTTCAATACTTATTTTCCAATACCGGTACACATTTTTCAATTTTTAAACCTTTGCGCCTAAAATAATGTTGAAATATAGCTAACGATTTCCACTACTAGATGTCGCAACGAACTGAGTTATCAACAAAGCAATGATAAACGACGATGATAACGAAAATTAATGTGCAAAATTTCACAAAAGGCGCGTTAAAAGAGTTCCGAATTCTACAGACAGATTGGATTGGACACCAAAAACTGCCGTTTATTTCGGGCTTTAGAATAAATAATAATAATAATAATAATAAATAATAATATTTTCCAATACACATTGTTCATTTTTTAAATCTTCGCGCCGAAAATAATTTTAAGATATAGCTAACAATTTCCACTACTAGATGTCGCAACGAACAGTTATCAACAAACTACAAATAACGATGAACTACGATGGTAGCGATAATTAATGTCTCAAAAACACGTTTTACCGTTGGGTTGCAAATTGCGCTTAAAATGATTGACTTAAAACACTCCACACTGGATGAAAGAGTAAAATCCTATCACGTACACGGAGTTGTTGTGTGGTATTTTTTGTTGAAAATAAAGCAAATTTTAATCGTTTATTTTAATTTTTGCTACGAAAAAGAGTCTTTTTACACCAAAATGAACCATTTTACATTTTAGTATTTTTTTTAGTGCAGAAAGCGGTTAAAATTTGTTTCTCTTCGAAATGTGAAGATGAATTAAAATGAGACAGATTTAATCAAAAACAGAAAATGGTGTTTGGAGCCTCTATAACTGGTAAGCTTGCTGGGTCTATAGGCCGGTGCCTAATCTGCCTATTTGGTGATCCGGCACCAAAAACTGCCGTTTATTTCGGGTTGTAGTTTTTTCCAGCCAAATTCGAAATAGTTGCCGGGTTTTAGTTTTTCCACCAATTGTTGCCGGAAAAGTTGGAACGAGGTTCCAGACTTAATTTTTTCATAAAATTAAAAATATTTTTAATTGAAGCATCCACCTCTCAAACAGTGAGTAAATGCATAGATGTGTTCAAATATATGCGCACTCAAATTCATCACAATCATCGATTGAAAATCAATTAAATCGATGATTATTTTATGAAAATAAGCATATGCACATTTAGATTTTAGCAGTTAAAATCAAACACTTGTCATTCATCTCCTTCAGTCCTTGAAGCATGGACAAGTAAGCAAAATGGCTATATTTAATTTTTTTAGCATTTAATTTTAAAATTTTGATTTTTATTTCGTAGATTCCTTTGTAAAGAATATATTCCTGGCACCAGCCCCGCACCGACCAATGACAGTGTCGATTCAGTCAGCCCATCGGTTGAAGCTATCAGTTCTATTGCAACTCCTAATGAACATTTGGAAACGTTTAATGCGAAGAGGGAAAAATATTTGGAAATGTTGGATGCGATGTGTGATAAAGATTTGGAAATGTATAAAGCTATGAGGGATGAACAGGTGGAAACGTTTAAAGCGAGCAGGAATAAAGAGTTTGAAGAGTTTAATGCGACGAGGGATAAAGAGTTAGAAACGTTTAATGCGACGAGAGAAAAACAATTGGTAACGTTTCATGCGATGAAGCATACTAGTGAATCTTTGAAAAGGTTTAATGCGATGAGGGCTAAACATTTGAAAGCATTTAATGCGATGAGGGAAAAACATTTGGAAAAGTTTAATGCCATGAGGGTTAAACATTTTGAAAAGTTTTCTGCGGTGTTGGATAAACATTTGGAAGAGTTTAGTGCGGTGAGGGATGAACAATTGGAAATGTTTAATGTGATGAGAGAAAAACATTTGGAAACACTCCACAGTGGATGAAAGAGTAAAATCCTATCATGTACGGAGTTGTTGGAAATAAAGCAAATTGGTAATAAAATTGGTAATAAAATTAATAAATCAAGCTCATATTTTTTGGTGTAAATGAAGCAAATGTTAATCATTTTTGAATTTTTCTTACATTTTAGTATTTTTTTTATATGAAAATGAGGCGTTCATATTTAACTACAAGTGTTTTGATAAAATGAGACAAATAGAATCAATTATTTTTTCAAATACCCATAGAACTGTGCACATTTTTCAAATTTCAAACTTTCGCGCCTAAAATAATTTTAAAATATACCTAACGATTTCCACTACTAGATGTCGCAACGAACTGAATTATCTACAGACTACAAATGACTATAAATGACTATATATCCGTTGATAGCGATAATTAATGATTCAAAATGTATATTTGAATACATAAATTCATTTTATTTTTCGAAATGTGGGCGCACCATATACTATTTTTATTGTTTCTAGAAACGTCCTTCACAAAAAAATTCAAAATTTTCATCAAATTTTCTTCAAAATTTTCACCAAATTTCCAAATGAAATTAAAAAACCAAACTTTTCCAATTGCAGATGAATATCTTAACCCCAAAATGAACCATTTTACGTTTTAGTATTTTTTTTTAGTGCAGAAATTTGTTTCTCTTAGAAATGTTAGGATGAAAATGAGACAGATTCAATCAAAAACAGAAAAAAGAAACTGAATTTTATAATATGGTAATAAAATTAATAATCGTGTGTATTGCAAGCTGATATATATTTTTGGTGTAAATAAAGCAAATGTTAATCATTTTTGAATTTTTCTTACATTTTAGTTACATTTTATTTATGAAAATGAGGCGTTCATATTTAACCACAAGTGTTTTGATAAAATCAGACAAATAGAAGATTTAAAAAAGTTCAAACTGCATTTTGTAATATGCAATATTTTGTAATGTTAGCTAGTTAAAATCAAAGACTTGGTGGCAGTTCTAGTACGAAAGCATGGCTAAGAATCCGCTCCATAGTCAGTCGTATGCAGTAAGCAAAATTTAATTTTTAAGCAATGTATTTTAAAACTTTTCTTTTTATTTCGTAGATGCAAATGTAAAGAATCTATTCCTAGTTTATATCAAACGAGAAAGAGGAAATCAGAATAACGAGTATGTGAACTGTCCTAAATGATGGCCACGTACAGTAGATACCGATTAAGTGCAAAAACAATATAACGATAAACTGTATTTTATTTGTTTTTATAAACATCTTCATAAAGAAAAACCGAGGGGCCATACACGAATTGTTATTCATATGTTTTAATCATTGTTAATACATTTACAAAAGGTAGTTAATTATGGCAGAAATTTTATTTTACAAGTGAATTTTTAAGGTACTTTCGATAACATTTCTACAAGTGGGGCATCGAGGTGTAGCTTCTATCATGACTCTTTCGCTACAAATATCGCAGCAGCTAACATGGCGGCAAGGCAAGAATAATGTATTTTTCTCTTCCGTGAAGCAAATTATGCATTCTAGGTTTTCAGCCGTTCTGCCAGCATTCTGCCCGTTTTGGCCGCCATTCTGACCACCATTCTGCCCGTTTTGGCCGAAGTTTTGCCAGAAGTTCTGCCAGTTTTGGCCGAAGTTTTGCCAGAAGTTTTGCCAGCTTTGGCCGAAGTTTTGCCAGAAGTTTTGCCAGAAGTTTTGCCAGTTTTGGCCGAAGTTCTGCCAGCTTTGGCCGAAGTTTTGCCAGAAGTTCTGCCGGTTTTGGCCGAAGTTCTGTCGGTTTTCGCCGCCATTCTGACTACCGTTCTGACCGCCATTCTGACCACCGTTCTTCCCGCCATTCTGACCACCGTTCTGCCCGTTTTGGCCGCCATTCTGACCACCGTTCTGCCCGTTCTGCCCGTTTTGGCCGAAGTTTTGCCAGAAGTTCTGCCGGTTTTGGCGAAATTCCTGCCGGTTTTGGCGGAATTCCTGCCGGTTTTGGCGGAATTCCTGCCGGTTTTGGCGGAAGGTCTGCCGGTTTTGGCCGAAGTTCTGCCGGTCTTGGTCGAAGTTTTGGTCGAAATTCTGCCGGTCTTGGTCGAAGTTTTGGTCGAAATTCTGCCAAAATTGGTCAAAGTTCTGCCAAAATTGGTCGAAGTTCTGCCAAAATTGGTCGAAGTTCTGGTCGAAATTCTGCCAGTTCTGCGACTGCATGTTGATCAGTTGAATCTGAAATAATTTGAGACTAGGTTATCGCTGCTTTCATACAGAGCAAAAATACAATACGTTACTGTCACGTTACTATCGCGAAACCGTCCTCCACAAAACAATTCGATTGAATATCGTCAAACAACGGGCGTAGAGTAACGAATACAACAAGCGGCACTCTTCCCACTCCTCATTTTTCTCATGCAATCGTGTCACGTGGTACACCAATGTTGAACGACGTTATAAGGTTTGGCCACTTGGAGAGTTGGGTGTACCAGGCTCTCATTGGTTCTCATTTCTGTGACGTCAGTGGTCGCCGGTTGTAATTGATAAAGAAGACGAAAAATAAATTTTATTAGAGCATCCCCGATAAGAAAAATTCAGAATTTTGCTCGAAACAGTGGGCACTGGCCGTGAATTGACCATGCCAAAGGTTCGGTGGTGATCTGATCGATAATATTCTTCACCATTACAACAGTGGGAGGTTGGAATAAATGAAGGGGCAGAGTCTGTTCGGGAATAAGAACCACACAGGGCAATGACAAAAGCGGTAAATTCAAAATGACATCATAAAGTAAAGAATGTTCATTGCTTTTATTATTAGCTTCAAAAACGGTATTTGTTTATTTTTATTTTACACATCAGCGAAACGAATACATGTTAGCATAAACGGATCAATTATTTTTTCCAAATACTTGTAGAACTGTGCACATTTTTCAAATTTCAAACCTTCGCGCCTAAAATAATTTTAAAATATACCTAACCATTTCCACTACTAGATGACTCGACGAACGGACAAACTAACAAATTACGATAAACTACGATGATAGCGAAAATTAATGTGCAAAATTTTACAACAGGCGCGTTAAAAGAGTTCCGAATTCTACAGACAGAGTGGACACCAAAAAATGCCGTTTTTTCGGGTTTTAGTTTTCCCACCAATTGTTGCCGCGAAAGTTGGAACGAGAATCCAGACTTAATTTTTTCATCAAATTAAAAATATTTTTAATCGATTCATCCACCTCTCAAACCGTGAGTAAATGCAGAAATGTGTATGCGCACTCAAATTCATCACAATCATCGATTGAAAATCAATTAGATCGATGTGATCGCATGAGTTACGTGATTGAAAATGGTAATACAATAAGCATATGCACATTTACATTTCAGCTGTTAAAATTAAACACTCGTCATTCATCTCCTTCAGTCCTCGAAGCATGGATAGCACGGATAAGTAAGCAAAATGTCTATATTTAATTTTTTTAGCATTTTATTTTAAATCTTTTATTTTTATTTCGTAGATTCCTTTGTAAAGAAAATATTCCTGAAGGAAAGAAAATTAATGCTGGCACCAGCCCCGCACCGACCAATGACAGTGTCGATGTTGACTCGACATCGGTTGAAGCTATTACTTCTAATTCTAATGAACAGTTGGAAATGTTTAATGCGATGAGAGAAAAACATTCGGAAACGTTTAATCCGAGGGGCGAAATATATTTGGGAATCTTGGATGCGTTTTGTGATAAAGATATGAAATGGTTTAATGAGATCAGGGATGAACAGTTGGAAGAGTTTAAGGCGACGAAGCGTAAACCTTTGAAAAAGTTTAATGCGATGAGGGATAAAGAGTTGGAATCGTTTACTACGATGAGGGATAAACAATTGGAAATGTTTAATGCGAGTAGGGAAGACATTTTGGAAATGTTTAATTTGATGAGAGAAAAACATTTGAAAACGTTTGATGCGATGAAGGATAAAGATTTGGAAATGTTTAATGCGGAAATGGAAAGTGGACGATCTCGAGGTAATTTCCTTGCAAGCGATCGAATATAGAATTTTTTTTTTGTTAAAATAAACTCAGAATTATTATTTTTTTTAATGTTTAGAAGCAGAATTGAAAAATTGCGAGGAAGAAGAAAAAAGAATAGCAGGGGACGATTAAAAATCCGGATAAATGGTTCAATAGTTGTAGTTGAACAGAAGAAAACCAACGTTGAAACTGCAAGTAGACCATCACGAACGAGCAAAAGAGTGTCAACAAAAGCAAAGCTTAAATTACCTCGATGTTAATTCGGACATTTAATCATGTAAATCAGCGTTTTAATGTTTTGTATTAGGAGTGTAAGACGTTCAAAAAAATACGCGAGCAAAACGTTATGTGTTTATTTTTATTTTACAAATCAGCGAAACGTATACATGTTAGCATAAACGGATCAATTATTTTTTCCAATACCTATTTTACAAAACACATTTTTCAATTTTTAAACCCTCGCGCTTAAAATAATTTTAAAATATAGCTAACGATTTCCACTACTAGATGTCGCAACGAACAGTGTTATCAACAAACTACAAATGACGATTAACTTCGATGAGAGCGATTAAAAATAAATTTTAAAAAATATATTCCAGTTTTAGATCAAAACATTTGATAATTCACAGAAACAAAAAAATAAAACTTTAAAGCGGTATGTCATGTGTTCATCGTCCATCGCGTTGAAACATGTCGTAAAGAACACGATTGACTTAAAACACTCCACACTGGATGAAAGGGGAAAATAATCGCTGAACAAAAATGTCCTCATTTTGAAGGCAAAGAATTCATTTCGGATGACGTTTTGTGTGACGATAATGTGTAACAAAGTTTTATTTTGTTGTATTTTTTGTTTAAACTAAACCAAATTTTAATTGTTTTTATAATTTTTCCAACGAAAACATTATTTTAGACCAAAATAAGTATTTTTTTAGCGCAGATGAAAATGTGTGTTTTAATCTAAAACAGAAAAATAAATAGTCACAAGTTGAAAACTTCATTTGGTAATATGCTAATAAGCATTCGCACATGCACATTTACATTTTAGCTGTTAAAATCAAACACTTGTTGGCAGAAATCGCTATTCACTTTCTTTAAGTTTTTAATCTTTGAAGCGTGAAGGACAAGAGGCTTCCGCTCTTCCGCAGAATACAGTAAGAAAAATATTTCTATTTTTTATAAATATATTTAAAATCTTTTTCTTTTATTTCTTAGATGCAGTTCTTGTGACGAACTCTTTGTCGTAGGCAAAAAAGTTTACGTGAAAAAAGAAAAAGAAAATTTCTATGTAAATTGTCCGAGTTGTGGGCAACATTTACCGTTAGAGAGTTTGCGGGATGCATTTTCCTTTTATAGTTAAAGACTATACGGTATAAAAATAGTGTAAGGAAAAAATGATAAATTAAGTTTTTGCGGGCTGCACTTTTCCCTTATCACTACACTATTTCAGCCAACTACTGACAGTTAGTAATTTTGGGCCTAAAAATTCAATTTGGGCGTAAATGTGCAAATTTCTGCATAAAATTCCATTATTATGCCTATAAAGTATGGTTTTGGGCCTAAAATTCAATTTTGGGCCTCACTAATCATTCAATCTACGTACCTATGACTGATGTGTTTGATCGGGACAACAAAATAATCGCCATTTGCAATGGGCGGAGCTAACAATATAGTGTTCTCAATTCTAATTGGCTGCGCTATATTTTAATTTAGTGTTGAAAACGATACACTAAAGATTTTTCCCTTACAATATGGCACTAAAATAGTGTAACGTGGCACAAAATAAGGGAAAATTGCATTCCGCAAACTCTCTAATGTGAATACTGATATAAAACCATAACGATAAACTGTTTTTATTAATTTATAATTTTCTGAAACTAGAAAGGTGTTCAAATACGAAAACCAACAGATACGGAACAGAATGGAAAAATTGCAAGGCAAAAGAAAAAAGAATACCATGGACGATTAAAAAAGTTTGCACATTCCACCAATACAAATTTCGATCAACGGTTCGGTAGTTTCAATTTAAACAGAAGAAAAACAACGTTGAAACTGCAGCTCCACCATCACGAACCTAAGCTTAAATTACCTCGATGTTAATTCAGACATGTAATAATGTAAATCAGCGTTTTAATCATTTATATTGTGATTGTTAATAAAATAGACGTGCAGAGCAAAACGATTTATTTTGTGTCGTGTTGAGACTGTTTTGCTCGTTCGTACTGGTCTAGTTGTAGTTTCAAAAGTCCAGCAATGTTTGTCGTTGGTTTTCTTCCGTTGAAATTAAAACTACTGAACCGTTGATCGGAATTTGCATTGGTGGAGTGTGTCAACTTTTTTAATCGTCCCTGGTATTCTCTTTTCTTTTTTCTTGCAATTTTTCCATTCCGTTCCGTATCTGTTGGTTTTCGTATTTTTCGTATTTTTTTTCCTTGTTTTTCCTCTGAACTGAAAACTAGAAGAAAGTTGGCATTTAAATAGCGGATAAGAAAGTACGCATACGGAACGTACGGAGATGGCGTGGAAGATGTTAAAAAAAATACGCTAACAAAACGGTATTTGTTTATTTTTATTTTTCGAATCAGCGAAACGAATATATCATAGCATAAACGGATCAATTATTTTTTCAAATACCTATAGAACTGTGCACATTTTTCAAATTTCAAACCTTCGCGCCTAAAATAATTTTAAAATATAACTAACGATTTCCAATACTAGATGTCGCAACGAACAGTGTTATCAACAAACTACAAATGACGATAATTAAAAATAAATTTTAAAAAATATATTCCAGTTTTAGATCGAAACATTTGATCTTTCACAGAAACAAAAAAGACTGGCTATTGCAAATTTCCATCAAGTGTTAAATTATAGATATAAATCATAGAAATCCAACAAGCGTCATGATACGAGCATCTAACGTCCAAGCTACTACACCTGCACAAACGATGATTTAACACTTGATGGAAATTTGCAACAGCCCGTCTTCCGTTAGAGTATATAAACCGTTTTAAGCTTCCTTAATATTTTTGCTTCTTTTTAGTTTCAATTATTGTTTATTTACTCTGCCACACTGGATAAAAGAGTAAAATAATCGCTGAATAAAAACGTCCTCTTTTCGCGAACATCCTGTCATGTATTTTCTTGTGTGGTATTTTTTGGTGGAAAATAAAGCAAATTTTAATCGTTTATTTTAATTTTCCCTACGAAAATAAATCTTTTTAGACCAAAATGAACCATTTTACGTTTTTGTATTTTTTTAGTGCAGAAAGCGGTTAAAATTTGTTTCTCTTAGAAATGTGAAGATGAATTAAAATGAGACAGATTTAATCAAAAACAGAAAAAAGAAATAGACACAGTTAAGTTTGAAACTGAATTTTGTATAATATGGTAATAAAATTAATAATCGTGTGTATTGCAAGCTGATATATATTTTTTGGTGTAAATAAAGCAAATATTAATCATTTTTGATATACATTTTAGTTACATTTTATTTATGAAAACGAGGCGTTCATATTTAACCACAAGTGTTTTATTAAAATGAGACAAATAGAAGATTTAAAAAAGTTTAAAACTGCATTTTGTAATATCTAATATGGTAATACAATGAGCATTTGCACATTAGCTGTTAAAATCAAACACTTGGTGGCAGAAATTGTCATTCATCTCCTTCAGTTCTTGCTCGAAAGCATGGCTAAGATTCGTCTCCTCCGCAGCATGCAGTAAGAAAAATGTCTCTATTTTTTTATAATATATTTAAAATTTTCTCTTTTGATTTCTTAGATGCAGTTCTTGTAAAGAATTCCTTGTCAAATTCACAAAAGTTAACGTGAAAAGAGAAAAAGAAAATCAAAATAACCAGTACGTCAAATGTCCTAAATGTAGCCAGCATATACCATATCAGGTACAGTAGATACCGATTAAGTGCAAAACGATATAACGATAAACTGTATTTTATTTGTTTTTAGAAACATCTTCACACAAAAAAACCGACGACCGAAAAAATGAAGAGAAAAGTTGAAAACCAAAAGAAGAAAGATTATCAAGGGAGCTTAAAAAGGTTCGCAGACTCCAACGGAAGACGGGCTACTGCAGCTTTCGACCAAACAATAATTCTTCGCAACTCGAACGGCAAAACGAGCAAAACCGTTGCGAAAAAACAAAAATTACCCCGATTTTAATTCCGACATGTAATAATGTGTATCGACGTTTTAATTTTTTTTAAATTTAACTACTTTTAAGTGTCTTTGATTGTTAATAAAATAGATGTTTGACTTTTAATTTAATTGATACAGCAAAACGATTTATTTCGTGTTGTGTTTGCACATGAGTTGCTCGTATGACGGCGCTTGTCGTTGGGTTTATTCTACCGTTCAAATGGCGATGATTTAACATTTGGTAGAAATTTGCAGTAGCCCGTCTTCCGTTCGAGTCTGCGAACTTTTTTAAGCTCCTTTGATAATCTTTCGTCTTTTTGTTTTCAATTTTTCTCTACATTTTTTCAGTCGTCGGTTTCTTTTGGTGAAGATGTTTCTAAAAACAAATAAAATACAGTTTATCGTTATATCGTTTTGCGCTTACGGTAATCGGTATCTACTGTACTTTATATGGTATATGGTGGCCACATGTAGGACATTTGACATACTCGTTATTCTGATTTTCTTTTTCTTTTTCCTCGACAAGGCGTTATCTACGTCTGAACTGAAAATGAGAAGAAAGTTGACATTTAAATAGCAGATAAGAGAGTACGCACACAAGACGTACGGAGATCGCGTGTTAAAAAAATACGCTAGCAAAACGTTATTTGTTTATTTTTATTTTTCAAATCAGCAAAACGAATATATCATAGCATAAACGGATCAATTATTTTTTCAAATACCCATAGAACTGTGCACATTTTTCAAATTTCAAACCTTCGCGCCTTAAATAATTTTCAAATATAGCTAACGATTTCCACAACTAGATGTCGCAACGAACAGTTATCAACAAACTAGAAATGACGATAAACTACGGTGATAGCAATAATTAATGATTAAAAATAAAATTTAAAAAATATATTTCAGTTAAAGATCGAAACATTTGATCTTTCACAGAAACAAAAAAATAATTCAGCGGCACATGTCACGTGTCCATCGTCCATCGCGTTGAAACATGTCGTTACGAACACGTTTCACCGATGGCTTGTCAATAATTTCGCTTAAAATGACTTAAAACACTCCTCACTGGATGATAGGGTAAAGTAATCGTTAAATAAAAATGTCCTCACATTCCAAAGCAAACATTTCATCTCGGATGACCTTTGTTTGACGATAATGTGTAAATTGTGTACACGTTGACAGTTGACACCGAAAATCGATAAAAACACCAACGGAAATTAATTAATGTGAGAACATGTTCCTTAGAATACATAATTGAATAACAGCTGCAAATGTAATTTCGTCAACAAACTTTTCAATACATAATTCAATTTTATGTTTGAAAAATTTAATTTTTTCATTTTTATTATTATTATTATTATTATTTCAATTTTTTGCATTTTTTATTTGAAAATTTGAAATTATAAAGTGGTTGTGTTTTATTTTCAATTGGCAGGTGACATCGTGTCAATATTTCCAGGCTGGATTCGGAGTAAATGCGGAAGCTATTGCAGGTTGGTAACACGGTTTTCCAGGTACATTTTCGATGGCATGTTTTAAATATTTTTTATTGTTCTAGATGGATTTTGTCGTGATTCGACTTTGTGGTTAAGAAATACAAATACTTTGTCGGGACAAGCAATACACTTTATTATTAACTTAGGAATAATTAATACAGTCAGATAAATGTATGATTGATGGTCTCGGATCCTGTTGCGAATACGAGTTGTTGCTAAACAATTAGCCCTCAATTGTTTAGACTTACACGTGGCTTCTGTTGTTGTCTAGGGTTATATTTTTTACACTTCGCGAATCGAGTCAGTCTCAATTCGCTTAGCAGTTTGGATGTGAAATCAAACGAGGCCTACTTCGTTTGGGACGCGTGGCGCGCGTGTTAATTACCGCCAAAGTGTTAGGTTGAATCCAAACTGAATCCGTCTTGTTCCGTACGCGTGGTGCGCAGAATTCTTTCGCCAATGCGTTCGGTGAGCCCAAACTAAACGAGATCCGTTTCGTGTGGAATACGTCTTGCGGAACACGTGGCGTACGTGATTTTCTTCGGCGATCGATTGGCGATTCGTATCGATCGTGGATTAGTCCCGAAATTATGTTCGGTTGACACGTGTTTTCGAACAAACACGCGGGAATTCGCTTCGTGCGAATTAAACGATAGATTCGGATATTTATTCTAACGTGGATTGGCCACGTTAAATAAATGCGGCTTGTTGCTTACAGTTGATTTTATCAGCGGGCACCGGTCCTCGATCAATCCGATGAAACGGCCTGAAAGGTGAGGAAAATGGTGCTCTTGCTGAGATTGGTAACTGTAGTGTCATTTCCGGTCAAGCCTCGGTCTTATATACTGACCGGAAGTGACGTCATATATAAATTATTCTGATTATTCAGATCCGCAGAAATGCGAGACTAGTCAATCTAGTCTATTTCTAGTAGCGCTCCTGGCGGTCGGATTCATCAACACGATAAATCTTATCAATTTATCTTCAGGTGATTCGGAATCACCACACGTCCCTCCCCAAGAATAAACTATCGGGACCAAACCAACGTTTGCAGGTTGGCCAAGAAAACTACTTATTTTATGAAATAATTTACATCTGAATAAACTTTTTGTGATGAATTTAAAATGAGAACGAGAGATACTCAAATTTTTAAAATAGGTCAACATAACTGGCCTTAGTCTTGGGGATAACTGGTTATTCCAGTGTCGCTGGACTGCTGAGTTTTTTCTCAGCTTGGTGATTAGTTTTTTGATCAGTTCGAAATCTATGGGTGACGAGATTTGCGCAGACGGAGTTATCTTTATTCCGCCTGCGAACGCCAGTTTTTTGCCATGTTGTCAAATTTAGCGGTGAATTCCTTCATGATTCTCTCTTGTTCTTTACCGAGCATTTTCAGCAATTCTTCTCGCTCTGCAACTTTTTCGTCGACTTTTTGCTTTGCTCGTTCAGGACAATCCTGTCGCCAATGGCCGTCCTCCCGGCAGAAGTTGCAGGGACCGCTCTTTCCTCCCTCTCGGTTGACTGGTCCCTTCGTGTACTCTCTGTAACAAGAAGACGAGATCAAATCTAAATGGTCTTCCGATCTATCCTCAGCACTAGACGTCTTTGTTTGGTAAGCGTTCCCAGGAGGCGGTATGGGGTTTGACCCGCTATTATTCCTTTTTGATAGAAGTGGTTCGATATTTCCGTTTAGGTAATTCCGTGATTGGAGCAGCTTAGTTGAGTCTATGCTGCGCTCCTGTATTCGTTGCTGTCGAGCCACTCCTAGAGCTCGTTCTTCTTTTGTCAGATTTTCGTTATACCGAGCATTTACTTCGGTGTGTTTTTTCTCGACGAAAGCGAGGATGGCTTTGAAATTATCCCCTTTAGGAGCGTTCATTTCTCGTAGGACTTTGGTTGCGGTTTCGTTTAGTCCTTGTTCGAAGAGAGCTTTCTGAGCGTGTTGGTCAAATGGTTTGTCCATTTCACGGAACAGGCTGTCGGCTCGTTGTACGTACTCTCTCAGAGTTTCCCCGGGAGCTTGCTTCATAGAGCTTACTCTTTTCTGGATTTCCTGGCTCGTCTCGCCATATTGATTGTGGAACTTTATGACGAAGTCTTCCCAGTTTCGGGGTTGGACATCAGCGTACCAGTTTCGGGCTCGGTTTATCAGCATTTCTGGTATTCCGCGTGAGACCATTTCGTCGGGTTCCGCTCCCAAACGATTAATCGTCAGGGCGACCTCGTCCAAAAACAAGTTGCCAGCGTTCCAGGATCCGTCGAACTTAATTAGTCTCAGGGTCGTCCACTTGATGTTGTTGTCTTTGCGGGAATACAGCCATCGGTCCGCGGAGTATCGTTTCAGCAATCCCTCGCTTCGATCGTCTTCCTCGATTTCTTGGCTACGGCTTTGTTGGAGTTTTTGGTCCATGGCCTGAAGGAGCTCGTCTTTTATTGCCCGTAGCTTGTCACCTAGCGAGTCAGTCTCACTAGGCAGCGGTGATGATCGTGGGTTGTCTGAGGGGAGGCTTGGGAAATGGGTACCATTTCTTGCAAGTCCGAATTGATTTGGTTGGAACGACGTCTGTCCCGACAATCCCGCGGTGTTCGGATTATTTGTGAGATCTTGTGCCACTGTTGAGTTATCGGGGTTCGATTTCTCCGGAGCGGAGGTTCGGCTCAATTTTGTTCCGGGCGGTATCATGTCGTCCAGTCGGGTTCCCGTGAGGGCTCCGTCCACTTTTTTGATAAAAACGTAGGAGTCTCTCCCAGCATATGCTTCGGCGGCGTGTTTCTTTTCGAGGTGGTTTTTAACGGCATTAATCTCCTCGAGCGTCGGCATGGCTAGTTTATTACGACCTGCTTCGTTTCGTATCTGGTTCTTTTGATTTATACATCTGATTAGTTCGGCGTTAGGGTCGCTTGGGTTAGTATTACTGGTTTGGCCAGTTTTCATTGCGAATGAGTTTTTCATTGCCCATGATTCAGCACCCTGATTATTTCTTCTATCTTGTATAAACGCCTCGTAGAGTTCCTTCTTGACTTCGTCCGATTCGTTTACGATACTGTCTAGTCCGGTGACTCGGATACTGAGGTGAGATGTCAGAGAGTCGATGCTTTCGCTGTCTGAAGTTTGCTCGTCGTTTTTCTTGACCGGGGGTTGAGTTGAATTGACCCGGCACCGTTTCTCTTCTTGATTTGTAGAGTTTTCGGCTGTTCGTTTTTCCGTTCTCTCGTTGACCAGATCGATCACCCTACTTAATTCTTCGTAAGGGTCCTTATCCTGATCTATCTCGATACCGTGAGCGCAAGCCACTCGCGTCACTTCGATGGCCTTTGCTACTAACTCCTTTGCTGAAGGGGATCGCTCTGGGGAATTCTGCAAGGAGTTTGTCTCCGAGCGTTGACCCAACCCATTGCTTAATGGCTGGATTTCATGATCTCTTGCCATTTCTCGTTCGATGATTCTTTGTTTTGCTAGTAATTCTCGGGCCAATTCTCGCTCCATTACTATTTGTTTTTCTTGACTCTCCTTGGCGGCGGCTGTTTGCCTCGCTTGACGTTCGCGAGCTATTTCTTGTTCCATTGCGGTGACTTTTTTGCGGTGCTCTTTGGCTAGTTCTTCCATTAATTCAGCCTTTCTCTCCTCCAAGGCGTCTATTCTCGCCTGATCAGCAATCTCACGTTCCATTTCGGCTCGTTTTTCTGTTATTTCTCGAGCTATTTCGCGTTCGAATGTGGCTCGTCTATCTGCCGCCTTTTCTTGCCTTGCCTGATTTGCTCGGGCTCGTTCGCGCAATATTGCGGTTTGTGTTGTGGTCGTACTATTGAAGAGGGTCATTTGATCTCTTTTGGGAATCGACCGTGGCGAATTTGGCAGCGAAATCGATGGTGTTAGTGAACGATGAAGCGTTAATCGTTTCAATTTGTTTTGACGGTCGTTTTCATCGTTTAATCCGCTGTTGTTTGGGTCATTTGGATCGTCGAAACTATGGATAGGTGAGTCCTGTCCGTTTTCTTCGATTAGAATTTCGTCGCTATCTAACTCATTGGTTGGATCATGGTCGCTATGGATTGGTGGGTTTTCGAATGATTTAGTGAAAATATTCTCTCCGTGAGAGGTTCCTGGTCCTTCGAATTCTCTGCCCGAAAACTGGAGCTTTTTTGCAATCGGGTTAGTTTCTTCTGTTGGAATTTCAGTCGAGTTAGTCTCAACTTTGTTTTCGTGAATTCGAGCTTCCGGCGTCAAGAGTGGATCGTAGACCGTTCCATCCTGACGTTCACGTTCTTGTCTTTGCTTGTAACGTGTTTCACGATCGCTAGCGGTGGCTGCATAATTATTTGAATCCGATTTCGACATTTTTTTTTTTTTTTTTTTTTTTTTTTTTTTTTTTTTTTTTTTTGATTTGACTCAAACAATTTCGATATCCCGGTATTTCTCAGTTTTGTCGTAAGGTTAGCAAATTCTATCCCGGACGGGCCCCCACGTGTCGTGATTCGACTTTGTGGTTAAGAAATACAAATACTTTGTCGGGACAAGCAATACACTTTATTATTAACTTAGGAATAATTAATACAGTCAGATAAATGTATGATTGATGGTCTCGGATCCTGTTGCGAATACGAGTTGTTGCTAAACAATTAGCCCTCAATTGTTTAGACTTACACGTGGCTTCTGTTGTTGTCTAGGGTTATATTTTTTACACTTCGCGAATCGAGTCAGTCTCAATTCGCTTAGCAGTTTGGATGTGAAATCAAACGAGGCCTACTTCGTTTGGGACGCGTGGCGCGCGTGTTAATTACCGCCAAAGTGTTAGGTTGAATCCAAACTGAATCCGTCTTGTTCCGTACGCGTGGTGCGCAGAATTCTTTCGCCAATGCGTTCGGTGAGCCCAAACTAAACGAGATCCGTTTCGTGTGGAATACGTCTTGCGGAACACGTGGCGTACGTGATTTTCTTCGGCGATCGATTGGCGATTCGTATCGATCGTGGATTAGTCCCGAAATTATGTTCGGTTGACACGTGTTTTCGAACAAACACGCGGGAATTCGCTTCGTGCGAATTAAACGATAGATTCGGATATTTATTCTAACGTGGATTGGCCACGTTAAATAAATGCGGCTTGTTGCTTACAGTTGATTTTATCAGCGGGCACCGGTCCTCGATCAATCCGATGAAACGGCCTGAAAGGTGAGGAAAATGGTGCTCTTGCTGAGATTGGTAACTGTAGTGTCATTTCCGGTCAAGCCTCGGTCTTATATACTGACCGGAAGTGACGTCATATATAAATTATTCTGATTATTCAGATCCGCAGAAATGCGAGACTAGTCAATCTAGTCTATTTCTAGTAGCGCTCCTGGCGGTCGGATTCATCAACACGATAAATCTTATCAATTTATCTTCAGGTGATTCGGAATCACCACAATTTGAATATTACACCGGGAAGGTACTTTGTTCTGGAACAAGAAGGCAGCAGGTGAGTCTGTCACACATTCGATTGCTATTCATGAGAAACCATCCGTGTAATATTGTAAACCACAAAAAAGGTTGAGAAATAATTTAAAAAATATATTTTTATAATGCAAAATGTAATATTGTGTGTAAAATAACTGTTTTGTGCGTAAAAAGGGATTTTTTAAAATCCTATAGTGTAATCTGCCAAAAAATTAGAATTTTGAGCATCAATATCGATTTTTTTGTACAAAATTGCAATATTTTGATCAAAAACTGCTATTTTTTTGTCTGAAATTGTAATATTTTGTTCAAAAATAACAGTTTTGAGCATCAAAGTAGATTTTTTGGTCTAAAATAGCATTATTTTGGTCGAAAATAGCATTATTTTGGTCGAAAATAGAATTATTTTGGTCGAAAATAGAATTATTTTGGTCTAAAATAGCATTATTTTGGTCTAAAATAGCATTATTTTGGTCTAAAATAGTATTATTTTGGTCTGCAATTCCAATATTTTGGTCTAAAATAGTATTATTTTGGTCTGCAATTCCAATATTTTGGTTTACAATTGTAATATTTTGGTTTACAATTGAAATATTTTGGTTTACAATTGCAATATTTTGGTTTGCAATTGCAATATTTTGGTTTACAATTGCAATATTTTAGTCTAAAAGTACAATATTTGTCTACAAAAAATTTTTTTTATTCAATTTTAAAAAGAAAAATTGACTTTATTCGATTAAAATTGAATTTTTGTTGTCTAAATAATGTACTTTAAAACTTTCTGATACTCCCAACTTCTACAAAAGTGGTTAAGTGTGAACAAGACAAATTTTGCAAGAGTTGCCAGCAGTGCTCAGACCCCAGCCGCAGCTCGAGCAATTATAGCGAAACAACCCGCCAAGTGAGGAACACATTCTAGCTTAATCAATCACCACTAGATGTTTAAATTAAAATGCAAAATTGGGATTTCAAGTTGGAAACACGACCCAGATTTTGAATTCCACTGATAATTACTTCTCCAAACATAGTTTTGCTAATGTTGCTGCAATTAATTCCGCCAAATAATTCATTCAGTGATGCTGTAATAAAACAGTACATAAATTGGCGATAAAATGTTGACAAACTAATTTATTTGTTTATTAATTTACTGGATTATGATTGAGTCCTAAAGTTGACATACCACATGATTTTATCTTCTTTCTTGGGAACTCTGCGAATGAATTTGAATAAGAAACAAATTTACTGCATTTAGTGCCAGATAAGAAATTTAAAAAAGAAAAAAAAATTCATTTTTATTAAATTTGTTTGCTCATGAATAATAAAAGCTTCATCCAATTTTTCCCCTTTTTTTCAAGCACAAAATCAAGAAAGATTTCCCATTTTTATGAACATTTAGGGCTGAAGAACTGCAGATTTCTATTTTGCAGCGAGATTAAAATTTCTCGCAGTAACCAACTTTTTATTTCTATTAAACCTAGTTTTATGACTGTATAAAACCTGGTACTTACAGTTAAGTACAAAAATATCTCTTGCTTAGAAAGCATTGTGATGAATGGAAAAAGGAATCCAATGTTCAGTTCTGCCAAGAGTTTTTAAGGCGTAAAATTTTTGTCTTCATTTAAAAGTCAAAAGCTTCCCCCCCCCCCCCCTGGCTGGGGTGTTGCATGTAAGGAGCATCTTGTGGGGCAACTTTTGATGGCACAAAAGATTCTAAGCACTCAATATTTCAAAGGATATCAAGTGTAATAACTTATTGACTTTTTCTGACTTGGAATGCCCAAGCTTTTGTTACAGAATACCAAATTTCAGCGGCTTCATCACCATGCAGGATATATAGGATATAGATCACCCACCTGTAACTCGGTTTTCTGTGGTTTCTCTAGTTTTCGGTGCAAATGCAAGGTTGGGCTTCTCAAGTTGCCGGCGAAATGACGTCATTTCCGTTTCGCTTGCGGAAACTGTGGAAAGTGCGGATAAGTGCGTGGAAATCAACATTTTTTTGGTTTCCCGCACTTTAGTGGCATTAGTGGGCGAGTCAAAAACAGATGCTTGCAAATATTTACTGAGCATGCGCAGTGACGTTTGCAGTTTTAAGCTTTTTGGTACAGTAGAGCATCGATTATCCGAACATCGCTTAAGCGAACAACTGATATTTTTTATCGTTTTTTAATAGATTTTTAACGATTTTTTATTTTCATAAACCTCGTGCTGATAGTTTCTTCTCGCATACATGTGCAGACGTTGACGGGCAGTTGCAAAAAGTAGACTTTGACCAATATCGATATTTTGCAGTATCGCCGGCACCGATAATCGGCAACCGAATATCGGCCGATACCGATACCTGCGCCGATATTAAAATTAAAATGTTTTAGAAACGTGGCAATATCGGTATCGGCCACGCAAAAAAATATCGGATCCGATATCGGTGAATACCGAAATATCGAAAATATCAAAATATTTTCTACTCACGAACCTGAAATGGCAACATCCTGCCGCGCGGCTTCGTTGTCATCCCAACGCATTACATTGTGATTTCTGGATTGAAGTTGGTAATGACAATGTAATAACACAGTTAAAACAAAATCAATAAAATTTACAATGTCGAAAATTGAGAGTTATGTGCTTCGGCTTATCTAGAGAGGAAAACCATTAATTTACTCGATGTCCTAAAGCACATAATATATAACACATAATAAATGTGCTTTATTAACAGCATAATGAAGGGTGACTAGAAATAAATTGGAAGCCACAAGCATAATAAAAAATGGCTCTTAAGATTGTAATTAGCAATGTCTTTTGAGCTGAACTGGGTTTTGGTCATTCAAAATGAATCAGCAATTTTTTTTATCTAGACAAATGATTAGTGGGCTATTAATTTGGAATTAGTGAGCATTCAGATTTGTTGGTAAGAAATCTGGTTATTGGTCTTTTAATGGGTGTAGCTTGGAAGAATTAATCACATTCCAAGTATGTAAATGAAGTAACCTACATTAATGGCACAAAATTATCACTGGACACATTTACAAATGCTTGTTTAACTTGCAGTTTGTTGTTATTGAAAACAGCCACCATATTTGAAGTTAAATCTGAAAATTAAGTTTAAAAGCCGTTGTTTAGTCGAAAAGACTTTTTTGAATGTGCCTACTGATAGTTGGATTGACATGCTTTAATTTGATCCCAGTGACCCAGAAAGTAAGCGAAATGTAAAAATAGAAGAGAAAAAATTGGTTTTAATTATAGATTTAGTAAAAAAAAATTATATTACTTGCATAAATCCTCAAATTACTTATGAGGTCAAGTTAGCGATGAATGAAGTAGCCTACTCATGATGGATCCAGTGCTGCCATTGACCAGATGGGTAGAAATACACAAGTTCAATGCAAGGTCTTAAACCTTTGTAGATTGCCTGTAGTTGAGGTGAAAATGTGATTTTTTTATTTTTATTTTTCAAATGAGGAAAATTTTTAACGAAAGAAAAAGGGAAAAGTGAATAAATCTTCATCAACTTTTTTAACCTACAGCTATAACATTTTTGAAATTGTTGATTGGGTACTTTTAGTTAATTTGTTATCAAATTTCATCACTTGGGGGTTGTTTGGTAATGTTGTGCAACTTTAATGTTTATGGTATGCATTTGAAAATACTAAATATTTTTTTGTTTGTGTTTGGAATTCAAATTTTTAATTTTGAGAGAAGTGCAGTGCTCATTTGAAAGCTAAAAATCAATCTAACCAGGGATTTTAATTTTGTGTAGCCTGAATTGCTTCTGAAAGTTCAAGCGGAAACCCAAATCACATTAATATTTTTGATTTTATTATAAATTCAATAAAGAAGCCTAAAAAATTCATTATAGTCTTGTATATTCAATTTATTATTCCGGAAGGGTAACTAATTCAAAATTTTTTTGACATTAAAATCCTCAGATCTATCTAGATGAAAAATTTCCTGATTTTTTTTTTTTTATATTTTAAAATCCCCTAAGAATAAACAGTGAGGTCAACATGCATTAAATTATTAAAGTGAAATGGTTGGAGATGCAATGTTGGTGTAGGTTTAGCAATAATTTTTTACTTAGAACTACGGCTTTCTTCGCTAGTGACAGTTGACGTAGTTCTATGTTGCAGTTACTGCCTATTGAAATTTTTTTTTTTGATAGGAAGTTTTGTAAAATATTTTTTATAGATTGACAGTTTGCAGAACCTCTCCATTAAGAGTTCGTGTCTCTCATGCAAGTCCCAGGGACATTTCTTGGACATGGTTTGCTACATTGCCAGAAAGTTTTAGTTACAGACAACATGGTCATGACCCATAAGGTATGTGTCAGGTATTTGGCCAAGAAGTAATTTGTTGGATGACTTTTTGAAGGACACGATCTTGCATTTGCATCAAGAACTGGGGAAACCACAGAAAATCCAGTTGGATGTGGATGGCAGATGATATCGGCATGGAAACAACCTCATAAATAGTAAAAAGACGCCTAACAAGGACTACCAGTTCTCTGGTACATTGTCTAAGTACTGGCCATGACCAATGCTGATCTTACTGTAATAAAGTTGTTTGGAAAACAATACAAGAGTGTACAGTAGAGCCTAGATTATCGAACACTGGTTATACGAACGATCGGTTATCCGAACAGCAGTAAGCGATTGTTTAACCCTAGCAGTACCAAACTAAAAAAAATCCCTTACTCACCCAACCCGGGTCATTTTTGACTCCCAAGTCGAAAAGATTTTTCCAAAAATGAGTGAAAATGATTTTATTCTCCGAGTATTTCATGTTTATGAAGAAATTTAAGCAATTTGGTATTTGTCAAAAGAGAGCGACAAAAATAATTGACATTGTATTCAAAAGTAGTGAGTAAACAAAGGAATTTTGTGAAATTTTTTTTGCCATTTTTAAATTTATTATTTTTTTTTATTGTTTGATGTTAACTAAAAACAATTTTGGAGGTCAAAATTGACCCTAGATTTGGGTGGGGGAGGGTTAATCAATTTTTTAAATGTTTTTGACGATTTTCACTTATTTTTAATCGGTTTAAAATGCTTTAAGATCAAATTTACATCGCATATTTAAAACTTCTATTTCCTAAGCGTATCACTTATGTAGTATTATATCTTTGGTGGTTATAATATTAACATTACCACCACTGAAGATGACTGGAAACTGTCGAAAGGCCTTTGGTAAGAATAGCGTATTTAAATTGTCATTTAATTCTTTTTATACTACATCGCGTATTGGATTTGTCATTTAGAATGCGCAGTTTAATTTTGGCATCAAGACATATACCGGGTGCAAACTACAGTATATGTTAGGTTAGGTTAGGTGAGGTTAGACAGAATGCCATGTTATTTTTCTCTAGCAACAGATGTTGCCTTTTCGTAATTGATTAAAACTCGGCACCTTGTCCTTCGAAACCAGCTAATGTATAAATGGAAATCTGTGGTTAGAATTTAGAAAGAAGGAACACAAAAAACAGTTGCCATGATCTTTCTTTTGCACAAGTTTCTAGTTTGCCAGACACATGCTACCAAGGACTACAACAAGCAGACAAGTATTGTGTAACTTGTTAAGCTGGATATCTCCTAATCCAAGGATTTTACTGCTGCACAATTAAAAATTAAACATTTTGGGTAATTAGTTGAAATTACAAACACCTGTGATCAATTTGTTGTCACTAAAAGGAGGTGAGGAGATTAATGTGACTTTTCGGATAGAAGCCGAATAGCATGAATTAGGTCTTCACGCAGCCATTTTATATTGTTAATAATTAAATAGCGTTGTCACAAAAGTGGAAATGGAAGTACCTGAAGTAATTTTGCAATTTGTTTTTTCATTTTTCAGTTGACAAAGTGAATAAATAATGCATAAAACTTCAATTCTATAGTAATATTTATTTGGCAAACAATTAAGCCTGTCTTGTACCTGATGTTACCTTATAACCTTTGAAAACACTGGTTCAATTATTATGCGGATGACACTTAAAATAAGCAGTACAGTCGAGCCTCAGTACAACGAATCGCAAGGAACTCGAAAAATCGATTCGCTAAAAAGAAAGTTTATTATATCAAAATTTTTTAATATCGTGTTCTATGGCCAACCAACCAACCTGTTAGAAAAAATAAGCACTAAAATAGTGCCATTTGCTCTATTACATATTTTTGTTAAGGATTTATTCTATCAATTATACCTGGTGAATAATTAACCTGATAACATGTATGATTTGTTCTTTATTTAATGTATTGGTCACAAGACTTACCCTACTGCCTCGATTTAACGCCGGGCGTATCTAAACGCCGGGCCTCGATTAAACGCCGGGAGCTAGGCGGCATATAGTGCACTAAATGCCGCCGAAAGCCGACCCGCCCGGGAGGGGTCGGCTCGGGAAAATTAATAAACGCCCCAGCGTTAAATCGAGGCAGTACGGTAACGTGTTAACTTTTTAAGTCTTTTTATTTTATTAAATGACTTCGTTAGTTTTGCTCCTAGAGTAAACATGAGTTAAGTTTATTCCACTATTTGTTATAACAAGAAATTCGTTATAAAGAGGTTTGATTGTATTGGAAAATCAGTGTTTGGCTACTTGAATTATTTATCACCCAAAGCATTTCCGATAGAACGTGTAATTGCTGAATCATGTATCCGGTGTTCGGAGGTCAAACGACCAATCCTTTGCTTTTTTGACGAAACAAGTTGTCATTGTTTGTGCTCACTATTTACAAATCATTCAGCAATGAGTCACAAAGAAAAGACATGAAAAAAATGTAATCAACTGCAGGCATTTCCTATTGCATGATTATTAAAATGATTATCTAGACACAAAATTTAAATTAAATAGGAATTTGCTTGGAATATAACCTGGATAATTGACATGAATGCAAGGAGAAATTAGTTCACTCACAAACTCAAATTCCCTTGCAAAAAGGACACATTGATTAATACTTTTTGGGAATATTTTACTGCGGTGAGAAAGTTGTGTCTTAAGGTGCTGAGTTTGTCTTAAGTCTGTCAAAATAGAGTGCCATAATAAATATTCATTTTTCTCATTATGCAGACCTGTCTTGCTTGTCTTTTATTTCTTCTTATTTAGTTCCTACCGATGTATTTCTTTTTTCCTTAAAGGTAACACCATTAAAAAATAGTGGTTTTCATTTCGGCCTATTTTAGAATATTAAAAAAAGGAAATGTCAAAGGAGTTTATTTATTTTCTTCGTACTTGTGTGAAGGAAGATAAGTAGTTTCTGAGGGTTTCACTTGGCCTTTTTGTTGAATTGAAGAAACTATCTGAAGGATTCACCACTATGTTTTTTATTGTTTTTTAGGCGGCGTGATCACTGGAGCATGGATTTGAAAAATTCAGCAACGGCACTGCAACATTTCAGGTAAAACTCAAAATGACAGGAATTAGGAATTTTGCCCATGGGGTCAGACCATGCATGAGGGAGTACGACATTCAACCGAATTTCTGACATGGACTTTCGAATCACGTTCCGAATCCCCGAATCTTGGAATCCCAAATCTTTACATTTTATAAAGATTTTGAATTTTTTGTCGAAAATTGGATAAAAGTTAAATTTTTTTTTACTTTTTTTATTAAAATAATCATCTAAATCTTTTCGGATCCTATGAAAGATTCGAATCTCTGACATGCAGATTCTGGATGTCGTACTCTCTGCCAAGCACACATGCATACCTGGATAATAACTTGGGCTAACACCGTATTTCTTCGATTCTAAGACACCAAAAGAAATAAAGCATCAATTTTTAGGTACCACGCTGTAAATTATTTTTGTTAATGAGTTTATTTACTTTATTTTAGCATTATTTGGTCTAATATTAGGCGTAATACTGCTAAATAATGACGGACATTGAGGAATCACGTGCACAGAATGGGATGCGAAGTATGAATTTAGCATCAAGATACTGGGTGCAAACTCTAGATTGGGCAATGATAGCTGAAGCCGCCACTCCACCCATGTTTAGAATCTGAATAAAATTGTATTGTAGACATGAGTTGAAAAAAAAAGTTTACAAAATTAGGAAGTCTAATAACATAAATCATTGATAGGTGCAAGACGTGCAATCAGTGGGCTACTGGGGCTCTGTGAAATTGTTATTCATGTAAGCTGCTTTCGGCCAAATAAGAACATACACTCGAGCCTTGTTATAACGAATCGCAAGGGACCCGAAATATTGGTTATTTATAACTAAAGTTTTTTTAACATGGTGTTCTGTGACCAACCAAGCCATTTTTAAGTATTCGTTGTAACAAAATTTATTATATCGCGATTCGTTATAACGAGGTTCGGCTGTATACTCTATTTATTTATTTATTTATTTATTTATTTATTTATTTATTCGATTATAAGACGCACTTCAGTTTTAGAGATGTTTATACGGAGAAAAAAGTGTATCTTGAAATCGGAAAAATATTGTTACGCGTACGGACCGTTCCGCTTATCGACCGATCCGAATCACTCATATTCGATTAATTAGTTGTGGTATTATAAAAAAATCTCTCTTAATAATGGCTGACGTAAACAGCTTATTATTTTGCTTTTTCGGTAAAGCAATTGCTTCACAGTTCTCGTCAATAAGGATCATCTCTACTGTGCTGTTTAATTTAACTTGTGGGCAACAAACTCTCTATCCCATGATCCCCTGGGATAGAGAGTCATCAGTGACCCGAGGACACCCCAATGGTCACACCAGCCAGTGTCTGAATAATAGTAATGATAGAAAAAAATGTTTATTTCATCTTGGGATGCGATGTTTGGGGTCATTGGACCTACAAAGGAGAAAGATGCCTTTCAAGACTGGTTCACTAACACAATTCAAGTGCACGAGTTTGCAACTTCCTTCATCTAGAGTCGAGATTCATTTGTTAATTTTATTACATCTTGCGAAGTTATCAGGAAGTGAATTATCTTTATTTATTATATCCAGTTTACTGGACCATTCGAAGCAAAAGTGCACATTTTCTCACATTTTTAGTATCCACCCATTTAATGAAGTAATGAGAGCGAATGTGTCTGGAACTGGATCTAAATAGCAAAAGTGAAGTGAGATGGAATGAAAATTTTATGGTTAAATGGTCTGTTAAAATTTTATCTTGTTGGAAAGATATTTTAAGGGGTGATGACAAATGGCAACATAAACGTGCTGACAATAGTCAGTGTTTAATTTAGATAATTAATTGCTAATATATTCATTTATGCATCCATAAATTCCCAAGCGGAAGACAATTTTTTTTTTTTTAATTTTTTTTATTGAGTGAAAATTTAGGAAAATGAAAATGCAATCTAAGTTGGCATAACTTTGAGATTGAAATTTCTATTTTGTTGTAGGAAGTATTAAAATAAAATATAAAAAAGTGGTAAATGTGTGAGTGTAAACTAGGAATATCAATTAGCCATCTTCATAAAACCTTGTTCCAGTTTCAAAGTTTGTTTAAAACATTTTTTTTTACTTTTTCTGTTTGTTATTACAGGTTTAGCACTTCCACTTGTCACTGACTTAGACAAAATTACTACGGAGGATTGCCTCGAAAATATCCAGTTTAAACTTTCCTTATTCAGAATGTGAAGAAGTTGGCGGGTTCATCAACTTGAAAGTTGATTATTTCATCACCTTTAAGGTCAGTTAGGAACAAATTTTATCTTAAAAACTAATATTATGAGATGTTAAGTTAAACAAACCCATTAGGAAGCACTTTACAAGTTTAAATATTGTTCTCTTTTATATTGGAAATAGGTTTATAAGCCTATAAAAAACAGGGATGGGGATGGATTTGATAGATGATGCTTTTATTGATATATTGAAATGCAAATGCAAATGGTATTGAAATGTCAATGTTTGGTTTCAGCGTATGATAAAATTGATAAAATATATCAAATATGGGTGAGTTTAGGGAAATTTTTTGTCTTTATGATTTATTCAGAATTCAAACAACTTCCTCAGTTTTTTTTTATGTATTGTCTTTAGGAATATTGAAGGAGGACAAGAGAGTACAAAGCTGAAAAGCTGATTAAACTCAATCACTGACTATGTGACTTGCTTTAAAGATCAAATTAAATAGAAATTGAGTATGAAATAATGTTTATCAAGATTGAAACTTGTGTGTGAAATTGGATTGATAAATTTTTTTGATAAATAATGTTAAGCTTTCAAGAAACCTAGGCAGCATTATTCAGTCTTCTATACTGCAAACTGATACAACTTAGTCCTAACTCCCATTGGTTGAGTCGGATGACGCCTAACTGTGGACTGTGGACTGTGCTCAACTACGCGAAAAGTAGTTCTGTTTATTTTCAATGAATTTCTGTGTAAAAAGTGATTAGAATGATGGATTTTATTTGATTGGTAATAAAATGTTTATTTTATTTGCTAAATCTGCTTTTTCCTCTTTTAATCAATCAAACAATGTTAGCAGTTTGTTGGTTTCTTTTGGCAGGTAAACAAAGGATTAGTTTTTTATTGGTTGTTTTGCTTAGTTGAATTACAATTCTGGTGTTATGAGGTACTCTTTTGTGCCACTACGCCAGTTAAACGGCTCAACCAATAGGAGTTTGGACTACGTTGTATCGGTTTGAAGTATAAACTCTGCTACGGAAAATTTTGTGGCTACTTACATTGGGGCACATTATACGAACATTCTACGTGCGTTACACTTTTTATTTTTATTTAATTTTTATGATGCGTGAATAATGCGACACCCCCGCTTTACGGTGCTGTTTTGGGGTCAAAATTTCTCGCATTGTACACGAGTATACATGGTAAATATGTTTTGAATCGTGCGGATGTGATAATGTAATCAACAAAACATTTAACTGCAATTTTAAACTGACTTTTTGAATGCAAATAGTGTTTACCGGTCCCAACGTTAGAGGTCTCAAAGAGGCTTAAAATACCTTGATTCCATTTTTTGGGTTGGTTTTGCAAGATCACGACGGAGTTTGCGAAATTAGCCACAGATTGCTACGATTGGAATTGGTGCATAAAGGAGTAAATTTGAAAGGAATAATTTCATATTTCAATATTCCAAAACCAAACCTGGAATCGATTTGAAGTTAAATAACTTTGGAATCTGCATTGCGGTTGAAAGAATCCAGGCTTGGTTTAGGTTGGCCCACCGCAGAGGTGCTGGTAATATTACCTAAAAAAAAAACTCACCGCCAAATGAATTAAGTAGAGTGTATTTGAACAAACGGTATGGTCTCCACCTTGCAACTAGAGTCTGTGCCCGGTATCTCGATGCCAGAAGAAATAATCACAGATAATGGCATTGTTCGCTCGTGCGGAATAAGCAATTTTAGACTTTGTGTTTTCGTGTGCAAAAAATTGAATTTAGTGTTTGAATTTGGCATCAAGATACCTTGTGCAAACTGTAGTCAGAGGCAGATTCAAGGGTTGTCGGGCCAACCAACCAAGCCATTTTTAAGTATTCGTTATAATCAAAAATTTATTATATCACGGTTTGTTATAACGAGGTTTGACTGTACGGACTGTTGGCTGTTTATGGAATGAAATTATTTTAGGGTCTCATTCAGCATGATATAACAATCCTTCACGTTTAATATTGCAACAATCTGTGAGTGTCTTATTCATGTGCTCCCCTTGTTAGTCGGCAAGCAATGCTTGACACGTGATTGCTGTCATCCAATCAGCGCACAGAACAACGAATCAATAGTAAATAGCACACAGATACGTTCCCATGTTATTCGTGGTTTATGATTCTATCAGGGTTTTTAAATATTCTATTAAGCTTAATTCAAATCAGTTTTAAGAGGCCCATTCAATGCGTTCGTGGGGAGCCTTTCGATTAGTTGTTATGCCACTATTAAACTGCTATTTCCAGTCCTATATTACGCCGCTTTGCCATTGAAAAACACATTTAAAAAAATGTATGCTTTTTTCATCATGTTTGTACAACAGTATAAAAGCAATGAGAGAAAATGTGATGAAAAAAGGTATAAAAAAAATGTTATGAGATAGTAAAAGGTGAAAGATGATAAACATATGGATATGCTGCCAAGTCAACGAGCATAACCAGCACACATAACAGTGTCTCTTCCCATTTTCTACCAAGTTAAATGCCGGAAGGGTTTATTAAGTTCTTTTAGACTTTTAAAAGGTCAGATTACTCGAGAGTCTCCCTTTTTCTTTCTTTTTTTTTCTTTTTTAAATTTTATTTTATCTATGTTCCCAGGGGCAGGAAAAAGTTGTTGAATAAACATCCTTTGGCCAGGTAATTCCTGCCAGATGTTATCGGGTTTGAGGATGCATCTGCAACTAGACACTGATGGCTCCCTCTGGGTTTCCTTTAGGAAATGGACACTGAATGTGTAGAAAGATATTTGATATTGATGTAGGAATAATTTTCACCAAGATCTAACTATAAAATATGTGCTGAGTTGGTCATTTATTTGTGTTTTGAGGATGAAAAAAGACATATGGTGAAGTTGGGCAGACAGTTTTCCAATATTCTGTGGCATTGTAACATGATGATGTGGCATGGTTTCTTGTAAATTGAGGGATCATATAAAAATAGGGTTATAATGTTATTTTATTTTTGTATTTTGTTATTGCAGGTATCCATCGAATTATGCGAAGAAGGAAATGTCGCTTGAAGAAGATTGGACATTCACAGGGTAACTAGGATTACATTTCAAAAACAAATACTAGCTGCATTCAAAAACTAAAATATTTTGTGTTTTACTTCAATTTTAAACCAAAAATGACATCATTTCCTGTTTAAACCCATGTTAAAACTTAAAATACACTTAAACTAAAATTGTTATTTTAATTTTTGAATGCAGCTACTGTATTTTTTAGATTTTAAGATGCACATTTTTTCCTCATATAAACATCTTTAATCGATGGCGTCTTAAGGCTAGTTTGCAATGCTGCGAAGCTAATTACTAGCGAAATTTAATAGTTGCGTGAAGTTTCTGTTCACAATGCACTGAGGCGAATTCAGAATATGAAAATTTTCATAAGTACGTTGTGGACAAAAAAACTTCCCTTCAGTTTAGCTGTTTTAATTTCATCTACCAGGTGGCATAAAAATCCATTGAGATTCAATAGGTGTGTTCAATCTGTGGTAGAAGAAGTGACTTTCACTTTCCTTCCTTTCCTTAAAGTCACTTTTCATTGAATGCACTTATTTACCACCAGACTTCGAGTTTGTTTTCTTGGTGGTGACGAACTCATAGACAGTCAGATCGAGAACAAAATGGCTGCTACTATAGCTGTGTGAAATGCGCAATGTGCATGCGCACGCACATGTAAGTGACTTCTAAAAGGTGGAAAAGGAACTTTTCAGTTACTTTCCTGAAAGTCACTTAAGTGACTTTACTTGGTCAAAATGTGACGTAATTATCGTCACTTCCGCCCTCTGAAAGGCAGTTAAGGCAGTTAAGTGACTTTCTACAGAAGATTGAACACGCCTAACAGACATCAATTTTGACGCGGTCTTTCGTCTTACCCTAACAACGGTATTAAAAGATAGACCGGGCAAATAATGATAGATAAACTTAAAACAGCTAAACAGAAGGAAAATTTAAGTTGGTGTTTAAATGTCGTGCGCATGCCCACTGCGACTGAAAACAAACTAACGTAAGTCGGCTGCCATTTTTGAAGTTAGATCGAGACAAGTGGTTTATACAGCAGTTTAAATATGTTGTTTAAACTGCTGTTTAGTCTACGGATGCGTCTAAAATTAAGAAAGTAGTACATCTATTTATTTTTGCTTTCAATTAGTACATTGAAACTATAATTACATGATTTTTAACATTTGTTATGTTAGCTAAGCAATTACAGTTATTGCTATTGGGAGATGATGATGATTGAGGTGACTCAACATACGGTTCATAATTGTGAATCTTTTATTACGATCTGAAAGGTTGGAGGGAAAGTGAAATTGAAATCATTGAAACATACTGCAATAATCAATAAATTGGTGATCCTGTGGCGATAAGTCGAGCGGCAGCATTGAAAACACCAGATATATATAGGATTTTATGAGGTCTTCAAATTATAAAATCTAAAAATGTTGGGGTTTATAACATTGTTTGGTTCAGGATGCCTGTAGTTAGGGAAATGTATCCTGGTTCACATTTTCTGCGAAAAAGGAGTTGTCCCAGACACAAAGGGTGTATTGTCGTATTTACAGTTTCCACCTTGTACTAGTAAGCTTATCTTGATGCCAAATTCATACTGCGTAGGTGATTTCCTTATTCCTGTCGTTATTTAGCACTAGCCTAATATTAGATCTAATAATGCTGAAATAAAGTAAATAAACAAAATCTTTATAACGAATCGCAATATAATGGATTATCGATATAACGAATACATAAAAATGGCTGGTTTAGTTGGCTGGCCATTGAACACCGTGTTAAAAAATATAACGAATTATAACAAGTCGATTTTTCAGGTCCCTTGCGATTTGTCATAAAGAGTTTCGACTGTATAACGAACCCCCTTTGTCCATAGATGGGTCGCCGTCACAAATAAATACATACATGTATAACGAACCAATTTTTCAGGTTCCTTGCGATTTGTTATAACGAGGCTTGACAGTATTGCTGCTTTTTTTTCTGTGTGCAGCAAGCTTGACAATCGCCATGTTAAATGCATGTGCAGAATGTGCAGTTTTGGGTTAGTATAAACTAAAACGGTCAGCAAGAAACGATGTTAAGTATCTCGCCATGCCCTTGAACAACAAAAGGTTTTTTAAAATTGGTTTTGTCTCTCTTTGTTGGCTTTCCCATATTATTAAACTCAATTATGTGCACAATTTCCAAATGAAAATGCAGTTATGCCACTGGCTTTTCAATACAGTAATTCCCAACAAGTTACAATACCCCAGCATGACCTAGCCCTTCACTGCTTGACCTCCTGCAAGATTACGAAAGATCTCCTTTCCACCCACTTCCTTAATTTGATTCCACAAGGCAAACTCTTCACAATCTTTTGTTTTACACAACATTAAATTGCGTCTGTCTTGCGGATCATTTTTGAAATCCCAAGTCAATCAATAGGGGTTCCAAAAACATGGCGATTACCATTTAATTGGGCTTTTCTGGATGGCAATTGATATCTGTTATTGACGATGGAAAATCAAATAGGATTAAATCAGATTAAAATGGAATTAAGTAATTAGATTTTGGTTCACACACAAAAAAATTGAATACCGCCCAACCTAAAATTTCACCTTCACTGACCCAACTGGGGTCAATTTTTTTTACCCCAAAGAAAATGTATGTAAATGATTCTATTGTTTTATTCGGTAGTGTCTCCATGAAGCTATGTTGCAACAATACTGTATTTTATCGATTAAGAGTAAGTAGGAGATTTAGTTTTTATTTAGTGGAAATCCAAGGAAAATTAGTGGGGTTTTAGTTTATCCCCACAAACAAAGTCTGAACGTCATGAACGAAGCGTACGTTTATCGTTCGTGAGGTTAAATACGGAAACAATACCGTACTTTTGCGAATCTGTTTTCTTGCCTCTTTCTACGGGCCGTAATCCTCGTTATAACGAACCGTGATATTAACTTGGACAAGCCATAAATAACATCATTTATTTGTTATTCATACAATTATTATTTTACGCCATATCTTCGTAAAATTTGCAATTTTTTGTTATAACAGTGGGGATTCACAAATAGTCACGTGACCCTTAGTAGAATGTAGAATGAGGGAGAGGAAGTAAAACAATAAAACTTAACCCACTCAAGGACAAATTCCCAACCTGAGCACTCTTCTTTCTACACACCGAACATATCAAACTCACGATAAAAACCTTAGGCTTGGTCAGTTGGTCATAGAACACCTTGTTAAAAATTTTGATATAACTAACTTTCAGATTTTTCCGACCCCTTGTGATTCGTTATAACGAGGTTAAGCACAATACTTCACACATTCCACGAAATTTGACAATTTTTGGAGTTAAAACAAAAAACGAATTTTCAGAAAGAAAAAAAAACCCTTTTGAATGGTCAAAATTGACCGTTGGAAGAACCCCCACAAATATCGGAAGCATAAAATGGAGAAATCGTTCCAGATCCGATCGCTTCCAGGTCAAAACCTAATTTTAATGCCGCAATTAGTCGTCAAATCTCTTGTTGTCAAATTGAATTTGATTACAAATTGCTCATCTTCTTCCTCCATGAAAGGTCACACAAACATGATTATTGCCTCTAGTTGTGATGTCAGCTACTATGTAAGGTGGTCTGCTCATGTGTATCACACGTTGGTGTTTTTTCTTCTCGTCTGTGACTGCTTTTTTGTCATTGGTTCACTTGCCCTGTTGCCCTACATTGATGGTTGAGCCATTGGCTGAGTACAAGTGAGTGCTGAATAAAACCGTGAAAGGCGCTGTTAGCTCAGCCTGTCGGTCTACTCTCCCAGTCAATACTTGGTTTGAGTGTGTTAGTGGCTGCTCCTCTGAAATGAGTCTGCTGCTCCTGCCTGCATTGTCTTAAGTGTGTTGTATGTGTGCATTTTTTGGATTTATAGCTGATTTTCACTAGGGAAAGTGCAAGTTGAATTTAGCATGGTAAGTGAATTGTTATTTTCTGTTCTTTTCGTGGGTTTTGTGCAGATTTTCTTTGCAATAAGGTGTTTAGGTGAGTAGGAAGTTGGTGTAGTGAGTGTTAGCCTAGTTTGAGAAACTAAGCTTGCACATGACAGGGAATTGGAAATGAGCATGGCAGTGAAGCTACATTTCTTGATCAAATTTTCTGTTGATTTTAATTTGAATTTTTTTAAAAAAAAAATTAAATAAATAAAAAAAAAATTTTTTTTAAATTAAAAATTTAATATATAAAAAAAAATTTAAAATTAAAATTTTAATATATTTTTTTTGTTATTTTTTCATGTTTCTGTGGGTAATCAGAACAAGGAGGATCTGTGCCCCAGACTCAAGTGACCGAGACTAGTCCTGGCCCTGGTCATTATTCTTTAAATTGTGACTCAGGCATTTGACCAAAATGTGGCCTTGTTTACTAGAGTAGTGTATCAAATTGGTGGAAAAATAATTCAACCTCCAAAATGAGCTGTTCTGATTCATTCCTATTAAAACTTTGATTACATTTCATATGAATTTTATTTTTATTTTTTTTTTAAATGTTTTTTCTTCATCTAATCAGAACACAATTTAAATATTTCCTCGACTTGTACTAAATACACACACAATGCAGTTTGGAAAATGCTATCAGTAATCAGTGAACTGTGGAGTATGTAATTATTTAGTAATACAAAAAAAGAAGGATCAGATTAGGGTTAAAACACTCCTCCACTTTTATCACTGTAAATGAGGAAGTTGTTTTGTGGTTTGGTGATTATGAGTGAGTGTTTTTCCATTTTTTTTCCTCTGGTTAATTCCCACTAGCTAGATTTATTGACTGATATACTATTTAATCAGATAAGAATGCAGCAAACAAAATTAATGGAGTAAAGTAAGTTAAATACAGAAGGAGTCTTGAAGCTATGCTGTTAGGAAACTAGGGAAAAACTAGTTCATAACTATGCTTCAGGCCACAAGTGTCTAGTAGGACCTGTTTTAGATAAGTCTAGTCTTGTTTTGAATGAATACAGATGGTCTCTTTCACATTCACTGTATTCAGATTTTTTTTTTTTAATTTAAAAAAAAAAATTTTTTTTTAAACAAAAAAGAAAATGTAAATTAGATAGAAAATAGGCAAGGGTCGAAATTGGATATTCAATACAGAGGTTATTGATTAACTAGTTTAAGGTCCATTGAAATGCAAGGTATTTGCTGAGCGGTAAACAGGTTTTTGCTAGAGAATGTATTGGGAAAAGCCGTTACTTCATCAACACTATTTTTCTAGAACTTCGGGATAAGATTGGCAGCAAGGCCTTAGACTGATACCAGACGCTTTCAAATTTCTAAGAAAATTTGATAATATAATTCTTTGTCGATTATTTAACTACCGTATTTTTTCTATTAAGAACCGCCCTCGAATAGGAAAAAATTTTAATGAAAAAAGCGAAATTTCAATAAAAAAAAGTGAAATTTCAATGGAAAAAAGTAAAATTTCAATGGAAAAAAGTGAAATTTCAATTTATGGTAAACAATTGTAATAAGAGCTGTCCTCGATTAAGAGCCGCGGCTTTTACTCGAGTAAATACGGTATTCGTTATATCGATAATTCGTTATATCGTGATTCGTTATAAAGATTTTGACTGTATTGTGGAAACAAAGGCAGTCGCTAGTTATAATATTTACGGTAAATATAAATGTTGTTTTTTCCAACCAGTTTAGCTAAGTATATGTTTATTCATTTTTATCTGCGAGAACAATATCATCTTGGGATGTTTTGGAGATGAAATTTGAATTTTTATTTACGTAAACAAACTGGAAAAAGTGACATAAGGCTTAAGTTTGAAGGAGAGAGAAAAAATAGTTGTGGATTTAAAGGTGAAGACTTGTAGCAGAAAAAGTGTTGTGGTGGATTTTCACTTGTCATTCTTAAGGAAGATTTAAACAGATTTTGTTGTGGTGTTTCATGCATTTTTCACTTTAATCATTGCTTATCTTTTAATCATGCTCGAGTTCAAATGACAGTGTGTCCACATGAAGAGCTTATTAATACAAAATAAACATTTTAATTATTCAGCATGATACAATATTCATGTTTACACAGGGAAACTGAAACAAGGAAGTGTAAGGGAAGAAAAAAAAAATTTGAATTGACAAATAAAATGATTAAAAAATCTTTTTTTTTTTTTGGTGTGGTGAAATTGTATCCTGTTTATAATTGAAGTAAGAAGGTCACTGGGTCCATATTAAAGGAGGCAGATCTGAGTAGCCCATCAGTTCAAGATGGCTGCTCCCATTGGATAATAGATATAGAAGTAGTGCTGATTAAAATACTCAATTACTCAATTTATCTGTTGAAATTGCGCCAATATTTTTATATGCAATTTGCACAGTTGTCACTTTAAATTAGGTTAACTCATTGTCTTCTGTTCTTTTGTTGGGACAAAACTGTACAGTCAAAACAATGATTGATTTAAGTGTGCTGTTGCAGTGAGCTTTTTATCTGAGATTAGTGGGGGGTTTTGCACTTTTTGTGTGGTGGTAAGCCTTGGATTTGCAAAGGGAAATTGTAGTTTTAGTGAAAGAAATTATTTTTCAAAAATCGTTGTGTTTATCTTTTTAGCCGACATTTTTAATTTTTAATTTATTTCCTGCTTGAATTTGAGGTGTTTTAAATGTTTTAAAGGTTTTTTTTAAAAACTTTTTTTGTTCCCGGGTCTTTTACATGCAGTGGTCATCTGATGGAGCCCCAGTGGTCCACTGATTGTATGTGGAACCCCAGTGGCTTACTGATTGTATGTGTTGCACCTATTGATGTCGGTTACATTATAATATTATATTTGTAATTCTGATAAGTAACGACAATTCTATGTATTCCATGGAGATGTCTTGCAGGGCGTCTGGTTTCAACTGGGTAATAAGGTGTAGTATATTGAAGCCGCAATGAAATACCTGCATTAATACATTAATACGGTATTCTGCTGCGAATGCAATCAAACAACAACAACAACAGAACTCGTATTTTTCCTCAGTCGCCGTTGTGATCTGTTGATTTCGAATAGACGACATTAAACAAATTTAACAAACGGAAAACCGAAGTTGTAATTGCTGACAAAAATGGCAGTTTTGAATAAGAGCCGCGTCTCTTAATCGTTAAAATACGGTATTAGAACCAAATTGTAAAGTAATATTGAAAGGAACACTCATATTGAATCATAATGAATCATGAACAATGAACAATGAATATGACTAAGGAACGATAACGTAGTGTATGTTCAACGTTGGTTGCGTTATATACAAAAAAATACTGATTTTTTGCAATAAAACAGTATTTTTACTGCCTCAGCTACGGCTCTTAATCGAATAAATTTAAGGAATAGTAGCATCTAATATTTGGTTGGCCCCTCATCACTTCTGTACCCTGCAATGGAGACCCACTATAGTTGATCAATAATGGCGCAGGGATCATTGTTTAGTCTAAAGTAGTGGACAGTCAATGCGTGAATTTTGAGTTTAAATTAATAGAGTATTTGTGTTGTTCCTCGGTGCATTAGACAAGTATTTCCGATATCAAAAGCCCAAGAGCAAAGCTGAAAAGTGGTTGTGAATGAAGCAGGTGCAGTTTCAGTGTTGGTTAAGTTGAATAGTTTTACTGAGGCTGTTTTGGACATGGCAATTGGAATGAAGCTTTCCCTTGTCTTGCTGACAGCAAATTAGATGTGTTGAGGCAAAAGCAATTTTGCACTTGGAGTGGAAAAGCTCACAGCTAGCATCCGCCCCTATTTCTTATAAGCTTCATAAGGGTTTAGGTGGTTTGGTTAAAAGTGTAATGAATTTTTTTTCTTGCTTTTTTTTTATTTTTATTATTTTTAATTTTTTTTAATTTTTACTTTTGTGATTGTGGGAAAATTAAAAATCAATTTTTTTTTTCGAAGGAAGAATTGGAAAATATCATGAAATTAATTAAAAAAGGAATTTTTTCTTAGTTGGAAATGCAAATTTAATGGATAAATCTTGGTTTGCTTTTAATTTAGCAAGATGGGAATTCAATTGAAGCTGAAAAGTCATTTTAAACTGCAAGTTACATGTAGGGTAGTTGACTTGTTTGTATTCTCATTGATGGTAAATTTCACTTAAGCATTTCTTTTATCTGGTAATTAGAAACATGCACCTGCTCCCTGCTGTTTCAACTCATCCCTTTTATTGCTAAAGACAGGATTAATTGGAACCAGCCATACTTCTGTATAAACCTACTTGATGACTCAGAGATTAAAATGTATATTTAACTACACTCTCATAAAACATGGCAAATAGTTGGTAAATTAATTTTTTCATTAAAAAATAATAATTTTCTTTTTTAAGTTGAGAGAATTCATTAAAATAAAAGGGTTTAGAAACTTATTTTTAATTTTCTGCAAGTAAAAAGAAAAAAAATGCAATTACAAAAATGCTCTTTTAATGTGATAGATTAAATGTTCAAAGTCTTGTTTTGATTTTTCTCACGAGAGAAGGAGTGGAGAAAAAAATTAATTTTAGAGTGATTAAGTCCAATTAAGAAAGGTAGAAGATTGCATCCTTTTGATGTGTGGCAGATTAAATTGGAATAAAGGAACAAGTAATTTTATATTCAATTTAATCTGTCTTGTTTATAATTCAGTTTATTTATTCTGCAAGGGAGGTCTGACCTGGTGGATTGAAGTTAACAGAGCGAAAATTGTTTGCAAAGAGGAAAAGACATCGAAGAAAATAAAAATGTAGAAACAAAAAAACAGAGCGTAAAGGGTTTATATCAAGTTGAATTATCAGGAAGTCATTATTTATTAACTAAGTTTCTTGTTATCGTTTCACTCCAGAGGAGAAAAGAGGTTTGTTCTAACTATACCAGAGCTTTTGGTACAAATAAGTCAGGTGCATAATTCATTAATTATAAACTTAAAAAAAATATTTAAACTCGTACAATCTGGACTGCATAAAAATTTGGTTTGTTTTAAATAAATATCATTGTGTACAACTCCTTGCCAAAAAAATGGCATACTCTATTTTTTGAAACTTTTAATATTTGAAATTTCTCAGAAACAATTTCTCACAAGTAAAAATGGTTTTAGGAGGATTTAAAGAATTGTTAGAGCTATCATTTCGTTAAAAGTTTTTTGAAAAAAAATGAATAGTTAAAGAGAAAAAAATTAAAAACTCCAAAAAGTGACTATTTACAATATTTCTCATAACTTGTAAACAGAATGAGATAAAATTAAAAACTAAACAGATTTGAGACCGTCTATATCTCAGGAAACTTTTCTAAATTGGATGTATGGATCTCCAAGGCCCTCAAAAAAAGGCGTAATGGAGCTATGTAAAGGGGTAGACAACCACTATTTTTCGAAAAATCGTGGCGAGCACAACTGTTGACGAATCAAGTCATAGCTATAACATGTTATAATACGACACAATAATGCTTCAATGCTAAAATTTTGTTTTGATTTGTCCCGGTAGCTTGACACTGCTTGGGCTCCGTATATTGACTCCTGCTGTCAGTTTACTACATTACCGTAAGAGGGCATTCTGTTATTATAAGGGGTTTACGGATTGACTCTCGTTAGCCTCCATTGTTCGCCATCTTGTTTTTATCTAAATAAACCAGTCTTTCGCTGTTAAGCAACACGCACTTATGTTACTGACTCGCAGGGTATTCTATTAAAATTTCACCACAACTGAATGTGATACCTGTCCGCAACATTGGGACAAAAATTATCGGTCCACGACATTACATAGTTTGAGAGGCACTGAACTATCCGGTCTGCGCCCGGTATTTTGATGCCAAATTCAAACACAAAAGTCTGAAATGGTTTATTGCACGCGAGTGAATAGGCTCATTAACTCACCTGTTATTATTTTTAAAAATTATGTATTTGTTGCGTTTGTGTGTGTGCATACTGAGATTTTTCAGTGTGAATGGCTGCAGTGAAATGCACCTAGGCCACACGTAGGTGTTACGTGAGAACAGAAGCCGAGCGAATGAAGCTGTTTTACTGCACGGTACACTGGCTGCATTTGAAAAGTGATTTAACCATCCCAAAAATAAAAATACAATTTTAGTTTACGTGTATTTTAAGTTTAAATCTTGATTAATTATAATAAACATATTATAAATATATAATTATAAATAAATAATTAATATAGATTAATTTAATAAATAGGACTGGAAATGATGTCATTTTTGTTTTAAAATTGAAGTAAAACACAAAATGTTTTAATTTTTGAATGCAGCTACTGTTTTGGCCCATTTTTGCACTAGGTGGCATATTGAAATTTGTGTTAAAACATGTTCACGCCAAGAAAAATGTAGTTGCGCTTGGAAAATCAAAGATTGCAAAAATAACTAGCAATTATGTTGTAATTTTAATCTGAGAATATTAAAATTTACAATTCTTTATCTATTTTGGCTGTTCGTAAATAACAAACATTTTTTTGGTAGGGTTTTTTCTTGGCAAACAGTTCTTACAAATTTTATAAGTAAATAAATAAATAAATAAGTAAAAAATTTACTTATTTCTTTTTTTGCTTTACAACGTGGGTCATCATTTTTTCATGCCTACTACCATGTGTGAAGAGCTTTTAACTCCCAAAAAAAAAGGTTAAGGACATTGACCAAGTTTTCTAGGGTTAGTTCTAGGCTTCTGTACAATACATCAAGCATAAAATAATGCTTCACAAGGTGAATTTTTGCAAAAGCTAAATTTTGTCTTAAAATTTGGGATTCGGATACAGTCGAACCTCGTTATAACGAATAGTTAAAAATGGCTTGGTTGGTTGGTTGGCCGTAGAACACCATGTTAAAAATTTTTGATAAACGAACTTTCGGGTTTTTTGCGATTTGTTATAACGAGGCTCGACTTTAGTATAAAACAATGCCAAACACTGTCAAAATGGTGTTTGAGTTAAAATGAATATTTCCATGTGTAATTGCAATGTGTCAAGCTTTCTGACATGCATAATAATATATCATTAATTTTTTTTATTTTTTTTCTAAATTTAAGTTTCTTTTCTATTCTTTGCTTCACATTAACATTTGGGTCTTGTTGTTAAGATTTATTGCCGAAATAAACCCTTATCATCTTAAATATCTTCTCTCTTGACCTTTAAAATAGAACATTGATTTTATCTTTTCTGCCCTCGAAAATAAATGGAAGTCATTTTGTTTCACCTATTTTCGATTAATTCATTCACTGGCAAAAAAAGATAAATATATTTTTTTTTAAAAAAAAAGATAAATACATAAAAAAAATATTAAAAAAAAAAAACAATTTCCTCATGTGTCATCACCCTAGAAATGCGGAAAAACTGTGATGCTCTTGATAGTTTTTTATTTTTATTTTTTTTTAAGTTGCTGTTTCAAGGTGAAAAACACTTAGGATATGAACTTAATTAACTCGAAATTCATAAACTTGTTTTTAATTAGCGAGTAAAATATCAATGCACACGGGCACTGCTCTGGGGCCCACACAAGCAGCAGGTACGGAGGTAACTGGTTGAAAATGGTAAAAAATTGAAAGTTTGGGTTACCAGATAACCCGCATATCTCGTTTGAGGGCCCCTCCATCAATTTTTTCTTTTCAACCCAATCATTTAAGTTTTATATATAGGTCCCCATAATTATGTTGTTTTAGGGTTTCTGTTTTACTGCCTTTTTTTAATTTCCGGTTCCCGGTACCAAAGTGGCCGGAACTCCCGGGAAATCAGTATTGCCGGGACTGAAAAAGATCGGCCATTTTACAGTGTAAAAATGGCTGTTTTTCGTCAAAAATGGATGTTTTCGTCAAAAATGGCTGTTTTTCGTCAAAAATGGCTGTTTTTCGTCAAAAATGGCTGTTTTTCGTCAAAAATGGCTGTTTTTCGTCAAAAATGGCTGTTTTTCGTCAAAAATGGCTGTTTTTCGTCAAAAATGGCTGTTTTTCGTCAAAAATGGCTGTTTTTCGTCAAAAATGGCTGTTTTTCGTCAAAAATGGCTTTTTTGTCGTCATTGAAACGTTACAAAATGTAACGTTTCAATGACAAAAAAGACGTTTTAACGTCGTTTTGACAATTTTGGACAAAACCAGTTATTTTTTCAAATTTCCCGGTTCCCGGTTCCGTGATTTTTCATTCGGTTTCTCGGAAAATCGGTACCCCGGTTTCTCGATACCGAAACCCTATGTAGTTTAAATTGTGTCACCTGGCTACAATGTATTAAAATGCCGTCTTAGGGTCTCCACCGCCAGGGGGAGTTAACTTGTAATCTCGCGGACCTTTGACCTTCATGTGTAACGGCACTACCGGTTCCGTGGTAGTTAACGTGATATGATAGTTCATACGATAACGTGTGTGTGCGAATAAACGAAATTACCGTGCCGTAAATTCTCTAATAAAACGCGGGTATTTTAATTGCAAAATCCAGATTTTGTAGAAAGTAACACCGGTTGGCCTAATCATACAAAAAAATCTTTTACAGCTTTAATGTAATGCAAACACTATAAACATATATATATTTCTTTCTAGGTTGCCATAACAACATCTACGGTCATTCATTTGGTGGTCCTGTCGGCTCTAGTCGGTACTATATTAGGAACTCCAGGTGAGTTAACTTTTTTCCTCCTTTGACTTGATCATAATTTATGAATGAGACACACGAAGGATACACACGAGTCGATTTGAAATGGTTTTTTGCAATATCTAGTTTGATGGCCCTTTGAGGGCGGGGTAAGCAAATGTGTTTGATGGTAGATGCACGAGGAAGAGAGAAACAACCTCAAGGGTTATAGAAAGGAAATTATAAAAGAAGTGCAATGAACTTGTATCAACTGTGGATCTAAAAAAAAAAAGAAAACCTGTCCCGGGTGATTTAAAGTGGCGAAACATTTTAGGGTAAGGAAATAAGGAGATTGTAGAACCTTGCTGAAGGCACGTAATTTCTTTTTGAGTACAAGGTAAACTGTCACCCTCCAAACCTTATCTAAACAGTTGACCTTAAAACATTTTGCCAACTCGCGTGTACTGTGGCTTTGGTGTCAGGTGCTACGATTTACCAACCAAGCCATCAGAAGCTGCCAACTAATGAGAACAGTTGGAATTTTTACTGGCAAATATCTGGGTCAATGGCATAATAGGGAAAAGGGTTTGATTTCGCGGTTTTTAGTGCTATTTTTATACGGCATCAAGATTTTTTGGCAGAGAAAATTGATATTTTTGCATGGTTTTAGTATTTATATGATCTTAACTTTTGGAGATTTCATGCAGTTTATGTTGTTCACTATGTTTGGAATTTTTACTTAGCGCATTCATTAAGTCATTTAAATTTGTTTATTGTAGATAGAATAAGACCGATAACTAGACCCCGGATATATATGCAAAATAAATTTCGTTATATGCGCATATAATATGCACCAAAAATTCCAATATATGCAATAACGAGAATGTTATAATGAGAATTCGTTATAGCGAAAATTTTTAACACAGTGTTCAATGGCCAGCCAACCAGACATTTTTATGTATTCGTTACATCGATAATCCGTTATATCGCGATTCGTTATAAAGAGTTTTGACTGTATTATCTGTTTTGTCCATTTTTATAAACAGCATAAATGGTATAAACTGAAACTTTGAACGCACCCACTGGCTGCATTCAAAAAGTCGTGTTGTAAGTGTTATAGGTGTTTGTGTTTTTGTTTTGTGATGTTAAGAGATTTGTCGTTCGGCAACTTTCGGAGTAAGGAAAGTTATATAAACCTGATTCCACAGGATTCAAATACAAACCCTTCAAATCTACAGACAAGTAAATTATCACCGCACGACAAACTGTCATAACATATATAATGTATATAATATCCAGTAATAAAATTGCAATCCTTGACCGATTTTGAAGGGCAAAATATTTAGTTGGGTTTTTTCTCTTTTTTCTTCTTCTCTTTCTTTTTTTTTGTTTTGGGAAAGGCCATGGAAGGAAGTGGCCATTCCAACCTTTCATTTCTTAATGGGAATTGGAAATTAGTAGAAGAAAAAACTTGATTTAGCCTCATTTCCGACTCATTAGCGGGTTTTAACAGATCTCAGATATCATAATGGGTTTGAACCCGGTCAAGGAAAAATATTCAACGCAAGATTAAGGTCCTTCATTAACTTCCCATTAATTCTGAAATTAGATCACTGTGGAAATTAAACAATACTATCTTTATATCCTTTTATATCACTTGTGTAGTTTAAATGCAATTATCGATGTATATCGTTAGCAATATCTATTAATATCGCCTCATTGTTATGTAGAAATTTGCACATTTACGCCCCCAAATTGAATTTTTAGGCCCAAAATTACTAACTGTCAGTAGTTGGCTGAAATAGTGTAGTGATAAGGGAAAAGTGCAGCCCGCAAAAACTTAATTTATCATTTTTTCCTTACACTAATTTTATACCGTATAGTCTTTAACTGTAAGGGAAAAATGCATCTCGCAAACTCTCTAATATCCAACCCTTCCTTAAAGTTATTCAGCCTGAAATAAACCATTAGTTGCTTCATCTTCGGAAGTCTCGGTTCTCGCATGGCGCAGTCAACGCAGCGAACTAAATGCTGTTGGAAAAAAATGAACTTTGGTTTTAAACTATATTTGGCTTTCCCTATCCCATCTCCCACTTAATTAACTTATATAAGGATATAACTACAATTAATAAGCCTTCCATGCTTCTTCGGATAATGACGGCCACCATATACACTTGTAGGTCAGGGTCAGTTGGTGGGAAATTTATTTCATTTGGGAAAATGTGCCATTCTATTAAAGTCAGAGGTGAAATAATGTAATTGCAGCAGTCATATAAAACCATATGATGTTCGTACCTTTTCCTTTGGCTGTTGGTAATAGTTTAGCAAGACCCCCGGTCCAATTTATAAATGTCAAATGTAGAGCTCGAGTTTGTCAAGATGCCTCGCCACTTGAAACAGAAAGAAATTGTTCCCCAGTGTTTATTGTGGGGACAATTTAAGATGTGGAAGCAAGTTGGCAAACAGTTGCACAAAATGGCTCTTGCACTGCCAAAGGAGATTTCCTGAGCTGATAAGGTGACCTAAGACACAGCAATTGCACTCTGGATGGCGTTTGGGCCAACTAAAACTCTTCTGCAAGTTGGGTGGATGGATGGTAATCAAGCCCAAGTCATTGACTTTGATTCAGAAGAAAGAGACAAAAAAAAGAAAAGAAAAATTGTGCCAACTCATCAAGTTTGGTTGAGTATAGATAAAAGAGAGGAAGGAAAGAACCCATTTTCATTCATCTTGTCACTTGTCACATTGAAGAAACTTTTGATATAAAAAGAAAAAATCTTCTTTAATAGATAATATTTTTTTTATTTATTATTATTTTTTTAAAAAGAATTGATTCAATGCAATTGGAGAGTTATTTGCTGGTTGATTATACATGTCAATTTGTCCTTGATGGTATCAGAGCAGTATTTAAATAAATGATTAATGGCTACCTGTTGCTGATGGTCATTTCGATGCATTAATAATGTTGGAATATTATTGTTTTAATCTGATTATTTAGAAATGTATTCTTTGTTTTTTGGTCATTGAATATATACATGTAATTTCATGCAATTTGCTCTACCTACATGGTGAGTTAATAATTGCTTAGGAGATTAGGGTTGAAATATGTAGTGGCTGAACAATGTGAAGGGGTGGGCCAGCAACATTCACACTTTAACACTTGTTTTTAATGGTTGAGGAACCACATACCATTTACATTCTTAAAATGAAGTATGAAGTGGATAAAGTGGGTCAGGGTATCCCAGTCTTTTGATACCACATGTGACTTTGTAAATAGTAATTAATAAAAAAAATATTTATTGGAAGTTGATGTGATAACAATAAAAACTAAAGTGAAAGATTTTTTTAGTTAGAAAGTTGTCATGTTTACATGTACTCAGTTATCTAGAAAACTGAAAATCCGAACATTACTTTTCTGGAAAACCGATCATGTAAACAAACCAGTTTTCCAGAAAAGAAAAACTTGTTCGGAAAACTAAATTCCAGTTGCACGTGGTAGATTCTGGGCGTTTTGTGCATTGCAAACTACTTGTGCACCCGGAAAAGTGCATACTGACTGTAATATGTCGTATCCTTATTAAAAATGACACCGATTATAAACAAAAATGATAAATAACAAATTTTAATGCTTCTTGCTTTTGGGAGAAGTTCCATGAGCTAAATTTGTTTAGGGACTGAAATAGACCGACAACCATTTTGTTGTTCCAGATAATCAAAATGCATTATGGGTAATTCACATACGACGTCAAGTTTACCAGAAAACTAACGTCGTGTAAACGCACACGGTTAACCGGATAAATAAAATATGAATTTTTATTTATTTGGAAAACTGTTACCATGTAAACGTGGTAATTGATTTTAAAATGTAATTAAGTTGGATTTAAATTCTGTGAGATAAGAAAGGTTTTGCAATGTAATAATGTAGGATTATGGGTTATCATTTTGTATATCAATATGAAGCTGGTGTGGTGCAAATTAAATTTGATGTTAAAAATAGTTTTAAACATAATAAGGGAAGTTGAGAAACAGTTATAATCTTTGGTTTTAATCAGTTGTGGCTTTGGGGCATTGGGAATTAAAATCTTAGGGTTATTTTATTTTCAATATTTTATTCATCAATTTTCAAGTGGCAACTTCTATTTTAAGGTTCGTGATTGCTTCAGCAATGCATTTAATTATTCAATTAGGCTGCATGTTTTATAAATGTGGCACTTGAAATTTCAATGGAAACATGTTTGTTGATGTAGAATTAAGGAATTCAAAAAATTTTATTGTGCTAAGTAATGGCATGTAGAGCAATTAAAGGACATATTGTGATTGTTTTTGTTGTTGTTTTTCCTGATTATTGACTTTTTAATTTAAAAAAAAAAAAATTACAGAAAGGTGTATAATTTCTTTATTCATTTCTTGTTACCTCAATGTGGTTTTCAAGGATTTTCAATGTCCATTATTTTTTAAATATTATCTTAATCAAGGACATTTAAAAGAGAATATTTAATGTGTGTCACGACAGAATGGAACTCAAAACAACATGAAATAGTTAAACTGTAAATAGTTTGCAGCAAATTATAGCGAAAAAGTAGCGGGTTGTAAAAAAAATAGTAAAGAAATTATAAAAATAAACAGTAGGAAGCGGAAGCGTGGCGTGCTACTTTCTGTGTTAGCAGTTCCAACACTACAGTTTGCACCCTGCATCTTAATGTCAATTTCAAACTGCGCATCACATTCTGCGCATAAATTTAACATGGCGATTGTCAAGCTTGTTGCACACAGAAAATAATAATAATAATAATAATAATAATTGAAAAACTATTCGTATTTAGACATTATAAAGTAAGAAAAAATGGTTTTTGAGGAATAAAAGTTAACCTCGTTAATTAATTTTCAGGAAAAAAAGAATTAGTGATTTTTCCACTTCTGTAATTTTTTTGACCCACCATCGCTGTGGGAAGGTTAAGATACCTGGTGCCAAGTATAGACACATTCAAAAACTCATGTTTTAAATATTAAAGGTGTCTGTGTTTTTGTTTTTGTATCTTTTAATAACGTCATAAAACAAAAACAAAAAAAACACGCCTTAAACCCTTGACACGCGACTTTTTGAATGGAACTACTGTGTAAATCATCATTTAAGGGCCCAGACTGCTGTGTTTCCTTTAAAGTAAAAATTTTATCATAAAAAATTAGGAAACTAACATTCAGCAAACAAATTGCTGTCACACTTAGAAAAAGTTAGGCTTAGAAAAGTATATCATACCGTAATATCATTCCGTTCCTGGAATGGCAAAAAAAAATGGAAGCTTGAAAAAGTTTCTCGAGAATGGTCTACACATAAATTTTATTTGGGTTTGGAATCCAAAATGTTGCCAAAAAGGAATTCTTTCTGGTTCTTATAGTGTAGGGAATTTTACAGTTGTTTCAGAGTTGTTTAGAAATTAGAGTTTGCGGGATGCATTTTTCCCTTATTTTGTGCCACGTTACACTATTTTAGTGCCATATCTTAAGGGAAAAATCTTTAGTGTATTGTTTTCAACACTAAATTAAAATATAGCACAGCCAATCACAATTGAGAACACTATATTGTTAGCTCCGCTCATTGCAAATGGCGATTATTTTGTTGTCAAACACATCAGTCATACTGTAGGTAGGTAGATTGAATGATTAAGTGAGGCCCAAAATTGAATTTTAGGCCCAAAACCATACTTTATAGGCATAATAATGGAATTTTATGCAGAAATTTGCACATTTATGCCCCCAAATTGAATTTTTAGGCTCAAAATTACTAAATGTCAGTAGTTGGCTGAAATAGTGTAGTGATAAGGGAAAAGTGCAGCCTGCAAAGACTTAATTTATCATTTTTCCCTTACACTATTTTTATACTGTGTAGTCTTTAACTGTAAGGGAATAATGCATCCCGCAAACTCTCTATTGATTGTAACTGGTTGAAATCAATTATGGAAGAACAAATGGAAAAACTTAAAGAAAGTGATAAATATTGAGGTGTGGGAGTCCTGGCATTGCCAACATTTAGAGCATAATTATTGCATGAATTGAAGAGTGTTAGATTGTTGGTTCATCAAGGGGAAGTTTCTCAGGTTTAAATAATGGATGGAAGCATTCTTTTTGAAGTGGTGTAGTTGAAAGTTTCAGACAGTTGAAATATTTATATGCCAAACAGTTTCAGACAGGGAATTGAATGGAGAAACTATTTGGAGATAAAGCACAACTTGGAGAATTTAGGTAGACCACTTTAGTGTCAGATTAGATTGATTTTTATTAAAGAATAAAGCAGAAAAAAAATTTTGAGGGAAGAAAAAACCACAAAGAAAATCACATTCAATATTTTTTTTGAGTTTGACATTTTGACTGAATCCTAGACATCAAATAGAACTAACATAAAAATATAAAGAAAAAAGACAAACTAACACTCAAGGAAAAAATGCTATTGTATAATGATGGGATTTTCCAAAGTTGTCAGGGTATTGCAGAAATTTTGCAATTCCTTTCAGTCAGGTTTATTTATTATTTCATAGCACAAGGTAAGGCTTTCCAAAATGAAAATTCACAAATTCACAATCTACTTCATAAAGTCAGCCATAGTGGCAAAAATTAAATTTCTACCGCAAAAGTACTGAATTTCTTCAATAAATGTATTCAAATTTGCATTATTACGCAAGTAAACAAGAAAAACCACTGTTTTTTTTGTCTAAATTATTTTATTTCCATAAGAAAATTTTTTTTCAATTTGCTGATTTGTTTTCCTTATTTTTTTAAAAAAACAGTTCACTTAAGGTGACTAAGATAAGTTGAATAGTACTAATTTGATGGTGCTCTACAACTTTGTAATTGAAAATTTTTCTCTAACCTGATTGGTTTAGAAGTTAGCAAGTTAGCAAATGACCTTCAAGGTAAAATTTGATGACATCATTGGATTGCTCTCACCCAACTTCCTATACGATCGCTTCATCAAAGTTGGCCTAGATGCAATTGCCCAGGAAATATTTGGAGGGGACCAGACTTTTAGAACACCCTGTATACACTTTGCACGACGATTTCCCAGAACCAATTAATCACGTCATTCAACGGCTGCCTGTATTGATTGACAATGTCTTGGATTGAAAGCAAAGTGCCAGTTAGACCCGATGATCCCGTAAAAGTGTTGTTGCTTCATATTTCCGAAAGCCAGCATTGGCACACACTTAAACCTCGAGATAGTAAAGTACATTGTGCTTGTCGATTTCCATAAAACTGCAGTAATAACCATTAAGTGGCTGAATGCACGTGCATTCTTGCATGCATACATTTTCTTGTGAATTTTCAATGAGGCTAACAACCTAGTTTCCACTTGGTTAGAAGCCTTGCAAAGTTCCGTAATAAATATTTTCTATACACAGAGCCCGGCTTTGTGTTTGGAATCTGAATGAAGGGCCCAAAAGCATATTCTTTTATTTGTTTCACGTTTTTTTTTCTACCCAGTTTCGACTTGTCAAGTAAACGGGCGAGTTATTCGGGTAAAATGAAAGTTTTCACGTAGATTGTTTGGTAAAGCAAGCTCGGAGTTTTATGAGCTTGTGAAAATTGTATGGCCGCGCCGTTGTGAAATTTGATTGTCTTGAGAGGCTTCTCGTTAACTGGCGCTTTTATTAATGCTGCAATTTCCACTCGAGTTAAGAATGTAAACAAGGAAAAATGATACAATCTGCTAGACTGCAAGTCAATAAAAATTTAGCTCTTGCGTGAAGTGAAGATGCAGTAATGCAATAGTTTAATCATTACAAAATTCATTGCTTTAAGTGCTCAGGCGGATGTTGTGTGCTCTGTGCATTGGTATTTTATGGACACGTGCAATACCTGCACAACTGCATTTCTTTTCCCAGTTTGATACGTTGTAAAAGTAGATATTTTGCCAATTAAGAGTTGCCTTCGAATTGTAGCCACCCTCGAAAAGTAGCCGCGGCTGAGACACTAAGAATACCGTATTTTTGCAAAAGTACGGTATTGTTTCCGTATTCGCCATAAATTAGTTGCACACTATTTATTCTTTATTTTTCACTAAAATTGATTTTATTCCGCACTACTTTTTATAAGTTGTTATGGCAAGGCTTTCCTGTAATACTCAGCGGTGCTCCGATGCAAACAGAACTTTTCACCCAATCGTATTTAACCTCACGAACGATGAAAGTAAGCTTCGTTCGTGATGTTCAGACTTTGTTTGTTACATTAAACAAATGTGAAAAGCCGAAATTGTAATTGCCGACAAAAATGGCAGTTTTGAATAAGAGCCGCGGCTCTTAATCGATAAAATACGGTATTTTTCAGAGTGATTTCTGGAAGGATAGATGTTTGGCTTGCTACATGGGTTATTAATCAAGTAAAAGACAATTAAATAAGCTTGCTTTGAGTCTTATTTGTCGGAAGTGCAGCGATAAGCACTAATGGATTGCTTGTTATTTAATCGATATTGGCAGGCTGTTTGAAAAGCCGAAGACTGAAATGAAAACATCTCGCAAAGGCAGTTTGACTTTAGGGGTCATGATCATGCTATGTGTCAAAAATACAAATGCAACGCGCTGTGCAACTTTAGTGCAAGTCTGTTTACAAAAGCAAGTAAAACTACCATTGGTTGGCCATATCTGAAGAATATCGTCTTCAGAATGGGAGTTGCAGGTTGAACCTCGCTATTACGAACAGGTCGGGGGAGCAAAAAACAATTCGTTGCAGTGAAATGATTTATAATGGGGAAAATGTGGCATTTCTTCGATTCTAAAGGCTGGTTTACAATGCTGCGAAGTGACGGGAGAAATTTAATTGTTGCGGGAAGTTTGCTTGCAATGCAGTGAAGCGAGCGCTTCGCTTGATTGTGAACAACAATTCGCAGCATTGTAAACTAGCCTTAAGACGCACTTTTTTTACCAAATAAATTTTTGGGAAATTGTTGCAAATTTTTGCCCAGGTTGCATTATATATTGGCTATCTTAAATTTTTTTTTGTTTTATATAAACATTCTCTAGGTCTTGGTTTCATCAAAATTTGAATATGATGAGGGTCTGTGACATAGCCTATGTGACAAAAAATAGCAGATGGCCAAAGATTGAAGTGTTTTATATAAAAATATATTTCTTGGAATATTTTTTGAGGCGGTTTGTATTTTTTTGCTGTGATGGAAAAATGCGTGGCACGGAATCGGGGTTACTCCCGTACGTGTCCTGTCCCTTCGAATTTGTTCCACAACTCCGCAAATCTGTGTTGCATTTGCCACTTTGGACGTCAAGTAATCCATTGTTAAAATGGAACAATTGAAGCACAGTGAAGCCAACTTCTCTTAAATCTTCTTCGGGCTAACAAGCACATCTGGTCAATTCAATTGAGGCTTTCTCGAACTAACTTATAAAATGGCTGGAAATGTAGTCTCTCTTCTTCGAAAGTCTAGGTTTCTACTGTATTTTGCATTATTTAGGAACACTGTCACTTTAGTTTGTTTAAAATTTAAACACTAGATGGTGTACTGTTATTTTTAAACGTAGGGGGTGGTATGAATAATGTTGGGAGTTTGTTCACAAATAAATGGGGGTTAATTGGTTGGGGGGGGAATACAATATTAGGGGATATTACAGTTAGGGGGGTCCTTTAGTTTACTTGGGAGAGTTTGGATGGGGGGAAAATAAACCCCCTTTAAAGGGAAAAATCTAGTCAAAATGGGGGTTAAATAATTTGTGGCCGTTATTTTAATTTAATGTGCAAACTGTAACGTAATGTAAATGTAACGGTAACGGTAACTTAGCCAGCAAAAACGTAATGGTAACTGTTGGTAACTAATTACTTTTTTGGCCAAGTAACGGTGACGGTAACTATACTCTGGCCGAGTATAAGAGTGCGCTATTTCCTATTGGCCCAGCCTTTTCACTAGTGTAGTGATCCCAAAAAACAGACCAAAATACATGTTGAGTGCTTTCCAGACAATGCAACCGATAAGAAAATTCAAAAACTGCTTGCTTTCCAGACAAAGCAACCAATAAACACAACAGTCCGAACAAACATGTATTTAGAAATAAAACCAGCATAAAACAATATTTTATGATTTCAAAAAACATTTTATTATAGAAAAGAAATAAACTTACATCATTTCAAACATTAAAATAATCACACAAATTAAAAATAGAACAACACTACTTTTCCTGGTGGAAGTACACAGTCCACAGTTCTAGCTGGGCCAATAGGAAATAGCGCACTCTTATGCTGGGCGCACACATACCGCGATTTTGCGTTGCGTTGCCATTGTGCATGTGCAGATGACGTCATTTCCTTTGCGTCGGTTGGAAATCTACTTCTGAAAATAGTACTTGGGACAAGTACTATTTTGCAGCCAATCCTGTGAGCTGTATGAAATGACGTCATTTCATCAACATTTTCGGTTGCTGTGTATTAGCCATTTTTCGGATGAGGAATGATGTCATAAGATTGAATTCGCAGAGCTGAAATAGCTACATGTGTGTAGCATTGCGCGCGATTCACAGGGCGATTTTGCAGGGAAATGCATCGTCCTATTAAATGATTCCAGTGATGCACTTTGCAACAGAAAGTGTTTAAAAAAATATACGTTTCGACCGGTATAAACAAGACCGAATGACTTTACGAATGCGCCAAGAAACTGCGTGTAAAATGAAGAAAAACAACGCACTCTTATTCCATTTCCTTCTAATTACAAGATTTTACGCTCGGCTGCGTGACACAACGTGTAAGAAAGAATGATTGAGCAACGCGTGTTGCTTTTCCATGCCCATTAAAGTTGATGTAGAAAATAGGAGTAAAAAGGTATCTCCATTTTGTTTGGTGCCAGCACTTAGCAGACAACATAATGCCTTGTCTACCAGTCCTCCTCGACATAATGCACGCACTCAAACAAGTTGCATTGGCCATAAGCAGCTACGCACTTGTCTCGCCTACTCTACATATCTTGATGCAAGAATGATGAAGCTGAAACGGGCAATTACATTACATAGTGCACGCTATTCCTAACTTGATGGTCATGAAACGGCGTCATGCGTTGCTTAATCGTCCCTAATCTAATGCCGTGAGCTTTAACGGCAAGTTTAGCGTCACACCCACCGAAATGTGACAATAAAGTTCTGCCAGGAGATAATTACGGAATTTAATATAATCAGCTCAAATTGATTGTGTTTAATTAGGTTTGGTGTGTGAGAAGAAGCGTTTTGAGGTTTTTTGCATTGTAGAATGGTCGTTTTTGGTGAAGTGTGTGTAGTGGGTGGTTTGGGGTGTTGGGTTTTGCATAATACATGTTAAGAATCCCTTGATGGAGAGCGAGTTGTTCTTATGGAGAGAATTTTTGTGGAAGTTGAGGAAAGTGGGCGTATGATGGTGGCTTTAACCGCAGATTAGGTAGATGTTGAACCGGGGAATGGCTAAAGTCCTTAAGCTTGGCCATTCAGTTTAGTGTGTGTTTAGGCACGATGTATGGGAATGGCGGTTCGTGCCGCTGATGTTTTAGCGAAATACAAAAGGCTGTTTATGGGATTAAAAGTCAAGAAATCGGTTTAGTTTTTTTTGTTTTTGATTTTTGTTTTTTGTTTTTGGGTTTTTGGTGTTGAGAATGGTCGTTTTTCGTGGTTTTCTGAAATGATGGAAGTCACTTTCGCAAAAAAGTCACTTTTTAGGCGTGGTGGAAAGTCTTATGACCTCTTTTTTGGCGACGCCTTGTCTGGTGGTACCAATGCCAGCTGTTTTGATAATAATGTAGTAAAATTTTCAAACAATTGATAAAATTGATAAAAGTAGTAAAATATCGATATTTTCTCACTAATGTAGCAAAATATCGATATTTTCACAATAAAGTATCAAAATATCGATATTTTCTCAATAAAGTAGAAAAATATCGATATTTTTTCAATAAAGTATCAAAATTTTCAATAATCGACTGAAATATCGATATTTTCTCAATAAAGTATCAAAATTTTCAATAATCGACTGAAATATCGATATTTTCTCAATAAAGTATCAAAATTTTCAATAATCGACTGAAATATCGATATTTGCTCAATAAAGTATTAAAATTTTCAATAATCGACTGAAATATCGATATTTTCTCAATAAAGTATCAAAATTTTCAATAATCGACTGAAATATCGATATTTTAGTAATGAAATTTTTACATTTTCTCACTGAAATATGTAAATCTTCAAGAATGGATTATAACATGAATAAATAATTTTTTTTATTTTAGTTTTGCAAATCAATTAATTTAAAATTGTTTCTAGTACATGCTCCATTTGTTGCAGTTAAAGCGCGAGTCATTTGCATGCTAATTGTCTTGTTGGATAAACTGAAGAAAAGTGGAATTTTTTGATAAAATTTAGATGAATAGAATGCGAGGTGAATAACCAACGTGCAGTGTAATTACAGCCATTAAATTATAGTGTGTGGGTGTGTGTTATTACGTTTTGGTTTCTGAATTATTTTAATCTGCTTTAACACTACATTAAGTTTCCAACTCGAGCTGCACAACTGACAGGAATGTCAGAAATTATTAGTGCACTTATTCTTAATCTTCAAATTATTTTTTATGGGTCAAAAACATTGGACAAATGACAGAAATGGGCAAAATATTTTTTTGGAAACGACGCTGTTGATTTATGGACAAGTTCTAAAAAGAAAAAGAAAAAAGAAATCAGGTCAGTTAGGCCTTTTTTGCCTCGCGATTTCTCAACACTTATCAACAGTAATATCACCAGTGCTGTATGGATTATCGATAATTTAGTTAGTTAGAAAAAAAATGAATTTCCAACGAACAAAAGGACAAAGGTTTTGACGATGTCATTTTTTTAGCCAATTGAGAGAGACATTTGGGGCCAAAATAGAAATTTATTAACCATTTGAAAAAGAATATTTAGTATAGTATTTAATTTTATTACGTACACATTATGTGGAATTAAGCGTATTATTAGTATACGACTTTTAATCTACGATCTATACTCAAAACCACCCCAACGTTGATCTATTTCACTGGTGTAGTGACACAAAAAAGTAGTCCAAAACACCAGAATTGTAATCGAACTCCAGACATTGTGCTCGATTACCAACATTGTCAAAGGTGATGCTTTGACACAGAACTACTTTTCCGCGTAGTAGAACACGATACACAGTTAGGCGTAAACCGGCTGAAATAGATCAACGTTAGAGTGGTTTTGAGTATAGATCCGCAGCTTCGGATGAGATCCAAAAGCTTGGTGTGAACATGGTATAACGAATCGGTATAATAATCATGTTAAATGAACGTGATTATCGCAATATATTGCAAAAACACGATATTGTGCAAATTGCGATATATCGTTTGCGATATCTCATTGCAATACGTTTATGCGATAAACAAATTCAAAAATTGCACTACGATATATCGTCCAAGCAGCAATCTCTGGGATGACTTTCCGTAGGACCCAACCTTGTATTGAATCAGTCTGAAAATTTAATCAGACATTACTTAAGTGGTATATTTAGTAATCTTAAAAGGAAAATTAAATCAAAATATTGGAAGTTAATTTTTTTCAAATTTTTCCTCATTCCACAGTCTTTTTGGACGCACCTTACTCACAGAAAACTAACTCAGTTGGCGGCTGGTGGTGGCGGCGTATGTTCTTGCCACAGAAACAGTAGGTGCATTCCAAAACTCAGTGTTAGGCGTTTTAGGCGTTTTTGTTCCGTTTCGTTTTATGGTCGTTTCAGACCTGTTTAGGAACGTCAAAACGAAATTTTTTTTTGTCCTCGTTTTAGCAATTGGTGACATTCTAAACAAAAAAATGAATAAAAATTTGTATTACCTTAGTAACATCACTTTTGGAAATATTTATCTGTTCACAAAATCAAGTTATAAAATATTCGAATTCTGACTAATCTAATTTATTTGTGCACGGAAAATGGCTAGGTTTTCAACAATCGCGCCAAAACCTTGCGCCATCGATTTTTTTTAACAATAACACGTGTTGACGAAAATAAATTAAGTTTTTTAAAACTTCGAATATTTTATAACAAATAAATAAATACCAGTATATATTTCCAAAAACATGTTTATAAAACTTTTTCTTACCATCTCGTACAAACAAGGATGAAAATCGAACGACGGCAGCCCTAACACTAAAATCGTGTCTACTAACACGTGTTTTAATACACGTTCTCGTTTCAGCCGTTTTAGCGCCACAGACACGGAATTTTTCCGGATGTGACGTCATAATCGCTAACACGACACGGCTGAAACGGCTGAAACGGGAGTTTTGGAATGCACCTAGTATCTTAATCAGATTAGGCCAATCGCATTGCTTAGACGCAATATACTAGTTAAGGTGTAAATTTCTCGATGACGATAGCACAAAATTTCTGTGCGGGAAAGTGTTGCTCAGCAACAGCTGCCAGTCTCCAGTTATCTAGTTCCAGAGTTTTCCTAAAAAAAAAATTTATTGGACTCCCATATTGTGAATTTCTGACAATTTTATGTAACTGAATAATCACCTTTAAAGGAAAAAGAAAAAATATAATTTTTTTGCTAAATCTGCTGTTTGGATAGAAATAAATGTTTTACATGGTATCAGATAATCTCTTGAGATATATATTTTTTTGCTTTGCATGAAAGGAGGAACATCTTAGGAGTTTATCATTGAAAGTGAAAAGAAATGTAATATTTTTTTTTATTTTTTTTATTTACAGCTACAGGAAGGAAAAACTCAATCATCAGGCCCACTATCAAATCCTTGTCTGCAAACAATAGGAGTAACAAATCAGAAAAATCTGACTTTAAAGTTGTTTGCTATTACACAAACTGGTCTCAGTATAGACCCAAGACTGGAAAGTTTGTTCCTGAAGATATTGATCCTTTCCTATGCACACACATACTTTTTGCCTTTGGATGGATAAAGAAAGGCAAATTGTCGCCCTTTGAGAACACTGATGATAGCAAACAAGGAAAGAAAGGATTGTACGAAAGAATAGTTGATTTGAAGAAGAAGAATCCACAGCTCAAAGTCTTGCTTGCTGTTGGTAAGTTAAAGGGTACACTTTAATAGCAGCTTGATCTTGCTCATCTCATCTATTATAAATGCCAATGAAATATGTATATGAAGGAAGCAGTTATGCACAATATGAGGATATTGACACATGGTGCAAATCAAACGTATCGTATTTTACCAATTATAATGAATCATGAACAATGAACAATGAATATGACTAAGGAATGATAACGGTCAGATGACAAATAAACAAAATAACGTATTCCTTCGATTAAGAGCTGCGGCTGAGGGAGCAAAAATACTGTATTATCGCGACAATACACGTTCGTTACGTTAAATACACAATAATATTATCGTTTTATGAAAAATGGAAATAGAAGTTGCGGTCGACGATGGCAGTTTTGAATATTTAAAGAGCCGCAGCTCTTATTCGAAGGAATACGGTACGTCATAAAAGTAACAAAAATTTGTAAAGATTGCAAAAGGGGGCGTTTATCAATCAAATCAACTTAAGAGGTACAAAATAGGCCTCGGGCTTTATATCGATTTATTTGTGGGAATAAAATCTTAAGAAAGAAAAAGAAGTCACTGCAGCTGCAATTCCAAGGAATCAAATTGCGGCTCCGTGATTGCCGGTCAGGTGCATTACCGCCCATGCTGTCAATGACTCCAACAGAAAGAGGTAGAGTCGGGCACGTATTCATGCTGGAAGCTTTGAGGCTGCAATGCTCTCTCTGTTGCACAATTTTTTTTTAATTTTTATATACAATCTGGATACCATGATTAAAGAAGAAGTAGCAAAATAAATTTTAACTTTTCTTTTCAAAAAATTAAGGATATACGTTTGTGTAGTTTAACTGGCAAATCAAGACACATTATGTTCATTCAGTCATGAACCAAAGATAACATGTTCAATGCGTTTTGCCAATGATGGCACCACATAATATATAGCCGCACTCAGGGGCGGATCTAGCTTTTTGGGGGCCCTGGGCATGAGGTTTTTTCGGGGCCCCTTTATCAATGACGTAAATACAGCAGTTTCAGTTCCGGAAACCACCAAATGACTTCAAAGATGCTCAATGACGTAAAAAATGTCAAGAAGACGCCAAAGGATGTCAAATGACTCAAAAACCGATGTTATTTTTACATTTACACGTTTTATTGCTTCTTAAAACATAACATACTAGTACATTGCGTTGGGGGCCCTGGACTCAAGCCCTATTTGCCTTGATGTAGATCTGCCCCTTGCCGCACTGTATTCTGGGATGACAACAAGTAACAAACATGCTTAAACTCTATTCCAAAAAGTATTTGAAATATTCCCATTGGTTGGGAGATTCATAACACCAGTATAAATGCATTGCGACAAAACAGGACAAGTCTAATGGAATCTGAAAACAGCATCATATTCAATACACAACTGAACTAGAGACAAAATCTCCAATGGGAGTATTTCAAATACTTTTTGGAATAGAGTTTAGTTGGTAAGCAATGCATAACACGTAATTGCTGTCGTCCAATCAGCGCACATAACAATGAATCAATAGGAAATAACACACAGATATGCGTCTATGTTACCCTTGGTTCACGATTCAACCTTCAGTTCAGTCTAAAATAAAAATAAACTAAACACAACAAGTAAGTCTAAATTGCAAGGCGGGAACCAAGGAATGCAAAGTGCAAAGAACGAAGTACGGTTTCCGAATACCCATTTATTTTAGCATCTGATTAAGGAGTTTGCGTCTTTTCCAACCCAAGCAAATTTGATCAATTTGTTCTACCTTGTGGCACTTCTTTCACCTTTTTCCAATTTCCACCGAAACCAATCCCATTTTAGATGCAATAGTTTGTTTTCCTACGCCTCCTAAATTAAAAACATTCAGGTTTCAAATTGAAACACCACAAACGTAATGAGATTATTTTAGACATTGAAATGTATAGCACGCTGCAATCATTGTCTATTGCCCAACTCTGAGTTTGATTTAACAGCATGTCCATCATAAATAGCTGTTATCATATCACGAGTGCAATTTACAGCTGTTCTGCCAAATTTTGGAAGGAAACAAATTTTAAAGCACATTTAAAGATATTAAAGATATTTTGTATCTTATCACAAATTCCCAACCTTAATTTTATGCAAATTAACATTAAATGTACACATTTATTGCCAAATGCATGTCTCACATAACCATATTAATTCTTTGGTCTTAATTAAGGCATTTGAATTTGCCATCTGCCTCCAAATTTTATGAGAGCAATACAATTTTTTCTCTCCCAATCTTGCAAGGGGATTACATTGGCTTTTCTCCTAAATTGCCAACAGCCTGGCTGCAGATTAACCCACTTTTGTGCAATTTATTAATCCAGCTATTATTTTAAGCAAATTAATTACACACACCAAAAGACCAGATGGAATGGGATTATCTTTTGTTTTGATGCAAAATGTCTAAATCTCTTAGTGCATGATTAAAAGAAAGAGGGAATAAAAAATGGAATGTGTGTCTTAATTGTGAATGGAACATCATGGAATGACATGTTGTGAGGAAATAGGGACAAGAAATTTGTGCTTGTTAAGCTTGTCCTGTCTGTTGAGCAGGTTCCAACACTTTGTCTTCAGAGGGGCATGAAAGCAGGCAAGTAATTTAATTTAATTTGAGTTTGGTGCAAATCTAGTCACACATGGCATACCACTTTTATTGGGCTTAAGGAATTGGAAATGGAGGTTTGAAAGATGGTGACTTGTGCTATTCGTTTTTCATTTTAAAGCCTGCTTTAACATTGGTTCATTATTATGCTGTGCTGCAGTGGTGCAGTTGTGGGAATTTTCATTTTCTTTCTTTGATTTCAGGGCTTAAAAAGTTTAGCTGGCATTAATAAACTTTTGGCCATGCTCAAGATTTTTAATATTTTTTTTTATTTTGCAATTTTTATTTTGCACTAAAAGAAATAGTGAGAATTACTCAAATTGAATTTATGCATATTTTAAATAAAGTGCACTGTAAAATCTGCTTTTAAGATATGGTATCAAATCCCAGAGGCCATTTTGAATAAAATTATGTTGGAAAACAAAAAATTGTTTCAGGAGAAAAAAGAAAATAGGAGTTATAAATAAATAAGTGGAAACTTCCCATTTAGTCTTTTTGGAAATAGTGCATGTATTTGCATGGATATAAATGGGAAGTCAAATAATCATTTGGGTAAAAAGGAGATGTTGTATTTGCATTTTGCAGAATTCACTTTTTCCTTGCATCTGATGTTTTCTGATGCATTACTTCGTGCTAGGATGATTAACTACAGGACTTCCAATCCGCCATTTTTTCTGAATCTAAATTGTCCCGCACAAAAATGAAATACCATATTTTACCGATTAAGAGCCGCCCTCGAATAGTAGCCGTTACAAATGTAACAAACGAAAAACCGAAATTGTAATTGCTGACAAAAATGGCAGTTTTGAATAAGAACTCCGTCGTTGCAACGTTAAAACTTTTTGCGGGCAAATGGCGGCGACGACGATATTAACAGTTATCAGAGAACAATGCCTCTGCTATTTGCCCGCAAAATGACGTCATTTTGTGTCTTTTCGGCCATGGATGGTGCCACAATCACAAGACAGAAATGCTTCACAGTCTATCAATTGAATTATGCCAGATGGGAAGTCCTGTAGTTAATCGTCCTAGCTTCTTGTAAGCGTCAAAACTTTGAATGATGTTTTGGAACAAAATGAAAGTGTACCGCTACGTAGAATGATTGCGGCCAAAATTTTCAGTAAAATTGTAATTACGGCTTTATTTTAAGAGATAGATTTGGCAGATGGATAATGGATATTACATGAAGGGGTTCATTAAATGAGCGATTAGTTGATTACTTTGATTAGTCGATTACTTGATGTGTCATGTGACTGGATTCAACCAATCCCGAGAATAATCATTTTATCAAATAAGCAACTAAGCAACTAATCAAGTAATCATCCCAAACCATGATTTTCTGCTGACTTGGGCCGATTATAAGTGCTCTCTCAACTGAAACCAACATGGCGGCGCCAGACTCGCTTCAACTACACAAGGTCATAATGTAACAAAATCTGCTCAGTTTAGGTTAAACTGAACACATGAAACGAGTTAGGTAGCTGCAATTATTATTTGTAGGAACTTTTTTTAAACAATTGCAACATATTTAGGTTACAATTTAAACAATCCGATTTTTGTTGGGCCCTCAATTATGATTATGATTATTGCAATAATCAACTAATCACAATAATCGCTCATTTAATGAAACCCCTTAGTATATCCACCTGCTAAGTTGATGGTAAATTCATCTTCAAGAAGTGGCTTTTACAAAAGGCAAATGAAACTTATTTCTTCGTCTTTGAGAAGTCACCTCGCAGTTTTATTGAGGCATTACTGCGAAGTGTCACTATTTTGATGGGCAGCATTTCAAGTGGCATCTTGACGACTAGCACACGCACATTGCTCTCACATATATATTTGGATGGAATGCCACTTTTTCTCACCTTGTGCACACTGTTTCCATTGCATTACTCGCAAATAAAAGTCTTTTTAGCGCATGCATTTTCATCTTTCCTCTAAGCTTTTGGGGGACGTTCAACGAGAAAGTTGCGCAGTACCAGAGGATTTGCAGTAATTAGTGTTGTTGTTTTTTCAAAATTACCATATGAAGAGATTTGCACAATTAATAATGAAATTGCTCATGTTTATGCATCAGAAAAACAAAAAGATTAAATGTGGTTATTTTAATTTAATTATAATTTTGTTTGCAAATGATTTTCAGGTGGTTGGTCGTTTGGTACGGAGAAATTCAAAGAATGCTCTAGCAGTCGCTATGCGAGGCAAACATTTGTTTTCAGTGCCATAGATTATTTACGCCAACGAAATTTTGATGGACTGGACTTGGATTGGGAGTACCCCAAAGGAGAAGATGACAAAAAGAATTTTGTTGCATTATTGAAGGTAAACATGTTTTATTCATAAGCATCCAACATATTTTCTCCTGGGTATTTATTCGTTGTGCGTTGTTGGCTTATTTTTGTTTATCAGAATTCTAATTTTAATCAGTTAGTGAATAAAATTTGTGTCTAAATTTTGTAGGTGCATTCAAATGGGTTAAGAAAAATTCGCTCAAGTGATTTAAGTGGATTAAATCCTAAAGATAGGTTCACATTTGTGTTCACACTAGACGCGAGGCAAGAAAACTGACGGAACGTAAGCTGCTTGCGTCCAAAAATTCTTGACGTTGACGCCAATTCCTGCTTCAACTCGAAGTTGAAGTAAGCGACGCAACGCAAGATATGGTCTTGCGGCCAACCAATCACGATCGACTCCAACTCTAGTCGATTCACATCTGGTTGGCGAGACTTTGCCACATGGAAACAGGCCACCATTTTCGGATTCTGGAACTAGTTCTAGAACTATATCCAATTCCAGGTTTCATTGAAACCATCTGATTGACCAGACGCAACATCAATTGTTTGAGCTCTGTTTACAAGTGCCCTACAGTGTGAACAGACTCTGCGTTGCGTTTGACTAATTTTTTTTTGCGTTGCGTCTAGTATGAACACACGTGTGAATCTAGCTTTACTTTAAGCAAGTAATTTGTATAAATTTTCCTAAAATTTATCTGTAGCAAAAATTACTCTTATCTCAGCTGCCCACAAGCATGCATTAAAGCAGTGTTGGCTTCGCTGATAAAATTTTACTGTAGTTAGTTGATGGAAGCAAAAATAGCATCAATAGCTAAAAATTCTCTAATGAAAAGAATTAGCGATCTGACTTATTGTATCCCTTCGATTAAGAGCCGTGGCTGAGGGAGCAAGAATACCGTATTATCGCGACAATGTGATGTGCTTTTATTTAACTTGACAAGAATGTTTGTTTGTTTCAACTTCCGGTGGTAGTAGCGCACTCTGGCGGCGATTTGAAGCACCAATATAAAAGCCTTTTTCCAAAAACTTTTTATTTACTTGTTTGTATTTAACGGAACAAACATTGAACGTTGAAAAACGGAAATTGTAATTGCAGTCGAGGGTAGCAGTTTTGAATAAGAGCCGTGGCTGTTATTAGAAGGAATACGGTAGTTTAGCTAACAGAATTTGTGTACGTGTGCAATCAACGTAATTTTAGCTGATTGTCTCGCAATTAAAATGTTTTCGTAACGTTCAGTAAGTTACTAAGCGCCATGATAACATTACCTGATTTCAATGCAAAGCATTCTTTTTTAATATTTAAATTAGTTTTTGTAGAACTTGTTTTAAAATTGTTTGTTTTTGTTTTTGTTTTGAAAATGAAATGCAGTCAAACAAACTCATTCACTTGCAAAATAAATTTTCAAAAATCAAAAAGAAAATAGAAGAAAATCAAAAAAGTTAAAAGAAAAATTTTATTTTTATTTTCGAATGAAATTTATATTTAAAAAATTGAAAAAACGTTGAAATGTTAGTGAGGCTAATTTGTTAGCGGACCTATTTAAAAGCATTCGATAATAAGTCATTAATTTCACTTTTTTATTAATTCTTTTACATGTACATTATTTTAGAAAAGTTTAAATATTTGCTTAACCAATTTGAACGCACCTTATGTTTTTGGAGAAAACAAATTTCGGTTCAGCCGGTTTTTTTCTCTTTAAAGTGAAATTGAACACATATGAATTAAACTGGACTTTACTTGAATCTCGAATTTCACTGCAAACTTCTGAAGCAGGTCTTTTTCAATCTGTGTAGGATCTGCGCGAAGCCTTTGAAGCTGAAGCCAAAGAAACTAAAAGGCCTCGCTTGCTTCTTAGTGCTGCAGTTCCAGCAGGAGCAGAAACTATTCGAGGTGGATACGATGTGCCCAGTGTGAGTAGGTGAGTATTGAAATCGATTTAGGTTGGAAAAGGGGAGCAACAAAAGAGGCAAGTGGAATAGATTTATGTCAAGGAATGACAGTAAAGTGCTGTATAAATGGAGACAGTTATTGGAGAATGCAGAAGGGTTTGTTGGTTGTAGGAATGTTCCAGTCAACTCAAAACTGTGACAAAGTTTGTTTAATAAATCGAGTTTGCTAAAATGCAAGCTTGTTATGAAGTTACAGAATGGGATTGAGAGTAAATTTCGGCCTGCTGCACAATAAAATGTGAATAAAGGTGTTATGTGTTAAGCCTGAATTATCTAATTTATGCTTTAGTGCTCTAGTAATTGGAAATGACAAAATTAAAATTCTAAAGCAGTGCGCAGTTTGTTCGTTCCAGTCAACGTGCAATATATTTGATATTTTAAGTAATTCAATTGGAACACATAAACTTTTGCTTGAAATCTAAATACAGTCAGTTTAAAATGGGAGTCAAATCGGACTAAATCAGAAAAATGTTTAATATTTAAGTGAATAATGACACCGGTAGAAAATATCGTATATATAAAATGGAGTGCGTCTTACAATTGATGACGTCTTAGAATCGAAGACATGCGTAGAAAGTTTCAGGGTTTTGTTTTTGGCCTGGATAACAAGTCTATTCGATCGGAAATGAGCTCCGGAATTGATCCCCGAGTCTATAGCAGGTGTTTAGATGTTCCACTGGTGAGTTTTCCACAGAGTATCTTACAGAAATACAATAGATCAGGAGAACCCTCAGACAGACCGTTAAAATATGTTGTTTAAACAAGTAAATATCTGAAATGCATGGAAGCATTACATCTTAGACTTCTAAACCTCTTCTACACTTTTCTGTATAGAAATACATCTGTCCGTCTGTCCCTAAATAAAACACCAAAATAAAAGAAAATAATGTGGAGTTTTCGGGTTCGAGAAATGCACAGACTGGCAACAACACGTCGCCAGAGAGCGTTCGGACGTAAAACGCGCATTTTGATAAGTCCGATAAACGTTTTGTGGTTACAGCCAATAGGAGCTGACCATTGATGTAATATAACACGTCATTTCCGGTATCAGTCTGTAATAGACAGCTAAAAGACTAGTAAAACCAGTTTTTTAATTAAACCGAAGGTCGGAAAAATACGGAAATACCTTAGGAACTTATTGACGGTATGCTGAGTTCATTGCCGTTGTTCGTTTTGCTCTAGCTGCTATAGTTTTGGCGGAATTGATGCGGACAGATGGACATGACCGTTTTAATAGACTTTCTAAACATAAGGTTTGTAAGTCTAAAATGTTGTTTCGACTACTAAATGACTTTTGGAATGTTTGTTGTTCTGCGCAATTGAGCATTCAAAGCTCTATTTTCATTTTTAATGGCAGCAGGCGTCCAAACTTCATCTAGCAGCAAAATATTTAAGAAATGGCCTTAGGAAAAGGTCCACACACTATAGTCATGCATGTTGGTGTTGTTGGACCAAACGAAAGCAAGTTTTGAGTAAACACATTTTATTTTATTATGTATAAGCACTTGAACTTACGGTACTTGAAACTTGCTCAATCCCGGATTTGGTGCTTCAGTTGAGGGGGAAATTCATTTGTGTAAGTGTCCACTCCAAAAGGGTAAGAGATCTTGGGAGAGTCATTTGTAGTTGACCAGGGTCATCCTAGGATCAATGGTCATCCACAAATTATCATTCCATTCTCCTTTTAGTCCAAAAGCTTGTTTTCCTATCTACAAACTTTTAAAACGTTGAACTATAAAGCAAACAGATATGTTTTAATCTACTTGAGCTTTATTTGATTTTATCAATTATTTTTAAGCTTAAGCTTGGTAGCATTCGTATGAAGCTTTGAAGCTGCAGGATCATTAATGTGTAAACATGTTGCTTCGCTCGTCACTTGATAGTGAACTAGTTTTCCCATGTGTCTTTAGAGGTGAAGATTACTTCAGTGTAATTCATCAACTAGAAATCAATTAAGGGTTCATTTTAAATTTTAGTTTGATTAGAATTTTAATGTAATTGCAACCAAAATGGAAAAAAATTGGAATTATTACAAAAAAACTACAAAGGGGCACAGTAGTAACTGCAACATACGTGTTGTTTGTTGTGGTTTTATTATTGTTTGTTGTGGTTTTATTGTTATTTGTTTCATCTTTTTTGTCTTTGTGGCTGGTCTCAATTTTTCCATCTCTATAACGAGTATTGCCCTCTTATGCTGAGCGCACACATACCACGATTTCGCATCGCGTTGCCATTGCGCATGCGCAGATGACGTCATTTCCTTCGCGCCGGTTTGAAATCTACTTTTGAAAATAGTATTTGTCCCAAGTACTATTTCCCCCGCGATTTGGGTCGCAGCCAATCTGTGAGCTGTGTGAAATGACGTCATTTCATCAACATTTTCAACCTAAATGGCGGGCAGGTTTTTTGGATCAGGAATGACGTCATAACATTGAAATAGCAAAGCTGGAATAGCTACATGTGTGTAGCATTGCGCGCGATTTACAGGGTGATGCGAAATCGCTGTATGTGTGCGTTTTAAGTAAAAAAATTGGATTGATTAAAATAAAATTCGACAAAATCATAATTATTTTTCTTTTTCTACTTACCAGTCTTCTTGATTTCATCGACATCATGACGTACGATTTCCACGGCAAATGGGAAAGCACCACTGGTCACAACAGTCCCTTGTATGCACCTTCTTCAGATTCAACATGGAGAAAACAGCTGAGCATGGTACGGATTTAAACACATTCCTATTTTATTTATTTGCCCAACAAGGAACACGTTGATCATTTCTTTGATCATCACTTTCTTGCAAGAAAATTTTAAAGTGCTAAAACCACTTCATATAACTAATTCATGCCTTATACATAAAGTAAGTTAAATTAGCTGAAATGCTTGTCTGCTACCTTTTGAACAAACTACTAGCTTGAATAATTTAGCAAGATCTTTGTCTCTTAATTTACAACGGTATGCCATCCATCGAGACACATCCGAAGCGCTGTTGCTTGTTATGTTACCGATACAGCACGCGACTATGTCAAACTTGTCAAATCATCATGAAACTCTGCCAGATTGTTATTTATAATGTAAAGAGACAGATTTTGGAAGTTGGAAGTGATGTGACAAACTGGAGACTCCAAATGTGTGGTTACATTAGTGCTAGAGTTTGCTAGGTCAGGAGGTGTGTAGCATTTCTGGCCCTGAAGCAAATTCCACATTTTTGGCCCCAAAGCAAACTTTTAATTTTCAGCCCTGAAGCAAACTTTTAATTTTCAGCCCTGAAGCAAACTTTTAATTTTTAGCCCTGAAGCAAAACTTTAAAATTTTGGTGCCTGTGGCAGTTTTAGCATCTGCAAGGCTCTATACTCTTGTTCAACTCAAAAGGGTGGCCTTCTCCCATTGGCCGAGCCGCATTACTCCTAACTCCAGTCTGTATTACTACCACTAGGAGAAGTAGTTTTTATTTTTATTTATTTTTTAGATTATTATGACCATTTAAATTGATATAATTTTAATTGTATTTTATTATAAAATGTTATTTCCATTTAGGAAATAAAGTTTTATACACATATAAATGTAAAACTCATGTTTGTTCTGTTTATTGGTTGCTTTGTCTGGAAAGCAAACACATTTTGAAATTTTGGCTGTTACCTAGGCAATCGATTACAATGTCTGTACATTGTAATGCATTTCTGGTGTTTGGGTCTATATTTTTGGATCACTATACCAGTGATACGGCTTGGCCAATGGGAGAAAGCCACCCTTTTGAGTCGAACAAGAGTATACAGTGTAAGCTGTGTAGCCTGGACACAGCACCATCCGGTCAGCCGTGTGGTCCGGACAGGTTTGCACGGACCCAGACCCAATCAATAGAGAGCAATGCAAAATTTGCTCGTTGGTCCGGACGGCTTTCCCTTCCGGAATCCGGACAAAGCGATGCGTTGTGTATCGGAGAAAATCGCCGTATGGTCCGGACAAAACACCACAATGTTGACTTACTAATGAAAGAAGTTATAAAAATAATTAAAAGCACTAAAAATTAATTTATAGCCAGGTTCACAAGGGTTGAAAACCAAAATTTTTGCAAAAAGTATGCATTTTGTAATACATTGTTGCATGCTACTAGTATTGCTTCCCGATACTGTCTGTTATTTGTCAAATATGAATGCATTATTAAATGCATTTTTTCAATGCATTATTTAATGCATTTTTTCAATGCATTATTTAATGCATTTTTTCAATGCATTATTTAATGTGCAAATCAATATACTTAAATCCGCGAAACACATTTATTTCTTTATTTACTTTAGTATTTCCCACATTGCACTTGGATTTGCTGCTTTAACTGCTCTTGTGAGTTGTATGTGTAACATTTGTTGATGTATTATTTAGTGGCGCAAGTCTCAATATTGCATATACTAAACTGCTGTTTCTATTACTTATTTAAACGGCTTTGGAATTATTCTTTTCAGTGTGAAATGCTAATGAGTTTAGGTTTGAGTAGTAAAATCTAGAAGGAAATCTGAAACTTGGAAAATCTGATTGTATCATTTTTAACTAGCAATGAATATTAAAACAGACTCCATGTTTGGCTTTCAGGCTGTTTATTATTGTTGAATTTAAAGTTATTGTACAAGGGTAAAAATTTGCTTCCAAATGTTGCCTCAGCTGCAGTTTCAAGTCTGCTTGACAGAACCTGTTGAATTGAATTGAATTACGTTTCAATTCTGGTTCTTTTTTTTTCATTCTTTCTTTCTACTATTGTTTTCTTAGTCGACGTATTAAGACAAATTGTGTTTTTTTTGAGTAATTGCAAATTTATACTGACATTAGAGGCGATTTTTTGATGAGATATTCGATTTTTTTGGTGAAATATTCGAATTTTTGATGAAATATTCGATTTTTTGGTGAAATATTCGAATTTTTGATGAAATATTCGAATTTTGGATGAAATATTCGAATTTTGGATGAAATATTCGAATTTTGGATGAAATATTCGAATTTTGGATGAAATATTCGATTTTTGGTGAAATATCCGAATTTTTCATGAAATATTCGATTTTTTGGTGAAATATTCGAATTTTTGATGAAATATTCGAATTTTCTGATGTAATATTCGAATTTTTGATGAAATATTCGAATTTTTGATGAAATATTCGAATTTTTGATGAAATATTCGAATTTTGGATGAAATATTCGAATTTTGGATGAAATATTCGAATTTTTGATGAAATATTCGAATTTTGGATGAAATATTCGAATTTTGGATGAAATATTCGATTTTTGGTGAAATATCCGAATTTTTCATGAAATATTCGATTTTTTGGTGAAATATTCGAATTTTTGATGAAATATTCGAATTTTTGATGAAATATTCGAATTTTTGATGAAATATTCGAATTTTTGATGAAATATTCGAATTTTGGATGAAATATTCGAATTTTGGATGAAATATTCGATTTTTTTAATGAAATATTCGAATTTTTGAGAAATATTCGAATTTTTGATGAAATATTCGAATTTTTGATGAAATATTCGAATTTTCTGATGTAATATTCAAATTTTTGATGAAATATACGATTTTTTTGATGAAATATTCGAATTTTCTGATGTAATATTCAAATTTTTGATGAAATATACATTTTTTTGATGAAATATTCGAATTTTTGATGAAATATTCGATTTTTTTGGTGAAATATTCGAATTTTCTGATGTAATATTCAAATTTTTGACGAAATATTCGAATTTTTGATGAAACATTTGATTTTTGGAAGACATATTTGATTTTTTAAAAGAAAATATTCGATTATTTTCTAAAAAAAATTTAATTAATTAATAAATTAATTAATTAACTCACGGGTCTATTACCGCGCGGGCGTGTATTTAGAAAATTTCCGGTAATACAATGCCTCAAAACTATTGTTAAACACACAGAAAAAAAAACAATCACACCACACGATTTTTCTATAAAATAAAAACAGATGTAAAAAACGTGTGTTCAAACAGACGATGAAAATTCAATTTAGTTTTAACTTTGTTTATATGTTGCAGGATTTTGCAGCCAATATGTGGGTCCGTCTTGGCGCACCCCGTGAAAAACTCATCATCGGCATGGGCACGTACGGTCGATCCTTTACACTGGCCAATCCGAAGAGAAATGGCGTGAATGCCCCAGCGACTGGAGGGGGCAAAGCGGGAGTGTACACTCGGGAAGCTGGATTTCTCGCCTACTACGAAGTAAAACGACGATAGTTGGAAACGACTTTCAAATTTATTGCTTTACATTTTAAGAGAAAGATCTCTGCCATGTTTCCTGGCGCGGGCAACGAAAAAGTGGGACAGCAGGGAAAGGTTTATTCGATGAGAATGAAACAGGTGTATTAAATTGACAGTTACGAGAAAGGAATTGAATATTGGGGAAATGGTTTTGCTCAAGTGTTGTTCTGTGGTTTTCGGATGCAGCGGGTTTGATTTATGGTGCTGCGTGGATCGGGAACGGTCAGGTGGGTGCTGACTGGCGAATTAAGCTTTTCGAGGTCGGCGAGAGCAAAAATTAGTTCCGTTCGTTGCGCGCGGATGTTGCCCGCTAAGAAAATAACGTCGTACAACACGGAAAATTTGCACTTGTTGTCGTTATTATGTTTATTTTAGATTTTTTTTATCAATTAACGTAAAGTGGATGTGCAAAATGCATTTTATATCTGCAAAATGATTTTATATCTGCAAAATGTATTTTATATCTGCAAAATGCATCTCAGATCTGCAAAATGCATTTTATATTTTCAATATACACTTTATATGTGAAAAATGCAATTTTTATGTGCAAAATTCACGTTATATCTGCAATCACGTTATATGCAAAATGCACTTTTTATGTGCAAAAAGCAACTTATTATATACAAAATGCACTTTTTATGTGCAAAATGCACTTCTTATGTGCAAAATACACTTTATATGTGAAAAATGCACTTTTTATGTGCAAAATGCACTTTTTATGCGCAAAATGCACTTTTTATGCGCAAAATGCACTTTTTATGTGCAAAATAGCACTTTTTATGTGCAAAATAGCACTTATTATATGCAAAATGCAGTTTTTATGCACCTTTTGTTCTCTCAATAGCGCGCGGGTGTTCTATTAGAGCATTTACAGTAATCAATGTTTAAATTCATGTTTGAGACGTGCATATTGAAATAGCTGCTTAGTAGCACGCAGGTCACGCGTTTTTAATGAAAAAATTGATTGATCTTTCTAATTTAGATTTGCGAAATGTTGAAAAAAGGAGCGACTTATGTGTGGGATGATGAAATGAAATCGCCCTACGCCTACGATGGTGACGAATGGGTTGGTTTCGACGACGAACGAAGCATAATGGAGAAGGTAAGTGAAGCAATTTTCTGGTAACCTCATTGATTATTGGAAAATTACTCACGGTTTATTATCAAGTTTATTATCAAAATGCGAGTTATTACATAAAGCTGTCGATAAAGTGCAACTTGAAATGAAATTACTCGATTTCTTTCTTTTTTTCCTTTCCTCGTTCTTTGTTTTTTTAATATAGCGAAAAGACTTTTTGGTTTTGTTTTTTTTTCTTTCCTCGTTTCTATCTACTTTCGGCTTTCTGTAGTTTTTAGGTGTCGAAGGTTGGGACAATGATAAGACGCGTGGTTAGGTTTAACAGGAATGACTGACTTTATTCTAATTGCTAACACATTATATACAGGTGCGCTCAACCCTGATTGGTTTGCGCCAAGTACGTCATCTGGACGTCGTGGGTGCGCAGGTGAAACGTTCACCTGGCGTGAAGACTGGGCACTCAAAACCAACACTTCCCCTGAGTGCCAGTCACCACATATTTCAACATTTTTACATCTCAAAAGTTAAAATAATTAAAAACACTTTTCTTAAACAATTCAAATATTAAACATATTTTTCTCAAACAATTCAAATATTAAACATATTTTTCTCAAACAATTCAAATATTTTGTTTTACTAATTAATACTCTTCATATCGAATTCTTCCTGGTGGTTTTCCATTTCGATTTGAATACAGCTTCCGAAATCTCGAAGATTGTCGCGGAGGCGCTCGTACGTTTTTGATCTGGAGAGTTTCGACTTCCCCTTGTTCAGTCTCGTTCTCGACTTCATCATTGATCTTGATTTCGACTTCCCCTTGTTCCGTCTCGTTCTCGAAAATTTCTACTTCGTTCTCGTTCTCGGAAATTTCAACTTCGTTCTCGTTCTCGGAAATTTCGGCTTCGTTCTCGTTCTCGGAAATTTCGGCTTCGTTCACGTTCTCGGAAATTTTGACTTCGTTCACGTTCTCGGAAATTTCGACTTCGTTCTCGTTCTTGTCTAGTTCCACACTTGATTCCTCACTCGGCTGCAAAATCATATATCGCGCCATTTCCATTAATGTTTGACTTATCTGTTCTGCAAAGTCGTTTTTCAGTTTCTTCAAAATTGATTCGTATTCGAGCTTCTCGTGCCATTCGCGAATTTTTACGTTCTCGGTTCTAGTCTTCTTGACTTCCGTAGCTGTTTTCTTGTTTTCGGCTCTCGTCTTCTTGACTTCCGCAGCTGTTTTCTTGTTCTCGGTTCTCGTCTTCTTGACTTCCGCAGCTGTTTTCTTGTTCTCGGTTCTCGTCTTCTTGACTTCCGTACTTGCTTTTTCGGTCTTCATGTTCCCGGTTCTGACTTCGATTTCCATTGCGGTCGCAGCATCCTCGGTCTTGTCGACGATGTAATATAATCCGTTTCTTTTTTCGGCGGTGAATACGATTTCTCCCTTCGGGCTTATTATTTCTGCTGATTTATTGTCAAAAATCACCTTGTGTCCCCGCTCTGTGATCTTTCCGACTGACATCAAATTCGTTCGCAAATCCCGTACCAAGAGAGTCTCCGTCAAATCCAACTTCATATTTCCGTCCCCAGTTTTGACGACGATTTTCGCGGTTCCTTTTCCGTCGATGTTCGTACTCGCTTTACTGGCCAAATTCAATTTCTGGTTCTTCAGGAATTCGATCGTTGAAAATGTTGAATTGCTCGAGCACATGTGGGAACTTGCGCCGCTGTCCAAACACCAATTTCTCGGCCGTGACTTCTCGCATTTCAATGCTGTCTCGTTTTGTTCGCAGAAAAATAATTCGTACTTGGACTTCTCGGCTCTCGATGCGCTTTCCTTCTTGCTTTTACTTCGGCAATCGGCGATTTTGTGGCCGATTTTTCCGCAACCGTGGCACTTGAACTTGAAAGTCGGCTTTTCATCAGAATCCGATTCATCGTCGCCGTTCTTCGGCTGCCTCCGTTTTTGGAACGATTTCTTGGCCAACATTGCGTCGGATACTTCTTCTTTATCTTTTTCTTGAGAAATTGCTGCGGCTATAATTTTAGCTTTTAGCGCTTCCAGCGTCGGCAATGTGTCTCGCGATTCCATCGTGATCTTGAACGTATCGAATGATTTCGGCAAACTTTGCAACAGCAGCGTCCCAGTAAGTGTCGGATGGATTTCCATATCCATGTCGAGTAGCTTATCGACCGCTTCAAAAAATCCCTTCAGATAGTCACGCACGTTTTCGTTTTCGGCCATTTTGTTTCCGCAAATTTGTTTCAGCAACATGCCCATATTTGCCGGTCCTTTCGCTTCGTAAATTTCGTCCAATTTTCTCCATAATTCGTTTGAGGTTTTACAGTTTTTCAACAATCGAATCTCCGACTGTTTTACGTGTAGCAAGATATCGTATCTCGTGTTTCTGTCTCTCACGTCCCAATTTTCGGCGGCTTTCTTGGTGTTATTGTTGCTTGGATCAACTTCTGGTCGCTTCAATGTTCCGTCCGCGTACTTCAAGAGATCGTTCTTCCCCAAAATTGCTTCCATTTGGACTTTCCAGGCATCGTAGTTTTCTTTCCCCAATGCTTCGATTCTAGCCGAAATTCCGCCTGCATTCGCCATCGTTTCCAAGTTTGTTTCTCGAATCGGTTCGTGTCAAAAACGTTTTAACTTCCTCGAACGTTTCGCTCCAAATCTTGATATTATGCGCAGTTATAAGAGTTCTGGGCCCATAACCTGTAGTTTTTAGGTGTCGAAGGTTGGGACAATGATAAGACGCGTGGTTAGGTTTAACAGGAATGACTGACTTTATTCTAATTGCTAACACATTATATACAGGTGCGCTCAACCCTGATTGGTTTGCGCCAAGTACGTCATCTGGACGTCGTGGGTGCGCAGGTGAAACGTTCACCTGGCGTGAAGACTGGGCACTCAAAACCAACACTTTCCTATTGATTTTTTTCGCAGTAAACACGAAAAGAATTTCAAACTTCACTTTTTTTTTTCCTTCTTTTATTTTCCCCGAGTCATAAACCATCGTAATAATACACTTTTAAATCATTCATTTTTTTTTTGGGGAGTTTTCTAACCTGCAAAGAAATTAGATTCTAAATTGATAAGAGAATAAATAAAAATGTCTTATTTTGACAAGTAAAGATGATGATGGTGTATAGTGAATTTCTTATTTATTTTTTTCCTCTTTTTCCAGTTGAAGTGGCTGAAAGAAAACAAGTTTGGTGGAGCGATGGTTTGGAGCGTAGATATGGACGACTTCAATGACGTATGTGGCGGAGGAAAATATCCGCTGATCGGGCTCATTCGACAGGAGTTGAGAGGCGTACCGAGGGCCCAGGGTTCGAAAATTACCGATTGGTCATCTATTGCTCAGACGAGGAGAAATGATGTGGAGGTGGCCACGGTTGCGCCAACCCAAGCGACAAGAACTAAACTGCTCAGGGTTAAACCGGAGCCGAAAAGTCTCATCCATTTTGATCGTAAGTTTTAATATCCATGTGAATTAATGGCCTGATATTGGAGATTGGCTTTGAGTAGGGGCAAACCAATAATCAATTATGCAATATTGCAAATAAATGTTGTTAACTTGCGGCTTGTTTAGTCTATCCGAGTAAAGGTCGCGCAAACTGCATTCAAAGAGTTGTTGACGAAGTTTATATAGTGTAGGCTCGGACTAAATAAACTAGACTGCGAACTGCGGGATTGTGGGTAAGAAGCGAATGCTTACAGGTATCCCACGCAAAAAAGTAATGTATTTACCAAATATGTTAAAAATGTATTTATAATAAGGGGTTTTATTAAATGAGCGATTAGTAGCGATTAGCCTTAACCACTGAACCACCACTACAAACTATTATTATCTTCATGAAGACAGTCATGTTGGTGAACAAAGTTCTGATGTCATGACATCATTGAATCTCAAATGATGAAATGACATCATTTAATATCAAATGATAAAATTCAATTTGGATCTTGGAAATATTTTTTACCTAGCAACTGTTGTTTACAGTTTTCATACACTAGGCCTGATTGCTCAGATTGGATGTATACACAGACAAAATAGTGCAAACTTTGAGCTCATTGTTTACATTGTTGGCTGTTTATGGAATGAAATTATTTTAGGATCTCATTCAGCATGATATAACAATCTTTCACGTATAATATTGCAACAATCTGTGAGTATCTTATACATGTGCTCCCCTTGTTAGTCACAGCCCCAAAAACAATAGAAGATTTCAAATATCGCGCGTCAAGCATGTCGCCCACGTTTGCCACGTTAAAGCGCAATTCTCAAATAAAAACACACAAACTGATCATTTTAATGTTAAAGAATCACAAAAAAAACCAAAAATCCGGGAAAACTAAAATAAATAATTAATTTCTGCACTTTATTAGAGACACGCAGTTTATTCTGAATTTAGTTGTTTCTTTTGGTGCCGAAAACATTAAAATAAGCGCATTAATATTTTATGGCCGGCTGCCTTTGGTACGGTGTTTACCGTTAGACTGTTCTATGGGTATAATTTAAATTTTGATTAATTTTATTCATTTGGAATTCAAGATATGCATTAGAAATTCTTCCTTTGGTTAAATAAAGATAACATAAAATTGATTACTGTACTTGTAATGGTTAAATTCCATTGCAATTCCTAGTCTTCATTAATTTCTGCAAGCTCGGCTCTATTCTGACATATAATTTATTTCCCGCGAGTTTTTTTTCTCTCTCTTTTTTTTTCTATATTTTCTTGAATGCTACCTTCATTAGCTAATTAAAAAGAGCATTTTGTGCGGTTTCTTTTACAAATGACTCAAAACCCAAGTAAATTATTACAGTCTCGTTCATAATTAATCAATTATGAAATTTGAAATTTATTAGAATAATTAATAACGAATGTAAAGCTGAGATTAACCCTAAAAGACATAAAAACACAATCTGAAAATATCAGTCCACTCCGATTTCGTCCCTTAATTTCACTTTTATTCCCCACTTAAACCCATAAAATGGGAGGAAAAACTAATTAGGTGGGTTAGAATTGGGAGAATAATTCGTGTGCAACTGTCTCATTATAATTTCAGCAGAGCAGACTTTCATAAAACCACCATTTTCATTCTTGATGGCAACCATGCGGCTGAGTGAACCTTAATATCAGCACTAACCCTACCAACATTCTAATGTCTTAATTCCTCCACAGCAGCAGCAGCAGCACCAAAGATTGTCTGCTTTCCCACCATGTGGGCGTAAGGACAGTTGGGAATGTTCAAATTACATCTCGGAAGATATTCATAATAATTCTTCTTAGTTATTAACTGACTTAAAGGATTAAAACAAAGAATGAAGGTGTCTATTGACATGGGAAAATGCTTTGGTTCCAAATGTCTATTGATTGGTAAAAGTATCGTGGTTCAAAATCCCAACTTACAGCGGAGTTTTCTCAGTCGTAAGGGGTTTAACTTACTGCTAGGTTTAGGATGGGTTAGGACAGATTAGGACAAAGTAGGTTCTATGATCTCTATTATGTTAATTTGGGATTTGTGGTATCTTGCAGTTTGTACTTAAAAATGAGCCGGATAGACTTGACGATTTTGTAAATGTAATTACATCGTAATTAATTAAAAATTTTATTTGGAACTAAAGGGTGTCCCAAAAATAACGCAAGATTTGAATTAACCGCCATTTGTGCTGTAAATTGTTGGCAACTCTGAAACAACAACGATTTGACAGCTGAAAGTTTAGGGTTTCATCTGCCGAAATTGGATTATATTGATGTGGCCAATATGTGGTTTCAACAAGACGGTGCAAGAAAAAGGAGCCAATTCTGATCACCAAAACCGGTGATGTCTCATGCAGTAATTGAATTGTTTCCATGGTTGTATGGCAATATGGCATGTGGCACCGTCTTGTTGAAACCACATATTGGCCACATCAATATAATTCAATTTCGGCAGATAAAACCCTAAACTTTCAGCTGTCAAATCGTTGTTGTTTCAGGGTTGCCAACAATTTACTGCACAAATGGCGGCTAATTCAAATCTTGCGTTATTTTTGGGACACCCTATACAACCAAAATAGAGAGATTTGATTGTCATTTTCATGTATGGAAAATGGAAAACGGAAAAGGTGGAGTGACACTGTGAGAATGATTAAAACAACTATTACCGTATGCTGCTGTTAATTTATCTTACATGTTTGTTTTGTTTATTGGTTGCTTTGTCAGGAAATCAAACAATTTTTTAATTTTTGTTTCGATTACAATGTCTGTACATCAAGTGCAATTCTGGTGGTTTGGTCTATTTTTTTGTATCACTACACAAGTGAAATGGCTCGGCCAATGGGAGAAAAGACACTCTTGTAGTGAGCCGGAGTATAGAACGAATATTACAGCACGTAATGGGACATCCGGGTTGCAGGTTGGAAATGTGCGCGGAGTGAAGGAAGGTAGCCGAGTGATATAATTTTCCAGACATAAAAATGGCATTCAAATCTCTGTATAAGGTCTTAGTCCAGACAAACAATGATTCGAGTGTCTTGATTCTTCTACAGCGGCAGCACCGAAAATCGTCTGCTATTACACTACGTGGGCGTCAAGACGGACCGGCCTGGCGAAATTCAACCCCGAAGACATCAATGCCAACCTGTGCACTCACATGGTGGTTGCCTTTGCCACTTTAAAAGACGGCAAATTGGCAGCTGCACATCCGGATGACGAAGGCTCAGACAATAAGAAAGGGTTATACGACCGGGTTCTCGACTTGAAAAAGAAGAACCCCTCACTCAAAGTCCTTTTAGCTCTCGGTGGATGGGAGTTTGGAACGAAGCCATTCAAGTAAGAGAAATTTCATTTAAAATATTTCAAGAGGGCCAAGTTTCAATTATCTTTGACGGCGATTTAAGGGAGTGGAATTTTTCTATCAGTGGGAATCGACAATTTATTATCAGTCTTAGCATTGTGTTGTTGTGAAATGAGCCACGAATGAAATATGCCTTCTTTCCCTTCAAGATTGGATCTTATCTTTTCACCTTTTCTCTGAGGAAGGAAGGCAGGAACTGTTTTAAATGTGTTGGTGGGGGGGCTGGGAGGGCAATAAATTCAGAGTATTCAGGGGAGATTTGCAAATTTGGTTATGGTATATAAATGTGGGCAATATTTTTCAATTGTTTTTCCTTCTTTTTACGCTGCGAAAGGGGAAATTTGTTATTTTTTGTTCAAGATAAACAAATAAATAATGTAGACAAGATGGATGATAAGAATGGTGACTCTGAAAGTTGTAAGAGAGGTAGGTAGGTGAAGTTTGGAGGGTAAAAGGGCCATTTCTGTTTTATGGCTCAATGTATAGGAAGTAGGGTAGAATGAAGTTGGCTTGTCTTTAGAAGAAGGGAATTTTACAGTCCATTAATTACTGAAATTGGACAAGTTGCCAGTCTCCAGATTGGTTGGCATTTGTCTTGCAAAGCTCCTGCTGGAAGCAATCACAAGTGACTTTTCTCTGTAATGTGTTACCCACTTATCAGTGTGAATTGCAGTAGAACAATCCTAAATCTCTCTTTATTTGATTGAGAAAAGGGGTTTAAGATGTTGTAAAGGCCAATTACTGGGACAGGGATGAATGGCTGGTGTTCATTTGTATGTGGGATTTGATGATTCTGTCTAAACCTCAAGACCTCAACATTTTTTTTTAAAGGGAAAGTACATGCAGAATCAAAAGTTGTGGATCTTTCTGTTTGGCTTAAATAAAAGATGGTTCAAATTCAAACCAAGGTCCGGAGTGTAATTTGGTTTTAGTGGAAGAGGATCAAATAAAGTCTAATCAAATTAGAATTAACTTGATGTTTACTCAGTCAATTTGCAAGCTCATATATCTCTGGTAAATGTGGGTCACCAAAAGATTAGGTGCTATATCCATACACATGAATGGATTTTCTCTGTAACAGGATTTATTTGCTCCTAATCTAATTAGGCAGGATCAAATTTTGATTTAATTGACAAATAATTTATCATTTTTCATTTTTCAAAAAATCGTGGCAAGCACAACTGTTGACGAATCGAAACGAAACTTTAGCATTGAAGCATTATTGTGTCGTACTATAACATGTTATGGTTATGACTTGATTCGTCAACAGTTGTGCTCACCACGATTTTTTGAAAAATAGTGGTTGTCTACCCGTTTACACAGCTCCATTACGCCTTTTTTTGAGGGCTTTGGAGACCCATACATCCAATTTAGAAAAGTTTCCTGGGATATAGACGGTTTCAAATCTGTTCAGTTTTTAATTTTATCTCATTCTGTTTACAAGTTATGAGAAATATTGTAAATTGTCACTTTTTGGAGTTTTTAATTTATTTCTCTATAACTATTCATTTTTTTCCAAAAAACTTTTAACGAAATGATAGTTCTAACAATCCTTTAAATCCTCCTAAAACCATTTTTACTTGTGAGAAATAGTTTCTGAGAAATTTCAAATATTAAAAGTTTCAAAAATAGGGATATGCCATTTTTTAGGCAAGGAGTTGTACTGTATATCCCTTGTATCAACCAACAATTACTGTCCCCATCACTGATCAGAGCTTAACAAAAAGTGTGATGTGCTGTAAATTAATGGCCCTGCTTAGCAAAAGTAAAGTCTATATAAGCTTATTGTCAATAAAAGTAGAAGTCATGCTGTTGACACAGTCGCGCTAATGACAAGAAGGTTGCAAAGAAGGAGGAAAGAAAAGACACCAAAGAGGGGCTTTAAGCCTCCCTAATAGTTCAGGGAGACTATTTTTCTTTTTTAAGTATTGCAAAGATAAAAAGAATTTGCCAAACACAAAGAAGAAGTTTTCTAGAAGAAGAATTGCTTTGAAGTGAAGTGAATTGCATTATGTTGCATGCATGAAACTTTGAAAAGCTTACGGCAAATTCAGCACCTTGTCGTGCAAATACAGTGAACCTGTATTGGCCGACCACCTGCCTGAAAGACCACTTTATTTTGGCACCATTGGTGGTCGTGGCAGTGTACAGGTTTCACTGTATCTTAAATGTGGGCAAACGTATAGGAATGCAAATGTGTGGTTATGGTGAATGCAGTCATCGAGATGTTTCCACCAAACTTGATTCTCCTCCTGTAGCCAACGGGGTGAATGGCTAAAACATTGATTCTACCTCAGCCACAAGAGCTCAATGCCTTCTCCAATCTAACTGTGAATAGGAGAAACTTAAAGTATCGCTTGTGCGTGTCAATTGGTTGTGAAACATCTTAAAGCCTAGTTCACGCTCGAAAGTAAGGTATGGCAATGCCGGGTTCACTCACAATGGGTGCATTTGAAAATTCATTTAGACTAAACAACATTTTTAAACTGCTTGACTGAGGGTTGCAGCGGCGTAGTCAAGAGAGGGGGTTGCAAGGTTCACACACAGCAACGGTAGGAAAGTACAGTCGTGGACAAAAAAAAACTTTCTTTCAGTTTAGCTGTTTTAAGTTTATCTATCATTATTCGCCCGGTCTATCTTTTAGACTTCTAAACCTGATGTCTAGAAAGTCTAATGAAACGGCTCTGTCCGTCCGTCCGTCCGTCCGTCCGCATCCATATCTCAAAAACTATAGCAGGTAGAGCCAAACGGACAGTTGAACCTTGTTATAACGAACTGTGATATAACGAATTTTTTGTTATAACGAATACTTAAAAAAGGCTTGGTTGGTTGGTTGGCCATAGAACACCATGTTAAAAAAAATTTTGATATAAAGAACCGATTTTTCAGGGCCCCTTGCGATTCGTTATAACGAGGCTCGATTGTAACTGTAAAGATAATTTAAAACGACTTAAAGGACTATATAGTGCAGCGAGTTCCTTTAGCCACTCAGTCTTTGGGCTAGTGGCTGGTGTGTTATAATTTTATTGGATTGATTTTTTTGTCGTATCTTGTTGGTGAATTCTTGGCTCTTGTTTGTTGTTTTGTTTTGTTTTTTTCCTTTGATATTTTGATTAGATTTGTTAACACAAGATTGGAATTTTGAAGGGAAAAAAATATAAATTTACTGTGCGTAAACAGTAAATATAGTCTTTACATCATTTTTACTTGACTTTCCGGTAAAGTTAATATGAAATTTTAAGCAATGTGTAATCGTCTTATTTGAATTTTATACAAAATTAATGATATACCATTGGTAGTCCATCGGGCCAATGGCCTCGGACTGTGGTCTTAAATAAATAAACAACTCTTTGCTATTGCAAACGATTGGTTATTACTCATCCAAGACGACATAAAGCGTTTAGAACCTCTCATCTAAGATTTATCTTCTTATTTCAGATTAATAGTTAACTACTTAGTGTTGCACTTAGATGTGAGCACATCTTAATTACATTGTGTTCATTCCAGCTTGCATGACTTGACCTTGCAGTCAGGTGTGAACCGGGTTTTAGCTTCATCTATTCTTTCAGTTAACTTTTTTACTTTCACGCTTGATATAATTTCAAGCGTTAAAGGCTCGACAAGTGGGGGAAACAAATTTTTGTAACAGGATGATCAACTACAGGCCAGAGCTCCCTTTACCAAAATAGGTATTGAAATTCAATACAATTTGAAAATTCAATTGAGGAAATATGCCAGAAGCCAAGTTCTGTGTAGCAAAAAAAATGTTCCATGTCTGTAAGAGTTGATTGATTAATACTTGACTGACTCATATTTTGGTGGCATTTTCTGTGTGCAATTTCTTATTTTCTTGCACCTCTAGACTTTAATGATTTTTTCTATTTTTAGCCTTCTACATAAAAGCCCCTTTGCATCTATCAGCTTCTTTCAAGATTTAGTGATGGTGTCATTAAGATTTTTTTTAAGATATAGCAAGTTTCAAAGGTATTTCACATATTGGAAATAATATGAAACTTAGCTTTAAAAGCTATCAACATTATTCTATTGCTGGATTTTGCCTATGTATTATTAGATGGTGTTGTAAATCAAAACAGTAGTAAAATGGCGTCCATTGGAATCCCATTTTTGATTAACCACAGGTGATAATGTGCACAGTCTTCCCTAGAGTGTGCTCAAGCTATTAAATCTAGAAGCTTAAGTTCTTTAGTGATTTTCTGGACAATTTATGCGCTAGAAAATAGAAAAGCCAAATGAGAATTATAATCAATTGAATTGCCCCCTAATGTGTTTTATGTCAAATGTATGTGAAACTTAATGTGAGATGTTGTTAAAGCTCGACAGACTTTTGCAAGGAAAGTGCTACTTTTAATTGGCCCAGAATCCGAAGGTCCACCACGTGTGTTTATTTCTCCGAGGAATAAGAGTGTGTTAACTCAGGTTTCATAGGTTAAGTGCAATGTGAAGTCCAAATAGGAATATTTAAGAATTTAAATTAACTTGTACGTAATATTAAATCAATTAAGTTCTATGGCATGTTTGCGGTCCACTCAAAATAGGCCACTGCAGATAGAAATTAATAGTCGCCTTTCAGGTCAAATTAAACCGTCTGCTAAAGGAATCCAGCTGAAGCAAGATGAACTACTGCAAAAGCATTTGCCAAGAATGGTTTCATTAATCAAGAACGAAAGTTAGATGTTCGAAGGACGATGAAACAAGTGTTGGTAATCGATCACAATGTCTGGAGTTCGATTACAATTCTGGTGTTTTGGGCTAATTTTTTGTGCCATTACACCAGTGGTACGGTTGGAAATAGGCCAACGTTGTATTGGTTTTGAGTATAGTTAATTGTTTGTAAGTGCGCCATTAATGTCATTGAATCACTTTATAAACTATGACCACAGTCTTGCAATGGCTACAGTATTAAAAAATAAACTGGCAAATGCTGATGTCATTAATTGTCTCACTGGTTCATTAAGCCTCCTTGTGGACACACTTGCAACCAACTGTACTGCAGGCAGTGGCGGTTTTAGCATCTGCAAGACCCTAGGCAATTGTGAGATGCGGGACCCGCGAGACCTCCTTCCCACCTCCACTGTTAAAAAAATCACATTTTACTGACGTCGATAAATGATGATGACTGATTTTCATTGAAAGAAATTTTGGGGTCTTTGGGGCCTTAGGGGCGCTTTCAATTATGTGGGAACCCATGTGGTTCCCCCTTGCTAAGAAAAAAACCCAAGAACACGCGAAAAACCAAGAAACAGCATTAGTCACTCCTGGCTGAGGAGCCTCCTGTCGCCAGTTACTGAATTCTTGTACTTTGCACTTGTACTTTATCCAGCCGTTCTTTCCTGTTCTCACAGTGCTATTGGTTTGGCAGCCCTTTGTCCATAGATGGGTCGCCGTTACAAATAAATACATACAAGTGCTATTGGTTTACAACAGTGCTGGACTGGCCAAGCGGGCTACCGGGAAATTCCCGGTAGCCTGTGGCCCAGTGGTCTATCCCGGTGGCCTATGACCCGCCCATCCAGATTTCCCGGTACTAAATTTGTATCCATTCCAGGACTGGTTTACAAATAATAATACATTTCGTAAAATGTACTTCGTATTACGAAAAGCATTGTACCTTACACTTAATTCCGTTAAATGCTATACATTCCGGAATGCATTAAGCGAAAAACAATAGACAGTGTATTGTAAAACATATATCTGAAAAGCTCAAATTGTAAATTTTTAGCAATAAATACATGTGAGTGTTGAGATTTTGCAGCACATGACTAAGCAGCGAATGGTCGAAATTGTTTACCTAAATTTAATAACGAGGAAAAGCTTAAATTAGAATGCTAATCAGATTCTGAATATACCCCGAATGCGCATGAGAGCGTGAGCAAGTTAGTGCACAACTGTTGTTGTTTCCACCAACATTTCACAAGTTTTTTAATTGAATTGAGGAAATATTTTTTGTTTGCAAGTGCTAATTAGGTTTGGCTGTATTCGCAACAAGTTTATCGATCTATAGAAACCGTCTTCCAAGTTGAGACTACTTTTTCTTTTCCTTTCTTTCTATCTCTCGCTCCGCTCATAAAAAACAGGACCAACGATGGCCTGCGAAACATGTCTTGAATTCTTCATCAGCCGTCAACCTCGTAGCTTACATCGAAACGACACACTTCTGCAAGATGGAGCTTTTTCAAGTCGAATTGCCTTTCGGCTGGCTTGACGTGAGCTGTCCACCAACATAACTGACAAATTGATTAGGTTTTGTGCAATCATTTGATCGTTCTGTGGAAACACTCTTATTGCGTTTAATCTCATTAACTAGACCACTTGTGGATTGATACGTAAATATTTCCATTTCTAATACACGGGCACTCCCCTGTGGGGTCTTGACCGTGCTTGGTGTCAATAATACTATAATGCAATAATGTGCATCACCTTTTTGGTTTCTAATAGAAACTACTGGAGATGATTGGTAACAGTCGAATACTTTTTTCCCAAAATAAATATTTATGAAAACGGGGTGTGTCTTACAATCGAAGAATGTAAAATCATAAACCAAGGATAACATGGACACGTATTCGTGTGTTATTTCCTATTGATTCGTTGTTCTGTGCACTGATTGGATGACAGCAATCACGTGTGATGCATTGCTTGCCAACTGAGCATGTTTGTTAACTGTTGCCATCCCAGAATACAGTGCGGCTATATATTATGTGGCGCCATCGGTGGCAAAACACACTGAACAGTGTGTCTTAAGGATCGTTTACATTGTGGCAAAATTGCGTTCGAATTGATGCGAACGCGACAATTTCGCACGTGAAAGTTCGTGTGGCAACCCTTCGCACGCGAAATTTCAGAGTATACTTGAAGTTTACTTTTTTGCTTCGCTTGGAAAGTTTGCACGCGTTGACCAATGACAGACGAGATAGCGTATGTCGTCACCAACTTTTAGCCGCTTTTTCAAGTAAAATCAAGCTTTTAAATTTTACCTGCTCCCTTGTGTTTTCACCTTTAGTCTTGTCAACCTCCTTGTAGGCTTCGGCTGTTGGGGTTGACAGAACCCATGCGGCAGTAATAAACAATATTATTATTATTATCATTGGTCGCATTGGAGTTGGTGCTAGTCGCTATTTCCGTTGCTGGCTCTGGTTTCCATTTTCACCAAAAGATTGTCCTTTTGTACGTTGTTCTACGTCAAAAGGGATGTAAGAATGGATCAAAAAAAGGGATGAAGAGGGCCCCAAGAAGGTATGACATAAGGGCCCTGTAGAGCATAAATCCATCTCTTTAATTCCTTTTAAGGTATTTAATGGGTTTGGGTCAGGTTTTAAGTAGGTCTAGGTTCTATTCACTGAAATACATTTGTGAATCTAGAACTAGGGTCAGAGAAAATGGCTTGTAGATGTGATGGATGAAAGTGCAAAGTGTTAAAATGCCTCCTCAAGGGGATGTTAAAAGAGAAAGGAAAATTTATGCGAGGATGCTTTTTGAACATCCCAAGAGTGGAGATAATGTTTAGTGAGTTTTTTAAAGTTTAAAAGATAAATCTTTGGAGAAAATTTTAATTATGGAGTGAAATGGGGAAAACAATGCTTGTGTTGAATTATAGACATGTTTTCATGTTTTTGTTGTTCATTGATTAAATCTTGGGAATGTTACAAGATGATAGTGGGGGTAGTTTTAATGGTAAAATGTGAAATTTATTTGTAAATTCTGAAAGTATTTTTTTTTATATGTTGACAAGGAAAAAGTGCAGAATTTGGAATTCTTGTCATGTTCTGCTTGAGAAATCAAGATAAATTTGAATAAAACACATTTAGCATGAAAACCAAATCATTTCTATGGGAATTTTCTATTTGAATCACAATTTATTTGTCCTACATTTATTTTGATTATTGGATAAAAGGTGTGAAGTAATAAAATAAGAATTTGCATTAAAAGAGGTTGTAAATAAGTTGTCATAAAATTCATGGTTAGAGGAAATGATCTGGACACAAGTTTATGGGTGAAGGAAAAACTAATTCCTTGGCCTTAAAAGTAATGGAGAAATTAAATCTTTGAGATCAGACTTGATCCTGGATGATTTATGACCAGATCCATGTGTGAGTGAAAAAGTATTACCGCTAAATGGCATTTTCTCGTGTGCTTTATCCCAAAGGTATGACTAGTAATTATCTGGTTACAGGCAACTGACTGAATCCAATTACAAGAAGAATCTGTTTGTATATGAAGCAGCAGAGTTCCTGCGTAAACACAACTTTGATGGATTAGAAATCGACTGGGAATACCCGAACAGCGACACTGACAAGGAAAACTACGCTCTATTATTACAGGTAAAAAAAATTAAAACAAATTTTGTTTTATGAAATTAAGCGTCGAGAAATTAACAAAATAAAGTGGCAACTCTCAGGGTCTTCTGAGCTCATTGTAGTGATCTTAGAATCAGGGTCGGCTCTCGGTTTATTTTTTTGTGCGCCCAGCTTTGAATGCACGAAAACTATAATGGGTCTTTTCTGCTAATAAAAAGGCGACACACGCTGAACGCACAACCCCTAGACAACCAAGGCAACAAAGACAATATAATCCCAAACTGTGTGTTCTCTGTGTTTGTACTTAATCGTGAATGGTGTCCAAATGCCTCATCGTCCTCTCCTGGCTATGAGGCGTCCAACTGTCACTCACACGGTCTTGGCAGATCTGACTAGGACAGCGCTTATTAACTGGGGGTGTGAGCACAGATTTTGAAAGTCAAAGGGGTGTAGACTGCTACAAAGGTTAAGAACCAGAGGACTAGGATATTGGGATGTCCAACTAGGATATTCGAATGTCTAATTAGGATAATGGGCTATCGGACTAGGATATTGGGCTATCGGACTAGGATATGGGGTTATCGGACTAGGATATTGGGCTATTGGAATAGGATATTGGGCTATCGGACTACAATATTGGGCTTTCGGACTAGGATATTGGGCTATTGGAATAGGATATTGGGCTATTGGATTAGGATATTGGGCTATCGGACTAGGATATTGGGCTTTCGGACTAGGATATTGGGCTATTGGACTAGGATATTGGGCTATCGGACTAGGATATTGGGCTATCGGACTAGGATATTGGGCTGTCGGACTAGGATATTGGGCTGTCGGACTAGGATATTGGGCTATCGGACTATGATATTGGGCTATCAGACTAGAATATTGGGCTATCGGACTAGGATATTGCATCAGGTTGGGATATTGGACTAGGATATAACGATATCGAATTAGGATTTTGGGCATGTTGGATTATGGTATAACTATGTTGAACTAGGATATGGGCTATCTTAAGGCTATCTTAAAACATCCTCTACAAGTCTGAAGCAAATTTTCAACAAGTTAAAAGACCTGCAACCTACGAATAGATATGGATAACACATATTCTCGCAGTTCCGAAAAGAATCTATTATTTGAATACAAATCATACACACTTTGTAGCATTTTGGCATAAACATGCATAGTGACAGCAAAATCCCAAAATAGCTGTTAATTTATTAAGTGCAGTATTTGCACATTCTTTCACTCTTTTAACCCAAGAGAAGCCTAATCCTTTGGTTTTTATTTATTTTTTTCAGGATTTAAGAGAATCTTTTGAAGGCGAAGCAAAAACAAATAAATTACCACGACTTTTACTTGCAGCTGGAGTGTCTGCTAATAATGCCTTACTTGATAAAGGATACAGTGTTCCAGAAATTTCAAAGTAAGCAATTTAAAATCCCAGCTCTACAGGCCTTCAGCCAAAACTATGCTTGATTAATGACACAAGTTGCATTTCCAATTGAATCATTAATTCCAAGTGCTTTTTTAAATTTCCTTTTTTTAAAACATTTTTTTTTGTCTCCATTATTAATTGTGATGCAAGTTGAAATTTATCAACTTAGCAAGTTATAGAAAACTGCTAACACTTCATTTAACCTGATGGTAAAGTAATAAAAATGAATTAGGGGCGAATCAGTGGAGCAATTTTTCTTGATAAATTCCCAGAACCTTTTTGCTTCTATACCAAAAAGAAAAGAAAAAGTTTCAAGCAGCAATTGGCCACAAATTAACAGCACATGTCTTGAGAGAAAAGTGTCGTCTGAGTGCACCATTAGTGCTGATGGGTGGTTTTTCTTTTTTTTATTCTTTTTTTTCTTTTAGCTAATAATCGATTCCAGAAAGAAGCTTACTGAAACACTTTTTCTTTTTTTTTAAAAAAAAAATTTTTTTTATATCTGTTTCATGTTTCAGAGCTTTGGATTTGATCAACGTCATGACCTATGACTTTCACGGGCAATGGGAAAAAGAAATTGGTCACAATAGTCCACTATATCCTTTGGACAGTGCAACTGATGATCAGAAGAAACTCAATGTGGTATGTAATTTAAGAAAAGAAGAAAGAATGGCACATGTTCCATATTACCATTATTTATGACTCTGGTGATGGAACATAAAATTCATCAATGACATCATTACAAGGAAATGATTGCTCCATAATGCATTATCGAGAGATGTGTCTTTAAGATTAATGAGACCCTTTTTTTATATACTTGTTTGCTTCCTTTTCTACTGAAAAATTCATAAAAAAATGCTGAAAGGGTTTTTTTCTTAATGGGTTGGGAGCCAAATGCCAAATAGCTTTGATGTTCATGTTTTTATGGTAATAATTGCAGATATTGCCCCCACATCACTTTTTTTAATATCCTAGAAAAGTTTTCAATTTAAGATTTTCTTAGACAGCACAAAAGAATTGATGATATAACAGACATCTATAAAAGTATTTTGACACTGGGTAAATTCAATCTAAGAAAAGTGGAAGTGCCATTAAAGCGCATAAAAATGGTCATTTCATAAATCTTAAATAATCAATATTTTGCGAAAGACGATGAACTGTTGGAAATGTTCAAAATGACCACTGGCTATCAGGTTGTATTTTGTATTATTGCCCATAGCTTGGTCGTGACCCTACAGGTAGAATGTTGCGTAGGGCATTGTGTTGAAGCAGCGATGTGTGGGACGACTTTCTTGACGACCCGACCTAGCTTTTGCACCGAGAACTGGGAAAACCACAGAAAACACAGTTGGATGTGTGTAGCAGATGTTGTTGCCATAGATACAGTATCTTAATCAGTAACGCCTCTGTTCACCACATTTCACAAACAATTTCTTCTGAATTCAGTGGCAGAGCGAGGACATATGTCGCTGCCAATCAACGATACAGTCCTGTTCCTAGGATGTTGGTGCCTACCCCAATTAGTCTTTAATTATTCTTTTGCCTATGCGAGCAACTCATCCCTAAAGAGGGTGAATACTCAAAAATGAAACACTTTAAAAGTGGACTTGCTAGTGATTGGCACACCAGATTTAAATTTTGTTTGCTACATCACTTAATCTGAAGATTACTCTCGATTTACAAGAATGGGCATAACTGTCAGTTCAAATGTGGCGCCACACCATGGTACAGAAGTTGATGTTATGGTGAAAATGCTTTCCAAGGAGGGTTACTCATCAAAACCGAAAAACGAATGCTTGAAAGTTGTATGAGCGCCATCTAGCAGGTGAAAAGTGTGCAAATATAGCAAAATTTGATGAGGTTTACATCTATCTTGACTTCTGTAACGGTATTCGGAAAATTTTCTACGTTTTTCCTGGTAAGACAATTCACTAACGTTTATTAAAAGAAATAAATTAAAAATTGCAGTTTTTCATATTTGAGTATTCACCCTCTGTACATGTTTGCCCTCTATTTCTTATCGAAAGAAATGTGTGTTAAGATGCCAGTCGCATCTGCCATTGGTCAGTACCGATAACCAATGCCACGAACCAATCAGCTTGGTCCAATTGATTTTCTTTGTAACTATGAATTAAATCGAGTGAAGTTTAAACCTTTACCGATGCAAGACCTCTTGTAACATAACCTCACACGGCGCAGTCGACTAACTGGATTTGACTTACCAGTACCTAGATTTTTTTTAAAACATTTTTTCTGGCCACATTAATCTTCTAATAAGCTGAATGTGTCATTTTAGCTAAATAAACAAGATGGCCAATTTCTCCAGACAGTGCTGGTGAATTGTTTTATTTAAAAAACCAGAAAATGCGTGACAACAAATCAAAATGTTTGATATGAGTTTTGTAGCGTTACCTAAGACCTACATAATCACACATAGTTAACAGTTTTGTAGTTATTAAATTGAAGGCACTATTAACAATTTACTAAAAAAAAAAATTGTCTACATTCACCCGACTTTGCGGTAACTAAATACTTTCGAAGTCCAAATCCCCGATTATATTTGACATTTGCAAAATTTTTCTTTTTCATTCAAACATTTCCTTCCAGTAATTTTCAAATGCTTTTAAAAAAAAACTATTTAATCGGCTTCTTGCGGTGCCCCTTAGACCGGCACCTGAGGGGCACCTGCCCTCTTTTCTCCCATACGCACCACGAAATAGCTTCGAAGGTGACGATTAAACGCAATCTTTTCTCAACAACACTTTGAATTTGTTTAATGTAGAGGGTAATTGGAGCAGAACAGTAGTAGCTTAATTATAGATTCATGTTAATTGTACACACAACTGAACCTAATTGTCACAAACATTTCCTATTACAATGAGCGCCATTTGCAATTAACTTTCACTTTATTGACCACTAAACGATCACGGCACTCCAACAAAGCCCACCTCTTGTCGTTCTATTTTTTTCGTCCTTCATTTTGCTCGTGCTTTAGCCGCTCCATTCACTAGTTTAATAGATGTTGTTTTCTCAACTTAGGATTTTAGCGTTGCCGAGTGGTCCAGAAGAGGCGCTCCTAAGGAGAAGTTAATGGTCGGTATCCCAATGTACGGTCGTTCGTTTACGCTCACTGACGCCGCCCAATTCGATATCGGTGCTCCAGCCAAAGGTGGTGGTTTACCAGGCAAACATATGGGCGAGGCAGGTTTCCTGTCCTTCTACGAGGTAAAGATTCGCTAATTATTGGGTTAGTAGTAAAGTGGGTGTGAATTGTTGAGATTTATGGCGCAAAGTTGGAGTTGCGTCCAACAGCTTTTCATTTGCAGCTGATGTGTAAATGGGAGTTGTTGGTTTCACGGCAAGTTTATGTGTGTGCACTTGGAGTTGTTGCGCCATCTATTGGTATTTGTTTGTACTCGTGAAGTTGAAGAAAGTTATGGTGGTTTTGTTAATTTTTGGTTTTTTTTTGGAAATTGGGGTTTTGGACAGGAAAGCAATGTGAAATTGCTGTTATGATAGATAAAATCTACCCACACAGCACTTGATGTCCAAGGGATTGATATTTTAGTCCAAATTATCCACCAATTGGATCGATTCAGCACATTTATATTTTTAAGCAGATATTGCTTGCTCCATGGCCACAAACAACTGTCAATTTCATTTTTGCGTTCAAAAAACAAACTTTTGCACTTTCTTATGTATTTTTTGCACTTAATAGTGTATTTTTGCATTTAATACTCTATTTTTACACTTAATATTATACTTTTGCACTTAATACTGTATTTTTTCTACGGATACCTCAAATATTGTCAGTTCCATTTAGTTTAAAATTGAAGTTTTTACTTTGTGTTTTAGATATGCGACATGCTCCGAGAAAATGCAACTTTGGTTTGGGACGGTGAACAGCAAGTACCATTTGCATACAAAGGCGACCAGTGGGTCGGTTTTGACGACGAGAGAAGTGTCCAGGTCAAGGTAATCAATAAAACAGAACCTTGGGAAATTCTTATTTAGAGTTATTAAACGACTGTAACTCCAGATGGAATGGCTGAAGAAAAACGGATATGGCGGAGTGATGGTTTGGGCAATGGACATGGATGATTCGCGAGGAATGTGTGGCGGTGGACCATTCCCACTCCTTAATGTCATCAAAAAGGAATTGGAGGGCTATGCGGTTCCAACAGCAAGTTTTAGCGAAGAAGGCAGCATAGTCTACGGCACAGCTGTACAAGGATTGCAAGCGAAAAGTATGTAAATTAAAGCGACAGTATGGCTCCTATATATTTAAGATATAAAATACACATTAGTTGTTAGAGATTACAGTTAGGGTTTTGGCACCGGGAAACCCGGCGAGAAATCACGGTACCGGGAACCGGGAAATTTGAGAAATACCGGTTCCGTCAAAAATTCGTTGCTGAAACGTCATTTTCGTCATTGAAACTTTACATTTTGTAACGTTTCATGGCTAGAAATGGCTATTCTTGACGAAAAATGACGAAAAATGGCCATTTTGAACAAAAATTGCCATTTTGACGAAAAACGGCCATTTATTGCCATTTTTCGTCGCCTCTCGCCTGACCTTTTTTAGTCCCGGGAGTACCGATATCCCAGGAGTACCGGCCATTTTGGTAGGCGGGAAAACAGAAACCCTAATTAGATTTGTCGATAAGTTTTTTTTTACTTATTTAAAATAATAATAACAATTTATTTTGATGCTACTTGTATAGCAGAAAAGGTTTACAAGTATTATCATCGGTTGATGTCTGGTGTTTTACCTAGTAGCAAAACACAAAATTACTCACAATTTCAATCGCCAGCATAGAGTGAGAGTCCAGTTTTTTTTAACACGTCTGTACATATACTTGTATTGGGCAAGCCATAAATAATATCATTTATTTGTTATTCATACAATTAATGTTTTGCTTTATTACTTCGCAAAATTTGTAATTATCTAAAATGAGCCAGACTGTCCCTTCAATGGAGAAACGATGAAAATGGTGTTTCGATGGTGTCATTAATGTGTTGGTTTTGTTGTAGGCACTGAAATCCATTGTGCTGAAGAAGATGGTCACATCAGTTACCACCGGGACAAAGAGGACTGCTCCATGTATTACATGTGCGAAGGCGACAGACGGCACCACATGCCCTGTCCGACAAATTTAGTTTTTAATTCAAATGAAAATGTTTGTGATTGGCCTGAGAATGTTGAAGGGTGTCATGTGGCGACTGAACCTACCAGATAAAAATTTTTATAATAATTTTTTTTTTTCTTTAATTTTTTTTTGTTTTGATTTTGATTTTGATTTTTTTTTTTTTTTTTTGCTATTGTATTACACAAACAGATGTTCAAGTCGCTAGCCGAGATTTGTTATTATATATAAAAAGAAATTTTTTTTGTTGACGTCATTTTGTTTTTTCGTTTCTTCTACCGGCCCCAACTCGATTTTAAAAAGTTGTGACTTTTGAATTTTTCTTTAGTTTTATAAAGCAAAAAAACAAAAATCGATTTTGCTGTAATTTATTTTTATTTTGGATCATGCAGTGAAGCAAATCAATCTTTAGAATTAAAATTTAAAAAAAAAAATAAAAATAAAAATATATATATATATATATATATATAATATAATATATATAACAAAAAACAAAGAAAAAATACACATGTAGGCATATATAGTGATAAAACATAGTTACAATTTTGTCCACTAGATGGCAATTGTTTCTCTAATCTATATTGTCAAGATTAACTTTTTCAATGCAAAACTTTCTACTATACTTCTCTATAACAATTCTAGTGTTGAATGTTGAAATAGTGACGCCTATCTCTTGTTGTATGAATTAACACAGGCAATATTTTGGTCCCAAAAAAACTTCTCCATTTCATTGGCTTTAGTTGTTGGTATTGGTGTGTAAATGTAAACAAAAAGCATTAATTAATTGTAAGTGCGGTTTTTGTACATAGAAAAATCACTTGCAACATAATAACACATAAGAATGTATATGAATTTAAATCAAATTTAAAAAAAATGTCATAGCAAAATTTGTTTATTGCTTTTTTCTAATATACCATGTAAATATTTCTTACTTTGAATAAATTCGAATGTAAAATTAGTGAACTGGAATTCAAATTCTAGACTACAGATCGCGCAGATGCTAAATTCGTACTGCGCATCCCATTCTGCGCAGTGTTAAGCCTATTATTAGGCCTAATAATGCTAAAATAAAGTAGATAAACAACAATATTTTGGTCATACGATGTGAATGACTTCTAACGATGAATTTATTGTTGTTTATTTACTTTATTTTAGCTTTATTAGGCCTAATAATAGGCTTAATACTGCTAAATAACAACAATAGATCGCAAGTCGACAATCGTCGCCACGGCGAATCCATCCACCTGGCGTGATATTATTTTAAACAATTTATTAATTATGTCAACACACACGTCAAAAGAATAGAATAAACACAGCACATTTATTTATATTACATATATAGTATATTTTTTTTTAGGTTTTAAAAGATGAATCAAGTACCGCAACTTAAAGCGCTTAGTTTGAAATTATTAGTTGATTTGGTTTGGAGATCTTTGGAGGAAAAAACCGAAGGTAAAGATTTTGAATTTGGAATTTTTTGTTACCGTTTGAAATATTTTTCTGTTGATTCGTAGACAATAAACACAGTTTGGAGATCGATTGGAATATGGAATTTTTACCCATCGGGAACCCGCGGAAGGAATCTCCGCTCTTTAGCACGGCTTTTATCGCAGACTCGAAAATTGGTTTGACGCGACACACAAATTTCCACGCCAACAAGTTAAAACTGGATTTGTTACTAGAGCTCTTCAATTTCAATATCCGTAATATTTTTTTTAATGTTTTTTGATTTTTTAATTATTTTTTAATTTTTATTTTTCGTTTGTCGTTGCAGCGGATAGCTTGAAATTGGACATTGCGCACGTGATGAGAACACAGTACAGATCGGCCAATATTTTCCACAAGGTTTTTATTATCGAGATGGGATGCGATTTCTTTCAAATTCACGGATTTTTACAAAGTCCGAGCTACACCTTTACGCTTATCGACATGTTGTGCGAATCAGGAAAAAAAGTAATCGCAAATTCTTCCCATTTCCACCGGATGGCTCATTTTGATCCTAATTGCTCGTTAATTTCTACGGAATATCCTACATGGGTCATATCGTAGTTTAATGTTTTTGGGCTTTCACAACAGCCGAAACAACAGTCGCAGCGGTGCATCAAATGGCAGGACTGGATTAAGGGCAAATGGGTCCCTAGAATTCTAAAGGGCCCCTGGTACACGGCACACTTACAAAATGCATTTTTACATATAAAAGTATTCGTTTTCTGCCCATTCTGCATTTTTTTGGGTCTGGAAATGCATTTTTTTGTCTAAAAATGCATTTTTTTGGTCTAAAAATGCATTTTTTTGGTCTAAAAATGCATTTTTTTGGTCTAAAAATGCATTTTTTTGGTCTAAAAATGCATTTTTTTGGTCTAAAAATGCATAATTTTGTCTGAAAATGCATAATTTTGTCTGAAAATGCATAATTTTGTCTGAAAATGCATACCGTAATTTTGTCTGAAAATGCATAATTTTGTCTGAAAATGCATAATTTTGTCTGAAAATGCATAATTTTGTCTGAAAATGCATAATTTTGTCTGAAAATGCATAATTTTGTCTGAAAATGCATAATTTTGTCTGAAAATGCATAATTTTGTCTGAAAATGCATGTTTTTACATGAAAATGCATGTTTTTACATAAAAATGCATGGTTTTTTTTTACATGAAAATTCAGTTTCTCCACAAGATAATGCATTTCTACGCTTGAAAATATTGTGAAGATCAGGCTCCACGAAACCTGAATCCGGCCCTGCCCAAATGGAACCCACAAATAAACCAAAACCAAACTAATAATCAAAAAACAATCATTTCATATCATTTCAACGAAATGATTAACCCTAGAGCTTTAGCCACATATCCCGACCACCCATCATTCATTAATCCATCTTCCCCTTCCAGAAAATCCGACGAATCCTCTCGAAAGAATGCAAATTCTCCGCCGACTATCCCTACTGGAAGATCAACTCAATGGTCCAAATCGAGAAAAGCGTGACAACATTCAAAAACCTGCGCGAATTCACAGACCTGAGCAAATGCACCGCCGACTCAACCCTCAAACTCCTCTCAAAAAACTGTCCGCTCCTCAAAATCCTCAACGTTCCCGGCTGCTTCGTCTCCGACGACGGCCTCGCGCACTTACACTCCTCGGACTCCGTCTCCACCGGCCTCTTCGAGATCAACGTGAACGGAACCCTCGTCACACCCGAAGGAATCGAACTAACCCTAAAATCCCTCCCGCACCTGCGCAGTCTGGAATGCAGCATCGAACAACTCGTCCTCTTCACCCCCGAAGAGAACCTCACCTTCTCCAACATGAAATGGCTGCGATGTCACGTCTCCGAGTCCTCCTTCGAGCGCTTCCTGCCGGAAAACTTCGACAATCTCGCCGAACTCTTCCCCAAATTAGAACTCGTCGTCTTCTACTTCACCCGCGAGATCGGCACGATCAACATCCACTTCCTGAGCCTCATGCGCCACCTGACGGACATCCATTTAGTGTGCAAAGAGCACGAGAACACCGATCTCTTCACCTGCTCCGAACTACTCACGTTCCAGATGCAGAACGTGCTCAGACTGACCCTGGACAACTTCAGCCACGTTTGTTTGGTCACTCTATTCAAGCTGTGGCCGAACCTCGAGTATTTGGACATGAAAAACCTCTACTGTTGCTCGTGTTTCCACAAGAACTGCGACGAGAACTTCGCGCGCAACCTGCACCACGTTGTCGTGGACAATTCGCTGATCCCCAAGCACTACCTGAAGGTGTTGGCGAGCGTGCAGACGCTGGCGCTGAGATCGAGGAATTTTATTCACGATTTCAACGAGGAATACGCGGTGCATTTCGCCAACCAGCCGATCCCGTTGAACCAGCTGAGCGTTATCAGCGTGGATTGCAACGAGACGTCGTTCGAGAATGCATTTTCGTTCGGCAAGTGGTTGTTTTTGTTGTTCAGAAAGCTGAAATTGTTTAATTTGGTGGGCCAGGAGACGAGGAAGGACGCGGTGGGTTGGTTTAAGGCGCAGCAGCCGAACCCGAGGATAACTTTCCACCAAATTCAGTACAAACACAAGTGGTTTGACGATGTTGTGTTCACGCCGTGTGCGTTGTGTCAAGCTTTCAAAGCCCATTGACAGATTTTGAGGCTTTTTTTGCGTTTTTTTGGAAAATAAAATCTAAATTTGTAATTTTTCGTTCTTAAATAAATATGGTAAAGAAAAAAAAATATTTTTTGTTTTTATTTTTTATTTATTGTTGTTTTGACTCAAATGAGTCTGTGTTTGCTGAACGTAGTAAGTAAGGATTTGCTGTCGTTTGTCGATAGTGGTTTCGGACTGAAATGGAAGGCATTTTCTTGCGTGTGGCGAAGTGGTTTGTCCGTTTGGCCGAGTGTTTGAGCCCAGTGGTGGGAAGCGCGTGGAATAACCGATGGGGTCTGCGTCGACAGGCTGCAATATCCGACTTCCGTCTGCGTTGCAGCAGTGACTCCTTTGCTGTTTGCAGTCAGAAATAAATTCTGCGAAACAGAAAATAGTTTTAGGAAAAATACCATTGTTGGTCGTGGCGAGTCGACAAGGGCGGATCCAGAAAACGTGAATCAATTTGTTGCCTAAAAAATGAATTTTTTGGTCTAAAAAAATGAATTTTGGGTCTAAAAATTGAAATTTTCGTCCAAAGAATGAATTTTTGGTTTAAAAATGAATTTTCGGTTTAAAAAATAAATTTTCGGTCTAAAAAATAAATTTTCGGTTTAAAAAATAAATTTTCGGTCTAAAAAATAAATTTTCGGTTTAAAAAATAAATTTTCGGTCTAAATTGTGAATTTTTGGTCTAAATTATGAATTTTTGGTCTAAATTATGAATTTTTGGTCTAAATTATGAATTTTTGGTCTAAATTATGAATTTTTAGTCTAAATTATGAATTTTTGGTCTAAATTATGAATTTTTGGTCTAAATTATGAATTTTTGGTCTAAATTATGAATTTTTGGTCTAAATTATGAATTTTTGGTCTAAATTATGAATTTTTGATGTAGAAAATAAATTTTCGGTCTAGAAAATGAATTTTCGGTCTAGAAAATGAATTTTCGGTCTAGAAAATGAATTTTCGGTCTAGAAAATAAATCTTCGGTCTAGAAAATGAATTTTTGGCTTAGAAAATGAATTTTTGGTCTAGAAAATCAGTTCTGGTACACAAAAAATAAATTTTCCGTCCAAAAAATGATTTTTGTATCCAAAAAACTAATTTTTTCCATTGATCAAGCCTCCACAGAATCCGCCTCTGTCACCCAACTTACAGGAGCATTGCAGTTTGCCTGCACCCCGCAGTCCTGCGACCCGCTTCCTTTCCCTTTTTCTTTACACACCTCATTGACACTCACAGGTTTTGGAATACGCGACCAACCCTTACTAGACGTACTGGTATTCGTCGACTTATCAAACGACACGACAAATCTCTCCCACTGCTTTCCCTGTCTCCCACAAGGCGTCACTCTCTTACGCTGTAGATGCACCGGTGCGAGGCATCGTCGACACACATTCCGACCGTACTTCGACATCAAAACCCAACTCTGCTTTCTCCTCTTATAACACCACAAACCACATTCATAATTCTCTTCCGGGGGTCCCATTTTAATCTTACTTCGCTTTAATCTTCTCTCCTCTTCCGGATACGACGTCAATTTGACGCCCGCTGAACCGGAAGTGGATGAATCTTGTATTGGACGTCGACTAGAAAGAGAAGTGACGGTGGATTCGTCGCAAGTCGTGTCCGAAGAGCTTGCCGAGGCACTCGACTCCGTCATTAGTGAGATGGTTTCGGTTTCTTTCGTTGTTCTGGAGTCGGAGGATTTGGATTTTGTGTTTTTGTTGGTGTTTTTGGTCTTTGGAACACCGATTGCATGGCCCAGTGGTTTGTTTCTCGTTGGGGCGGAGCAGATTGGGTTGTGGCTTCGGCATTTTGGAAGCGGGGAGTCGTTGATTGTGCCGAGTTTGGAAAAGGCTTGGAAGAAAACTAGAGATAGGTCTGAGGTTGCAGATTGGACGGCTTTGTGCACCTCGTTTGTTATGATTTCTTTGAGTTCTTCCAAATCCTCAGTCTTTGACATCATTCAGCCTTTGTAACTGGCAAATTGCGGTGGAATTTGTTGTTTTTTAGGTTAGGATTTGTGGATTAGTCTCTTGAGATGGAGGAAGAGAGACAACAATGGGGAAAGTTCGGTTTCGTTTGGTTTGAGTGGCGCGTGGTGGTGAAATTTGAAACTGTCATTTGAAAAAGAAGGTTATGTTTTTATTTTTATTTATTTATCATTTTGGAAAATGTTGTGGGATTTTTAATTTGTTGTATGTATTTCGTAGATTGTTTTTAAATTTAAATGGATGTTACAAGAGTTGAGATATCGTGTGACAAAACTACTGTATGTATTTTGTTTTGACAATTTTCACGAATTATTTGATTTTCTTTTGATTTAATTTCGTTTATTTTTTTCAGAACAAATAATTACCGCTATTAATTATTATTTTTTTAAAAAGAAAAATTGTGTCTATGAAGCGCCATTCAATGAATTACCGCCATCGCGCGGCAAAATGATGAAATACTTTGAGGCGAAAACGGCTTCTTAGCTTCCCAGATTCGCGGGTTTGATTTTTCACCTCTCCAAACGTATTTTGATTTCCAACACGTCAAATCTCACCACAGAAACACGAATAGGAATGCATCTTTCATCCCACACAATCATCGAAACACCAAACCGACGATCCATCCACAAATCAAGTAAGAAATCGAATTATCAATGATCAATGGCCGTTTCCGTTGACGAACAATTTAAACCTAATAAATCACAATTTCCCTCCAACGGACTAAAAAAAATCGAAAAAAATCCCCAAAAATCCCCGAAATTCAATAAAATTAATCATCCAACCAACAAAAATCACATCGAATCAATTTTAATTAATTTTTTTTTACATTTTTTTTCAGAAAAATTAAAAAAAAAAGATAAAAATCATCGCGAAAATACAAGAAAATACAAGAAAATGGAAGAAAATGGAAACAAATCCAGGTTAAAACAAGATTCCAATGCCCTAATCAAGTTTTCACGCCATTTCTAGCATTACTCAACGGATACATTCGCTTGTAAAAAACATTCTGCTCAGTCTCGGACTGAATCCCGCGAAGTTCCCGCGAATTGTTCGACGATTTCCGCCTCGAACTGTGCTCACTCCCACTCAGATCTTGCGACGACGTTTTGCTGGGCGTCGAAACGGCCTTGGGTTGCGGGATCTCCGGGTATCGCCACGGAAGGTTCCAGTCTTGCTCGTGTTTGTCGTCGGTGCCCAGAGAGGCGTAATCGGAATGGCTGTTGATCTGACGCTTGGTGGCGCTTTTTTGGTGGATTTTGATGGTTGTTTTGCTCTGTTCGTCGGTGCTCCATATGTACCCTTTGGGTTTCCTCTGGATTTTCGGGACGATGAGGTCAGGGTCATTCTCTTCGAGGGCTTTGAGGGCCTCTTCGGATGAAATGCTCATCGCTTCGGGGCTGTTTGATTGGCTGTGGCTGTGGCCACGGTCAGGTCTCGCTAAATTGTTGAGGTTGAGGCCCGGGGTAGTGTAACTGGTGCAAAATTGATGGTTTTGTTGTTGACTCTTCGCGAGTTGCAGCTGAGCTTCCTGGATGTGCGGAAAAAAGGGAAAGTTAATTAGTTTTGCGGGGCAACGGTAATTGATTGAAGTTTTGGACGTGTCTAGGTGTGTCTGTGTATAGGCACTTAGTGTTGGGCTCGGTGATTAAATTTTGCTCTAGATCAGCGTTTCCCAAACTGAGGCCGCAACAGGACAGTTGTAACAATCTAACTAACTTGTAGACATGATGCCCCCCTAGAATAGTGCACGAAAATTATTTATTGCAAACTTATGTAAAATTTTATGCAAAATTTCTATTTTTCTTTCTTTTAATTGATTGGTTAAAAAGGGAAAAAGGTTATTTAGCAGATAAAATAAACATTTCATTACCAATTAAATAAAATCCATCAATCTATAATCACTTTTTATACTTAAACTCATTGAAAATAAACAGAACTACTTTTCCACGTAGCAGAACACAGTACGCAGTTTGGCGTAATACATCAACGTTTTGGTGGTTTTGAGTATAGTCTAAATGTTTTTGCGTTGTTTAGTAAGTTTTAGTAAACATTTGAGAATGTTATTGCTTTTCAAATTATTTTATGTAGAATTTGTTTTCGTTTTGAATTCTGAAAGTGAAAGGCAATCGAACAAGTTTACGATTTTGTGAAATAAATTTTAAAAAAAATTTAAAGATAAAAAAAATTATAATGGAGAAAAATTTGTTTACATTTCGAGTAAAGTTAGCGAATTAGAGAAGAAAAAAAAAACGATTTTTTTAGCTGATTTGATGTTACTATGGTTAGCAATAGTGATAGTGTTAATTACCATATTAGCCTGCTTTAAATCTGCCTGCAGTTACAGATACAAAGCTTATACCGGCGTGCCAGTATAAGTGAAAAGCTTGGATGTATTTTGGCCAGAAATTTGAGTTTTCTTGATATTCTAAAAGTTATGGCTAAGATTTGGGTAAATTTATAGAAATTTAGGCCAATTTCTTACATTTTGGACATCTAAAAACGCTTTTTAAGCATGTTTTGGTTTAAATCTGATTGAAAAACATGCGCACTCATTTAAAACGACATGTCGGGGGTTTATCGGCATGCTGGTAAAACTCGGAACTATACCAGCTTGCGGCTTAAAGTGGGGTAATACTAGGGTTTCGGTACTGGGAAACCCGGTGAAAAATCACGGTACCGGGAACCAGGAATTTTCAAAATAACCGGTTTCGTCAAAAAACGTCGTTAAAACGTCATTTTCGTCATTGAAACGTTACAACTTGTAATGTTTCAATGATGAAAATGGCTAAAATGGGCCATTTTTTACGAAAAACGGCCATTTTTAGCCATTTGTTGTCGCCGGATTTTAATTCCCGGGAGTATCGGCCATTTTGGTATCGGGAACCAGGAATTGGAAAAGGGCGGGAAAACCGAAACCCTAGGTAATACTGTATCAAAATGCAAAACATGACCACAAAGCGAAATTTTAGCGAAGCTAATTTTGTTTGTAACACTACATTTACCCGAGAATTTTTTAAATTGTATTTTGTCTGAGCTTACTAAGGGGTTTCATTAAATGTATGATTTTGCAATTTTGCATTAATCGCAAAATCGGTCATTTCCGATGCATCCAAACACAAGCGCTATCAATTCATGACGTCAAAATGTGGAAAACTTCCAAAATATACTATTAATGTAATTCCGCATTTGATTTGGAGTATTAGAGTTGTTTATTTTAGGAGTATAAATCAGACATTCTATTACGCTAGTTTTTGGTTAGTTAGTTTGTTTTGTCCATCTCGCCCGGAGTTAGATCAAAGTTGTGTTTGACGATGCGGCACGGGGATTTCTTTGATTAAATTTAAAGGAGCTTGAGATTTTTTTGCATTCTGAATGTTTCATGAAGTTGTAATGCAAACTTAAAAGCAACCGGAAAAAGAGTTTCTCTTTCAAGCTTATAAATTGTGGTTGTTTATTAGACATAACAAATTTATGTTGCCAAACTGGTTTGGATTGGTCTTTCTTAATTAGTTTTCAAAAGTCAAGAAAATTTTGAGTTTAATTAAATTTGGTTTGTTGTAAGGCATACTGGAAATCGCTTTTAGACAATGGGAACAAACTGTACTTAATGAGAAACAGAAAATTGCTTTTACAAAATTATCATTCTAAAGTAGCATTTTTCAGCTAGAATTATTAATTTTATAGCTGAAATTTGCCATTTTATAGCTGAAATTTGCCATTTTATAGCTGAAATTTGCCATTTTATAGCTGAAATTTGCCATTTTATAGCTGAAATTTGCCATTTTATAGCTGAAATTTGCCATTTTATAGCTGAAATTTGCCATTTTATAGCTGAAATTTGCCATTTTATAGCTGAAATTTGCCATTTTACAGCTGAAATTAGCAATTTACACTTAAAAAAACATTTCTTAGCTGGAATTAATGATATTACAGTTTTACAGCTGAAATTATCACTTTTACAGCTGAAATTATCACTTTTACAGATGAAATTATCACTTTTACAGCTGAAATTATCACTTTTACAGCTGAAATTATCACTTTTACAGCTGAAATTATCAGTTTACAGCTGTAATTAGCCTTTTACACAGATATTAGCCATTTTACAGCTGCAATTAGCCATTTTACAGCTGCAATTAGCCATTTAACTGGTGCAACTAGCCATTTTACAGCTGCAATTAGCCATTTTACAGCTGCAATTAGCCATTTAACTGGTGCAACTAGCCATTTTACAGCTGCAATTAGCCATTTTACAGCTGCAATTAGCCATTTAACTGGTGCAACTAGCCATTTTACAGCTGCAATTAGCCATTTTACAGCTGCAATTAGCCATTTAACTGGTGCAACTAGCCATTTTACTGATGCAATTAGCCATCTTGATGCAATGCTTCTCCTTGCTCATATTGATAGTTTTACCGTGTAATTGAAATTAGCAGTTTTAACCCCCTAATGTCTGTTTATTCATTAATTTATTTTTCTAAAAATTATGCTAGATATCAGCGATAATTAGCGAAAAATAAATTTTCCCTTAATTAGTGCAATTCCACTGGTTAATAAATAGCGAAAGAAATACGAGGGAAAAAACATGTGAGGTTATCGGAGGCTACTTGCCCTTTCTTCCACTGTCCTTTTCACAGTCGAAATTTTCTTTTCGAGTTCAATGCACTGTTCGGACAACTACGCATTTTGCAGAATCGTAAAAAGAAATTTTCTATTAAATCTCAAACTAATCATCACGACTTAAAAAAAAAATCAAATCGGAAAAAAAAATCACTTACCTCTCTTTCTACTATCATTAAATTGATTTTATCTTGTTCCAATTTCTAAAATTAAAAAAAATAAAAAAATAAAAAATAAAAACAAGAAATTTGTTTTGTAGCAAAAATAAAAAAAAAATATTAAATTACGCAGAAAAGATGATGTGAATATTAAGTACATTAAGAAAACAAGGAAGAAATAAATGCAACTCACTTTAGCTGTCTTTTTCAGGACGTCAACCTGAAAGGAAAAATATTATTTTATTAATAACTACTTTTATTATTTTTTTTTTTTTTAGAATTATTATTGCAATAGGAAGTTTTCGCTTATTCACGACATTATGCTAATGTGTGAAACCACAGCTTAGCTAGATGGCGGTGATTACGATGATTTAAGTGGTCCATACCTCAGTTCTCAGCTGACAATTGTCATTAGCGAGTCTTTTGCTCAGGTACATTAAGTTCTCAACATCTACGTAATTTTTTTTCCACGTTTTAAGTGCCTCAACAAATTGGTCGTAGTATTCCAAGTCTGGCATTTCACAGAACTTTTTAAAAAAAAAATTTATTATTATTTTTAATATTTTTTTTTATTTTCTTTGTAGTTTGTTACCTTTTCTAAATGCTTGACATCTATGCCGGCTTCTTCCAGAACACATTGCACGTAAACTCTTTCGCAGGCATTTCTACATGTGTCCAGCAGCGTGTTTAGAAATATTAGACAAGTCATCTGTAAATTGAGTCGTTACAGTAAGTTTATAATACTACGTAACGACTTACCGTACCGCCTTGTTTAAACGTCCGGGTGTTTAATATTTTTTTGAGCCGATTTCCCGGCGCCAAATTGAAGCCCGGCGTTTATTCGGGCTGTGCATATAACCGATAAATCGGCGATTTATGGGGGACTCGGCGCTTAATCGGGGCCAGCGCCAATTATGTAAATTGCCGATGACTGCCCGGCGCTAAAACGGGCCCGGCGTCTTAATGAACCCAGGCGTTTAAATGAGGCGGTGCGGTAAGTGGAATGAATGCGAGGGGTCAGACGTTCAACTGAATCTCTGACATGGACTTCCGAATCTCGTTCCGAATCTTTCCGGATCTTTTCGAACCGAAACCCGGAATCTTAAAATTTTATAAAAATTTTGAATTTTTATCGAAAGTTGGACAAACGTTAAAATATTTTTGACTTTTTTATTAAAATAATTATCTAAATCTCTCTGAATCCCATCCGAATCCCACATCAAATCCCAAAAATATATGAAAGATTCGAATCTCTGACAAGCAAATTGTGTCGTAGTTGCTAAGGAAAATAAGTGACACAACCTAAAGCTTAAAGTAAAGCCATATAAATGGACTAAGTTTATATCTGGAAGTGAAAACGAGGTTATCTACTTAACACATTTAATTGGATTTATATCGACCAATTTTAATGCACCTACTGCGACAGTCTGATAAGTAGGTTTGGGTACCCTAAACCGGGGTAACTTTGGGCCAAATTAGAAAATAAGGTTTTGTCTGTTTGTAAAAAAAACTTTTGGTTGTTACAGGGTGAAAAATAAATAGATGCAATTTGAAGCTTTGCGGTAGTTGCTTCTCGGGTTAATTGGTGTTTAATTTAGATTTTAGGTGTCAGGAATGCCAATGAAAGGGATCTTTAATCTCCTTAAGAGTGTGTTAATTGCACCCGATGCAATGTCTAACGACACCTCATGATGATCGATAAGTTTAAAAAGTGACTAATAAATTTCCTTTTAACATCTTTATTTGTGACTCGCCTTTTGCCGCTTTATCTGAAATACCGTATTTCTTCGAATAAGAGCTGCATTCAAAAACTAAAATATTTTGTGTTTTACTTCAATTTTAAAACAAAAATGACATCATTTCCTGTTTAAACTCGTGTTAAAACTTAAAATACACTTAAACTAAAATTGTTATTTTTATTTTTGAATGCGGCCAGTATTTTTTTTGTATTTAATGTGAACGTACAAGTTCGCTACGTTCATTACGTTAAATACACAAAAAACGGGAATTGAAGGAATACGGTATTCCAAAAAGAAAATTTAACATCTTTATTGAGGAGTCCGTCAAGTTTTGTGTTTAATTTTACCTGGAAAAGAAGAGTTTTTCCAACGCTGTTAATCATTCCAATCAGTAGTTTAAAACACACGGGTTCACCCATGGTCAGCCTTAAAGTTGAAAAGGCTTTGAGCACTCCATCATGGCCATTGCTTACATTGCACGCTTGGGTGAGTAACTGCAGAATAGATCATACATTTAATAAGAGTTGTGTGACTTATTTATTCCAAAAAATATTGTATTATTAGAGACAAATTTATGACAGGAGGATTTGAAGCATTGAAAGTTTGCATTTCCTGGTATTATGTTAATTGTGTTAAAGTATAGTTCCACTGCTGACTGCAGATAAAGGGTTTTCAAAGGCTTTTGGCCGACAAGTGAGACAGACAAAAAAATTGCCATGCTTTAAGTTTTCTAGGATGTATTTAATTTCAGCTTGTGTCTTTGAGAGATAATTTTTTTTTTGATTTTAATAAATTGTTATCTTCTTATCAGTATCGTGATTTTTGCAGTCAGTAATTTTTCCACTTGAATATTTTTGCAAATAAGTAGTAATTACAGATTGTGTTCATGAATTTAGAGTAAACAGGGGGTGGACAATTCATTAAGCAAGAAAAATTTTGGTTTTCAACAATGCATCATGGTTTTTTGCATTGTAACTTAAAATAAACAATGCAATCTGAAAAATGTCAATTTTAAAGTTGTAGAGCATTATTTGTTAAGTTAGAAACTGTTAAAATCAAAAATTGCAAATTTTACGAAGATATGACGTAAAATAATAATTGTATGAATAACAAATAAATGATGTTATTTATGGCTTGTCCAAGTTAATACAGTACTTTAAAGAAAATTCCGCCAGGGAGCGCACCCTAACATGAACAACGTGCTGCTGGAAAAAGTTTGAAAACTGGCGATTTTAAGACGCACCTCTCACTTAGACTATTTTGTTTGGAAAAAAGTGCATCTTTGACTCAAGTTTTTACGATAATATAAGGACAGCCAACTGTGTTATAATAGAGTTTGCGGAAGGGTATTTGTGGGTTATAAAATGTTAAGTTGTAATAGGTTATTATTGCAACTAAGTTTGAATTATAACCTTATTTTATGAAATAAGGGAGCCCATCTGCTGCGAGTATTTTATGATTTTACCAACATGGTGCCTGGCCTATTTTGTTGCTTTTAGTTTAATAAGTTATATCGTATCAATCTCAGGATTAATTTAAACATCACCTAACTTAATACGCTCTTTCGAACTTGATCAATTTGTATGCTCGGTTAAACTGAGCTCACCATAGCAACAGATTTGAGATAATCCAACTGACCGAACTAACATTGCCGGTCGACGGGTTGATTGATCTTGATTTGCATATGGCATCGTGCTGCAGCTAACACGCTATTCTGTTTTTAACTCGCTTTGATAACATAGCTGTATAACCCAAAACTGCTAACCACAAATACAAAAATTTGTAAACTTTCTTATGAATTTATACAACAGTTATGAGGTTATAACTTGACTTAATAGATAGTTTGCGGGATGCATTTTTCCCTTACAGTTAAAGACTATACGGTATAAAAATAGTGTAAGGGAAAAATGATAAATTAAGTTTTTGCGGGCTGCACTTTTCCCTTATCACTGCACTATTTCAGCCAACTACTGACAATTAGTAATTTTGGGCCTAAAAATTCAATTGGGGGTGTAAATGTGCAAATTTCTGCATAAAATTCCATTATTATGCCTATAATGCATGGTTTTGGGCCTAAAATTAAATTTTGAGCCTCACTTATCATTAAATCTACGTACCTATGACTGTGATGTGTTTGATCGGGACAACAAAATAATCGCCATTTGCAATGGGCGGAGCTAACAATATAGTGTTCTCAATTCTGATTGGCTGCGCTATATTTTAATTTAGTGTTGAAAATGATAAACTAAAGATTTTTCCCTTACGATATGGCACTAAAATAGTGTATCGTGGAGCAAAATAAGGGAAAAATGCATCCCGCAAACTCTTTAATATCACCCGAAGTACCCATTCACAAAGCCTCTGACGAAGAAAAAAAGCTCTGTATAGGCTTTACGCTAGAGCTTCGTTAGGCTAATGGCCAAAGAGGGTCTTCTGTACCTGTAGTCCCAAGATTCTCGTTTTTGTGTGTGTGCCCAGACTGCTGGAAGCCAAGAGGTAGAGCCCGCTTGAATGTTCCACAATTTGACGCATTGCTTCCTGGAAACGAACATGATAAATGACTTTGGTTTAGTAATTAATCATTTTACTGTTTAATTACCACTTACCGGTAATTGAGTGGCATATTTAATTCCGATGAGACATTCGTATTCGTCAGTCTGAGTGAGAAAGCAAAATGAGTAACATGGATAAATTATATTGGTGTTTAAACATGACTCATCTATTGTTAGATATAGTATGGCAGTATTTGAAAAATGATCGAAACTTCAAACATGCGGCAGAGCTCATAAATTGCAAACAATTCCCAAAGTAAAATAATTCAACTCTAATTGCATTTTGATTTTTAAATTCAAAAACAAAATTCCAGAAATGTATTATAAAATGCAAAACTCAATGCATTTCAAAATACATCGCAGTATAATTTCAAAATACATCGCAATATAATTAAAAAAATACATCGCAATATAATTTTAAAAATACATCGCGATATAATTAAAAAAATACATCGCAATATAATTTCAAAATAAATCGCAATATAATTTCAAAATACATCGCAATACAAAGTAATTAAAATGGGATGAGTAAAGTTAATGGGACAAAAAAAATTATTTAGTGAAAAACATAGTAAGTGGGAAACTTAATATTTATTTAGTGGGAAATTAGTGGGCCAATAAATGGGACCCTTTCAAAATACATCGCAATACAATTTCAAAATACATCGCAATACAATTTCAAAATACATCGCAATACAATTTCAATGTATTTTTGAAGCACATGTTTACGCAGACAGGGATTTGTCAGTTTGATTTTGGCGTCAAGATAGAGTTGTTTTTGATGTGCCCAGACCACCATGCTTCCCAGGACTCCACTCTGTAGAAAGTAAGCTCTTAACAGCCATAGGTGGTGACACATAACCTCCATTCTGACTACAGACACGTCGGTTCAATGTTCGCAGACATTAATTCTTGATTTATTCCAACCAAAGTGTAAAACCACACATTTAATTTCTAATCTAAAATTTCACTCGTTACTCTCTCCTCCGCTTTTGCAATTTGCTAGCGATGATATATGGGCTTTGAGATTTGCCACCCCTTGAGCTGAGAGTTGCCCATGTTTCCTAACGACTGTCCCTTCCCACTTGATCGACCTCCTACTGTCCTTGAATGCACTCCCATGTGCGGGCTGTTGTGTCTAGCCGAGCCACCACCTGCAGTGAAACCATCACAAGACCCTGGTCATGACAACAGGTGTCTTGGTGTCTCCCAGGAGGTTGATGGCATCGGAAACACTTTCACTCGGCTTCTAACAAAGGATGCAGGTCGCATATTCCTTTTTTTATGTCTACTTTGATGCATTTTTACAGTGTACGGGGTGAAAGTAATGGTATGGAAATGCACGGCTTATTAGTGGCAACTAACAAATGGTGGTGCAGTTAAAAAAAAGAAAATACTTTTAAAAATTATGCAGCTAACATTTTGATTAATGGTCATTGTATGCCAAATGATTATTTGTAGCTCTGAAATGGATTAGTACATACAAAGGAGGGAAAAAAGTTGCTTTTTTATTTTTATTCTCTATCCAAACAAGCTATAAAACTTGTATAACCAGATGGGGTTCTGTAAAGTTGACATGAATTATTATTGAAGAGAAAAATAGATTTATTCTTTTTCTGGAAATTTGTTTTTGGGATTTGGAAAATGGGGATTGTTTACCATTGCCTTCTTGTGCATGAGGGCCACATCTCTTGGGGTCATTGTTGGTACTGGTTTGGCTGTCTGCAATCCTTGAAAGGCCTTGAGTGTGTTCAGTAGTAGACCCACGCCTCCTAGAGGTTCTCCCAGGAATTCGGTATGAAAACTGTAAAAGGCAATGTCTCATTAATAACCAATAATGATGGGAATAAAGAAACAAGCAACAAGGGGCCATGTATCTTGTTGCAGACTGTTATTAGTCTTGAAATGTGGTTGTAAAGTAGGCTGTTAGTAATTACAAGTGCTTGTGATGGAATTAGGAGGTGTGCATGATTAGGAGGAGTTAGTTTTTTGTTTTCAAGGTTAATTATGATTAAAAAAAGGATAATTTATTCTCTTGATTTGGATTAAATTTATATTAAGTTATGATTAGTAAGTTAAATACCAACTAGCAAAAGTGAATACAATCGAAACTCTGTATAACGAATCGCGATATAACGAATTATCGATATAACGAATACCTAAAAATGGCTGGTGTGGTTGGCTGGCCATAGAACACCACGTTAAAAAATTTCGATATAACGAATTCGCGTTATAACGAATTGATTTTTCAGGTCCCTTGGGATTCGTTATAAAGAGTTTCCACTGTATTTAGAAAGGCATAGGACAGGGATCGGCAATCTGCGGTTCTTTCGATGTCAAGATACCTATATACCTAATCCTAATCCTAATCCTAAATTGTAACCTTTGGCTCTTCCGTCTCAAAAGGTTGCCGACACCGGGCATAGGAGGATGTCGTCAGATATAAATTAACATTACACAGTTTGTGGCAGGTAGTTTTCTGTTATTAAAACTTGGTTAGCCACTTTATCGTTGAAACGCAAAGATTACATGAGGTTCGTAAAAATAAGTTTGGTACCGAGGTGTCGGACCGTAGGTGTATTTTGCACGGCTTTTTTTTTACACGATTTTGATTTAACACGGTCTAGAAAAATAAATTGATTCTGTTTTTACACGATTTCTTTTGATTTAAAACGGTTTTTCATAAAGATTTTTAAAAAGGTACTGTAGGTGCATTCAAAGAGTCGTGTTTGAAGTGTTTTTTGTGTCGTGTGTTTGATTAGTATTTTTTAATATCGCAAAATAAAAACAAACTTTTGTAACACTTATAAGACCACTCTTTGAATGAATGGGTTTACTAAATTTCTTTGAGTCTAAGACGCACTTTTATTCCCATATGAACAGGGTAGGTCTTAGAATTGTATTCTGGGATGACAACAGGTAACAAACAGTTGTCAAGCAATGCATGACACGTGATTGCTGTCATCCAATCAGCGCACAGAACAACGAATCAATAGGAAATAACACACGGATACGTTTCCATGTTATCCTTGGTTCACGATAGAACATCGGTCCATGACACATTGGGACAAAAAATATCGGTCTGTTTGAGAAGCAATGGCATAGCCAATACGGTGGTTTTCCACTAATTATGTTGCACATTCATCACATTATTCAATCACTTTATTCAACTGAAAGGTGGGGGGCGTGGGGATGTATAATAAGCAACTGCTTGTAATAATAAATAAAAAGGCGCTTAAATTTTTTCTGTCAAACAGGGATCAAGTTGGGTCAACGATAACGACGGTGGAACGTCTTCACATTTTTTAATTGCCCATTTATATATTTATCACAAATGTTATCGCAATTTTTTTGCATATTTATTCCTCCACACCTTGGTACTTGGAATTGGCTTTGGTGACACCAGGATGAGCTACAAAGCCCTTGCTGGTCATTCACCTCATTTGAAATGAAACCCTATTATAAAAAAGTCACTTCGGACAGCGTGGTTGCTTTAGTGTAAAATTTACGACCGGCTAATTTTACACCTGAGATTACCACGTGCTGTGATTAATAAAGGTCATTCACCTTACAGTTTTTTTTTCTGTAATAAATATATTCACAATCTTTTGTTTATGATGGAATTTTGGCGCTGCCAAAGTGTGATTAAATTTTTAAGCTGGAGAAAATTAATCTCTTAAAACTCATCATGAATTTTCACATGTCACCACTTTGTATTTGGGGCGAGAAATGTTACATTTTTTTCATTTTTTAAGGTTTATAGTCGAATTTTTCTATACTTTTGATGAGAAGTTGCAAATAACCTTTAATTAGAGTCACATTGTTGTGTATTTTAGCTTAGTAATTGTTATGCAGGGAAATTAAGTTTTCTTGTTGTTATTACTTTTTTTGCTGTAGGTTTCTTTGAGAACATATGCTGAACTGAACATAAATGACAATTAATGTTGATGAGTGGGAAAAAGATTAAGAAATGGCTGAAAAGAGGATGTAGCGTGCGCGAAGGACGTGTGATCTTAGCTTTTCCCAATGTTACTTCCCACCTTTTTTTTAAGTGCTAACAACCTTCAGCAGCAAGTGGTGAAATTTACATTATAATATGCTGAAGTTACGCACAAAAAATTGTTTGCTATTTTCCAGGACGTAAACCCATCGCTAGTAGGTTGGCTATAAAAATGCGAGTTGGTTCGACCGGTTATATTATTCGATAACGGGACAAAAACCAAAAGTCATCGGAATGTCAAATCGAGGGACCATGCGTACCACTGCTTTCATTTTTAGATTTACAAAAGCAATAAATTCAATTAAACAAAATAAAGGAAGAAGTGACGTCGAAAGACATTGACCAAAAAGTATTGCGGTACCGACATGCGGCATCCATGGTACCTTTTTGCATGTGCTATTATTTCAATAATAAGTGCTTGTTATTATTTAGAGTTTTCTTTATTGCTGTTAGGTTTATTGTACTGGACGAAACGTACTGTGGTACTGGTATCGATATGGTACCTGTTGGAATGTTGTGTATACATTACAGTATGGCAATGTGGTATTCTGTAGTGTGGTGCCAATGATTATTTAGTCTACTTACGTAGTGTCATGTAACCATGTCCACCCCATGTACAGTTTTAACCCCCAGTTCGAATAAAGAACGTACGACGTGCTCCGAGTCTTTCACTTCAAGAAGTAACAACATCACTAACAGTACCACGTATCGACTCAACTGAATTTCAACTGGATTCTGGTCTGTGTTAACGTGTTTGGAGCAAAAACTGACCACAAAAAATTAAAACGAGCAAAAGTTCAACGTTTGTGCGTCCATAAAATGTGAATAAACACGGTAGATTTTTGCAGACATGATTCAGCGTTTTGGTAATAGCGCTATTACCCAAAGAACAAAGCTATTGACCAACATCAATGTTGTGCACTGAAAGGAATGTTGACGTAATCACCTTTTAGGCAAGAAATGAGATTTGTATTTTTGATGTAACGTGTTGCAATGCATCAATAGGTGGCTGGAGGGAGTTTCCCGGGCCATGAGCTAATAACCGATGCACGTACGACTAGCTGAGAGTGACCGGAAGAATCAAGGACAACCAGGTTTTGTGGTTGGATTGTTAATTGCTATTCTGGGCAGATGATTCAAGATGGAATTTGCACATACTTCCGTCAGTTGGTGAATAGTAGTAAAAAATAATCACGCCGACTTTCTTGTTGGCTTTAGTTATTAGCTTTTTACTTCCTCCTTACATGTTGCACACTTGTAGAAATGAGTTTAACCTTCAGTTTCATTCACAACATTAGTTAAAGGGGTTGGTCTTGCAAGAGTGATTCATGAATCATGAGAAGGTTTCTGTGGGAATGCTATAGTGTGTACTTGAGGTCGTGTTTTTGTTTTTGTTTTTATGCTTGTAGTATATGATGTGGTTTGGACAGGTTTGTTAGGATTGGAGAGTGGATTAAGCACAAGAAGGATTATTATTAGTAAATGTCTGTTGGTAAGATAAATAATGATGGTCTGATTTGATTAGGAAGGGTCAGGGGCCGGATTTAATTGAAAAAGTCGTCGAAACTGCTTTTCTGAAAAGCGGAGGTAGAAAATTGTGGGCGAAATTTATGATTTGCTAAGTGTGGTTTGCAGATTTGCGAGATTTGCAGTTTATTTGCAGGATTTGGTGTTTTCATGCGCTGCAATTAAAACAATTTGCATTATTATGCCTCATTAAGTAGCAGTGTTTATTACTACGTTTTTATGGTAATAAAATTTTTATGTGTTTTATTGGAAAGACGAATTACATTACCCTAGAAAAATACTAAGCTAAATTAAACATGCATACTTATTTCCACTGCTTGCAGCAATCTGATACTTATTTCCAACCCCCATGTTAAGAAAACATGGGATTTCTCAGCTCAGAATCTTTTTTTTTTGTAAATAGCCAAAAGTTAGATTAAATGTTGTTATTATTTAGCCCTTTATTTCACTCGCTGCATTTCAGCAACTTAATCGCACTGCAATGACAGCGAAGAAGTCGCGTGTCAACTGGATTTTCTGTGGTTTTCCTAGTTTTTGGGTGCAAATGCAAGGTTGGGTTCGAAAGAAAGTTGTCCCACAGATTGCGGCTTGCTTGGCCTAATCCGCAGACGGGCACCCTGCCTACAGGGCTGGGGCCATGGCAGTTGCTTTAGTTTGCTTTCAGTCGCACTGCGCGTGTGCACTGAACTTCTAGAAAACGAGTTAAACTGCAATTTTGTGCATTTGAATATTTCCCATTCAAACAACTTTTGTTGTTCAAACGGCTGTCTAAAATGTGCATAATCATAACGGAAAAGCGGATTATGGTTTAAGTAATGTGATCTCAAGCAAAAACTTGTTAACTGAAATATTAGAAGTAATCAGGCCTGCTTGATGCCGCTTGATTCATCGAAGCGTTCAAAGCTGAGCGAGTTTGCTCGATCTTGCCTTTTATGTTTGCCTTCACCCTTGACTGAATAATTGCTAATGATAAAATTGTTAAACAAACCGCGGTATAACGAATTTCTTGTTATAACGAATACCGTATTTTACCGATTAAGACTCGCCCTCGAATGAAATGGCATTAAGTTGTTATTTAACACCTGATTTCACTCGAATAAATTTTTTTATTTTGCATATTTTAATTTTATTTTGGTGCATATTATATGCGCATATAATGAAATTTATTTTGCATATATATCCGGGGTCTAGTTATAACAAATTGATTTCTCGCGCCGCTTGCGATTCGTTATAACGAGGCTCCACTGTACCTTGAATGAGCCAGTTTGAGGTCGATTTTGAGGTTTCTTAGCAAATCTGAAATGTCGGAGAGCTCTTTGAGGTACGAATTGTCATTTGAATCTCCTTTGTCCTCTTTCTTATTCACTGATCGGCCGTAAAAAGCGACACTGTCTTTCAACCATCGGTGCATGTGGACCGCATATTCGTCTGGTCGATACATTGGTGGCCCTACGTCCTGAAATGAAGAAAGAAATTTGAAAATGAGGTCTCTGAATTGTTGTTAGGCAATGGTTGAGTATATTTCCTTGTTGTTTCTAAATTCGTTTGTTTATTTTTGTTTACTCAAGTGTTTGGAGGGAATAATGGTGATTCAGTTTGGTGGATTTAAGAATGTTTCATTTCTTGGAAAGTTTAAACGTGTTTTTCTCTAGGTCATTGCTCATGTTAAATGAGTTTGTAGGCTGAAAACATCTGAGTTTAATACTTTATTTTTTTTATTTTTATTTTTATTTTTTTTTTTGGCTGTTGTTGGAATCCGAGTTGGGTTAATGATTAGGTCAAATGTTTTATAATTATAGCATCTGGTTTGTTAATGGGTTCAATTGCATGCAATTTTGACGCAATTATAAACGTTTTAATTGCATGACATTTTCTTTTTTCGATATTTTTTTGCATTGCATTTTATTTAATTTTATTTTGATTTTTAAAAAGAATAAGAAATTGTCTGAAAACAGGTCACTTTTTGTGCATGTCTAATAAATGGAATGATTGAAACTATTAATTTAGGTGAATAGATGAATTTTCAAAGAGTGTATTTAATCACCATTGTGAAAGGTGGTAATTATCACTTGCACAAAAGAGAAAATATGTCTGGAATGCTGAATTTACCAGTTTAATGGCAATGGTTTCAGTCACTTGAATTAAAGCCGGTCTCAAATTGGAGGCTGATTAACGAAATACTGGTTAGTTTGCTCAGTAAAGACTTGGATTTCACAAAGATTAGTTGTCTTTCCTTTTGTTTTGCCATTAGGTCCTGTTCCTTAGTTTTTAAGATCCACTAGGGACCAGGAACAATTATGTAGAACCCCGAGTCAACCGAGGCAACAAAATGACCGACGACAAAATGTTCGAAAGTCTCTAGTATGACTATCTAGTGTTGTGCAGGAAAGTTTCTACGTAAGCAATACTGTAAGTCCAACAAAGGTGTCCAAAATGAAAAAATTATTAATCCTAATTCAAGAAAACATTTTAAATTTCTTTTTTATATTTTTATTAGAAATTAATAACTGTACGTATTAAACAAAATTTTAATCTCACTTTGAAAAGTACAACAGCTGGCATACAGTGCTAGACACGCGATCTAACTTATGCGCTGCGATATTTGAAGTTTGTAACTCTGAAAGTTCGTAACTGGGGTTTCACCTTTGAATTTACTGCTCGAACTTGCCTTGCCCTTGTTTGCAATGATGCATCCTACATTCACCATGTCATTTTGCTGTTTTACAGTCAACATGCAACCAAGATGACCTCAATTTTGTGTGATAATCTTACTTAGTAGAACACAAGATCCTTGTATGGAAGCTACTGATGTCTGGGCAAAAAGTTTTATTGTATATATATTTTTTTAAATTTTTTGGTTGGTGCCTTTTGTATTTATGTGCTATTAGATTGTTTTCATGATTGAATTATCTCAACATGTAAATTGTGATGGGTGGAGATTGTACATGTTGAATATTCAATTTGTTTTGCAGCCTTAAAGCTGTTGGAAGTGTGGTAAAATTTTATATGGTTATTACTAAGGAAATAATATGTTTTTTTTTTTTTTGTTTTTTTTTTTAAATGACTTTTTTAGTTTTCAAGTGGTTTTTGTGAAGTTATATATTTTTATGCATTATGCAAGGAAAGCAGGTTTGTTGAAATTTTTAAAGGTTGCTTTGGTGTCAAGATGCAAGGGTAAAATGCCATTTCTTTTTCTCTTTAGGCCAGGACTTTGACCTTCTATCAAAATAACACAAGTGCAAATTAAACTTCTAAATTGAAATATCGTATTTTACCGATTAAGAGTCGCCCTCGAATTGTAGCCGCGGCTGAGACACCAAGGATACCGTATTTTTGCAAAAGTATTTAACCTCACGAACGATGAAAGTACGCTTCGTTCGTGACGTTCAGACTTCGTTGGTTACATTAAACAAATGTTACAAACGAAAAACCAAAATTGTAATTGCTGACAAAGAAATACGAAGTTGCAGTTTCAAGAGTCGCTGTAGATCGTGTCGCGGTAAGATTTTGTCGCGCTAGATCACACGCCCCGTTTTGAATAAGAGCCGCGGCTTTTAATCGATAAAATACGGTAATTATCAATTTCTTATACGTTTTCAGCCATTTTCTGTGTCAATAACTTGTTAATGTTATTTGTGGGTGGTTGTTGTTTGACCAGTAAGTTGATGTTTTAGGAATTGTAATATAATCAATCATGCTTAGAAGACCCTGCCCTTTTCTGTGTAGGTGTTTTGATTAAGTGTACGAATTGAAGAAGTTGATAATGATGATTAAGCACTGTCTGTGCACAAGAGATTTTTCACCTGTTTGTTGCATCAGCAGTTTTTTTTCATTTTTATTTTTATTTTTTTTTTTACTTTCTCTGCTCAGATTGGTCCATTATTTGACCATGCTGTGCTTTACTGTTCCATTGACCTTGATAGTTGAAGGGTGTATAAGGATGAAAGGATTTAGTTGTATTGAAGTAATTTAATATTTTTTTTTTCTGTCGGGTTATATTAATTTTAGAAAATAATTATTTTTTTTTAGAAGTCGCTGAAATTATTTATTTATTTGTTTAGAACTGTCAACATTTATTGCCTATTACTATAATTAACTAGCTGTGACCGATGCAAATGTGAGAAATAATGAGTGAAGTTTGAGTCGGATGTCATTTTCTACGTTTCGTATTTTAATTTAGAGGCTAATTTGAATTTTTATTGTATAACATCAACAAATAAATGACGTTACTTACGGCTTGGATGTCATTTTGAATAATAAACCGGATAAACGTGGAATTTCTCGGGGATCAAGCTTAATATCGGATTCACCCATGAATCCTAATTAAGCGTCCTAATTAACCGGCTCTTAATCGAGTGCGGCTCTTATTTTAAATAGTGGCCGATATCTTACTATTACATTCATTGAACGTATATAGCCGCGGCTATTATTCGAGGGCGGCTCTTATATCAAATTACCTCTCTCGGTCGCGGCTCTTATTCGAGGGCAGCTACAATTCGAGGGCGACTCTTAATCGGTAAAATATGGCAATAAATAAAATGAAAAACTATAAAAATAGTACCCAACAACCCAGACGTTTGATGCCCTAAACACTGCAATTTGATTCCATTGAAATCTCCCAAGAAGTTTGCAATTTCTATCAAGTTTTGTCCTGTTTACTTCGCTAATAAATTATTGCAAAACCCATTATTTCCACGTCCCCTTGAGCAGAATGAGGAGAAAGTTACAATTGAGTATGATTGACAGGTGGCTCACAACCCCATTTTGTTGTAGCACAAACTACCACCTTGGAACAAGGGGGAATAAGAGAGAGGGGATAAAAAGAAAAATGTAAGTCATTTCATTCCCACCGCTAGAAGGCAGTGTCCCCATTACAACAGGACAATGCCTGCTTTCCCCTTTGAACACTTTTCCTTTTCTTTAATTGTTAATTTGTCTTTTGAGGAAGAAGGAACTTTGACTTTTTTAAATTTCTTTTTTATTGCTTGTATGAATGTGAATGGAGATTTCCTTTTCCCAAATCCTCAAGTTCAAGGCCCTTGTTTACAAAAAAAAATATAAATTGTGCATACACTAAAAAAGAGACTTTAATGGAATCCCACAGAGCACTCAAGTGTCGACCTGTACAGATTAACCCTTTTATAACTCACGTGTGCTAATGGAGAGAACAATAGGGAAAGGCGATGAATTCCATATGAGATGTAGGGCTGTGTTATTGCTTCATAAAAATTCATGAGTGTAAAGAATGTTTCAGTAATGCTATTGTATGGGAGAGTGAATAATGAAGTTTGGAATGGGAAAGAAAAAAAGTTATCTCAAAGGTATCTTGATTATGAATGGTGATAGAAGGTGGGCTTTTAATGCAATCAAGTGATTGCGAATTTCTGCTGGGAAGTTTAATTGGGGAATTAAAGATGGGAGATGTGGACCGAAATAGTCTAAAAAATTAATATATTGTTACGCGTACAGACGACACCGATAATTCATTTGGAACTGAAGTAGCCTGACAGCATGTGAAGATTTTTTTGTCCATAGGTGTACTACCTCGAATTAACGCCGGGGATCAGCGGCGATTTAGAGAATTAGTCCGATTAAGCGTTGGGTTTCAAATAGGCGCCGAAAAACTTAATGAACACTTCGGCGTTTATTTGAGGCAGTAATTGCAAAACTGGGTGTTATTTTTTTACTGATTATTTTTTTGTGAATTAGTATAATTTTTTAATTATACACTTTATATTGTTTTATATATAAATCATTTCCTATTGTTTGCTGATAATTTGAGGAAGCATTTTTCTAGAATTAAGGCCAGTAAGCTGGAAATGCATCACATTGCATGAAGAGATTAGAATATAATTAAATTTCAAATAATAAAAAAAAGGATTTTTATGTTTTGTTTTCATTAATTGGTGCGTTAATTAGGCCTGACTTTTGTGTTAACCATACCAATAAAAAAAGAAAAAATTTCTACGATTAAAATAAATACGCATAAAAAATAAAAAATATTTTTTTTTACCTCTTTGAATACCAATTTCCACTTTTCTTCCACAGACAGAAGTTTGCAATCCTCATCATCCACTTCCATTAATGGCGGCAACATTTTGACTAAACTCCAGATTATTTCCCAGCAAAGGTATATATTCAATTAGTTCACATCACACAATTCTAGCGGTGCGGTTTGCGTTGGGTCGGAGAGCACTGTGCAAGTGGTGTACACAAAGTTCCATCATACACTGCTGCACATTGGCCTGGGTCGCTCAAGTATAGCTGAAGGCCCTGAGGCCAGAGAGCTGCACAGGGAAACGCCCAGACTATCTCAAGAAGCTGAACGTAAAATCTCGAGAGGCCAATGTTAGATGAACAGTATCTAGGTACATCCCTTGGGCATCGAATTCACGAGTTTTTATTTATTTTTAAGTTGGATTTGAAGGGCATACTTGGAAGCAAAAAAAATGGCGAGTTTAAAACGAACATTTCTAGGTTAGTTGTCTTGTCAATGTTGTCAACACGTTTATTGAACTTAATGGGAGGTGGATTAAATTGCAATTGAAAGGTTGTGTGAACTCTCCACGAAAGACTTTTTTTGACAAAGTGGTGCCCTAGACTGGTTTTAGTGTGCAGTATACTCTGTGTAGTCCCAGAAGTCGTCCGAATTATCGATATAACGATGTGACTGATATGGTCTTCGCCAGAGCAATTAGGGGACTAATTACACGGGTGTGGGACGCATACTCACGTAGAACACCATGTTAAAAAATTTCAATATAACGAATTCTCGTTATAACAGATCAATTTTTCTGGTCCCTTGCGATTCGTTATAAAGAGTGTCGACTGTACTACCATATTTTACTGATTAAGAGTCGCCCTTGAATTGTAGCCGCGGCTGAGACACCTAGAGTACCGTATTTTTGCAAAAGTACGGTATTGTTTCTGTATTTAACCTCACGAATAATGAATGTACGCTTCAGACAGACTTCGTTAGTTACATTAAACAAATGTAAAAAACCGATATTGTAATTGCTGACAAAAATGGCAGTTTTGAATAACAGCTGCGGCTCTTAATCGATAAAATACGGTATTTTATATTAGAAGATGACCGGAAACGATCAAAAGGCGTTAGGTGTTGTGGGGGTTTGGAGATTCTAGTGTTTGATTAGTTTTTACGAAAATTAGAGGGGTGGGGCTAGCAGGGATAGGAACGGCTCACGGTGCTGATCACCTGTTCCCATTAGAATACAGAAGTTAAGCAGCATTGGGTCTGGTCAGTGCTTGGATGGGTGGTCTGTGGAGAATCTCAGTTATTTCTCATATTCGTATGATTGAGATAGTAGGCGCATTCAATAACTTCTCGTCTAAATTTTCGTCTCGCACGAATTTTTAGACGAAAAGCCTCGTTTCTGAATGCAATCGTTTATTTAGCAAATAAACGATTGTTTAACTGCCAAACTTGATCTGGGATTCCAGATCAAGTTCTAGGTTATATCCCGCTGCAAGTCGCATATGGGTATTTATTTCAAGTCACATATGGTATTTATTTCGAGATTTTTCTTCCTCGCATTTTTCTATTGTTTCAATCCCTAATTATTACTATGGTGATGATTGTTATCGTCATTCACTACAAAAAAATTTAGAACAGCTGCAAAATTGTACTAATATCTCCGATCGATCGATCTAACAGAGATTTAAGATGGCTGCCAACAATACCGAGCTTTTAAACGAGAATCTCGTTTAAAGGTTTGTGGATACGGGTTTAAACGACCGTTTATGAGTTATTGAATGCGCCTACTGTTTCTATGGCAAGAACATCTGTCACCTCCAATTGGGTTTTTCTAGTTCTCGGTGCAAATGCAGGCTTGCATGGCCTAAATCTCAGACGAGCACTCTACTCACGGGGCCATGACCATGCCAAGTGTCACTCTACATATACTTATAAGTGTCCTGGACCCCCAGCCCAAGAGGCCCCTCAAAGTCCGGTAAAGCATAACGTTAAAAAAAGTTAACGTCATGCTTTTCTTAGGCTTGACTGCAATGCAAATAATAAACAGTAAAAAAATCTATGCCTTATGCATTTACAATTGTTTTTTTTTATTTCTATAGACTTCACATGTTACTGGTGGGTCCTATGTCCTTTCTAAAATTTAATAATTTGGAATTGAGAAAAAATTCACTTGATTTTATCTTTTCAAAATTGTGAAATTGAAAGCAGATTTTTCGGGCTAACTTCAATTACCATACTTTCCTATGCACTTAATCCTCCCCTATGGGGAACTGTATGATGGGGCATTAGCTGTCAACAGACAAGTCTGAGGTAATAACTTTTAAATGAATTAAGACACACTTGATTTTTTAATTTTTTTTTTCTTCAAAATTTTAAGACTTTATTTTTTTTATTTTTTTTTATTATCTCACTTATTAACCCCTGCTGAGCTTTTAATGATCTCATGCTGACATGTGACCTTTATTCAGGATCAGTTACAAAAGGGTCTTGTTTACATTAATGTTAAGAGGGCTTTGACATTGTGACGACGAAGTTGATGGGAAGATTTTAGATACACAGTATAATTTTGTATTGTCTAGAGAAATGAACTTTTCCCCAGATCATGTTTTCATTAATACTAAAAAAGGGCTTTGGTAGATTAGGCATATGAGATTAACTTGGCTGAAGTAAGTAATTCCAAGCAGGTAGTGACATATAGTTCTAATCGCAAATGACATAAAAGAATTATGTATAGATAAGCTGGAACTTATCTTTCAGCATGTCAGTTTGGTGAATGGATAGTCATTCAAAATTGATGCCTCTATTCAGATGAAAACTTTAATGTTATAAATCAGCGTTTCTTGGACTAAGCTGACCGTGCTGTAAGACAGCACTTTCTTTTCAAATAAAAACATCTGAAAACCGGGTGTGCCTTACAATCGATGGCGTCTTAAGCTAGGTTCACTCTTGTGTTCACACTAGACGCAATGCAATGCAACGCAATGCAAGGAAAAATTAGTTAAATGCAATGCAGAGTCTGTTCATACTGTAGGGCACGTGTGAACAGAGCTGAAACAATTGATGTTGTGTCTGGCCAATCAGATGGTTTAAATGAAAGCAGCTGGAATTGGATCTAGTTCTAGAACTAGTTCCAGAATTCGAAAATGGCGGCCTGTTTGCATGTGGCAAAGTCTCTCCAACCGGATGTGGATCGAGTTGGAGTCGATTATGATTTGTTGGCCGCAAGACTTTTCCTTGCGTTGCGTCGCTTACTTCAACTTGGAGTTGAAGCAGGAATTGGCGACAACGTCAAGATTTTTTGGACGCAAGCAGCTTGCTTTGCGTCAGTTTTCTTGTGTTGCATCTAGTGTGAACACAAGTGTGAACCTAGCTTAATAATGGAAGAAATACGGTATATTACGAAGCAGATTGGTATTTTTGATTCCAATGTGTTACGGATTGGTATTTTTGGTTCCAATGTGTTAGACTGGAATCATATTTTGTCCCAATGTGTTACAGACCGGTAATCTAACGTTGCTCTACTAAGCAAAGGTAAAGTGTTGGACCGGCAGCCACTTGTCCGCGGACTACCACTTTGAGAAGTCCTGTTAAAAGCTTAACAAAAATATGTATCCTTAAAACAGTTAATTTGAATTTGCTTTTTTTTTCTAGTTTTTCTGTATTTGGTGATTTTAATATTTAGTATTTGGTGATTTTAATATTTGATATTTGGTGATTTTAATATTTAGTATTTGGTGATTTTAATATTTAGTATTTGGTAATTTTATAATTTGGTATTTGGTGATTTAAATATTTGGTATTTGATGATATTAATATTTGGTATTTGATGATATTAATATTTGGTATTTGGTGATTTTAATATTCAGTGTTTGGTGGTTTTAATATTTAGTAAATAAGAAATTTATTGTTTAATTTTTGGCTGTAACACAGAATTTGTGGGTGGATTTATAATTATGAAACGCACCTTATTTGGTGTTTGGTTATCTTGGTAATCAGTGCATCCTTAATAGAATACAGTCTTTGGTACCGCACAAGACCTGAAACATTCCCCGCACGTAATGGAAATGCAGCACACGTTTACACGAACAATGTTTAATCGTATTTCTTTAACTTTTTGTGCTGTGGGAAATTAAATTCTGCAAATCCCAAATCTTCAGAGGATTTACCGTCAGCGCAGAACTTTACACATTATCTTTATCAGTCAAATTCCAAATTGAATTTTAACTACAGAAACGCAGAACTGTCTATTGATTTACTTTCGCCATATGCAGAATGCATGCAAATTGCACTGAACTTGATTTTTCTAAATCTGCCTTACAACATTTACTCGCTTCTGGGAACACCGGCGTGTGGCACGACTGACGACTGCATCACTGCAGCCAATCAGTCATAAGTCAAGTTCCTTGCTGTTCCACAGCGGAACCTACTCTCATCAGGAACGCAGCTTGATGCCTCATTTTAGGCCAAGTCGTGACATTCTTCGTCACTGGAATTGTGTTTATTTCATACATTATTGTCATTATTTAACAATCAAATTGCCTGTATGAGGAATAACAGCTTATCAGGCTGTCTGCAACAAGATTTTCCTTTGCAAATTTAGGCCTATCTGAAAAAGTGTGCTAGAAACAAATAAAAAGTAAGTTTTTGTTTGTGGTAATGGTTTTAATAAACGTGAGTTAGATATTTAAAAAAAAAAATTATATGATTTGTAGAAATTTAATTGTGAAAAATTAAATGGTTTCTCGAGAAGTGCATGTAGGTTAAAAAGGTGTAAAATTTTCAAATGAGGACACAGTTTTAACAGCTACCTTGAAAATGAGAATAAATGGGCTTGAAACGCGAGATTTTTTGTTATTACGTTATGTAAGTTGAAGAAACGTGAAAAACTGTTTAATGAATGTGTTTTCACGCACATGGTAGCCCAAATAACCTCAATATGTTATTAGTTTTTTTATATCAGTAATTCGAGAATCTATGCATCGGCGTAGACTAAATAAAGAAATTAAACATGTTTTCGTGTTGAAATTAAAACTAGAAAGAAGAAAAAAAGGTTTAATTGAGACCTAAATTCTGTAATGTGATAAATTGTAACTTTCTTGGATTTCGTAAATGGTATTGGAAAGAACTTGATATTTTAAACGTAGCAATTACTGAAATGTTGAAAAACTGATGAAAGAGCTGTGCAAATAATGTCTAGTTAACAATGCTGTTAGTTTGGTTTTAGTTATTTTGCTACCGATGGGTTGAACTATTAATTAACCGTTTTGGTGTAATAATTCCTTTGTTGCAAAAAAATGAGATAATTGCGCATGTCGCTGCGCAGAATCTTTTGTGCGGTTTAGTTAAACTTTTGCTTTGATGTATTGCGCGCCTCATCGCGCTCATGTATTCACATTGCTCAATATTTTCGTTTGTTTGTTTGTTTCTGGGGAAAAGGAAGAGAAAATATCTGGCAGAAAAAAATGTCGGGTTTTAATTGGATTGGTTCTTTTTAACAGATTTGTTGGTTGCAGTCTAAAAGTCAACAAGCCGTCAAAAAAATGTAGTGGAATTTGTTATTTCTTGGGGAATCGGAGTAGGAAAAGTCTTCTAAACTACAAATGGAGTAATCAATCAGCGTAGTTGAGACAAACCAAGTTATATTAGCTGCACTTATCTTATCTTTTCTTTATTTTTTCTTTTGCAGTTTACATTGTTTTGTAATTAAGAAAGTTTGTAAGCTTATTTGAAAATGAATGATTGAGCTAGAAGTTTGGACTTAATTGCTTAAAAGCTTTTTGCTTTAACTAGGTAACTTTAACAAGGTCAATGAAATTCGAAGTTGTGAAAATCAGATTTAGATTTTTTTTCTTCTTACTGACTTAAATGTGTCTGTTTTTATTATTAATTTTGTTATTATGGAAATGACAATTTAAGTTTTTCTGAAGTTTCTTAAAATTTGTATTTTGAACACATTTAAAGTGTCAAAAGCAGGAAGCACGACTTTTCGTGGTTTTTCAAGTGGTTTATGCCTGGTTTTTGTTTTTATAACGAAGTTAAAATGCTGCTGCCACACAAGTTGAAGTGAGGTCAAACATCCATTTGTTCTAAAGCTTGCAGGTGAAGCATCAACCATCAAAAAGAAGAAGGAAAAAAAAAGTAAAATTGCTTTGAAACAAGTGGGACAAAGAATTAAAGTTGAATAATAATGATATAATATGATGCTAATATTTTTGGCAGCATGTCCGAAACGAACGTATTATTTTAATGACGCGTTGTGATTGGTTGAGATTTATTGATGCAATGCATCGCTCAAGTTTATGGTGATCCAAGATTGAAAGGCCTTGTAGTGATGCAACTATTGAAAATTCATATACAAATTACACACATTGTAGCAATGCTGTATGAGCTAAATGGATTGTTGCAATTGTGAAATTAAGTTCAGTTATAACTAACTACTTGTCCCTAGTGCAGCGGTCGAAACTTGGACGTTTTAGCGACATTTTCCTTCGGTTTCTTTGGTTTTTCGGTGTTTTTTCTTGTTTTTCCTGCTTTTTCCTGATTTTTTGGGTTGTGTGTGTTTATTGGAGGGGTTTGTTTGGTTTTTAAGTGTTTTTTCCGTTTTCTTAGATTTTTAATAAGGTTTTTAAGTGTTTTTTTTCTGGACCTCGATAAAAATTTTCAATAGTATCCGCACCCCACTTAAAATTATGTGCCGACCCCTGCCCTAGTGTATCTCTGGGACTACACTTACAATCAACAATATGAGAACAATTCAGGTCTTTGGTGAAAACTAATTTTAGATAATGATTGTTTTAGTACTCCAAAGGCCTTTTAACCGTTGCAGGTCATCTTCAGTGGTTACTGTGAATAGAGGAAAAAAGATTTCAAGTTCAAAGTAACCACTGAAGATGTTCGGCAACGGTCGAAAGGCCTTTGGAGTACTAACATCGTGTATTGTGTTGGTCATTAAAACAATTATTATTAATCTTAGTTTTGCATTTTGTTCTGAAATGAATGAAATTTAATCGGCATTCACGGCTCTTAATCGATAAAATACTCTATGTAAAAATATGAATGTCAGATTATGCGAACAACCACCTAAGTCTCTCTATTAGTTTGGATAATCGACGCTCTACTGTGCATAGAAATTCCATAAACCAAAACAGGAACTTTGGTCAGTATGTAGACCAAAATAGAGCTTTTACGGTGAATAAATCTCGTATTAGCTGTGAACTCAATGTGTCAGCAGAAATTTGCAATTAACTGTGATCCGTGGAGGACTTGTAGATAAATGATGTACGTGTAGTTTTAAGGTCAGGTTTTTAGCTTACAGCCGTATGATCTCATACTTTTCCAAATATCAGCTCCTCTGGTCCACATTCCACTCGATGTTTATTGAATTCAGGGACATGCAGCAAAGGTCAGTCAACTTTTGCTCGTACAACATCAAGCTGTGTTTTTATTGTTTTCGTTTGCCTTATTAAGTTAAATGATTCTTTCTCTCAGGGGATGGTTTTTGAAGTTAACAACTATGATTTGTTCAGATGTGGATCTGACTAGTGATTTCTATAATGGGAGGCAATCAAACCCATTAAGAAATAGAAAAGAAAAAATGTCGCCAGTACTTGTGGCCAAAGGCTTCAATTGATCACTTTTCTATGAATTTTTTTTTGTTTTTAATTTCCAAATGTTTTATTTAATAATGTGTTATTATTGTCAATTTAAATTGATACAAGATTTCGCAGAAGGAGCGTAGACCTTGAAGAATTTATGGTTTTAGTAGAAGCCGTTTGATTTGATCATTTAATCATTTTTTTTTCTTCTTCTTCTTTTCAAAATGGGGTTGGGGGGTTAGGAAAGGTCAGATTTGGATGTTGTAATTGGTTTCTGGGGATTTGGTTATTTGTTTGGCTAAAATGTCATAATAAAAGTTTATAAAGTGGTCCATAAATTTATTTTTAATACGAAAATAAATGTCTTGGTAAATTATTGCTTTGTCCTTGGAGGATATTCGCATTTCTTGTTTTATTTTTTGGTAATTTGGTGTGTAAATTAGATGTTTCAGGAAGTATCTTGCACGTGTTTTATGAGTTATTTAGTAGTTCAGGTTTCCAATTAATAAACAATGACATGTGGATCTGATTAGTTTTTTTTAATATTTCAATTTAATGATTAATTTTTTATTTTTTTTATTTTGGGTATTAGAGAATTTAACTTTTGAACTAATGCTAGCTCCTGGTCACAGTGCTATAGTCCTAAACTGACCTCAAATAAGTGACCATACCACTAAATAAATTAATGGTTCAAGTGTGCAGTTATTAAATTCAATTACATAACTTTGCCACGTGTGAAATTGTGTCAGAAATAATTAAATTTAGGGAAGTAAAGATGGAAGAAACGGTTGTTTATTTGTTATTGTGTTTGGTTGACGATAAGTTACCTGGATAAACACTGGGGTTTGTGCGGAACTCGATTTATGCACACTTATACCATGTTAACACCAAGCTTTTGGATCTCATCCGAAGCTGCGGATCTAGATCCAAGATTGGTGTGAACACTGAACTTTGTTCACGGATCTAGATCGGCGTGCCCAACAACTTCGTTCGTCAATCGAGTTCCCACAACTCGATTCGTCGATTGGATTAGGATTGGAATTCATTAAATAATGTCAGCAGTCTGTATCAGTCCAGGGTTGCGCATTATTCGATAATAAAATGGCAGCCGATGTTGCGAGGTGTTTCTAAAATCTGTTGCTACTAAAACCTGGTTTGGTTTGATTGAATCACATTTTGGTGTGAACACAATTCCATCCAAGTGAATATTGGAACTTGTTCAGTCGTATCTGATCGTGATCGGGCAGATCAGATCCAGCCAAACTCGATCGGTTGGTGTGAACAAGGTATAACACGCATTTAGACTTCGGAAGTTATAAATTTGTGTTTACTTTATTTGCAATTTTAGGCAAAAAACTGCAATTTTTAAGGCCAAAAAACGCAATTTTTAAGGCCAAAAAACGCAATTTTTAAGGCCAAAAAACGCAATTTTTAAGGCCAAAAAACGCAATTTAATGACCAAAAAAAAGTACGGAGTACTTTTTAGGCATAAAAATGCTATTTCATGCACAATATTGCTTTTTCTGCACTTTTCTGCCGAAATTTGACGTTTTTATTCATGTGTGCTACGTGAATATTTTCATCACGATTTCAAATCTAATTTTTTACCCGATAATTGAGGCAACTTAATTACAACTTCAAAAAATAAAAAATAAAAATAAAAAACTGAAAAACATACATCTCAACTTGTTAATACTTTGACCCCTGTGACATTAACTTAAAGAGATTTTATAACTCAATAAAGTTCATCGTTTCACTGACATAGCGGGGATGATTTTCTCTCCTCTTTAAAACCTCTTCATCTTCAACAAGCTGAGAAAAATTCTCTCTCTATTCCCAAGCTATTTTCGCTTCCCCTTCATCTTCTCCGCCTATCATCTCGACGCTAATCCCCCAAAAAAATAGTAACGGATTTAAAATGCAAAGTTAAACCCTTTTTTCCTGCATGAATGTTAAAAATCTCATAAATTGCAGAACGCTCTGTTTTGTTTCACATTTCATACACAGCAAATGACATACTGTCAATGTTGAATAAGTGTGAGAGAAGGAATTAACCTAAATGCGATTTTCTATTTTGCTATTGTCATAGGATTTATGAGTTTATTGCTAATCACTTTTAAATTAGACCACGAGAGAAAAGGGGTTGGATTTTACGTGATGGAATGACCAACGATTTCAGTGTAGGATTAATTTAGTAATGGGCTTTTCTCTTGGCTCGTTGTTTATATCTTTTTACGATTCTTTGTTTACCTGTGTGGCCGAGAATAAAAGTGGTTTTTATTTGCTCAGTTTTGTTGTTACGATGTAATAAAAGAGAGGAAAGTTATTGATGTATCTGGTTTTATTTTTATTTAGGAAGTTGTGCATTAAAATTTTGGTATTTGCTTTTAGTAGCAGATTTTAAAAATAAACACACGTAGAGTGGTTATCTTACTTTTCGGAGTTTATTAAATAATCTGGATATTGTACTGTGAATTTTAATTTATTTGTTTATTTTTCCATGCAAAAAAAGTATTTTTGTGGAAAAATTATATTTTTCGTTTGACAAGCTTTGTTTAGGCCTGAAAATGACCTTTTTTTGTCTAAAAAAGACACTTTTTTGCTTAAAAAGACACTTTGTTGCTTAAAAATGATCTTTTTTGCTTAAAAATGACCTTTTTGCCTAAAAATGACCTTTTTTGCCTAAAAATGATCTTTTTTTTGCCTAAAAATGATCTTTTTTTTGCCTAAAAATGACATTTTTTGCCTAAAAATGACACTTTTTGCCTAAAAATGACACTTTTTGCCTAAAAATGACACTTTTTGCCTATAAATGACACTTTTTGTCTACAAATGACACTTATTTTTGCCTAAAAATGATCTTTTTTGCCTGAAAATGACCTTTGTTGTCTAAAAATGACACTTTTTGTCTAAAATTAACACACTTGTTGAAAACGAATTTCTCAATCGTTTATTTAAAATGTTAATGAATTGCAATTATTTTATATGGAAGGCCACTTGAAAAGTTTCCACATCTGCTATAGACTATTTTCCCAGTGGAAAAGATAAAAGCTTTGGTTAAATGCTGGGAAAATGTAGTGTGGCTTTATGGAGTTGTTAGAACCACTTGACACGAATTCCCACGTGCATCTTTAATTTTAGCAAGAAAATTGTTATTCTTATGGAATTACATTAATAACTACAAGCCGAGACATCAATTCACAAGATATTAATTTGTATATAAATAAATCAGTATGAAGTTAAGCCATAATTTATCACTGAAATGCTGAATGCTATGGGTAAAAAAAAATAAAAACTACAAGAAATGAATTGTGTGTGTGAGTTTTCAGTAGTCACTGACATATGGGAGTTGTACTACACAACTTGTTCTTTTTTCTAAATTTTTTATATATGTGTATATATCAATTATACTCAGCAGGTTTGATGGCTGAGGTTGAGGTTGGGGTTTGAAAAGGCCAGAGCAGCAGCTACTAGATCCGTTTTGCGGCTGAATTCTCATTAAACTGCGTGACTGACAACTCCCAGTTAACCAATTCTTCCATGACCTGCAATGAAAACAAGATGAATGAGTTTAAAATAATTTTTTATTTTAAAATTGATTTTTTTTTCTATTGAAAATCAAAAATTTTAATTCTAATGAAATCGATTTTATCCTACATTATCACACAAAATGTGATAATTAATCATCGACTTACAATAGATAATTTCATATAATTTCTTTTTTTTTTTTAAAAAAAGAAGTGGTGTTATGCATCATTGTAGTTTTGTTTTCCGTTAAAATTGCTTTTTTTGTGGATCATGGCCAAGACTGGGGAGTGGAGGGTTAATACCAATGCCATAAATCAGGTCTAGTTTGTAGCAACATTGCATGTGTTTATCTATTGAATAGAGGTCTATAATTTGGTTCACACTGTCATTTGAAAAATGTAGGGCTTTGTTACCTTTCCTTTTCGCCTGATGACAGGCTAATATACGGGTCAAACAGTACAGAGAATTAATGCACTGGAAAAGAGTTTTTTTTTCTTTTAAATAGATAGGGATAGTTTGAAATAACTGAGTCAGTAACGTACGTGCGTGTTGGAAAACAACGAAACACTAGTTTATTTCAGATAAAACAATATGGCGAACAATGGAGGTTTACGGGAGTCAATCCGTAAATTTCTTACAGTAACGGGGTGCCCCCTTACGGTAGGGAAGTCGACTGAGGGCAGGGGTCAAAGTCCGGTGCCCGAGAGTCACAAAAACTTTTTCTTTTTTAATATCTGGAAGGTATTAGTGGGAGTATCACATCTGCTTCATGTCTAATTTCAGCATCTGTGGCCATTGTACCAAGTAGGCATAGGCACAATTTCGACGTCAATTAAATTACTAAGCTTATTTTAGCAAATTAAATAAACATTTTATTACCAATTAAATAAAATTCATCATTCTAATCACTTTTTACACTGAAATTCATTGAAAATTATCAGAACTACTTTTCTGCGTAGTAGAGCACAGTCCACAGTTAGGCGTAATCCGGTTCAACCAATTGGAGTTAGGACATTGTTGTATCGGTTTGGAGTATACGGAACTCCCTGTAGTATTGAATTGATTTTTTTTTTTAAATTAGGCCCAAACAACAATTTAAACTTTCTTGTCACCTTTAATATCTTCATGTTACAAACATGTGTTTTATAATTTACATTTGTCTTTTCAGGTCAACATTCGATTTTTAAATCCCACATGTGAGTTGTCTGCAGGTAAAAATTTTCTTGGATGGACATATTCCAACGCCGAGTTACTTCAGATGGTATGCAAATAAAACCACTTTTACATCTTTTCTTTTGGAAATTCAATATTACCACTTTGTGGAGTAGAAGAAACATTTTAATATAAACATGATCTGGGGCAGAACTCAACCTATGGGAGTTAGGACTACGTTGTAACAGTTTGGAGTATAGTCGGAACAATTTTGAGAGTCAACTGATTTATTTATCAAGCAACAATAGAGAAGTTACCAAGGAAATTCCTTGGCAACTGTACAAGAATTTGCATAATAATGGAAACCGATGTTTTGTTTCTTTGTTCCCTTGATGGTGGACCTAAAAAACTTTATTTTATTGCAATTTTAATTTTAGAATGAAACTACAAAGTAAAAAATGTTTTATGTGTTGTTTATATTTTGTGTGTCACCTGGATCCAATATGTAAATTCCGAATGAGGGTCTCCTCCACTAGGAGGAGTTGGTAATCTTGCGCATCTAGAATGCCTTATATATTCTAACATAGGTTTGTAATTGGCAGAAAACACTCAAAAACCTCTGCTTTAGTGGACATATTGGCAATTTCATATGTTTTGTGGAAAATAAGATGAAAGGTTTCAGCTTAATGTGGGTAAATAGTCGATAAATGGATATACACCGGGAGTTCTGCTGTGCAGGCCAAAGTGATGTCTGAATTCTAATGATTTATTGAAGAAAAAATACTGATCGATGAAAAGCTTAAAGATATACTTTTTTGATTTTAAAGGGACAGTCAGGCTCATTTCTATTTAAGATGCCCATTACTAGTGGAAAGCATAAGTTTGGAAACATCAATAATTCCACAAAAAAATTTTCTTTTACCTTTGTTGTGTGGAAATAAATGATTGACAAATATGACGAGTTAATACACATTGTTGCCCTTTTATTCAGCTTCAAAACAAAGTGTTTTAATTAAAAAAAAAATAAAAAATGAGAGAGAAATGATGATTTTTCTTCATCTGTTCCGAAGCAAAAATATGGAAATATGTGTTCCCTGTTGCAAAAGTTTAGAAACTGGACGATTACACATGACATAGAAGCATTTACATAGTCAAATCAGATAACTAGTCATGTGATTGTATCATAAAATCACTTAAGATCAAACATGGTGTTAAGTGCAGATGAAAAACAAATTTTAGTGAACATGCGAGCTAAGAAGAAAACTCTTGACTGAAATTGCTAACTTTTTGAAGATGTCCCCATCATGCATCAACAAATGCTTGTAAATGTGTAAAAGAAGATGGTGGAAAGGTCAAATCGGTTAGAAAACGTTCTGGAAGACCCCTAAAATGTACAGAATGCAAGATTCAGATCCTCAAAACACTTGTCAGGAATCAACCAAAGCTCTCTGCCAATGAATAACACATTAAATGGCAACTTGAACCAGGTATAACAGTCCCAAAAGACATTGTTCTATGGAAACTTAAAAGTATGGGCTACAGATCCAGAGTTCCAGGATGCAAATCATACATGAACAACAAACAAATTCGTAAGTGGCAGGCATGAGCCACGGAAATGTGGAATTCGGTTATTTTCTTCGATAATTCTAACTTCTACTTGTCATTTGGGGACCAGGGAGTCCATGTTTGACAATGAAAAGGCAAAGAAAATAATCCAAAATGTCTGAACACCGCTGTGAAGTATCCCCTCAGCCTGATGATCTGGGTTTGCATATCCTCCAAAGGCCCAGGACAGTTAACATTCATAGAATGAACAGTGAATGCTGGGAAATATCAACAGATTCTCAAGGAAAGTCTATTGCCATCAAAGAGAGTTTTATTTGGGCCAACAAGTAACCTTCATGCAAGATGGAGCACCCTTCCATATGGCCAAGACCATAATGAAATGGTTTTAAACAAAAAAAATCACTTTTACCTTGGTCAGGTAACTCACCAGATCTGAATCCGATGGAAAATATTTAGCTGCTGATGAAGAAACGATTAAGAGCTCACAAACCCAGAAATGAAAGCTGCAATAACACAAGTGTGGGAATCAATCACCACAGAGGATGACAAAAACTGACATCATCAATGGCGAGAAGGATTGCTGCAGTGATCAGGAGAAAGCGCCATCCTACCAAATACTGAGGTAAAAGTCATTTATAATAGTGGTTTTAATTTTTTTACTTCAAGTTTCTAAACTTTTGCAACAGGGAACACATATTTCCATATTTTTGCTTCGGAACACATGAAGAAAAATCATCATTTCTCTCTCATTTTTTATTTATTTTTTAGTTCAAACACTTTGTTTTGAAGCTGAATAAAAGGGCAACAATGTGTATTAACTCGTCATATTTGTCAATCATTTATTTCCACAAAATAAAGGTGAAAGAAAAAATATTTTTTGGAATTATTGATGTTTCCAAACTTATGCTTTCCACTAGTAGTTATTACAAATTACATTTATCACAAGGTTTGCTTCATTTATTAACTCAACCACTTTAAAAGTATTTTTTTTTTAAGAGAGACTTTTTTTCTGAACTGTTTGTGTCTTTCCTGGGGGTGTGGTCCGGGAAAAAGAACGGCTCTGCTGAGAAGACAAGTTGCATGTGTTCTTCTGTTTTGCTATACCATTTTGTAATATTTCTTTTTTCTCATTGGGCGCCTGTGAGGCGCTATGACAAATAAACGTTAAACATTCCAGCCAAATGATTATCACGTCAGCCTACATAAAACTTAGTTTCAGTGCAATTTTTTAAATTTGTGTACATAATTAAATTTTTCTTTTATTTTGTACAGATTAACTTAGAAAGAAAATATATAATTTGAATACAGAAACAAGCGATTGTATCTGTAATGCATGGAAGCATTACATCTTAGACTTCTAAACCCCTTCAACACGTACGTCGTATATAGAAATACATCTGTCCGTCTAAACTGATGTATAAAAAAAAATTAAAAAAATAGTCGGAGAAATATGAAAATTTCTTAGGCACTTATTGAAGATATGCTGAGTTCATTGCAGTTGCTCGTTTGACTCTAGCTGCTTTCGTTTTGTAGGAGTTGATGCAGACAGACGGACAGAACCGTTTTATTAGACTTTCTAAACATAGGGTTTAGAAGTCTAAAAAATGAGCCAGACTATCCCTTTAAAGACTAAAGGTAGTAGAAGATAGAAAGAGAAAAAATTGAAAGTTGATAGCAATGATTTATGCGATGATTAAGCGACAACATACTCGTAGTGACTTTGACATTTTTAGGTGAGAGAAATAGGCGGATTGTCAATCAAATTTTGATGTGTACATGGAAGAGTGAGTGAAGCAAAGTATGAAGGATTAGATTTGCTTTGCTGATTCATGCCAAACTCTTAACACGAGTAGTTTTATTGTGTCACTGTGTAAACACTGGGAAAAGTGTGTGGAATAATTTTTTTTTTGCATCCTCATCTTAAAAATCTTATACAATTTGTTATTGTTTGGTGTATACAAGATTAAATAGATTGTAAAATGATAGAGGGAGGACAGTGCTCAGTTTGAGGTTGGGAAAGTGGAAGATAACGAAATAATGAACAACCAATTGAAGAAGAACCGGAAATTAACTTTGGAATTGTAGACAACGATTTATTGGGTTCACCATAAGGGTGCGGTCGGATAGGACACAACCCGACTCAAACCGAGTTTAGATTGAATTGAGTTGGATTCGGATTGTCCCAAATCAATCTGATTTTTTTTTAATTAGATTGGATAGAAAAAAATTTTATCCATATATTCTGGATAGGATTGGGGAAAAAACCGAAGCCGATCCTCATAATCCAAAACTTTATTTGTTGTAAATAAAATAATTTTTTTTTTTTTTTTAGTTTTTGTGTTTATGCCAAAGTGAGAGATTTAAATGCACTTTAATTTAAAATCTTTTGGTTTTTCTCTCTCACTTTTTTCGTCTTTTTTTGTCAGTTTTGCACTTAATTCATCAGTTTGGATGTTTGGGACTCAATCCTATCCGCAATCCGCACTCGGTTTGAATTGAATGAGGATAGGATTGGATGCACCACCATTTTTTTCGGATAGGATCAGATAATTGGTTTATCCATTCGAAATTTTTTGGGTTGTACCGATTCAAACGAACCCTTAGTTTACTTCACCAGGAGGAAAACGAGACAACTGGGGAACATTTCTATAACCAGCACTGTAAAATTAATAATTCGCAATATTGGACTTTGTCGAAATCGCTTGGTTTGTTGAGCGGATGAGAAATAAGCCTTGGAAGTTTTAAAGCATTTATAGGGTTTTAACTTCTTCACAAATTAGCACATTACAGCGTTGTTAAACAATGCTAGAATAATTATACGAAAATATTTTGGTTTGCTTGCTTTGGTCAAAATTTAATTCTAGCGTTTTAATGTGTTATTTCAACTTTGTTATTGCCACTTAAATGCCTTTTCAGAGAAAAGAGTTTTATGGGAGAGCAAAGGCAACAACTTAAGGCATTTTAGTGTGTATTGATGTGAAGTTATATTATGTGCGTCCAAAAGTAGAAATAATCTACATATTACCAACACATTTAGTGGATTTGTAAATACTCATTAATTTACAAGCAATTCTTTCGTAATAGTCGCATGGCAGTGCTAAATTTTATGTTTACTATATGATGGGTCAAATTTATAGAAATTTAGACCAATTTCCTAAATTTTGGACATCTAAAAATGCTTTTTATGCTTGTTTAAGTTCAATTCTTATTGAAAAAAATTCGCACTAACAGTAAAACTCGCACTATACCGGCATGCGGCATGAGCTATGACCATGCTCTTACTTATATGTAAAAACTGGAGTTTTAGTTAGAGTAGGGTGGGTTTGCAATAGGAGAGTTTTCAACATTGAAGGGACACTTTTATGAGCGAGTGACACTTTTATGATGGTGTGAAGTGTGTCCAGATGTAGAGTTTTGACCTCATTTAGCCTGATTTTAGTTTTGTAGACCCCAACTATTTTAGACACAATAAACTTGTTTTTCGACCTTAAAACATGTCTTATTTCGAGCAGCAGCCAAACCAGCAAAAATAGTAATAATAACCAGTTTTAAATTATACAAAGCATAAATTCGACCTGCGACATTTCAAATTATCATCTGTAAGAGATGGCGGACATGGCAGTTGATCAATGAGGCAGCTTGATTTTTGACATTTCATTCCATCACAATATTCAATTTTATTTTTATTCCCCAGATGAAGATCAGTGCGATGTTTTTGAAAGAACTGAACAGAAAAGTATCTTTTCAATGCTGATTTTCTTTATCACTGGTGGTGATGTGAGTTATGGATTGAATTATTTTGAATATTGAGTTTTGAGCCTCTCTTTTATTATACTGCCGCTTTGCATACCTACATTATTTCTCTTTTTCTGCTAAATGAAACTCCGTGAATGATGATCACAGATAGGAAGAAAGAAATGTTGGATTTTTTTTTATTTTGTATCACGTTTCAACTTTTTATTGCAAAATGCGATCGTGTGATCTGATAAGAAAAAAGGAAGTGAATACTGAGATGTGCTGGAAATTTGCTTACGAGTTAATAAAACCATTGAACTTTATATTTCTCATAAGACCTCGCGAGTTAAATTGCAAAATTGGGATTCACAATGGGAAGAAAAAAAAATTATATTTTTCCATTTGTGAAAGGTGAGGTGCAGGAAATGAATGATTATGTTTTTTCTTCCCTTGTCATTGTGTGCACAAAATTAATCTTTTCAGTAGGAAGTGAAGTAATTTAATGTTAGTGAATTATGAAAGGAGAGGCAGGTTTTTTTTTTATATATATCTTTTTGTGCCTTAATTCCAAAATAGTCATTAATCTCTTCCAAGGTCAATAAGTCACAGCGCAATTCACACTTATGTAGCTACTGGTTGGAAAGCGGTCAATAACGATTAAAAGGATCCTTGAATTTGATTTGCATGGATTCAAATTTTCTCAGCTTGGTGACTTTCTAAGTCCAGCAAAGGGGTACAGGATGGAAATTTTGTTAATACGGAGTACTAATTAAAGAAAACATTATTGATCTTGTTTTTAATTTTTTTATTAGAAATTAATAAAGGTACATATTGTCACACACCGTGTGTCGGCTGGCTCTAACACGCATTTCATAGCAATTTAGTTCAATAAACCATCACCAGATGAGGAATGGCAGACATGCAATTTAACTTATGCACTGCTGCAAAAATTAAAGTTGTTACGTTATTGCACCGCTTTAAGTTGCATGCCGGTATACTTCTTGTTCGAGTTTTAACAGCATGCCGGTAAATCTCTGTTTTTACCGGCATGAGTACAAATTTTTTCCAATGAGAAATGAAGCTTATAAAGCTTTTTTAGATGTCCAAAATTGGCCTAAATTTCTATAAATTTACCCAAATTTTAATAATAACTTTCAGATTATCAAGAAAACTCAAATTTCTGGTTCAAATTCCAACATAATTATTCATCCGGGCTGTTTTAAGTAAAAAAAACAAAAAACTCCGGCTTGCCAATAAATGCTTTTTGACTGAAATTCTGATAAGTTGGTAATCCCACGTACAGCAGCATGCGGTTTAAAGCTGGGTAATACGTATCCCTGAAAGTTCGTGTGTATATTCCAAACCTAAACAACGATGTCTTAACTCCAATTGGTAGAACCGTATCACTGGTGTAGTGGCACAAAAAAGTAGCCCATAACACCAGAATTGTTGTCTAACTAGGCAAAATAACCAATAAAAAACTAAACTTTTGTTTACCTGCCAAAAGAAACCAACAAACTATGCTAACATTGTTTGATGGATTAAAAGGGGAAAAAGCAGATTCAGCAAATTAAATAAACAATTTATTACCAATTAAATAAAATCCATCATTCTAATCACTTTTTACACTTAAAATTCATTGAAAATAAACAGAACAATACTCTTTCCACACTCAAGAGGATCCCTGGAAGCTTGGCTCCCATTGGCCAAGCCATTTCACTTGTGTATTGATACAGAAAAAAGAACTAAAACACCAGAAATGCATTATACAGACATACAGATATAAATAGAAGTGCAATAGATTTCCTATTGTTTGGAAATTGCATTTTAATTAAAAACAACATAAAACTTTATTTCAAAAATAGAAAACATATTTAATTTCTATTATTATTTCTATTATTCTGGAAAAGACTAAAAATTATAGGGAACTACTTTAGTAGTTCAACTGCAGTTCTGAGTAATCAGACTAGGCCAATGGGAGCCAAGCTTCCAGGGATCCTCTTGAGTGTGGAAAGAGTATGCCTTTCCCGCGTAGTACAGCACAGTTCACAGTTAGGCGTAATCCGGCTCAACCAATTGGAGTTAGGACATCGTTGTATCGATTTGGAGTATAGGGGACTCCCTGTAGTATTAAATTGATTTTTTTTTTAAATTAGGGCCCAAACAACAATTTAAACTTTCCTGTCACCTTTAATATCTTCATGTTACAAACATGCGTTTTACAATTTGCATTTTGTCTTTTCAGGTCAACATTTGAATTTCAAATCCCACATGTGAGTTGTCTGCAGTTAAACATTTTCTTGGATGGACATATTCCAACGCCGAGTCACTTCAGATGGTATGTAAATAAAACCAATTTTACATTTTTCCTTTTGGAAATTCAATATTACAGCTTTTTGGAGTAGTGAAGAAACATTTTAATATAAACATAATCTGGGGCAGGACTATAGGAGGAAGCATTAGGGATTTTGAATAAGATGAATGTGGGATTTGTTGATTAAATTTGACTCATAATGGATATTGTCAGACCTGGGGTCGGGGCAGACGAGCAAGGCAGATGCTTTGGGATCTGCAAGCTATAAGGCTGAGCCTTGGCAATGTGATCTGCTTCACTGCACACACTTTTTACGACATATCAATCAAAAACCTAGTCAGACCTTTTCACCATTAGCTTCATTCAAAGCTCTGATGATGGACCCAGAAATGTGAAGAATGTGAAGAAGAAAAAGCCGACACGAAATGCCATACATACGTAGTAGCTATGACATTCGAAAATTCATTTAGACCAGGGCTTCTTAAATTGTGGTGTAGCTTGGTGTAAATTTCTAAAAATTTCTAGACAATGATTTCTACATAACTAATGAATTAGCGTGAACAGTCTAAAAATAGATCATTCACACTTGTAGAAATTAGACTTTCTAAAAGCCGCAACTTCTACGTAAGTGTTTCGACCATGAACTAGGCATTAAACAACGGCGAATGATTTAGTCTGCTTTCAATCGCAGTGGGCATGCGCACAACATTTAAACAGCAAAACATGTTTAACTGCAATTTTAAACAAGCTTTTCGAATTTTGCTTTCCAAAGTATTTAGCGACATCATTGCTTGACAACAAATTTACTCGATGCTTCGCTAATTACTATTTGCTATCGTTACTTGGACTGATATAGATGAACGGGAAATAAGTTAGTAGCAATTTGTTCGTGGAGTTTAAATTGCTTTTTCATGTAAAATGATTAATCATTAGTGTTTTAAAAGCTTAATGGAATGGAATTCCTCAGGTGCCTGATATGTAAAATGTGTGGAAGTTCTTTATTTCTAAAAGTAATTTCATGCAGCAGTTGAGCCATGCATTTTAATTTGTGTTGGTGTGTGATGTCCAGAGAGAACCCCAAACCTTTGGCATACAGTAATTAAAGGAAAATACACTTTAAGATTATAGCCTAAACAGTCAAGAGATTTGTAGTTTACTTGTTTCAATGTTGGATATGTCCACACACACACACACACACACACACACACACACACACACACAAAATAACAACAGCTGAGACACCAAAAATACCGTATTTTTGCAAAAGTACAGTACTGTATTCTTCTGTATTTAACCTCACGAACGATGATGAACGTACGCTTCGTTTGTGACGTTCGAACCGAAATTGTAATTGCTGACAAAAATGACAGTTTTGAATAAGAGCCGCGGCTTTTAATCGATAAAATACGATATACGTATGTGTATATTCAATCTGAGAGCAGATGGCAAACATGTTTGGAGTGTTCAAAGACCAAGCTTTGAGTGGAAGGAAAGAGCTATAGAGAAAATAAGGTTTGCTGGCACAAGCAACAACTAGATGGAACGTGATCAAGTTTGAGTGGATTGTCAAGGCTAAAAGAAAAATAAATACATCATGTTCTTGACAAATAAATATCTCTAAAAACGGGATGCGTCATACTATTAGAGTAGTTTAATCTGTGTAATTATAATTACAGATATGTTTTGCGTTTAATCAGTTGCGCATGATGATGTAATGTGAGTGCTGTTAATTCTAGGACTCTGTAGTTGTTCCTTGTCATCTTTATTTGCTTTGCTCACATTACAATCGTTGAGACGATTGTAATGTGCACAAGTGCCTCGTTCTGTGTCTCATTGGAATAAATGCTGGTTATTTCTTTACATCTTGCTGCATTAATTCATCTTGGCACACTGATTGCATCTATCGAGATCCCAGGCACCAACAGGTGCACCAACACTTGGATGGCGTCTTGGAATCGAAGAAATATCGTTGAAATGAAATACTTTTAATTAAAGATGCCTCAAAAAGACCGGGAGATTGTGATCTCTCCGATAGACTACCGTCTTCACCCGAAAATAAGACCATGGTGTTGTATTCGAGTTTCTCCGAAACTGAAATTCCATGACAAGGACTTTTAATTTTTCCAGAAACTCTGCGCTGCACTTACTGTATTGCCGCACTTTCAGTGGCTCGCTTCGATCAATAAGAGCATGCCCAAATTTGAAAACTTCAAAAAATCTCAGTAAGTGACTCAGCAATACAGTAAGTATAGCGCGTAGTTCTGGGAGAATTGAAAGCAGCCCTTGTCTCGGAATAGTCTGCGCAGTTGTGGTCTAGAGAGGTTGGAGGTCTATTGTGTAGGCTTGGTTTGTTCGGATGAGTCGACGACCGACTGGGTTTTTGCTTCTAGCATATCCTGGATGGAATTGTGCTTTACCAAAAAAAAAAAATTGGAATAATAATGATAGTGATAAAAAAAATACATTCACTTTCAAATTTCTTGTCTAGAATTGATCATTTGGTAATTTCCTCAACTAAGTTCATTTACCTTCTCTCTCTCACACTTCCTCAGGCATGGCGAGCAAATTCTCTAATGACATGTCTGCTAAATCTGATTCCTCTTTGCAAACTTGAAAAAGATAGATTTTTTTATTCCCAAAAAAAAAATATTGATGTATTTTTATCAAATTTTTACTTCCTTATTTTTTTTTTTATATAATGTGTGAATTTTCTTTTTTTGTAACCTAAATAAACTTTAATATTTGTTTTTGTTTTTGTTGGTAAGGTTGTAAGGAAAAGTGATTTTTTTTGTTTTGTTTTTGTTTTTATTCTTTGTCCTTTTGGGTTACACTTTGTTGTGATGCAATGGGGTGCACTGGCCTTTTCCTACACAGGCATAATTGTTGTGCTCATGAATCTCTCCTTTGGCGAATATCATCGTTTGGTGTCACTTTTAAACACGCCCATTGTAAGATGAGTCTGATAAACAGCTGCAGGCTGTGAGATTTGAATTTAAACTTTCAGATATAAAATAAAAGAATAAGAAATAATAAGAGTGTGATGCAAGGGGGAAATAGTTGTTATGAGGTTAAGTTTTGTTTTTATTTAAATTTTTATTTCATTATTGCTTGAGTTGTCATTTAGGTTTGGATTTGGAAAATAGGCATAGTTTCAATTTTGAGTCCAAATACTAGGAACAGTAGGAGTGAATTTTAAAGCGCAATGAATTCTGCTTTTTATGCCTTTCGTAGAAGAATCTGAGTACTTTTAAAAGTCATGAGGTAAACCAAGAGACTCGAGATTTTAGTGCCATCTGTTGGTGAAAGGTAAAACTGTAATGTTCATGAATTTATAGAACGAAGCATAGACATTAAACACATTAGACGCGTTCAATCTTAAATGGATTTTGCTGATTTTCTTGATTTCAGGAGATTGGAAGTGACGGTTTTTACGTCATAGAAACGAAATCAGATTTCTGGAAATGCGCGTGTACGGTCGCTTTTCTTGATTTCTAAGTTGATTTTCAGCCATCTTGAATTGCACATAGAGCGATCAGAGCAGTTATTTTTTTTTTGCTATTTTATAATTGCAATTGGGCAAATTGCAATTGTAATCGCAATTGCTATTGGGAAAATCGTGATATTTCTGCCGCGTTTGAGCCCTCGTATTGAAGGTTGTATTCCCAAATATTTGCAAAATTCCGACTAAAATGTTGCGCTTGTGACTTTTGTGCCAATTACCATCCCACAATAAGAATAATAATTAGGAACATTAATGTTGTGGGCTTCACACAACTTTTAGTGTCTAGGTGGCAGCACCAGCTGTGATAGTGTTATTAAGGCGGGGAATGCATATAAATATATATGCGGGCTCAAGTAAGTAAGTGTTCAACAAATATCATGACAAGAGCGTTGTATATCCGGTTGCAAGGGAATATATAATCTTAGAGCACAATGGGACTTCCAATGCTCCAATGGGGACATGAGTCCTCTGAATCCCTCCAATCACTGAGTGAGGGGTCGGATTCTGAGGCCACTTGCTCAATTAGATGACTTCCAGATGTTAAACAGGAACTGGATACCCAGGACTTAGCTCTCTCCTAAGTCAGGACAGGAACTGGATAGAGGGGACACAATTTGGATTAAGTCTTTGACTCAAATCCACAGGGTGTCCATAATTGGTGCAGGTGCGCAAGGGTGAGTAATCCTTCGACTTGGGTTTATGATATATTCTCTGAATAATGTCATAAACGATCCAATATGTCTCTAGATTAATAAATATATAAGGATAAACTGTTAGCTTCACATAAAACTGAGTTTTATGTGGTTTTAACACTAAATCCTCTATTCTGGTTAAATCTACCGCTAAAAGTAGAAAGCGCCATCTAACGACGAATTTAGTCATTATGACGTAACCGTCATAAAATCATCCTTTATGTGTGACTGCAGTGGTTTTGGAAAGTTGTTGACAGCAATTTGTGCAATTAAAAAATTAAAAGTTTGGTGCACCGAAAGCTATTGAGTCCAAAATAATGGATTTCCTGGTACTGGCTTTAATTAATTTTTTTGTGTGCCTTTATTGAGCTTTTTCACATAACTTCTAGTGGAATGATCATTCCAAACTGATTTATAATTTAGATTTTCTTTCTTCTATTCAGCGTATGAAAACCTGAAATTAATTTAAAGAAAGTTTAAAGAAACAAACATTCGTTAAGGGAAATAAAAGGCTTTAAAAAGTAGGTCTTAGTGTCGACAAAATACGGTAATTTGATTTTCACAAATAAGTGAAAAATCCATTCGTTTTCGCTGCACCATTCGAATCATCAAATTTCTGCCAAATCAGCTGCCATTTCTGTTTGATCTTTTTGTTCGCACGCTGATGGTTTAAAAAGAATTTTTTTTCCACTTGGAATCGTTATTGATTTTCATAAATATCTCATGTGGCGTTGTTGTGCGTTTGTCGCGTTTTTTCTCCACGTGGGGTTTTGCGGTCTGTCTGAAACAGGTCTTGCTTGGGCAGCAGATGTTGTTCGTATGTGTCTTCCATTTGAAAGATTTTGAGCCGGATTGACTTAAATGTTAAAAAATGTATTATTTCTTCCTGTATTGTTGAAAAATAGGAAATAGGAAATTTTTTTTTCTGTATAATTTTTTTGCTGGAAAATTTGTGACTGTGTTTAAATTATGATAAACTTTAACTCGCATGAAATTTCTAGTCATTCGTTATTTATTTAATTAATTATTCTAAATTAAAATTTTCTGCTCCTTTAAGCTCCAAAATTGCTTTTAAGCTGGCTTTGCTGCAGTAGTAAAAAGCGCTTCAAATAAAAGCTTTTGGCTTTTACCAGTAGTGTTTAACACCACTATTAGATGGTTCAAATTTATTTATTTTTATTGTTTAAGTGTTGCGCCCTCTGTAAAATTAGTTGTGAACTAAAATCAAAATAAATGACGCTTTAACTAATCGACCTGAAAATTGTCCCTAAACGCATAATGTGTTGGTGATATTGTTCTGTGCGTCACCGTCAGGAGAATAAGAGAATAAATCTCACTCCCTGTTTAACATGCAAATGTAACACATGTATCCAGTTTTGTCTCTAACCTAATTCCAAAACGTACAATTTATCTTTATGCGTTTTTAATGTATTCCAAAACGTACAGTACTTCGCAGAATTATTTATGTTTTAGACTTTTTGGATGCAGCTAACTGTATTTTTTACTCGAAATAATTTAATCAATTGTCGAATTTCAAGCCGCTGCAAACTGAAAAAGAGATTTTTTACAATCCATTTCTTTCAATTTAAACTGATTACTTCACCTTTTCTTGTGCAATGATAAAAGAAACAACCTCAATTAGTTTTTATGTTCCAAGTTGAAGAAAAGTTCAGACTTTTATTTTCTTTTTTTTTTCTTTTTAATTTAAATTTGTTGGAGCCTTTTATTGGATGTCAAACTTGGTATGAATACCCCATAGAATGTTTCCTCGTCTCTGCAATTTAAAGGGTCTGTTAAGATTTATGCAAACACTTGGAGCACATTTGTAATCAAATTTTCTTTGAGGGTATTTGACTTTTCCTTTTATTATTTAATTATGTGCAGTTTGTTGAGCAAAATTGAAATCAATACAATTTAAATTTCCATTATTAACATAGAATTTTACATAAATTAATTATATAAAATAATTATATAAATGGGTGGAGATAATAATAACTTAGACTTAAATTAAGAATAATATAAATTGACAAGTAAGATCTTTGGACATGAACAAATATTTCAAAGCAGTGCAATATTGAATGCAAATTTAATACATAGCAGATCAAAACTGGTCTGTTGAGAGTACAATCGAGCCTCGTTATAACGAATCGCAAGGAACCCGAGAAATCAGTTTGTTATAACAAAAGTTCGTTATATTGCCTATTGATTTTGATATTTTTATGTTGTCATTTGGGGAATTTAAGCGGGCTTTATTGATTTTATTGAGTTAGTTTTGAGTTTTGTTTGTATTTGATTTTTCCGATCTTATATTGTTGTATTGTTTTGTCCTGTCTCTCCCCCTGTAGGCTGCGGCTGTTGCGAGGGACAGGAATACACTTGTAATATCAATAAACTATTTTTTAACATCATGTTCTACGGCCAACCAACCAACCAAATTCGTTATATTGCGTTTCGTTATAACGATGTTCGACTGTATATGAAAGATGGTTTGAGGTCAAAACTAGAGGTGGGGGGAAAGGGGTTACACACTTTGTAACATACATTCTGTTGGAGATAAGATTGTAAAACTACTTACTCATTCATTAAAATTTTACTAGCTTGGTTCAAGAAGCAATTAAGCGTGTGAAAAGGCGTTTGAGGCATAAATTCTATATAATTTGTGAACAAATGTGTGGGAGATTTACACTACACACAATTACGGATGTGTAAGTTAATATTTCACACACTGTGAAGTGTGAATATGGTCTGTTGGGCTTGTGGCTGTCGTGCCAGCTATAGTGGTCTGTGAAATAGATGACATGATTATCATGTTGCGGAAATATGCTTGTGGTTTATTTCTATCCTTCTTGGGTAATGTAGTGGGTTTTAACAACATTTGCATGGAGATAAGTTACACAAGTTTGTAGCAATTTTTTCAAGCCAGCTACTGTTAGATGTTGGTTTACTACTTTGTGGTGACCTCAAAAAGCAGGGTTAACACAAGAAGAATTTCTTGGCGTTGACCCTTTTAGAGTCTACATAGAAAAAGGTCATTTTCACCTTTTCTCAAAACCCACTCCTCTAAGCAGGTGTGTGTTCTGGGGGGACATGAGTGATGTTGCCCTAGTTGCTATTGGCTTGAACAGTCACATGGCTCATGCATAAAAGCTTGGGGTCTCTCTTTTCAAGGCAGAACTACAAACAACGAGAATAGTCTTAGTCCCCATAATTCCATTGCATTCCAAACATATCAAGTCTCACGGAGACACATTCGAAAGAAATACAAAGGAATTCGATGTCAATCATCTCAATATAACCAATATTTGTTGCTGGACAATACGAGTGGCAGCCCAGAGTTGTTGCAAAAGGACCAATCAAGTCCTCGTCAGGAAACTGATTGACAAAAACAGCCTAAAAGTGCGAACGACTCGTCGAACCTACTGGAATTCTCTCGGGATGATAAAGCACATCATCGTCACCATTCAAAACAGAAACGTGACAAATGTCATCCCAAAAAAGGAGACAGACAATGGAATCGATTGTTAACTCCAATGAACAAATATAAACCCACCCACTTTCTAAATGAAAGGAAAAAACTAAAAGACTGTGTCCAGGAGCTTAACCAATCAAGCACTGATCGCCAACTTTTATCGGGAAGTCTATCCGTGCTCTCGAACCCGTTGACCGACAACTTTTGGACACTCCTTGCAGCCCAATATCGAAGCAACGGAAGAATTAAAACAGCTGGAGAAGATTACTGAACCACCTTCAGTTGCAACTTTAAAGACTCCTCAAGTTACTAAGCCCACCAGAACACAAAAAGATAAAACTTTCGTCGGTCATTAAGCAATACCGACAAAGGACGGGACTTCCAACAGACTAGTAATTTGATATTAAAAATTCTTATGTATTGTGGCGTGATGAAGGAAAAAAAAGCCCTGAGCAAATGCAAATGATTAAATTTTTTAAATTTGATATATTCCAGCAGAATTTGTCTAGAATTTCTAAAGTACGTCAAAATCTTTTTTAATTATAAAATTACCGTAGTCAAAAAAATTTTAAAAATGGAATATTTGTCAAAATATTTTTTTAAAAAATGTAAAATTTGTCAAAATATTTTTAGAAAATTCTAAAATTTGTCAAAAATATTTTTTTTTTTTTTAATTTTTTTTTTAATCAAAAAATTTGTCAAAAATATTTTTAAAAAATTTCAAATACACAAAATTTTCCAACATTCAATCACAGGGTCCAATTTTTCCTATGCCACTGTTACATAAATAAATAAATTTAAACACTTCACATAACTGACAAAACTTTGGATTTTCACTTTGATTTTCTCTATCAATTAAAAACTCCCCACATCCTTACATCATAAAATACACAACCGTTAAAATGAGGATAACAAGCAACCCCTTTGCAAATTTCCGCAACACAGCGCCTGAATTATCACTCCCATTGAGCAAACTTTGCTGTTTATCATCCAACGAATTACTATACACATCATTCTGTGACACTTGATTCGTCTCATCACCTATTGCAATATCAGCGCACGCTCTGAAAGTCTCTTGCGGACCACAACCAACTTTGCCAACTCCATCCTTACACGTTCCCCAGTTATTACCAGCAGTATACGTCCACTGAAACACACATCTCCTGCAAGTTAGTCCTTTGGGCAATGCCAGTTTGACTGGGAATTTGACATTTTTCGAATTTGGCAGATAATAACGATGGCCGGACCCATCGGCCAAAGCCAATGGATGTTGGTCCATGCACTCGTTGTCCACTGGACGCTGCTTGGAAACGGGACACAGTTTGAATTCAAAGTAGCCATTGTGGTTTGCTGTGACATCGACCAACACGTGTATGATTTGCCCGGGCCTGTACGACTTGACGATGATCCCTCGTCCGTATTTGCCTCCATCTTCGTTGGGTCGTGGAACCGGGACGTCCCATGGATCTCCGCAAACGCCGCATTTGCCGCTGTTGCGCATCTGCCTGCTGAGACCTCCGCAGTACAACTCGTGGTCGTTGTAGTTTGTTGGATTGTCGAATCCGAAGCGCCACATGGTGGATCGAGACGGAGGGTCCTCCAGCCGGCCGTGGGTCTGGACTGTGGTCACGTGCAGGAGTAGATGGAGGATGGCCAATACTAGGTGGCAAGGTGCCATGGCGGATATTGTAGTCTGAAAAAGAGAGATATGGAATTTAATTGGATTTTGAAAATGTTATGTCGGATTAGCCTTGCTTGGAATATAGAATAAGGGGTTCCAATAATCACAATCACTGCATTATTGAGGACCCACACCAGGTCCAAGTGATTATTCTGCATGTCACAAGACTTTTATTTATTTTTTATTTTTTATTTATTTATTTTATTTATTTATTTTATTTATTTTATGTATTTATTTTTATTTACTCTGTATTTATTTATTTATTTTTATTTACTCCGTATTTATTTATTTATTTTTATTTACTCCGTATTTATTTATTTATTTTTATTTACTCCGTATTTATTTATTTATTTTTATTTACTCCGTATTTATTTATTTATTTTTATTTACTCTGTATTTATTTATTTATTTTTATTTGTTTAATAATTTACAACCGACTCTCTTTTTCTTAGTTTAAGCATTCTTCAGCACTAAAAACTCCTTTTCGGAAGATTATAAATAAGCGCTGAAGTGATTATTCATGTGATTGGTCCGGGTAGGTTTGAAAATTGGACAAAAGTTAAAATATTTTTTACTGTTTTTTAAACATCTAATTCTTTCTGAATCCCATCCAAATCCCAAAAAATATATGAAAGATTTAAATCTCTGACAGGCAGATTCTGATAGTCGGACCGCTCGATTGTTTTTCATCTTTGTCTGAGTAAGGTCCCGTACTTCCGTTTCTAGGGCAGGATCATCTTCCACCTGCCTCCAACTGTGTTTTCTCTTGTTTTCCCAGTTCTCGTTGCAAATTCAAGGTTGGGTTCTCAAGAAAGTCGTCACACAGATCACGGCTTACATGACCTAATACCCTTTACAGGCCTAAAGGATCATGACCATGCTGGGTGACAATGACACAATACAATCCTGTGAATCACCCGCTAATCCAGAATAAGTGGTACAGCCGACAAGACTACTGTCAAAATGCGACGCACAGTCATGCATTAGCTGTATTGCCATGCGTGCAACGTCACAAAAGCTATATGCTATTCGATTACTGGTTTTAAGCGTAAAGACTCTCGCGCATGGTTAAGGTCCACGGAGAGCTTAACTTGAGTTTATGTATTTGTGGGAAAAATCAAGAAAATTAAATTCTGATTAAGTACTCATTGAATTGGTTATTTCATTGATTTTTTGACAAGGTTAATTAGCCGTAAAAGCTGTGAATAGAACTCTTACCATGACCATGAACCAAGGATAACACGGACACATATCTGTGTGTTATTTCCTATTGATTTGTTGTTCTGTACGGTGATTGGATGACAGCAATCACGTGTGATGCATTGCTTGCCAACTAAGCATGTTTGTTACCTGTTGTCATCCCAGAATACAGTGCGGCTATACATTATGTGGCGCCTTTGGTGGCAAAACGCACCGAACATGTGGTTTGCTAAATTATGAAACAGCAATGAAAGTTTTTTTAATTCATACTTTGTATCACACAAGTCATGTTAGAATGAAGAAAAACAATTGCAATGTATGAAGCATGAAGTATGAAAGCTGTCCCACTTTTCTTAACACACTTAAAACAATCATGTTTTTTTTCATTTTTATTCAACGTTTGGAGTTCATACAATAACAGTTATTGGCACAGAAGGTCACAACTGATAAATGATCAGCTGTTGAATTATTTCTAAATGATTTTCTTGTCGAAAGAAAATCAGATGGTTGAGTTTGAGTTATACAGGAATTTGTAAGATTTGTTATTTGCGAAAGAGAAATAAATTTCAACCTACTTTTGTCTTTATGATGATGGTGAAATCGTATTTTCTGTATTAAATGGTCGCTCCTTTCTCGACACAGAATTGGAGAACTCTTAAACAACAATGAGTGTCAGGTGGCAGCGAGTAATTCAGGCTTAACTGATGTAAGAAGTTGGCTATTCCAGGAGTGCCTGTTGATATTGGTTGAGTCAGCCTGAACAGTGAGGTGTGTTACAAGATTGTGTGAGAAATTGTTGTCCCAGACAGTGTTCTTTAAAAAAATTGAGGAAACTGGTTTGGACCAATGGGCTCTGCAGTGGTAGGGGGGTTAGTGAACTGTGCTATGCAGCCGTGACCTCCAGACCTATTCAACTTAGTGGTTGCTTTGATTCTGAAATGTTAAAGGAAATCAAGGTTAACATCCTGTGTTGTTTCTGGAATTTCTCAGGTTTGATGAGTCATTGTTTCTCAGTTGTGGGAGGAAATGAGGAATTTTTTAGATTTTGTTAAGATTATTTTAATTTTTTTTTATTTAGGTTGGTTAAGAAAAATTTCTTTTGTTTTGGTATTTTTGTTTTAAATTTTTCTTTATTTTGTTTTATTCTCTATTCAAGGCCACAAGTTGAAAATGTGGATCTCAACTTTAAGCACAGGATTGGGTCACTTATTTTTCGAAAAACTTTTCTTTGGCAAAAATGCCGCGATTTGCGCATGCTCTCTTGAACAAGCCATTCAGAACTCAGCTGTGCATGCATGCACAGCAGTAATAACATTTCGTTTAAGAACATCCAATAATAAATCGTTTATTTTATTTTATAGTCGTTTAATCAAACTTGAAGTATTTGTTTAACCAATTTGAAAGATGTCAATGTCACAATTTTATTAGCTTTTTTGAATTATTTGAGTGTATTGACATCTTTAAGTCAATAAACCATTGGAAAATTATGACATAATGCAGTTTGGCTCTGCCCATAATAAGAAAACTACAAATTAACAATGTTACAATATTATTTTGTAATTGTTTTTCTTATAGAGTGGGACAACCATTGTTACGATCAAATGATAATGTCATCTGACCTGTAGCAGTGCATGGCTAAATTAAAAACAACGATAATGGTTTAATTCATAAAACCACTTTGCATTTCTCATAAAATGTGTAATTAGAATAATTATAAATTATTTATTTTTATTTTGAATAGCCGCACAATCTACCATGATGCAAGGCTGCTTTTTGTGAAAAAGTGTTAAAGAAAGGAGGACAAACTTGCATCATCATAGCTGAGAGCACGCAAAATTTTGCAATGCTGAGCGACTGTTAACTTGTAAAACAAGAGATTTGAATTCGTGAAAATAGTTTATACACACGTTTTAAACGGCTTCTTTTGAATGTGCGTACTATGAGGTTGTGAGCGATAACTCCCCCTGGGGGTCATTTATCGTTTTATTGATTTGTCCTATGTGTATCTTGTTCGGTTTTAATAAAAGTTAGTCTAGTTTGGACAACCAACTAAAGCGGTTGTCTTTATTCTTCTCTTAGAGATCACACAATTTTGCTGAGGAATTATCAACACTTGGTTTCTATAGCTCAATTCAAACTGCGCATCACATTCTGCACATGCATTTAACGAGGCGATTTGTAAGTTTGTTGCACACAAAGGAAACAAAAGCACCAATATTTTGGTAACACGCTGTAAATTACTTTATTGTTGTTTATTTACCTTATATTAGCGTTATTAGGCCTATTATTAAACTTAATACTGCTAAGTAACGACTGGAATTAGGAAATATGCGTAGAATGGGATGCGCAGTATGAATTTGACATCAAGACACAGTTTAGGCGAGGAAATAGTTTTCTGCAAGTTCAGTTGCTGCTTGTAAACATATAAATTAAGCCGTCTCAGGTGTGTTATCCGTAGCAGCATCTGGCAAGGATTCATTTGAAAGTTGTATTGTGATGTTTTGTAAATTACAAGTTTTAAGGCTGAGGATTCAACTCTTTTGTGAGAACAAAGACTTGTGGGAGAACAACAGCAACGTCTTGCTTTGTTTGTCTTTCATTTACAAGAGATCTCCTGTGCTATTTTAATAATAATTCCTAAACCAAATGCAGATGCTTAGGTCACAAGATTGTATCACCAGAAACCATTTCTTAATAAGTTGTTAGCAATTCAACTATTTACTTTTAAATGTTTAAGTTGCAGAAGTGCAAGCAAAGGCAAGAGGCATCTTAAATTCATATTACACTAACTGGTTTAAGTAATATGAATTTAAGATGTAAAAGGTTTAGTCTAAACCTTTTACTTTTTTAGTAAGGATGTGCTTCTATTTAATTTAATTTTATTGATTTCAGTCGCTGGATTCAAAGGATATTTTCATATGAAATTTTATAATTTGTCTGTGTAAACATTTGTACAAGTAGTCTGCTTTCTCACACCGCTTTATCGAATTAAATTCGAATTGATAGCTTAGTAAGTGCAGACTAAACACCTCTGAAGCAATATTTTTAAACGAGCAGTTTAGTTTTTGTTTAAATATCGATATCTGTTTGATGGGGTTGGAGGGATTTACTCTGCAATTTTGGACAAGCTTTTTGTTATTTATATGTACAAATAGACGGTCTTTTTTTTTTAAAGATTTTTTTGGATTTATAAAGATTTTTAAAAAGGTACATGGTAGCTCCATACAAAAAGTTATGTTTTTAGTGTTTGTGTGTTTGTTTTTGTATCTTTTAATGCCACAAAACAAAAACACATCCACTTATAACACTTAAGGTGGGTTCACACTTGGGAGTAAAGTAAAGTAAAGTAAAGTAAACATTAGGTGCATTCAATTTGTGAAAGGAAAGAAAAATCTTTTTTTTTCTTCCTTTCGACACTGGAAGTGACGTCAATAAAGTCATCATTTCCAAAAGGAAAGTAGCAAAAGGTACTTTTGCAAAAAGTAGCAATCCGGTTCCTTTTCTTCCTTTTACTTTTTCCTTATTGATAAAATTTTAGGATGACGTATCCAACTAGGCTAAAGAATTGTGTGAAATCTCGCAATTTAAAAGAAGCTATTTTTGCTAAAAAACTGATTGAAATTCTAACTTAACTGGAATTTTTCTGAAGACAAAATAAAACCATGCTTTTAACATAAAGACAAGATTTATTGTAACAATATTTGGGGTTTACATTTGGAAAAACAGGAACAAAGGTCAAACATGATAATTTATGACGAATAACTGGACTTCCGTACGCGCGTCATACAATCTCGCACAAGAAAGCACCGCCTGGATGATGGCTTCACTGCACGACACCGAACATGAACGCGCGACCCCAAACATCTAAAACTCGTCAGTTTTCACACTGGGGCCGGAGTGAGTTCTTCACTCGCTTCAATTCCGTCCTGAGCCTCCAAGATGCACAATCGTTGTACCGGTCTTCTCAGGACTTTATTAAAGGGAAGCTGTATCTCACACGCTCGTACTCGCCCATCTCTTCCTATGAAAACTTCTCTAATCCTACCAATTTTCCACGTCATGCGCGGCTGATTTAACTCTTCAATCACAACAATGTCCCCTTTCTGAACTTCACGAGACGCCTTCGTTTTGTTGTATTCTCTCAACTCGGTGAGATATTCATGATTCCACCGTGACCACAAATGACTTATTTTTTGCTGTCGCTGTTTCCATCGTTTCAACAATGTCACTGTGCTTGATGAAAGTTTCTCGTCCAACTTCTGGTTAGGATCCGGTAAATTGCAGCTTCTTCCTCCGGTTAAGAAGTGAGATGGACTCAGCGGTTGTTCATCTTCGTTTTCTGTGTAGACATATGTAATAGGACGGGAATTAATACAGGATTCAACTTCTGAGAGGATGGTGGTTAGCTCTTCGAAGTCCAATGTAGTTTGACCGAGAACTTTCTTTAAACTCATCTTCGTCGACTTCACCATACGCTCCCAGAACCCACCCCACCACGGAGCTCGTTCCACGATGAAACTCCACTCGATTTTTCTATCTGTTAAGAAGCCCTGAAACTGCTCTTTTCTAATGGAACTTAACAAGGCGCAAAGTTCCTTTTCGGTTCTCTTGAACGTTAGCGCATTATCCGAATAAATTTTCGTTGGTATGCCCCTTCGTGCAAAAAATCGCTTTAGGGCCAGAATAAAACGTTCAGTATTCATGCTGGTGACTAGTTCGAGATGTACGGCCCTAATTACTGCGCATGTTATCACTACAATGTAACACTTTTCACCGCTTTGCTGGTACAGAGGTCCGGCAAAATCAATACCGACGACTTGGAACGGTGCAGCCTGCGTAATTCGATCTGGTGGCAACGCAGCTTCCACTTGTTGTACTAACCGCCCTTGCACTCGCTTGCAGACGAAACATCTATTCAACTCGCTTTTGACTGTTTTTCGGAGTTTTGGTGTCCAAAAACATTGTCTCAACTCTGCTAACGTCTCGCCAAGTCCGCCGTGAAATACTCGCTGGTGAGCTGCCAGAATAATAAGTTTTGTTAGTGGGTGATTTGGATGTAAAACGATTGGGTTTTTCAAGTTCTTTTTTGTCCCCGCCCACTGGATTCGCGTGTTTAATCGCATGGTTTGTTCGCTGTCCATGAAACACGTCACATTTCGTAATATCGAATCTCGTTCGAAACTCTGTTGATTTTTAATTGCTAAAAGTTCCTTTGAATAACTCTGTTGTTGCATTGTTTGCAACCAGTATCTTTCGGAATTGTTAATTTCGTCTGTCGTCAATGGTGAACCGTCTCGCACTGCACTTTTACAATTGTTAAGAAAACGATTCACCCAGCTGGTTACACGCAACAATCTTCTCCAACTGCCGTATCGAGTGGGCACATCTATCAACCAAGTTTGGGGAACGATGACTGTTGCTGCTAGAGTTTCTTCCAACTCCATCTCAAAATCGTCCGCCTGAGTCGTCGGAACACTTGGCCATTCGTGTTCATCCATCGTGAGCCACTCGGGGCCGTTCCACCATGTCTTGGACTCCAATAACGATTTTGCATCTATCCCACGTGTGAGTAGGTCGGCAGGATTCTGGACGCCAGGGCAATGACGCCAATTTGCAAACGGCACGTGCTGTTTTATCTCCTCGACTCGGCGTGCGACGAACGGAATCGCCTTTTTTCGCTCTCCTAGCCAACACAAAACGATAGTGGAGTCGGTCCAGGCTGTGACCTTCGCAGTCGTGAACTGCTTCATTCGACCTGCGACTCGTGCCAAAAGTAACGCGCCCATCAACTCGAGTCGTGGCAGCGTCAACGTTTTTATCGGAGCTATTCTGCATTTAGAGAGAACGAAAAAAGTATTGATTAGTGAATTACATTGACGCACTCTTGTGTACGCCACGATGCCATATGCTAACGGACTGGCGTCGCAAAACAAATGAAGTTCAATTTCTGATGCATTTGGATCGATTCCATAATGTCTGGGCACTCGAACTCGCTCTAACTCTGGCAATTGACTCTTCCAGTTTTCCCACTGTGGTATCAGTTCTTTCGGAAGTCGATCATCCCATTCCATTTTATGTTTCCACAATTGTTGGAAAAACATCTTTCCTGTCACCGTAAATGGCGATGCAAAACCCAACGGATCAAAAACTTGGGCCACTAATTGGATCACTCGTCGTTTGGTGATTAATTCACGTTCGAGAGTCGTTTTCACTTCCTCGAGATCGAGTGCCAATTCATCCAATTCACAGTTCCATTTCAGCCCTAACACTTTAACTTCAGTCTCGAGCTCTGTCTCCGGGTGATCGATTTTAAACTGTTCACGTAAAAGTTTCGAATTACTGTTCCATTTAACCAAATCCATACCTGCTTCACACATTATTTCGGACACTTTCTTGTACGTTTCGATCGCCTCTTGGTCGGTGCTGACACTGTCTAAATAGTCGTCCACGTAGAATCGTTTCAACAGTCGCGCGATCAATTCTGCATACTTTGTTGCGTACTTCTCCAAGTGATGTTGGATGGTCCCGTTCAGCAAATATGGGCTTGGAGACGCCCCAAACAGAACTCGAGTCTGTCGGAGAATCTCCACCTTAATCGGGCTCACTAAATCCCAGTCAGCGGCAATCCACAAGAATCGCACTGCATCTCTGTCGTCCAGATGGAGCAAAATCTGGTGGAACGCTTGTTTGATGTCGCTTATCAACGCCACTATTAACTGTCTAAAAAATAACAATGCATTGATTAGTTCTGGTAACAAGTTTGGCCCAGTAAAGAGGCAATCATTCAACGAGCGGCTTTTTTGCGCGTGCGACGAGGCATCGTACACGATACGCAATTTAGTTGTACTACGACGCTCTCGTATGACGGGACTGTGCGGCAAATAGTAACAACCGCTCTGATCTGACACTTCTGGGGCCGTCTCAATGATTCCTTCCGCCATCTGGTCATCCAAAACTTTCTTATAGCGATAATAAAGTTCGGGATCTTTTCTAAATTTTCGGACTAAATTCCACAATCTTTTTAAAGCGATTTGATAGTTACTGTCTAGTTCACTTTTCGGCATTAGCCACGGCAACCGCACTTCATATCTGTCACCAGTCCATTTAATCGACTTCTTGAACGCTGTCACTGCTTGATCGTCCTCGTCTTGATGGTCAGTAAGAGTCTCGTGTGGAATACCCAAGTCTTCCAACTCCCAAAAACGTTTCAGCATGTTGTCCAGTCGATCCTCGTAACGCGCAAGATGCACCTGAATGGTCGGCTGTTTGGTTATCGTTTCCTCACTTCGAATCGCTCCGTGCATCGTCCACCCAAGTCCTGTATGCAAACACATCAGATTTTCGTCTAATCGTCTTGTCTCGCCGGTAACAATGCGCCAAAAGTTGTCAGCACCGATCAAAATTGACACTTCGTTCGGTTGAATTGAAAGCTGATCAATATTCAAAACAATGTTATTTTGCTTCAACTTCTCACGCACGTGAACTCCCGACTGTTTTGCTAAGGAATTGCTGATCCACGGCACTTCTATGAGTTCTAAATCGAAAGAATTGTCATTAATTTGGGTGTTTCGTAATGTAATTTTAACTCTTCGACGACTCTCTGGCTTAGCTACTGTTTCACCAAAACCAGTAATGCTGATAAGTTGTTCTCCCACAACTTGAGCTCCAATTTCTTTAACCAACTTCGAACTGATGAACGACCGGTGACTGCCTCCGTCGAAGAAACAGTGCACCGTTTTCGTCTTGTGGTTGGACTCCACGTTGGCCATTAGGACTTGCAAGAAAATGTCAGTGTTAGCTGTAGTTACTGTTGACGCCAAAACGTTCTCTGCTTTTTCTGTCGGCCCTTCGCACAACAATATGTGGTGAAATCGTTCGCACTGTACGCATTTTTCCTTCTGTGGGCAGTTTCGGGCCATGTGTTTGTTCGCCAAACACTTGAAGCAACGTCGAGCTTGCTGGCAACGCTTCAATCGATCTGCAATTGATAAGGGACAGTCTTCCTTCTTGTGGCTGGTTTCGCTGCAGAAAATACAAGTAGAATCGGAAGTGTTGGTCATCAACGCGCTCGAAGAAGCTGGTTTCTCGAAACGTGTTGTCTTCTTGGTGTCTCCGTACGTCTTCGCGACGTTTTTCTCGACCTCTTTGGTTGCGAATCGTGCATTGTCGGCTGCGTTCTGTTCTCGAATTTCTAATTCTTCTCGCCAAAATTCTAAAAATAGCTTAAGGTCATGGGTATTATTACTGTTTTTCCGCGAAAAGTCTAAAGCGATCACGTCTGGAATCGCTGCACGCAACAAGGGACACAACATAACGCCAAACGTCGTGGTTTCTATTCCTTCATTTTCGAGGTTACGGACATGCATCTCGCACGTGTCGTACAATTTTCTAAGCTTGTCGAGGTCGTTGAGTCGCTTGACTGGCTCAAGCTTCATCAACATCTGCAAATGGGCATTCACAATCACCTCCTTTCTTCCAAAACGATTTTGAAGAAGCGTGACTGCCGCTGCATAATTCTCATCACTTATCTTTAGTCCTCGCACCACAGCCGCTGCTGTGCCTTCGAGAACCGAATTTAAGTACACAAACTTAGCTTTGGTAGTGATGGAAGTGTTCCCATTTACACTCAACTCGAAATTCGACCAAAAATCGCTCCATTCGATTGGGTTTCCCGAAAATTTCTTCATTACGAGTTTCGGGAGTCTCACTGTCCAATCGTTCGTACTGCTGACCGATCCGTTGTTTGGAGCGCCTGGATTAATAACTACCGCTGGTGGAGCTAATACGTCTAATTTGATGTCGATATCTGTAAGCGCATCAATAATTTTCTCTCGATACTCTTCATTGTCCTCCTCTTCCTTTTGTAAGTCTGCTCGCGTTACAATGAATGGTGACACTTTCTCATCGAGATCATTTAATTGTTCAGATTTAGCGTTTAATTGGTTTTTTAGCTTTCTTAAAACTATCGCATCTGATTGCGCTAATGCTAATTCGACGATAACTGTATTTACCAATCGATCCGCTCCCAATCTGGCTGTTTCTTGCTGTGCGCGCAAACGATCAAGGGCGTCCATCTTGTCCTTGTCTGGTCTTGGTGCTTTTCTTTGAAATTACGAGTTCTTTCGAGCTGTTCTGTCCGGATTCACTGTTACTTCCCGGGTTTCGGCACCATGTGAAATCTCGCAATTTAAAAGAAGCTATTTTTGCTAAAAAACTGATTGAAATTCTAACTTAACTGGAATTTTTCTGAAGACAAAATAAAACCATGCTTTTAACATAAAGACAAGATTTATTGTAACAATATTTGGGGTTTACATTTGGAAAAACAGGAACAAAGGTCAAACATGATAATTTATGACGAATAACTGGACTTCCGTACGCGCGTCATACAATCTCGCACAAGAAAGCACCGCCTGGATGATGGCTTCACTGCACGACACCGAACATGAACGCGCGACCCCAAACATCTAAAACTCGTCAGTTTTCACAAATTGGTTTTGGTGCTTGAATTGCCAAAACAAAACCTTTCGTCCAACAAATTGATTTTTATCGGTAAATTTGAATGAATTTAATCACTTCCATTCGTTTTAACGGTAAAACATTCATTTTAATGGGTAAATAAAAGGTAAAACGTCCGTTTTAACTGTAAAAACCACATTTTTGTGTACTATAGGCTGGATCTAAGAACTTGGATTTGCGCAAGCACAAACAAAAGGAAAGTAACAACAAATAAGTGTGTTCATTCAAAAGTACCTTGTCTTCCTTATGCGAAAGTAAGAAAAGGAAAAAAATTTCTTTCCTTTTGCAAATTGAACGCACCTAATAAAGAAGTAGAAGTAAGGTAATGCAATTATATTCACACTTGTTTTCGTTGCGTTACTTTTTAGTGTGAACACAAGTGTGAACCCACCTTTAGACTTTTTGGATGCAGCTAAATTTTTTGCAAATTTCTTAGGAAGAGTTGATTTTTGTCAATTCTGTTGAGTTGAGTGTTATTACTTTAGTCCAAAAATTCCAATTCACTTTGCAGATCAAAATTGTTCCCAGCAGAACTTTTTTCATTTTACCAGTTTCACACTTGCCAACGACTTGCTGCAAGTGTGATGTTCAGTCGATTATTTATAGCTTAATATAGCACGACCAAAAATTTTCCCCGCAGGAATTTGACTTAAAATATTGCTTTTCATAGACTGCACACAAAATGGCTCATCACAATTTACAATCTGTGTTAAAATTTATCTGCATAACTATAGGTAGTATTTGTTGAAATATTCAGGTATTACTAATACCCAATTCTGGGAAGACCCCATTTTTTCCATGTAAGTCACCTAGCGGACAACCCATGAATAAATTTCCAAGCTGTTACCTGTTACCGCCATTGACCAGCACGTTATTTCACGCTACATTTATCCTCAAATAACAACAGTATTTTTATAAATAGGTAACATTAAAGCAATGACAGAAGGTCAATAAAAAATAAGAAAATTGTCATTGGCAAGCAGTTATTTACTTTAATTTTTAAATGAAGTACATTGTATAATTTAAATTTAAAGTGCCTTGCATTTTAAGAGACTTAAAACAGAACTTGAAAGTCCCAAGTCCATTTAAAAGATAAGTTTGCATTTTGTATTTTTGATAAAGCAAACCACATTTATGGAACAACTTTCTTGAGGACTCAACTTTTCATTTGCATCGGGAACTGGGGAAAACATAGAAAATCCAGTTGGAGGCGGATAGCAGACGTTCTTGCCACAGAAACGATACCTTAATCAGACAAGGATGAGAAACAACTGGGATTCCAGCAGGTCACCCATCCAAGGACAAACCAGGCTCAATGGTGCTTAACTTCCGTGTTCAAATGGGAACGGGTGACCAGCATGGTGAGCTATAGCGTAAATCAAGTTCCATCTAGTCCGTAATTTGACTGGATGGAATCGCAAAAACAATAGGGTAAGTTGCCCCCCCCCCCCCACACACACACACACAAACAAACGTTCATGTCAAGTTAAATATAAGCCTTTAAAAAGGCACCATTTTGGTTTTAGGCATTACGCATGTAAGGACAATTATCAGGTCAATTAGTTAAAGCGCCGTTTAGATTTTTTTTTATGTTTGCTACTAATTTTTTACTTTACTTTTGTGGATCACTACACCAGTAAACTGGCTCGACCAATGGGAGTACACATTGTGAGGTGCCTTTTTGAGTGCAACTCTAGTATAGGGGCGACGCAACGCAAAGAAAAATTAGTCAAACGCAACGCAGGGTCTGTTCAGACTGTAGGGCAGGTGTGAACAGAGCTGAAACAATTGATGTTGCGTCTGGCCAATTAGATGGTTTCAACGAAACCTGGAATTGGATCTAGTTCTAGAAGTAGTTCCAGAATCTGAACATGGCGGAACATGGCAATATATTGTAGAATATATTTTTGAACCATGCGAGTGTGGTACTGGATGTCACTTTCCTTATAGATTTTCCATACATTTCAAATCCAACCTTACAAGATACAAGTTCTTTATAACTTCTTTAGAAAATGAACTGACATTTAATCTTTGCATTTTTGCTTGAAAACTGATCTTCATGATGTGTTTTGCTTGTCTGTTTTGGTGTATCTTCCTTCATGTTGAAGAAATATCGATTTTGTGAGCTTTAGCTTGAAACGAAATTGGAGCCACTAATTTATCATTACTTTTTGATGTTCTGTAGCCAATATGATTAGGTAATTTGCACCTCATCAAGTTGTACTGCACCATTTTCCTTATATTTAATGAAGCTATCGAAAATTATACTAGCTGCATTCAAAAATTAAAATATTTTGTGTTTTACTGTGTAATTTCTCTGGGCAGTCTGCAGTCTGCACTACCGTTTTGCTCTTCTTTGGAGGAAATGCCGTAAAATGCACGTATGACTCAATCTGTGGCTCTGATAAGCTGGTCCCTTTTATGGCATTGCGTGTAGGATTTGAATGCCTGTCGGAAAAAACGAATTTCAGTTTGGAACGTTTAATAACTCACGTTTATTGGAGTTTATATTTAATTCACTGCAATATCATTCACATGCTGTAGTGTGCTCATGGTAGTATGATGCAACTTTTATGTTTTCTGTTGAAAATTAATCTGGGCAATCAAATACATGGTTGTATACAACTCAGGAATTGCAGCTCATTTTATTCAGCAGTGCCAGATAATACACAGTTTACGGCAGGTACTTTTCCCTTATAAAAACACCCTGTGTAGTTATAAGTATAGTGGAAAAGTTATAACTCTAAAGGAACTAGCACTATAACTGACATTAGAGAGTTTGCGGGATGCATTTTTTTCTTACAGTTAAAGACTATACGGTATAAAAATAGTGTAAGGGAAAAATGATAAATTAAGTTTTTGCGGGATGCATTTTTCCCTTACAGTTAAAGACTATACGGTATAAAAATAGTGTAAGGGAAAAATAATAAATTAAGTTTTTGCGGGTTGCACTTTTCCCTTATCACTACGCTCTTTCAGCCAACTACTGACAGTTAGTAATTTTGGGCCTAAAAATTCAATTTGGGGGCGGAAATGTGCAAATTTCTGTATAAAATTCCATTATTATGTCTATAAAGTATGGTTTTGGGCCTAAAATTCAATTTTGGGCCTCACTTATCACGTATCTATGACTGTGATGTGTTTTTTCGGGACAACAAAATAATTGCCATTTGCAATGGGCGGAGCTAACAATATAGTGTTCTCAATTGTGATTGGCTGTGCTATATTTTAATTTAGTGTTGAAAACGATACACTAAAGATTTTTCCTTTACGATATGGTACTAAAATAGTGTAACGTGGCACAAAATAAGGGGAAAATGCCTCCCGCAAACTCTCTATTAGCATAGCCAATCCGGTAGTTTTTCACTATTTACGTCACTAAAACAATTTGAGATTACCAACGACCTCATTTGCCACCATTTTAATTTCTTCTCTTTCATTTGGTTTTAATTTACAATAATAAAGTTGCTTCATTGTTTTAAACTAGTAAAATACAACAGTTGTCTGTCTTCCTTTTCAAAAGAGACTACTACAGTTTCTGTGATAACGTGACATGTCTAACGTAAGGATAATTTTATAACTGTAATCTACGACCTAAATTTTTTTTAACGTTTTTGTTACACTAAATATAGTGTAAAAATGTAAGGGAAAAGTGTCTGCCGCAAACTCTGTAATGGTGTAGAGCAGGGGTCGGCAAGTAATTTTAAGTGGGGTCCGGATACTATGGAAAAATTTTTATCGAGGTCCAGAAAAGAAACACTTAAAAACCTTTCTAAAAACTTAAGAAAATGGAAAAAAACCAAATAAACCCCCCAATAAACACACACAACCTAAAAAATACCAATAAAATCTAAAAAACACGAAAAAAAACTGGAAAAACCATGAAAAAAACACGGAAAAACGAAAGAAACCGAAGGAAAAACGTCGCTCAAACGTCACCGCGGTCCAAGTTTCGACCTTCCGCGGTCCGTATCCGGACCGCGGGCCGCCAGTTGCCGACCGCTGGTGTAGAGCAAAAACCACTCGAGCTAGGTGTCTGAAAGTTTGGAAACTCTTTACCGTTACTTAACGGCAATTATCCAGTAATTGTACGGAAGATTTCCTCTTAAACCAAAATATAGATTATTTTCACAGTTTAGTTTTACGGTAATTAACCTGTAAATTAAGTAAGAAAAATTAAGTTTCAAAGCTTGTTTTCCTGCATCTTCTTGGATTAATTATAATTACTGGAGGTGAGCTTGTTACTCCGTTATCCTTACGTCTGAGGTTAATGGTGTTTGCAGGTGCGTATTGGGATTTGCTCTTGGGCATGGTTGTTCGACCTTTTACTTTGTTCTTAAAAGTGTGGGTGATGCAAAGGTTAGAAAATGGTATCTTATCACAAGCAGTGATTATGGCAAGCCCCTGAGACAAGCAGATGACCCAATCCTTATTGCTTACCTTTCAAAATGTGGTATTGATTTTGTCCAAGAGATTTTTTTCAAAGATGACGGTTAAGGTCGGTGGCACAACAATTTTTTTTTCGTTAGTTATGACAGTCTGGTGTGACATTGTGGAACAATGTTAATTTAACCCTTGGAGGCATAAGGCTATATGGATTTATGGACAAGCTCTTTCTTGTATAGGAAAATTTTTTTTTTCTATCCATTTTTTTTTGCTGAAAATTTGTGATTTGTTTTATATCATACTGAACCTTAACTCAGGTGAAATTTTAAGTCATTGGTCATTTATTTAATTAATTATGCTAAATGCAAATTTTCTGCCCCTTAAAACTCCAGCAAAACTATTATGCTGGCTTTGCTGCCTTGAAAGAGCGCTTCAGTTAATAGCTTTTTGCATTTACCAGTAGTTTTTAAACCAACCACTAGTTGGTAAAAAAAATATATTTTTTTTTACTGTTCATAACTAGCACCCTCTATATAATTAATTGCAAACTTTCAAAAATTGAAACGACGCTTTAACTAATTGACCTGAAAATTGTCCATAAATCCGTAATGCCTTATACCAGAACGGCACATTTTACCCTTATGCCTCCAAGAGTTAAAACATGAAGACTGGGTGTCCCGGTGGAATACTAATCTGTGCTAAGTTATTCGGTTTCTCATTAAGCGATCGACGTGCTAGTTGTGAGTTTATTTGCATTCTGTTCAGCTATGTTAATTTTCTGTTATCCCACTGGGACAGTGATTGCCTGACTGATAAATGCAATTTCATTTTCCATTATAATAATACAGGAATTCAATTTATATATGTATGAGTATATATTACCGGTATTTCTATACCTAACGGGCTAAGTATAGATTGCATTTGTTGATTAAAATTCTATTTTTCTATTTTTAGCTTATTAAATTAATAAAAATAAATTGAATTTTGCTGGAGAGGAAGAAAAACAAGTTGTTTATTCGAAGATTGACTTACCTTAAAGCAGTTAACTTAAATTTATGAGCGAATGTGGTGCTAATAACAAGCATGAAGGATCCAGTATCATTGAACTGCTTAGATCGGTTATCGGTTCCGTCTCTAAAATGATTCTATTCCTAAATGGGCATCGCTAAAGTGAATCTAGTTCCCAAATACGGGGGTTTCTGGAAGTATATAAAATTAACTTTCCCACACCCAGGGGTCGGTCAAAAATTACAGAAGTGCGAAAATTAACTGTAATTTTTTTTCTAGAACGTAAAATAATTTTATATTTGTAACACCATTAATTGGAGTGTCGTAGACAGTTTTGCCACGTTTTTGTATTAGGTGGCCCAAACCAAAAACGGCAGATCTTTTGGGTGTCTACGATTATGGGACAAAATGTAATTTTTATACATTACTATTGTAAAAATCAATAAATTGATGACGTTATTCCCATAAGCGTTCAACCACCGTGATCAAACCATTCAAAACAACAACAACTGTTGATATAGTTCGTCACTTGCAACAGCTACCGCTAAAGCCAGGTTCACACTTGTATTCACACTAGATGCAACGCAACGCAAGGAAAAATTAATCAAACGCAACGCAGAGTCTGTTCACACTGAAGGGCACGTGTGAACAGCTGAAACAATTGATGTTGTGTCTGGCCAATCAGATGGTTTCAATGAAACCTGGAATTGGATCTAGTTCTAGAACTAGTTCCAGAATCCGAACATGGCGGCCTGTTTGCATATGGCAAAGTCTCCCCAACCAGACGTGAATCGACGTGAGTTGAAGCCGATCTTGATTGGTTGGCCGCAAGACCTTTCCTTGCGTTGCGTCGCTTACTTCAACTTGGAGTTGAAGAAGGAATTGGCGTCAACGTCAAGAATTTTTGGACGCAAGCAGTTTGCGTTGTGTCATTTTTCTTGCGTTGGGTCTAGTGTGAACACAAGTGTTCACAAGATTTGTTGCAATCTTCTGATCACAAAAGATGGTTTTGGCATGTTTATTTACCGTTATGATTTGGAGCAAGACACGAGATGGATGTTTGCTTTGTTGCTCTTCACAGTACCACTCAGCTTAGTGCTCCTGTACTTCCGGTCTGGCAGACTTGGAATAAATATTGCGCAGAACTTTTAATCGATTAAACGAAAGGTAAAACGATTTCCATTTGTCTCGATTACACGAGGACTCAAAACTTATAAAAAAGAAAAGAAAGTAAATAGTTGTATATAATGTAATCCCATCATTTCACGCTTGAGGAAATTGAAAACAAAGAAACGAGATTTTAAACAAACAAAACAAGGCGGATCATTTATTTGATAATTTTGTTGAATGTACTTCCGCAGAAGAAGAGAACTCTTCCCACTCCCATCGATTTTGCCTGCGCAGCAGTGAAGCCCAATAAATAGAAGTTAACGTTTTAATTTCATCTATATATATATAGAGCTCTACTATGAACTTATTATATTACAATCTATTATATTGCTTACAGAGGGATATATGACTGCAAAGTGCAAACCATTTGTGGGCATTCAGCAACGTGCAATTGCAATGTTTTAATGAAGTAAAAGAGTTAACATTTTATTTTATAAATTCCTAAAATAAGGTTTTCATGTGAAAAAAAGTTTCTTCAGACATTTAAAAATTATTATGTCGTCGTCGTTTTACTGTTGTCAAGTTGTGCCACCTTTGGACCAACTAGTTAATTGTGCACGTCTTGTGTGATTATCTTAGGTTTTTTTTTTTTATAATGTTGATAAAATTATAATCTGTTGTTTGAAACACCTTATTGAGTTGTCTGAGATAGTAATACTTAGTTTTAGGTTACTTATAGTTCACCTTGCGTGCGGAGACTTGGAGAGGATTTATCCGAAGCGGTGTTAGGCTTTGCTGTCTTACATCGTGGATTCATGAGTGAGATCAATGCTACTTAGCGACAATATTATTTTACGTGGTCTGTGATATGGCATCACATAATCAGATTTTGTTGGGCAATAATCAACTAATCACAATAATCGCTCATTTAATGAAACCCCTTAATGTATTAAAATTTGGTAAAGTTATAATAATTAGTTTTCAAGTTATTGGACCTAACTACAGTCGAGCCTCGTTAAAACGAATCGCAAGGGACCCGAGAAATCAGTTTGTTATAACGAAACTTCGTTATATAAAAATTGGTGTTTTCTAGGCCAACCAACCAACCAATCTATCCATTTTTAAGTATTCATTTGAACGAGAAGTTGGTTATAACGAGGTTCGACTGTAGTTATCTTACCCCTGACCGCAATCCGCAAATGGCTTCTTCAAGGTCAATCAATTCCACAGTCCTAAACCCTTAAAAGTTGAAAGAGAATTCCCAATTGCAGCATTTGGAGAGCACTGTGACACAAGTCTGCACATGTTTAATTCATTTCAATTTGCCACGGATTGAAGCAAGTGTCAAAAGCAATATCCGCCTTCTGATTTTAGATGGGCAGCGGGTGGCGCCGATAAACAGAATTTTTATGGAACCAGAAATTGGAGAAAAACTGTGGGAAATAAAATGCTCTTAAATTTGGTTTTGAGCATTCACTGTAACAGTATTCGCTTAGTGGTAGGCGTTTTGGTCGATGGGGTAGCAAATGCTGGCAATTTTATGTGTTGAAAGATTTTGGATTTCGAAATCTTGGAAATCTTGGAAATCCTGGAAATTTACGAAAGTCAGAAATTCTTGCAAATTTTCGAAATTATTTCGGAAATAGTCGCAAAATCGTGAAAATCTTGAAAATGTGGAATCTTCAGATTTACAGCAAATCTCAGAAATGTTTAATAAATCTTCAGAATTTTTTAAATCTTTGAAATTCTCGAAATCCTTGAAATCCATAAAAACTTAAAAATTGTTCCGCAAATTGTAGCAAAACCGAGCAAAATCTTTAAAGAAATCTGCCTGAAATTCGCCCGAAATCCTAAGAAATCTGCTTGAAATTCTGATAAATTCTTCCGAAATTCTGATAAATCCTTCCGAAATTCTGAGAAATCAGCCTGAAGTTTGGTAAATCCGTCCGAAATTCTGAAAAATTCGCCCAAAATCCTGAGAAATCCCCCCGAAATCTGAGAAATTTGCCCGAAATCCTGAGAAATCAGCCTGAATTCTGATAAATGCGTCCGAAATTCTGAGAAATTTTCCAGAAATCCTGAGAAATCTGCCTGAAATTCTGATAAATCCGTCCGAAATTCCGAAAAATTCGCCCAAAATCCTAAGAAATCCGCCCAAAATCGTAAGAAATCCGCCCAAAATCCTAAGAAATCCGTCCAAAATTTTAAGAAATCCATCCAAAATTTTAAGAAATCCACCCAAAATCCTGAAATCTTCAAATTTAACATGATTTCAAAAACCCAAAGTCGATTTTTGTTATTGGCCAACCCCCTCTCTGTTGATGCAATTGACTGCATAAATTTTTTTCCGCCCTATCTGACCCAAAAAATAACCCGATTATGTCAACTCTAGACACTCTTATCTAATCACAGCCCAGCACCAGCAGCCCAGCACCACCACTCCACAAACCACATGCATTATTTTGCATTTCCTTCGTAAATTATCCACCAAAAACGTTGTCCACGAACACAATCGCTCCCCGCGCTCCCCACGATCACTTTTAAGTGACTTTTCCTCGCCCACCGATCTGAACTTGACAGCCGACCGAAACGATGAGCCACCTGTTGACATTATGCAAACATTTTGATTAAACAAAGGCAATTCCATCCCAAATATGCAGAAACATTTCACAATAAATACACTGCCATAAATATTCCACATTTTCATTACATCATAACCGAACCAATTTAATACCCCCGCATTGCAGTCGCCGAAAACAGCCACGAGACGTCCTCGGCGCCGACATTGAAATAGACGCTGGCGCTTGATGCTGAGCACAATCTGATGCACGTGCACGCGCGAGCCACGCATCAATTGCACGCCGCCAGATGACGAGATGAACACTAATCCAGGCTGTTTACTCGCGCTTTTCTGTGTTTTCCGAGCGTGTTGTTGCGCTCATGAGTTCCTCATGGGTTACATCACGGGCTCCGAGAGACGCCCGAACGAGCTCGAGTACTCTCGGCCGGGCCTGTCGGTGAGCGGAGCGATTTCTTTGGCCGTCGACGAAGTGAACGAGCGTTTTCCCATCCGGGATGGCAATTCGCTCGCGTTTGTGGTCGCCGAAACGTTCGGCGAAGAGGCGCAGAGCATTCTCAACACTGCCACTTTGTGGACCCACAATGTGTCCGTCTACATTGGACCGCAGGAGACTTGTGTCCACGAGGCGCGGATGGCCGCCGCGTTTAATTTGCCCATGATTTCCTACGTAAGTGAAAATAAAATTTTCTTCTTTTATTTTTATTCGGATGTAAAAGTAAATTGGTTTTTTTTTTAAGTTGTTTTCGTGCAATGAGGTGAGGCGTGGGTTTGTTTATTTTACCGTTGAGACATTGTTTGATGAGATGGAAGTGTTTTTTTTTATTTTTTGGGAGATGGAATGAGATGTGTGGGTGGATATAGATAGGAAATTTGAAGGGGGGAAAGGAAGAGTTTGAATTGATCTGCGAATTACGTTTTATTGGGTGGGATTTGACAGTGGGGATTAGGGTTGTGGAAATGGAGTGGTGGGTGGTTTTTTTTTAAATTATTGTACGTTTTAAGACATTAGTTTAGGGAGATTAGTAGGTTTTCTTATTCTTTCTGACTTTATGGGTTTATTTTTCTTCCTAATCTCCGGTTTCTTGGCCTTTTTTCTTCTTTGTCAAGCACTCATCTCATATGCTAAATGTTTGCTTACAGTGGAAGTCTTTTGGTTCTTTGCTGTTATGGGAATTGGCAGTAGCTTAGTGATAGGTTTTCCAATTGAAAAGCTATCTCGTTACTTGGATAAGTCATTTAAAGTTGAAGAAAGTTCAGGTGCATTTTAACTGGTTTTACTTACGCGCGACTCGTCACGCTCATAAATTTACATCGCTAATATATTTGTTCGTTTGTTTCTTTAACACCTACAATTATATTTAAAATGTATCGATAGGTGAGGGTAAAATGAATAAATTGGAGTAATATTCACAATATGGGGTCCAAGGTGGATTTTTGGGAAAGACATACGCGTACGGACTGTTCCGAGCAACGGCCGATCCTTTATGCGTAATTCGGCTTATAATTCGATTTAAATTGCTAAATTTCGTCCATATGATGGCCTGAATCAAGAAAATAAGTAAAATTGATTGCCACGCGAATATTGAGCGAGATATCTGTGGTCAAACATCGCAAACTAATATTGATGATACGCTGCTATTGTGATGGCGAGAAGCTGAGGTTGGGCTTATATTTGGTGTTGGTGTTTATTTATAAAAGAAATGGATACGGTTGGATTCGCGGGGGTTAAGGGGGCGCTAGCTCCACACTCTTGTTTGAAAAAGAAAACCAAATATGCCCAACCTCGACCTCTCACCATTACAATACAGCAGCACATCTTCAATAATAATTTGCGAAGTTTGGTTACAGATATCTGGCTCAATATTTGCGTCCCATTTGTTGCATCTGCAACCAATTTATATTATGAATCTAAGCTTTTTCACATATTGTACAAACCATAGCGTGCACTTAATAATCCCTTCCTTGAGGTGGAAACACAAGGGAGCGGGTAAAATTTAAAAGCTTGCGTTTACTTGAAATTGCGGCTAAAAGTTCGCCCGCTCGAGCAAACACAAGCTTGCGTTTTTATTCAAAGCGTTGTTTTGAAGCGAGCTTGTACTCATTGGCTCCGATCAAACTGAGTTTGATTTACCACCTGCAAGCTTGCTGGTGTTTTGGTCATGTGACTTTGACAGCCAATCAGAATCATGAGGAAATTCTTGGAGGAGATTTTGACAGGAATTTCTGGCTAGCTACCGAGCTAGCTTGAGTTTGCCAGTTAAGCTGGTAAGCCAAAAACGGGTCAAGTGAGGTTGTAAATGACTCTCTCTTTAAACTTGTACTAGCAAGCTTTGGAATTTTATCCGCTCCCTTTTGTTTCCATCTTAATAGGCCTGTGCGAATTTGCGGTACATCGCAACACGGTTGTTTTTTTATGTAATATTGCAGCTACATTAGTAAGTAGATATTGTTTGCGATATATCGTAATATGTTGCGATTTGCGTTACATGGCAATATTGGCAAACTGCAATATTGCATTCGCATTCGCTTCAAAGAGTAATCGCACAGGCTTACTTTCTTACCACAACATTGCAGTAGCCAGGCAACGAACCAATTATTGTATTATTAAATTAGTCCACCACAAATCAGCAATGTGACAAGAACTCTTTATTCAATCCTCATGGGAATCTCAACCACAGTGTAACACTACTCTGCTAAGTTCAGAGTATCTTACACCATTCAATTTTATTTATTCCCTGATTCAGGACAACAAAGATCTATAAAAATGTGTTTTTCCAAATATTTTGAACATATTGCGATATTAGTTGTATACATGGATGCCTACAGCCCAGTAGTGTCTTTACATGTCAATTGCATTTGAAAAATAATATTTTAAAAACAAAAATATTTGCTTTTAACTTGTGTTTCCTGTCGGCGGAAAAAGGTTATTTTAAAGGCAGTGGCATGAAAGTATTATTTTAATGACGTAGTTTCATCAATGTATCTCAATACATCTCTCAACCAATCACAGCGCGTCATGAAAATAATGCGTTCATGTCGGACATGAATTTTGTATTTGAAAATGAGATTACTTTCTTCAAATGGGTTGTATGACATTTTATGTTTTCTGCTTCGTTTAATTTCACTTAGAGGATGATAAAATTCTAATTGCTTTTTGCACCATTCCACTTGAATTTTTCAGTTTACATTTATTTAAAATTTAAATTGTAGAGAAAATTCATGAAAATCTTTTGTTTTCAAGAGTAATTACGACCTGAATGGAGGCTCAGGTAGTTATAAAACTGGTTGAAAAACGCAATTTGATAGTTAAGCTTTTTAAGTATTATAGGAAAAATTGTTGATTCCATTCCAGTAAGTCTACTTCAAGACTGGTGCAATTATGGAACGCTAATTACATACATATACATACATATAAATATTTACCATCTAGAAAATGTTATTAATTGTGCTTTGATGTTTAATTTTCATGTATTCTTGTTGAATTGATTTTAAACATTCAAATAATCCTTCCCGCCTCCTGTGTTTGTTCTGGGAACAATCCCATAATCCAGTATGACGATTACATGTTGTTGTAATGTTTTTTAACTTAATAAACTAAGCTACAAACGGTTGCCGCACCGGGTCTTATCAAAAGTATGTAAAAAAAATATTAATAAGAAACTAATATCTTCTCAAAACAAACACGTAAGTAATTTATTCTGGGATTAGAATAATTTTGATACAATTTTCATGAAATATTTAAATACATTCTTTGATACTGAAATTATACATTGACTATTTAAATTAACTAATATTAATAAAATGAATCGTGTTTATGAATGGAAAATGATTGTAAAATGTCGATGGCTTCTCGTGACGATAATTGATCAGTTTTGGCCCGAAATAATTTGGTTTTCTTCACTTAAAAATAACAGAAAATATTCCGAAATCTTGTCTCTACTTCTACTCACAAACTGCACGACGACAAACCATTCGGGCAATTCTTCTGACTGCGGTTGGAAGAATTCCTTACGCTGAACAGACGACGTGACGGTTTCAGGCAATTTGCGACCTTTCTGGGCTTGGACCTCACGATGAGCTCCGTAGGCTGCGATGATGCCGACTTTTGGCTTCTTTTCACCGGCTCTTGACAAGCCCAAGGCTAGGCTGTGGTCTCGGCTCAATTCAGTATTAACTGAGCAAAGAATAACTCCCACAACAAATGCTATTTGTTGCAAGAAAGCATTCACTGGCTGTGAAAGGAGTCCAAATAATGGCATAAATCACAAGTTAAATCAAGAAATTGGTTTGATTTCAGGAGATAAACTTTTGTGACTGTTCATGGCAATGATTTGGTTTTAGACTGCCTTCTCAATCTCAGACAGGATATGCATCCTGTTGAGTCATAGGGGCTTGTAGGCCTGTTGCCCTGGCAACGACCTAATTTTTTATAACAACCAACTTTTATGGACAAAATAAAAAATAATAAACAGAAATAATTCTGATAAAATAAAATATATATTTCCAATAAATATTCTTATTTTTAGTTTCAGCCTGGTGATACCGGGTCACCACAATGTTTATCTGTTTCGTTTTGGCAACAAATTTTTTTGTGATGTGTGAAATCTAAGCAGGTGCTTTCCATGGTAATCTAAAAGCATAAATCAGTTGAGAGACCAACTTTTTCTCACACTTTTTTATTAATGTCATTTTTTTCTTTTGAAATACACACAAAGTTGTGTTTCTTTTTGTTTGTTTCATATGTTCTCCTTTAATCACTTGATCTCATCATTACTGGTGCAGAGCTGTGCAGGGCAGCACGTTTTAATAAAAGCTTTCTTTTTTTGTGCAGTTTGGTGTTGGTTCAAATATCTGCAGTTTTAATTGAATGAATCGTGTTGACAATATGTTGAAATTGTGAATTAATGCAGAAAATTTGCCCCATCAACTGTCCCATATGGTTTAAAAATACATTGAATATACACTGAAAAAGCAATACATTGCAAAATACATTTTTGAACCGGATGGGATAACTGTTGCAGTAATCTTCGTTGGCATTACTTGACTTCAGTTTTTTAGTTGAAAAATGAAAGAACTAAAAGCAAGAGTGGCTTCCAAATGATCTTTATTGTGAACTTTAAGTATACCTTTTCATTTGGGTCTGGAGACCGATTCTTTGTTGAAAGTGCTGACCTTTCTGCTTTTATAGCGATTAAAGATCAAAGCGATAGTTGGAGCTGAAATTAAAGAAATGGCTTGAAAAGCTCCGTTGCTAGGCGATTTTCTGAGATAAACGGGGAAAGATATAATTGTCAGCAATTATTTTCAGCTGGACTTGAAAAATTGAAGTCTACGTTGGACACTTGACAAATGCGAATTGTCAAAAGATAAGAACTGAAATGGACGTACTCTAAATCAGACAATTTATCTTGGTCTGACGTTTATCCGGATTAAAGGTGCGACCAACCGCAGATCCCTGTTCATGGGGGGTTAGCTGGGTCAAAATTTTGCCATCGGTTGCAAAACGGTTAAAAACTTGCATTAAATTGGTGAAAAACGGGTGAAAATGTGTGAAAATGGGTTTAAAATGTGCAAAAACAATTGAAAATGTGTGAAAATGGGTTTAAAATGTGCAAAAACAATTGAAAATGGATTTAAAACGAGCGAAAATGAGTGAAAATGTGTTTGAAACGTATAAAAACGAGTGAAAATGTGTTTAAAACGTGCAAAAACGAGTGAAAATGTGTTTAAAACGTGCAAAAACGAGTGAAAATATATCTGAAAAGTTAAAAAACGATTGAAAATGGATTTGAAACGTGCAAAAATGAGTGAAAAAGAGTTTAAAACGTGCAAAAACGAGTGCAAATGTGTATAAAACGGTATAAAACGGATTCGGGCGATGATGTATGTATATTTTAATGAATGGGGAATTTTGTTTGTTCATTTAACAAAGAGATTCAAGTGAGTAGATTAGTTATTTAATACCTAGTAAATATTCAAATTCCTATGTTTACCGATCATTCTAGGCCTTAATGTCAGTGCTCATACTGTCACGACAAATGATAAATTTGTTAAATGTCAACATAAAAGTGGAATAATCAAAGAGTAGAATTATTTTCAAAAACAAATTATTTTTAGGTTTGGTTCTGCTAGAGTTAAGAATCAGATTGACGACATTTTTTTGATTTTATCGAGCTGGTGTGTGTGCATCCATAACTTTGTTAAATGGATGGCTGGATGAAAATTACTGCTTTATTAAAGTCGATTATAGTGCTTATAAATTATAATTATTAAAATTTTCATTCCAACAAATTTTTCTAGAAGATTTTTTTTTTCTGGATTGGAATTTCTATAATTAGATCAATTGTTTTTTTTTTTTATTCTCTTTCAATTTTTGAAATTAAAAAGAAATTTGGAATTTTTTCATTTGGAAAGTTGTATATTGGAAATTCTGTTTTTCTTGACTACACAATTGTTATGTATTATGCGCCGAAATTCCATTTTTTAGAGATAATTTTTTTTGATGAATTTGCATTTTAATATGCTTTGCTTTTTTTATTTCTACGGATTGAGCAATATCCCCCCAAGTTTTTCACATTGATTCCCAGAAGCTTGAATTCAGGAGATCAGGACACACTTGGAATTTTGTTTCACATGCTCAGCTGGGAAGCACAGGCGGAGCATTAGCGGATTTCTGAAATTTCGCAACAACGTAATCCTTGTGCGAAAAAAAATAAAATTATTAATTTTATTAATTTAAAAATTAAATCTTCTGATATTTCATGTGGACAATTGTCAATATCATTTATATTTTTTATTGCCCAAAAATTGCTTTCCGGTTCATAAAACTTGTTTGTTATAACGAATAATTCCTTATACAAAAATTCGTTCTATTAAAAATATTTAACAAGGTGGTCTACGGCTGGCCAACCAAGTCATTTTTAACAATTCGTTATATCAAAAATTTGTTATAACGCGATTCGTTATAACGAGGTTTGACTATCTAAATTGCGGAGTAAATCTAGGTTCTATACTCTTAACCGATACAACATTTACCCAACTCCAGCCGTATCACTGGTGTAGTGGCACAAAAAAGTAACCCATAACACCAGAATTGTAATCAAAACTGCAAACATTGTGATCGATTACCAACACTTGTTTCATTGTCAACATAAACAGAACTACTTTTCCGCGTAGTAGAGCACAGTCCACAGTTAGGCGTAATCCGGCTCAACCAATTGGAAATAGGTCAACGTTGTACTGTATGTCACTTTTGTTTTAAAATTGAAGTAAAACACAAAATAGAGAGTTTGCGGGATGCATTTTTCCCTTATAGTTAAAGACTATACAGTATAAAAATAGTGTAAGGAAAAAATGATAAATTAAGTTTTTGCGGGCTGCACTTTTCCCTTATCGCTACACTATTTCAGCCAACTACTAACAGTTAGTAATTTTGGGCCTAAAAATTCACTGTGGGGGCGTAAATGTGCAAATTTCTGCATAAAATTCCATTATTATGCCTATAAAGTATGGTTTTGGGCCTAAAATTCACTTTTAGGCCTCACTAATCATTCAATCTACGAACCTATGACTGATGTGTTTGATCGGGACAACAAAATAATCGCCATTTGCAATGGGCGGAGCTAACAATATAGTGTTCTCAATTCTGATTGGCTGCGCTATATTTTAATTTAGTGTTGAAAACGATACACTAAAGATATTTCCCTTACGATATGGCACTAAAATAGTGTAACTTGGCACAAAATAAGGGAAAAATGCATCCCGCAAACTCTCTAATATTTCAATAGCGGGCGCTTTATCAGACGTTAACTTCGAACACTGAAGTCGGGAGTTGACAACTCTTGTGCTAGCCGGATATTGTCGCCTCAAACTATGCAAATGATTAGATCGAGGCTTTCATTCCTTCTGTTTTGATTGTAAAATGAGCGCCAGCCACGAAACGGAAGACAATCCCTCTCTAGAGGTGAACTAGATGAGTTCTGCGGGCTTTTATCGAGAGAAGGCGCCAGATAAAAATAGATAAATTGCAAAACAGGTAGGAAATAAAAGCTGGTAGACAACGAGGACCTGATTTGTTTTCATTACGTTTTTATTTGGTTCTGAACAAGTGTGCGGGCTTAGCAATTACCTGGTTACTTTCTAGGAAAGTATACGGCGACTTTCACTCACCCCTGGAGAGGAGACAGTGTGGGCGTATAAACAAGTGTCTTGAATCGGACACAAACTCGTTTGTGCAATTTAGTGTAGATTTAATGCAGTTATTGCTAATAATTCTTGTGTAATTGTGTTTGATGACTTAAGTTTCATTCGCAAACACGTACTGACGATGTAATTAGCATGTCCGCACATTTTCTTGGATATTTATGGATGGAAACAGATGTTTTCTTCATTTCTTGAGCAGGTGTGCAGCACTTTGCAACTTCTAGATATCTTTAGGAGAATCGATTTAATTGAAGCATGAAAGGGGATTAGACGCTTTAAAAGCCTTTTCGAATGCGACTTGATTTCTCCGAGAGGAATGAATTTGACAAATGACTTACAAGGGGAGGGCACCAATAAGCTATCACAGATTGTTGTAATATTAAACAAGAAGGATTGTTATATCATGCTGAATGAGACCCTAAAATAATTTCATTCCATAAACAGCCAACAATGCAAACAATGAGCTGAAAGTTGGCACTATTTTGTCTGTGTATACATCAAATCTGAGCAATCAGGCCTAGTGTATGAATACTGTAAACAACAGTTGCTAGGTAAAAAATAGTTCCAAGATCCAAGTTCAATTTTATCATTTGAGATTCAATGATGTCATTTCCTCTTTTGATATCACATGACATATGACATCAGAACTTTGTTCAACAACATGACTGTCTTCATGAAGACAATAATAGTTTGTAGTGGTGGTCCAGTGGTTAAAGCAATGGACTAGGTATCTTTCCACACAGGTTCAAATCCTGTTGAGTGTGAAAATTTTTACATTTATTTTTGTTAAATTTTAGCAGTTATTTTAATGTTTGTAATTTTATATTTGTTTTCAGAAAATTTTAATTTGATTAATTTTAATTTTTTAACAAATATAAAATTACAAACATTAAAATAACTGCTAAAATTTAACAAAAAATGAATGTAAAAATTTTCACACACAACAGGATTTGAACCTGTGTGGAAAGATAGCTAGTCCATTGCCTTAACCACTGGACCACCACTACAAACTATTATTGTCTTCATGAAGACAGTCATGTTGTTGAACAAAGTTCTGATGTCATATGTCATGTGATATCAAAAGAGGAAATGACATCATTGAATCTCAAATGATAAAATTGAACTTGGATCTTGGAACTATTTTTTACCTAGCAACTGTTGTTTACAGTATTCATACACTAGGCCTGATTGCTCAGATTTGATGTATACACAGACAAAATAGTGCCAACTTTCAGCTCATTGTTTGCATTGTTGGCTGTTTATGGAATGAAATTATTTTAGGGTCTCATTCAGCATGATATAACAATCCTTCTTGTTTAATATTACAACAATCTGTGATAGCTTATTGGTGCCCTCCCCTTGTTAGTGTAAAATGGGCTTTGCGAAAGCTGAAAGTGGTATATTTTAGCACCGCAAATCAATTAGTTATGGAAAGAGGCGTGTAATTTGGCAGAAGATTTATTCCCAATCATTACTACTGGAGATGTTTACAACTTAAAGAAACTGGATAAACACAATTGTAATGTGAGCTGCAGGGTTTGGAAAGAAAGTGTTGTTTTCACGCTTTTAGAGGCTTAGCGAAAACATGGCAATTTGGGGGAATTGAAAATTTACAAACGTATAAACTTTTCTTGGTAAATTACTATCAATTTGGTATCTTTGGCGGAACTTCAAATTTTTGGCTCTCTTGCAAAAATACATTTGGCTTTTCAGCCCACAGATAATTTGAATTATGTTATTTTTTGCATTAAAATTTGCTCGAAGACTAAAAAAAAAAAATAGAAATATTAAATATCAAATATTTTCTGGTCGAAAGGCCTGTCCCATCTTTTCAAGACTCAAGGAAACCCGTGCTATTAATTCGTTTCATGTCGAGCACTTGGATAATAAGTCAAACAAGTGATTTCAATTTCAATTTCACTTAAACGTAATTCTCTTATTTGAATTCTCTCAAGTTGACGTCTCAAGGATATTGTCTTATTTCGAGAAGTCATTTCAGACGGATAAGTCTATTCCACTTTCGAAGACTGAATGCACCTAGTGTAACAATAACAAACATCACCCAGCATCTTTTACTATTTTAATGCTGGGTCAAAAACAATGCAGTTGTCTGAGATTGGCCAGATTTAAGAAGTAAGCTTGCTGTGAATTCATCTTTAGCTTTGACCGTAATTTCTAACCTGTACAAAATTTTTATGAGCTCAGAAGTGATTTATAAGTTCTTTGGCTAATGCACATGTGACATAGTGTGTAGAGCCATGCTGTCAGCCCATCTAAAGGCGAATTACAAAGGTTAATGGGAATTATTGATGGCATTTATGGACAAGGCTTCAAGAAAGACTTCTGACCTTAGTATTCTGTTTTGTCTGAAGATAGTGCAAATAACACTCACAAACCACTGTCAAAACCAGGATAATGTGAGCTCTCAGATTCTCTCTGTTGGTTTGCTCTGTATTTTCAGTCCACAGAGAATGTATTAGTTGTCCTTGGAGACAAAACACATGCTGGCTGAAGTTATAAAAACTAAAAGTGCTGGAAATAGGCTTAGAATGGTTTTATTTAGTATTCAAATACAAAAGAAAATAAATTTACATTTATAAATCTGGCAAAATGGCTTGTAAAGAGAAGATGGATTAAGGTTTTATTTTAAAGCGGACACGATCTAATTCAACTTTCCAAAGCGCTCCGTGAAGAAAATGGAGTGGAGTTCGGTCACTTTAGCGATACAAGCAGAATGGTGGTCAGTTTAGGTTAGATTAACCTTGCCATAACCATGGGTCGATAAATAAATTAGAATATTTAGAAATTAACTATAAGCTTACTCTGGCTCACTGTTAGAGGAGAACCAGTTCCTATTGGTCGAGCCTGTTTACTCTTAACTGTTACCTGTATACTTTCACTAGGAAAAGTAGTTTTGTTGTGGTTTTAATTAGTTTCATTATTTTAGATGTTTGAAATGATGTAAAATGACTAATATTTAATAATAAAATGTTTTTAAAAGTCTGGAAACAATGTTTTAAGCTGGTACTTTTTCAAATTTCATGATTTTTCAGTTTGCTCAGTTTATCGGTTGCATTGTCAAGCTGGTTTTTTGCGAAAAATGGTGATTTTTTCGTTAAAATCACCGCTGACCGCTCAGCGCTTAAACGGGACCGGCGACTAATTGGACTCCGGCTATAATACGAGGCGCTACGATAATATGCTGTTGCCAAGCGCTTTAAAAAATTCCATATATACGGGAGAAACACTAGTCTTACAGCCAATGGGGCAACAAGTAATCTCTACAGAGAAGATGGCCATTTTGATTGGAATTTGCATCCTATTTCTGTAGTAGATGAGAAAGCCGATGAAGAATGGAGAATGAAGCGAAGCAAACATGAATATGACGCAAATATAGATGAGATGTTTGGGAATAAAGGACTGAAAAAATTGTAGAAAAAAGTAGAATGCAATTTTCCACAGGTAGCAAATTAACAGACTGATTGGAACATATTTTTACGTTGTATTTCGAGACAACTGATAAATGATACACGTTTGAACCTGTATTTTTCCACACAGCAAATGATGTTCATTCGTCTATTTCAAGTAGTCGTGGAAACAAACAGCTCCATGGGGAGTGGCAAGCTCGACAAACATGTTCTCACTTGCAAGTGGTGAGTGAGTTTGGTGCAAATGGAGTAATGAGGAAAATTATCTTACTAACTTGAGATAAATCGCACACAATTAAGAAAATCTGTGAAAAATAAGAGTGAATTTAGTACTGTTGGGATGAAGAAACGCTTGCCAGAGGGAAATTAAGAACAGGTGTTCAGGGGTAGAAATTGTAATATCCTGTCTTGTCTTATGACCCAAACCCTTTTTCTTTTCCACTTGGTATAGAAGTCCCCTTGCAATAAAGCATATTCAGTCTGCGCTAAGCATTCATTGCAAACGGTCGGACAAGTATTTGCAGCATAGTTACCTTACGCCCACCACAAGAAAAGAGGACAGTTTTTAAAAATGACTTTTACTGGCCCAACTGGCCCAACTTTAGCAGCCATTTTTATGTCTTGGAGGGGCTGCACGCTCCTCTCCAACACGGATGTAGACTTAGCCATTGATAAGTTACGGATCTCCACAAGATATAAGGTTACAAAAAATTCCTTTGAGATTCTGGCTCATGCTTCTTGTGGTGTATTAACACCACAAGGAAATTATGCAGGCTTTATTGCATTGAAATAGTACATTGTATTGCCAACAATACAATGTACAAAGCAGCATGTAGCTTCTATCTTTTTTCCCTCTAGTGACAGTTGGTCAGGTCACATGCTATAAAACATCTACTTTGTTTAGAAGAGTAGAGAAGGAAGTTTAGGCACAACATCTAGTCTCCTGTTTATTTTCTATCCAAGGGGGCAAGGATGGAAAACTTCTAAAGGAGCACTTCTCAAACCATGTAATGTAGTAGACGTGTTTTTTTGCTTTCCATTGGCTGACTTTTCTTAATGCTTAGGCTTATTTCAGGTGTTTTGTTGAGTTTGCCCTATCTAGTGTTGATATACATAATGTTTTTGTGAGTCAGTAACGTGTTTGAAAACAGCGAAAGACTAGTTTATTTCAGATAAAACAAGATTTTAAAGCACAAACAATTAGATAAACCGTAACATGTGCTCCGCGCGTGAATGAAGTGGAGAAATCAAAATGGCGGCGAAACAGGTCAATGCTAATCCAGATTTTTAGTTAGTGACGTAAATAGTGGAAAACTACGCTATTTTCAGTTATAGTGTAAGCTCCGGTAGAGTTATAAGCTTTCCACTATACTTATAAGCTTAACGGGAGTTTTTATAAGGGAAAAGTACCTGCCGCAAACTCTCTAATGTCATTATCAATCTTTAAAAAGAGAACGTATGGTAATGCTAATGGAATTGCTTTTTTCAACTTTTCATATTTGCTTATTCACCTAATGTTTGTTTGAGATTTTTTATGTGAAATATTTATTTGCGATGTTTGTTTGAGATGCTTTATGTAAAATATTTATTTGAGATGTTTATTTTCACAAAATACCGCAATGCATTAAAGCCTAGTACTCATAAGCTTTCAGAGTCTAAATATTTTTACAGTCTTAATTTTTCAACAGCACCATTTCAAGCGGAATGTTTTATCCTCTTATTATTCAGAGTCTGATAAATTTGTGGTGCTCATGAAATTGTCACCAGAAAGTTTCCGTACTCTTGAACTGTGTGAGTCATTGTTGCTTGTTTTGCAAATGGCTGGCAATGGCAATGGCAATGAAGCTTTGTCCGACTTATCTGAGGCTGAAGATGACTATGAAGATGTTTGTTTGGGTTTAATACTGGCTGCTGTCGGTGGTGTGTATACGTCATCATGTGCAGAAATTAGAAAAACAAACGTGTTAAATTGAAGTAGTTGGGTGTCTTTGTTTGCAATCGGTTGTAACCAGTTGCAAATTTTAGATGAAAAACAAGGGAATTCTGGGTAAACAAAATTTATTCAGAGTCTGAAACAATTAAATTTTTCCGTGCACCATCGGGGCTGGAAACAATTTTTTTCCACGAGCAAGGGTGATTCAGAGTCTAAACAATATTTTTATGAGTACCACTCTTGGCAGGAAACTTAAGACTTTGATTCCTTTTACCATTCCAAGGACGGAATGGTGTTATGAGTACTAGGCTTAACCTTCCCATAGCCATGGTAGGTCAAAAAAATTATAGAAGTGGAAAAATCACTGTAATTCTTTTTTTTCTGATAATTAATTAATGAGGTTAACTTGTATTCCTCAAAAACTTTTTTTTCTTATTTTATAATGTCTAAATACAAATAGTTTTTCAATTATTATTAAGATAATTTAATATTTATAACATAAAACACCCTTAATGGGAGCGCCGTACACTGCTTTGCCATCTGTTTGCACTAGGTGGCGTATTAAAATTAGTCCTAAAACATGTGCTTTTACCAGGAAAAATGCGATTGCACCAGGAAAAATGTGATTCTGCACATGCGCAGAAGCATTTTAAAAGAAGGCCGATTTGACCGACCTTAGCTAGCAATGGTGGAAACTAGGCTTGGCTATGGGAAGGTTAACGCAGTAAGGTAAAATATTGCAAAATCCGCAAAAAAAGATTATTAGTGGCGTTTCGGTCACGTTTTGAGCACTTTTGGTGACGTTTCGGTACTTACGTATCGATTCAGTCACGTTTAGGCTGAAAAATGACCCAAACGTTATGAATATGCTCAAGACTTGAGCCAAACGTTATGAGTATGCTCAAGGCTTGACACAAACGTTATGAATATGCTTAAAACTTGACCGAAACATCACCAAAAAGCTGAAAAACAAACATCAACATGAAATTTTTGCTATTCCCTGCAATTTTTGCGGTATGGTGGTATAACGCAATGCGTTATTTACGTAACAACGCGTTGCGGTATTGTAAAAACAAATAATTCGTTGTGTTATATCGCCAACGCGAACAAACCTACGTGGACCTTGTATCCGTAAGTTTAGTTCTGTCAGTTTAAAACCATTAACATCCATTGAAATAACTGCAACATCCAATAATTCCAAGACTGTAGTTTTCTGATATTTTTCTGAAGGGAACTTTTGGTCGTTAATTTAAATTATACTTCACATGAAACAATGACAAATAGTTGGCATTGTGCGCGTAATTTGTAATAATCTGAAATGAAAAGATAATTGAAATTAAATACTTATCATATATACATTTGTTATGCAGAGCAGTTGCTATGGTAATAAATTCTTCTGAGAAATGGACTGACAGCTCGAAGCCTCGAATACCCCCCAGTATAGCTCCACTTTTCAAATTAGTTTCATCTTTTATTATTTTCTAATACATATATTTCTATTTTTGCTAAGAAAATAACAAAAAATAAAAATAAATGTCAAACTCACCGAACCGGTGATTACATTAGGTGCATCCAATCTTGGGTTTGTAAAAAATGTTTTTTTTGCTATTTTAGTAACTATGGTTCGAGATTACGATGGGGAAAAAAATAAGAAAAATTGACTTCACTTTCTGTACTTTCACACTCTCAATCGATCATCACTGAGTCACACGTGACTGTAATTTAGGTATGTACATACAGAAGTGTGTGTGCATTGAAAAGAATAGATTTTTCTTTGAATGTACTGTAGTTTCCAAATGAAATATGTTGGCATCCAGTGTTGGCATCCAGTTGGAAACAGTGGAAAGCTCTTTGAATTTTGCTTCCGTCCATTATTTGATTATGAAGCTGCATTTTGAACACAAGAGCTGTTATATCAGCTTTAATTTGATAAATTTCTTCATTTTTTTTTCTTTTGTGAAATCACTATAACTGAAACTTAGGGAAATTGGCAAGTGTTTGCAACAAGATTTTTTATTTCTGCCTGGCTTTGTCAAGTTGAATGTAAGAGACAAATATGTGCAGTTTGCATAGTTTATTTGCTCGAAAATGAATGTTCCTATACAATTAAAAAATATTTTTAATAATATATTGCTTTTCACTTAATGCATTCCTAAACGTATAAAATTTTGCTTAATTAAGTATATTAGAGGTTTTGCGATTGCACTTTTTATAAGTATAACTTATAACTTATTATATGATGATTTTGTGACATCATTTAAATGTCAATTTGTCACAACATATCACTGAGTTTTTGCACTACCTGGTGGCTATAGCCGCAAACTATCATTCTGCAGGTGAGCTTCAAGCTGGACTGGGATGATTTTTATGACCACGACTGTACGTTAAATAATGCATTTCATAATACAAATTGGAAAAGTGCTGCTATATTCGTCTCTCTACGTAACTTTGCACTTTTATTGCTCTTCTGTATACAGGGTGTATCAGAATTCATGTTACACAGAAATAGGGGGTATAGAGAGGGACCAGGAGATCAGGTTTCCACTAATCAAAAATTCCAAAAAAAAATTCCCATTTTGTTACAACCCAAAAACAATGGAAGATTTCAAATATTGCGCGTCACGCATATTGCCCACGTTTGCCAGGTTAAAGCGTAATTCTCAAATAAAAAGACACAATCGGTAGCCAACAGCAGAAGTTTATTACAAGAAATGCTCTACATGTTCAAATGCACAGCTTGGTAAATAATCTAAGAAAATTAATCTTTTACATACCGTAAATGATTTATTTTAGTTTTCCTGGATTTTTGGTTTTTTTTTGTGATTCTTTACCATTAAAACGATAGGTTTGTATATTTTTATTTGAGAATTGCGCTTTAACCTGGAAAATGTGGGCGATATGCGTGACACGACATTTGAAATCTTCCATTGTTTTTGGGGTTGTAACAAAGTGGGAAATTTTTTTTGGAATTTTTGATTAGTGGAAATGTGATCTCCTGGTCCCCCTCTATACCCCTTATTTCTGTGTAACATGAATTCTGATACACCCTGTATGTGACGCTGCCCTTGGCCAGCACTCCCTTATTCTGACCCTAAAATAAAACACTAGCTGCATTCAAAAACTCTTAAACGTATGCAAAACTCGTTTCGTATGTGTAAATGTGGCGTCATTCCCATTGAATAACATGGGAATGACGTCACATTTACACACACGAAACGATCTACTCTTTAGTCCACTTTCAACTCTCACAGTTGTCTATTTATTTCGCTGATGTATTAATCAGAGTTTAGTGTAAAAACACACTAGTGCGCTTGAAACGCATTCATATTTGACAAATAGTAGAATTTGGAATGCATTTCATGATATATTTTACAAAACGTAAACTGCGAACTCTGAAGAGCTCTTGTGTTTATCTAATACTCAAGAAAGGTTTGCAAGAAGTTTGTATTGCAGGTTCATTAGTTTTAATTAGTCAGTTTTGTTAATGACCCTTAATGCTTCTAAAGGATTTCATGGAGTGCACACGTTGACAGGTTTGACACCAATACAAGTAGGCATTAAAATTGAACGGATGGAACTGAAAATTTAAGTTTTGTTCATGTCACTCAGTCGCATTCAAAATTGCTATTCACATTAGTGGTTTGCTCATGCTACTGTACATAAATTTCTATTTGTGTCAATATTCCCATTATGTTTGCTTGTTGTCTGCTTGATTGGTAGTTGTCCTCGTGTGAGCTGTCATGTTTACAGGCCATACTGTGGATCCACTATGTTGAAATTTATGAAAATCTATGGAATCAGTATATCTTTTTCGACACACACCGCTTTGCTTAACCCTTGGAGACATGAGCTTACACGCATTTAGGGACAACCACTTTCTTAAATAAGATTTTTTTTGCTATCTTAATCTCAGGTGAGATTTGTTTTTCTTGGTTATTTAGTTAATTAATTATTCTCCCTTGACACTATCTGCTCCGTGAGACTGTAGTATAACTATTACACTGGCTTCACTGCATTAGCACAAGAGCGCTTTAACTAACAGCTTCTAGCTTTCATCAGCAGATGTGCTGGTTCAAAAATATAACATCTGATTGGATACTTATACATATGGTGCTGTAGCTTTTGGGACCTGAAAGTTGTCCCTAAACATGTACTAAGTAATGATATATATCTAATGGTGGAAACACAAGGGAGCGGGTAAACTTTCAAAGCTTGCTAGCGCAAGTTTAAAGAGGGAGTCATTTACAAGCTCACTTGACTCGCTTTTGGCTTACCAGCTTAACTGGAAAACTCAAGCTATACTCTGGTTCACTGTTAGAGGGGGACCAGTTCCTATTGGTCGAGCCTGTTTACTCATAACTGTTACTTTCACTAGGAAAAGTATTTTTGTTGTGGTTTTAATTAGTTTGATTATTTTAGATGTTTGAAATGATGTAAAATGACTAATATTTAATAATAAAATGTTTTTAAAAGTTTGGAAGCAATGTTTTAAACTGTTACTTTTTCAAAATTCATGATCCTTCAGTTCGCTCAGTTTATCGGTTGCTTTGTCAAGCTGGTTTTGAAATTTATGATCGATTGTTCTGTCTGGACACAAAATGGCTTCCCGTAACTCGAGCGTTTGTATTTTGGCCTGCTTTTATGTAGCCCTACAACAGTGAATAGGCTCGGCCAATAGGAACTGGTCCCAATCTAACAGTGAGCCAGAGAATAGCTAACTGGCATTCGGCTGCTCTTTCTGCTCTTCCTCCGTTCTCATAAGGTGGCATACAGTAGTTGATGCTGAATTACTCGATCAGTTAAAACGTAGCACGCTGTTTTACTTGTTCAAATGGCTGCCAAAATTCCTCGCCAAAATTCTGTCAAGAATTTTTAAACGATTCTGATTGGCTGTCAAAGTCACATGACCAAAACACGAGCAAGCTGGTAAATTAAACTCAGTTTGATATCGGAGTGGGTGTGTACAAACTCGCTTCAAAGCCAAGTTTTGAATAAAAACGCAAGCTTGTGATTGCTCAAGCGGGCGAGTTTTTAGCCGCTTTTTGATTAAAAGCAAGCTTTTAAATTTTACCCGCTCCCTTGTGTTTCCACCTTTAGGGTTATTGCAGTGGTTCCCAAACTCTGCGTTACACTGCCCTGGGTTGCCGTGACTGAACTACAGGGGCGCTGTGAACTATTTAAAAGACGTGTAGGAAACAACAGGCTCATTCGTTTCACTAATTGATCCCATCAATAAATTGTTTGTGATTTTTGTAATAATTTATTTCTTATTATAAATTATCAGATATGTATTTTAGAACCATGAACCACAGATAACACATACACATATCTGTTTGTTATTTCCTATTGATTCATTGTTCTGTGCGCAGTAACCACGTGTCACCCATTGCTTGTCGACTAAGCATGTTTGTTACCTGTTGTCATTCCAGAATACAGTGCGGCTATATACTAAGTGGCGCCATCAGTGGCAAAAAGCTCTGAACATCTGGATACGTGCCTGTTATCCTTGGTTCGTGATAGAATTGTATACTCTAAACCAGCGGTCGGCAACAGGCGGACCGCGGTCCGGATACGGATCCTGGAAGGTCGAAACTTGGACCGCGGTGACATTTTAACGACGTTTTTCTTTCGGTTTCTTTGGTTTTTCGGGTTTTTTTTGTGTTTTTTAGATTTTATTGGTATTTTTTGGGTTGTGTGTGTTTATTGGGGGTGTTTAATTGGTTTTTAAGTGTTTTTTCCGTTTTCTTAGGTTTTTAGTAAGGTTTGTAAGTGGTTTTTTTTCTGGACCTCGATAAAAATTTTCAATAGTATCCGGACCCCACTTAAAATTACTTGCCGACATCTGCTCTAAATCGATATATCGTTGACCTAACTCCAGCCGTAACACTGGTGTAGTGGCACAAAAAAGTAACCCATAACACTAGAATTGTACTCGAACTCCAGACATTGTGATCGATTACCAACACTTGTTTCATTGTCAAAATAAACAACTACTTTTCTACGTAGTGTAGAGCACAGTCCACAGTTAGGCCTAATCCGGCTCAACCAATTGGAAATAGGTCAACGTTGTATCAGTTCAAAGTATATGGTTTGATTTTGGGCACCGTGGAAAAATCTTGAAACATTAAGTGCATCGTAAACCTAAAAAGTTTGGCAAACACCGGGTTAAAGAATCGGGAATTGCTTTCTTTTGACTCCTGGGTTCTCCAAACCCACGGTTATAAAATAGACTTTGAATCCTCTCCGGTTCAATCTCCCTTCTCGGCACCAATCCTATCCAACGAGGCATCCTTACTTACAGATAAGGAGGTTAGAAAAACTTGAGTACAAGCAGAATTTTATTAAAAGCAGTGGGCCAAACACAAAGACTCGAAGAAGAATGAACTCGTGCACATTCACCAAAAATCAGAGAAACAGAAACTTGAAAAGCACTTAACGTTATTACAAAACTGAGATTTCTGGACTATAGGGGACGTTGTGAGAATTCTTTGGGGAGCTTTGTGAATTCTTCGAGACGTTGAACAATATTGATTTTCCGTTTTTTGTTCCAGTGTTGCTTTGTATTGGTCCCACTTGTATGCAACAAACTGAGGCAATTCAAGCAAGTTTGCTTGCAAAATGGTCTTTGAAGCGTTGCTTTTTTGAAGAGATTTTTTTTTTAGAGCTTTGGATTACTTAATGTTTTGTGTTTTGTGTTTGCAGTTCTGTACGCGGTACGAGACATCGGACAAGACGATTTTTCCGACGTTTGCGAGAACTCGGCCCCCGGATGTACATATTTCTAAGTCAGTTGCTTCCGTGTTGATGCGATTTCGATGGAGGAAAGTCGCATTTCTTTATTCGAGTGCCAAGGAGCTTGACTTTTATTGGATTGCCGACACGATTGTCAAGACGTTGGAAGTGTGTGGGATCAAAGTTATATTCAAGAAGACTTGGGATGTCACTTATCATCATGGATATCTGGATAATCCTTTTCTACAGCTTGTTGAGGAGACGTATGAGGATGCAAGAAGTAAGCAGGATCTAGTTCTAGTCTAGTGTTGCATATTTTGTTTCTTGTTTTGGCTGTGGGTTTTAGTTGAATATCTCGACTTTTTTTATGAATGTCGTTAAATTTTTTAGAATTTTTTTTCTTTGTATTTTTGATAAATGTCGACAATTTTTAATTTTGTTGAATCAATTTTCATCAATTTTTGATACATTTTGATAATGTTTATCAATTTTTGATTCATTTTGATAATCTTCATCAAATTTTTGATACATTTTGATAATCTTTATCAATTTTCATCAATTTTTAATAAACTTCTAGAAATTTGAGAAAAATTTTCTTGACGGTTTGCAAAATTTATACAATTATCCTTGTAATACATTTTAATGAATACTGATAATTTTGTATTCAGAACTTTTATGGATTTTCGCACAGTTAGCTTGGCTTATTCAGCTTAATTTCTTTTGTGTTTAGTTTACGTGATCCTTGGTCAGTATTATGAGCATCTTGGATTGATGGTCACTATGCAGAAGAAAGGTTTATTCGAGAACGGAGAATATTTTGTCGTCGGAGTTGATATTGAACAGTACGATCTAGACAACCCTGGCATGTACTTAAGAGGTAAAAGTTGTTGATATTTTATTTTATTTTGTTTGCATTTTATTTTTATTTTTGATAAACTGCTCAACTGAAATGGAGGAAACTATGACATTATCGTAAATACTCGAATAGAAAACGGGATTCCAAAACAACGACTTAATTGAATTAAATTAAATTAAATTAAACTAGCCTCAAAAACAAAATACAATAGGTGCGTTCAAAATTTCAGTTTATTCAGTTTATGCCGTTTATAAAAGCAGCCAAAATAGTAGGCAAAACCGTGCCTAACCATCAATGTGTTCGTTTTTAGGCCCGTTTGTTGAATCGTTTTTGCATCGCGATCGCGCGAGTACATGGTGCATAAAAATTCCATTTCTTTCATTTAACCAACGAATTGTGGTTGTAGCCCCCTAATTTGAACATAATTTAGCATTTACTCATATTATAATAGGTGGATGCTTCACCTGAAACAGTTTATGACACTTGAAAGACTATCCGTCCATCTAACGTTCGATGCGGCCATTTTGAATTTGGTTGTAAAAAAAACAAATCCCGACATAAACCGATCCATAAACCACTCCAGTCGTCCTTTTGGTTTTTGCAGATTTTTGGTGATGTATTTTGGCTGTTTTTGAAACGGTAAAAACCGAAATTTTGAACGCGCCTAATATCTGAATTGAAATAACGACTAAATTGATTAAACAAAAAAAATTGCAGGGAGAATCTGGATTTAGTAATTAGAACACTCACATTTGGTTAGCAGGCCCACCTTTATCATTGGGCTAACTGGGTAGCAGGTCAGGGGGGCGCCCCCCCCCCCTGGTGGCATTTTTTCTTTAAAGATGAATTTTTACGTTTGAATTTATTTTTCACAAAAATGCTTACCGGTACTTTTTTTGGAGGGGGATGGGAGTGGTGTGCCAACATCCCCAAAAAACACGAGTGCACTACAAGTATATCCTAGGAACGAGCCTGTAAAATTGTAAATGTAAAAATGATTTTTTTTCTTAAGCCCAGGGCGCTGAAAAGTGTTAAGACGGCCCTGTTTGTTAGAGTAATTTCGGTACGTGGGTGCTTAGTGTACCCACACAATATTGAACTAATTAGAGCTCCAGTTTGCGGACAATAATTACACAATAATTACATTTTTTTGTTACCTCGGCTATGGGTAGTACAAAATTACTTCAAGCCAGCCCATAAAATTAGGAACTTTATGGCGAAAAGCTTTGTTGTTGTCCAGTCAAGAGTTAGTAAGTTTCTCGAAGCTATAATGGAGTTGTTGTTTTCCCCAGGATTGTTGAAAGATGAAACCGAGGACATAGCCCAGCTGGCCTATCAATCATACATTGGAGTTATTGGCTCTCCGCCAGTGGGCTTTGAAGAATTCTCTATTAAAGTGAATGATTACATGGAGAAAGAGCCTTTCAATTATCCAAATCCACTCACTTTTCTAGGTGGAAGGAAAAGGGTGAGTTGTGCGAGATAAATGGCAACAAAAATCTAAATCTAAACAGCATTTTGCACTAAAAACACACAAGTTGGAGTTTCTATAAACAAATTGGACGCCAAAATCAGCCAAAAAGCATCACCAAAAACCACAAAAACAAAAACTACGCTGGAGTTGTTTTTGAAGTGGTTTATGTCGGGTTTTGGTTTTTCCAACAAAATTCAAAATGGCTGCCACGAAAGTTAGATCGAGGGGTCAAACTTTTCAATAGCCATAGTGCATTTATTTATTTATTTTATTTATTTATTAATGGAAACACACTCCAATGGAGTCCGTCAGTTCGCTATATCAATCACATCAATCACACGTAAAAAGCTACGTACGACTTGAACATTGTGATGGAGTCATACAGTGCTGGACTGGAAAGAAATTTAGTACCGGGAAATCTAGATAGATCGGGCCACAGGAACAAATTTAAACCAGCCACCGGGAGGTTCCGGGTATCCCATCCGGCCAGTCCAGCATTGGGGGTTTGTATCAGAAAGGCAATAGTAGAACAAGTTACCGTTAAAAGATTTTACAATTGGCACAAACGCAGGTCCCTAAACGGGACTTCGCAATACCTAAATCCGGCCCTGGCTTAAATATGTGAGCCACAATTTGCTAATTGATTGAAATGACGCAATTTTTAATCGCCATTTACTTTCACGAGCGAAATCCTAGTGCAAACATTCATAGATCTATTTTTGTCGTCTGTGTTTGCTGTTTATTGCAAATAGAAACGTAAAGAAACGCCTACAATTACACAAACAGAAATGTTGAATGCACCTACTCTTACACTTAATATTAATATTAATTAATATTAATGAATAAAATTTGTTTCCTTGTTTACTTTGCGCTGTGTGCACACTTTTACTATTTAATGGTTTTTGCCGCTGTTAGTCAAATATTGTTCTTGTGATTTCTCAGATTCGAGCGGAAGCTGCATACTTATACGATGCGGTTTATGTTTACGCTAGAGCGTTGAATGAAACTCTCGAAAGTGATGAAGATGCTTTTGATGGTCGAGTGTTGTTCAAGTACATGAGAGGACAAACTTATAAGAGTAAGTGGATTGTTTTTGTTTGTTTATGTGAACTTATTAACAGCTGGTAATGACAGGTGATTTTTTTTAGTTTAATTAAAGGTTGAGTGTATTTGCGGCTGAGATAATGGTGTATGTATGTTTTTTTTTGTGTCAGGTGCAATGGGATATATTGTTCATATGGATGAGAATGGGGATGCGGAAGGAAATTATACGTTGGTGGCTAGGAAACCAATTTTGCATTCACCTGGTCAGTTTGGATTGTTTCCAATTGGGACGTTTATATACACGGATAATGATAGTATTCCAGTAAGTTTGCATGTTGATAAGAAATGCAATGGAAATGCATTCAGGCGTGTGCTTACACGATGACGGAAAATTTTTGTATGACTGAAATATAATTTTTTTTAAATAAAAAAAAAATGCACAACAATATGAAATAAATTTATGCAATACTAAAGAAATTCTTTTATATGGTGCATACGTGTTCTTAATTGTACAAAATTGACATACTTAGGTATAAAATTGACGTATTTAGGTGAAAAAATAATTTTTTGTGTGCAAAAATTGACGTATTTATTTAGGTGAAAAAATAATTTTTTGTGTGCAAAAATTGACCTTAGACTAAAATAATGCATGTTCATTCATTATTACATGTATAAAAACTTCATTTTACATGTAAAAATAAAGCACATATACTCAGGCTCACCGTTAAAGACACACCACTAACACCAGTTCCTATTGGCCGAGCCTATTCACTGGTGTAGGGCTACATAAAAGTAGGCCAAAATACAAACGCTTGAGTTACGGAAAGCCATTTTGTGTCCAGATTTAACAATCAATCATCAAATTCAAAAACAGCTGGAGAAAACAACCGATAAATTTAACAACTAAACAATCACGTATTTTGAAGAAGTTAAAACATAAAACATTGCTTCCAGGCTTTTTAAAATATTTTATTATCACATATAAGACAATTCACATCATTACAAACACCTAAAATAATCAAAGTAATTAAAATCACAACAAACCTACTTTTCCTGGTGGAATAACACAGGCAACAGTTAGGAGTAAATAGGCTCGGCCAATAGGAACTGGTGTTAGTGGTGTGTCTTTAACGGTGAGCCTAAGTATAGAGCTGAAATTTCGCCAGATTGAAGGAACAAGCAACAAAAGTTATTTCTGCCTGTACGCTTGGGCTTACTCAACTGTCTATGACGCCAGGCCATCCCATGGTGATAAAGAAATTTCTGCTTGTACAAAAACCACATGGGAGCCTTAAAAGAGCTTTTACCATAACGTGTAATTTTTTTCTCTCTTTTGGCGGACCCTTGACATTTCCCTTCCCAGAAATTACCAGATATTCTCTTGATCTACGCCTGAAAGCATTTGCTAACCATTTGATCTGCCTTTCTTCGTTATTGATTTCCGATCTCATTTTTCACTGCCTTGTTTGATGATGCTTCTTCAGCATTTTAAATATTTATTTGCATTTAAATTATTTTGCAAATTTTGTTTTCAGGTTTTGAGATTGAATTCAAGCATTGATTGGGTTGGGTTGGGACCACCCATTGATGAACCTTTGTGTGGATTTCGGAACGAATTGTGCACCTGTAAGTACGGTATGTCTCCTAGATACGAACGAGTTCTATTCCGAGAATGCTTTCACAAGTTCCAAACCTCCAGCAAAGGTGTACAAGGTGGAAAAAATTTTAAATCAAAATGAAAGCATTTTTACTGAATTTTGCGGACCTTAAGACACCCCCAAATTTATCAGTCAATTTTTAGAAAAAAGGTTTTTTTGGACGATAAGGGTGGGAACACAAGGGAACTGGTAAAATTCCAAAGCTTGCTAGCACATGTTTAAACAAAGAATCATTTACAAGCTCACTTGACTCGCTTTTGGCTTACCAGCTTAACGGGCAAACTCAAGCTAGCTAAGTAGCTAGCCAGAAATTCCCGCCAAAATTTCCTCCAAGAATTTCCCCACGATTCTGATTGGATGTCAAAGTCACATGACCAAAACAGCAGCAAGCTTGAAGCTGGTAAATCAAACTCAGTTTGATCGGAGCGGGTGAGTACAAGCTCGCTTCAAAACAAAGCTTTGAATAAAAACGCAAGGTGTTGCAACGTTCCTATAACGTTGGAACCATCCTCTGCTACCAGTATTGTGTTTGCTCAAGCGGGCGAGTTTTTAGCCGCTTTTTCAAGTAAAAACAAGCTTTTAAATTTTACCCGCTCCCTTGTATTTCCACCTTAAGACCAGTGCCGTTTTATCGCCTAGACCATCGAGGCCCTAGCCTAGGGCCCGGAATTTACAAAGGGCCCGAAAAAATTTTTAAAAAAAATTCAAATCTAAAATTTATTCTTCAAAAATTCTATTTCAAAAATGGATCCATAAAACACGCTTGGCCTAGGGTCTGTAGAGGAGTTAAAAAGCCACTGAATAAGACGCATCCTCTCATGAATCATTTTGTCTGTTTGGTGGTGGACCAAAATGTTTCTGCTGCTCGCTTTCCATGTTCTTGTTAGTGTATAAGTCAAAATCATAAATGTATAATTGTTAGAGAAACCTTTTGTTTTGGTTGCTAAGATACAATGTCAAAAATGTATTGAAAAAGAAATGGATTACGATGAGTAAATGTGTGTGTGTGAAAGGAGAGACCAAAGTCTCACTTTATTTCTGAATATGAATTATTTGAAACCAACAGTTCTTTGGCATAATTTATCACATCTAATTTATAGTTCACATTATTTGTTTTCAAATAAACCGTACAAAACTACATACTGTACGTTGCTACAATATTGAATTGATGTTTATTAGGATTATTAGGTTTACTTTATCTACCCAAATAATGGTTTAAAGTATGGTAGACATTACAGTGTTTGCATTATAAGACGCACAACCATTTTTGGTCCACTTTTTAAAGTAAATATTAAAATTTGAAGTTCGCATCTTTGAAAGTTTGCAACTTGAATGTTCGTATGTAAGGGACTCGCTGTAGATGTTTTAAAAATGTTGTTTTTGCTGTTTGTTTTGTTATGCTCAATGCTTTGTAATTCTAGCTAGAACTTCGGAAGTAATTGCCGGTGTTGCTGGTGGAATTGTACTCACTTTCATGATTATCGTGTTAATAGCCTACAGGTTAGGAAATACTGTGCAATTAATTAAAGAGTTGTTTGTACTCAATTTAATTAATTTCTTATTTTATTTTGTTTTATTTTTATTTTTATTTTTTTAGAAATTGGAAATACGAACAAGAACTTGACAGTTTATTATGGAAAATCGATTTCAGGGAAATAAAATTAAAGGAGTTCGTCCCAGTTAGCAGTGGCAACGGCAATTGTAAAACTTCTCGAGTAAGTAATTGCTTTATTAAAGGAATTTTGTCATGTGTGTGTGAAGCGCGGCAAATAGTTCAAGTGCGAAAACGTGCTCGGTGGAAGGTAATCGCGCATGAGGGAGATTTCGCTCGGATGGAAAAATAATTAAATATTCAATTTTTTTCCATTAACTTCAAACTTAAATTTCATGAACGTCAAAATTGGATTTATCTGATATAGTTTGTCTCTCATCTCTGGTAATATGCGAATGTTGGTTGCATGCTGCGAATTTTAGGCTAAAAGTCGAACTCGATGCCAAAATAATTGACTTTTTAATATTTGATATATAAAAATGATTGCTTGTAAGTGTAAAAAGGAACACATGTTTGTGACAACCAAATAAAGGCAATAAAACCAAAATCCAGTGATGTGCATCCAGTACCAAGTGGTTCTCCCAAAGGAATGCGGCTATTTGTGTGAGGAATGTTAACCTTCCCATAGCCATGGTGGGTCAAAAAATTACACAAGTGGACAAATTGCTGTAATCCTTTTTTTCCTGAAAATTAATTAAGGAGGTCAACTTTTATTCCTCAAAAACTTTTTTTCCCTATTTTATAATGTCTAAATACAAATAGTTTTTCAATTATTATTAAGATAATTTAATATTTATAACATAAAACACCTTTAATGGGAGCGCCGTAAACCGCTTTGCCATCCGTTTGCACTACTTGGCGTATTAAAATTAGTTCGAAAACATGTGCTCCTGCCAGGAAAAATGTGATAGTGCACATGTGCAGAAGGGTTTTTGGAAAGAAGTCAGAAATGACCGACCATAGCTACACATGTGTGGGAAGGTTAAGAGATTTCCTATGTATTGTCACTGGAGGTCGTGCTGATCTCTGACATCAAATTTTTTCTCTCCCTTAAACAGTTTTCAAGAGCAAGTACTAGTATGTCATACCTATTTTGGCAAAGATTAAAGCCACATGCATTTTGAGTTTAGCGAAGTCTCTTTATTTACCTAGGAAGTTTACTGATGTAGTGATCCGGAAAAATAGACCCAAACACCAGAATTGCATTACAATGTACAGACATTGTAATCGATTGTCTAGGCAACGGCCAAAAATTCAAAATTCCAGACGAAGTAACCAATAAACATAACAAACATGAGTTTGACATTTTTATATGCGTAAAACTTTATTTCAATGATGGAAATAACATTTTATATTAAGAAAAATCAAAATAACATTAACTAAACTAGTCATAACAAGCAAAACAATAAATAAAAATCAAAACTACTTCTCCTAGTAGTAGTATACAGTCTGGAGTTTGTAGTAAACTGGCTCGACCAATGGGACGACATCTTGTAAAGTGCCTTTTTGACTGCAACTAGAGTATAGTCGTAGATTTCTCCGTAGTGGGATTCTTGTATCTTCGGCTCGGATTAGACATCAACGCTAACAAGTTTTCAGGAAAACTCAATTTTTATGTGCACTAATGATAATTTTGGACTAAAAACTCTTTTTGGTAGAAAATTACACGGTTAATTAACCATAATTTTGGAGAGGAAAAAACTGATTGTCAAAACTAGACATGAACCATTAACAAAAGAGCTTTAAAGAGCAAGTTTTTAATAAGCAACATTGATTCTTGTTATCAGCGGCAGTAAAAAGGGCACAAGTCTTATTACACTAAGGCGATTACATCGCTTCCGTTCCGTGATTTAAAACTATTTGAAGTTTTCTTATCAAACGTGCACTATTTAATTTTATTTAAAAACGAAAGGATGTGCAGATCGACTTTCTCTTTCTTTTTCTTTAACATTTCAAGATAAGAGACGTGTGAAAACTCGATTTCCTGTGCAAAACAAAAAACACTTTATATTTTTTTGTCTAGATCTTTTCTACAACAAAAAGTAAGTTCTGCGAGTGATAAAAAATTTCTCAATGTTTTGCATGAAGCGTTAAGTACCTTAGCAGCACTTCGGGAGGAAATACATCAAGCAAGTTTATATACGAGCAATTAACTTTATACGTGCAACCAAACAAAATGAATTTTAAAATTTAAAATGCAGAAACGTCTAAAATATAAAATGAAAATTGTTATTATTATTATTATTATTATTATTATTATTATTATTATTATTATTATTATTATTATTATTATTATTTTAAAAGATGGTGCATCCAGTCATCCGTGCAAGCCAAATATCGCTCAATTCCAACCCGGACCTTGACTTCCGTTATTCGACTATTTACACACAAATTGGTTACTATAAAGGACATATCTGTGCAGTGAAGTGGGTGCGTAAGAAAAACATTGATATCACGAGGAAAATGAAGAAAGAATTAAAAATTGTAAGAAGCTTACTAGAGGTGCATTCAAATTGGTTAAGCAAATACTTAAATGAATAAAAACACTTACAATAATACTACGTTTACATGCACGGAATATTTCGAGTGAGATGAAACATCCGTGTGCACAACTGTCATGTAAACAGGGATGACAATGATTATGTAAAAACTGGAGTTTTAGTTAGAGTAGGGTGGGTTTGCAACAGGAGAGTTTTCAACATTGAGGGGACACTTTTATGAGCGAGTGACACTTTTATGAGGGTGTGACGTATGTCCAGATGTAGAGTTTGATCTCGTTTAGCCTGATTTTAGTTTTGTAGACCCCAAAAGTAGACACAATAAATTTGTTTTTCAACCTTAAAGCATGTTTTATTTTGAGCAGCAGCCAAACCAGCAAAAATAGCAAATATAACCAGTTTTCAAATATACACATTACGAATTCGACCTGCGACATTTCAAAGATTATTCGAGTAGTGAATAATCCATCGCAGAAGGTTGTTTAATTCGAGTGAACTCGAACTATTTTTATTGCGCATGCACGCATCGCTTCCGGTACTTCCCCATTGGTCGAAAACCAAAAGTGATCACGAATTATTTTCTGTATGTAAACACGACAATTTGATTTTTTCACCACTCAAAATATTCGGTGCACGTAAACGTAGAGCACAGCGCCAATTTGAATGCATCCATCGTTTACTTTTAATTTAAACTTTATTTCTTATTCGTATGATTATTTAGATGAGAGATTTGCATCATGATAATTTGAATTCATTCATTGGTGCTTGTGTTGATCCCCCTAATATCTGCATTATTACGGAATACTGTGCACGTGGCAGTCTTAAGGTATCAACGAACATCCATGGAGTCTTTTTTGTATTCACGGGAGGTTTCTTGATAATTAAAATGGAAGAATAATTTTTATTTTATTACAGGATATTTTAGAAAATGTTGAAGTTCAACTTGATAACATGTTTATAGCGTCTCTTGTAGATGACATCATAAGAGTATGGCATTGTTTATTATTTTTTTTTTTTTTTTGGCTTGGAATGAATATTTTTGACATGTTTTTCTTATTATTTAGGGAATGATTTATTTGCACGACTGTCCAATTCGAAGCCACGGTCGTTTACAGTCTTCAAATTGCTTAGTTGACAGCAGATGGGTTTTGAAGATTACTGATTTCGGGCTGCAAGAATTTAAACATGGCGCTGAACCCGATGATCAAGCAGATCCATCGGGTTATTATGAAAGTAAGTTTGGTTAAATACATAAATGCAGGTGCGTTCAAAATTTCTGCATTTCCGTCGAAGTTACTTTGAAAAAGCAGAAAAAAATAAAAAAAAATTTACATAATTTCTCGCAATTTCTCACAATTTTTTAAATTTCTCACATTTCTTCAAAATTTCTCAAAAATATTGACTTTTCATCATCATAACGTAACTGCGTGCTTTGTCAGGTGTAAATAATAGTGAACGCATCCATTGCGCCGTCTACCAGCCGTATGAAAAGATCCTTTCTTCCTTTTATGTAAACTTACATGCTACAAAAGTGTTCGATTATACTTGATTGGTTTGCAGGTCTTTTGTACCGTGCACCGGAATTGCTGAGGGGTACAAACCCATCACCGAATGGAACCCAGAAAGGAGATGTTTACTCTTTCGCTATAATTTTGTATGAAATTCACTGCCGCCAGGGGCCGTTTGGAACAATTGATATGACTCCACAAGGTATAATTAGCCACTGTACTCAATTTGAATGCTGTTTTGATGCTTTATTAATTAAATATACGCTGTTGAACATGTTTCTTAATGTCTGCAGTTCAGTGTATGTAATTTAATAAACGGGGACAGGGAGGGAGGCATTAAAGGATGTGCATATTGGATTACATTTCAATATCCGTGATTCTGATGAATTGTGGAAGTAGACTGATTATTGTAAATTCGAAGGCAAAATTTCTTATTGATTTATCCAGTTTTCATCTATGAAATGCGATATTAAAAACTTTATTATTAGAATACCGGATAAGTTTTTTTTTTTTTTTAATATTGGCATTTTTTCATTAATCAATGGAAGGTTGGAAAATAATATGAAGAAGGGAAAGAAGAAAGTGGCGTGGTAAATTTTTGACTTTGAGGAATTGTTAGGTGCTTTAAATTGGGGTCGGACGAGGCACAAAAGCACCTATTTTAGGACAAAAAGAAAGATAATTTTTTTAATTGTGTTTTTACATGTAAAAATTTCAAATTTTGAATATAATTGGCAGTTTTGGGCTAAAAATTGTAGTTTTTGGCTGAAAATTGTAGTTTTTGGCTAAAAATTGCAATTTTTAGCAAAGAAATTGCAGTTTTTAGCAAAAAATTGCAGTTTTTAACACAAAATTGCGGTTTTTGACACAAAATTGCGGTTTTTGACAAAAAAAATTGCAGTTTTTGACAAAAAAAATTGCAGTGTTTGAATTATAAAAAAAATGCACTTCTTGAATAAAAAAAAACTGCTAAATCCATGTAAAAATCTTCTTGGCACGTGTCTACTACGTTTAACAGGTAATATAAAACTGGCACTACGTGCTTTTAGTACAACGTAATCGGATAATAGCGATTAAGTGAAGAAATTTGATCACAAACGAAATCTGCATATCCAATGAGATCATTTACTGAAATTTACATTATTTTATCCAACATGTTTTTAAATTTGATAATTAATTGTAATTCATGACAGTTTCTACATTTTCTTACAGAAATTCTAAAGAGGGTTATTGACGGCACGGATGCCGGGACACCATTCCGGCCTCAACTCGAATTAATGGATAACCCATCGGATTATGTGAAAATTTGTTTGAGGGAGTGTTGGAACGAAGTAGCCGAAGAAAGACCGGATTTCAAAATAATCAGACAAAGAATTAGGCCTCAAAGAAAGGGGATGTGAGTTGATTTTCTGTTCCAAAACAAATTGTCTTTTAACAGTCACAAGGCGGTGCTAAATCCTAAAACAAATAGAATCCAATGGTCTTAACCCTCAGATGGACAATCTCCAAAGACGACACTTTGGTGCCCATAATGTACCAAATTTGGGACAAAATAATTAAATCCGGAAGGCCGTTAGCTTAAGTGCTGTTAGGGTAGTGCGAAAAATTGTCGTACTTGGCGCTACTGTTGTTGAGCCAAGAAAATTAATTTTTAGTCAAGAAAATTAATTTTAAGTGAAAAACTTTAATTTATCCCAAAAAATTTATTTTTAAATGTATATTTTAGCCAGAAATGGAACCGTGTAATCACTTGTGTTGGACTACTAGTGCCACACGGTGTCTGCTGATAAAAATTGGAAGCACTAAGTAGAAGCGCTTTTAAAAGATTGGGAGAAGCCAACTTAAATTTAAGCCGGAATTTCTAAAGGGCAGAATTTTCAAAGGTGAATAAATAAATAAATAAATAATGTTCAGGACACTCCAATTTTTTTTTAAACAAACATTATTGTTGTGTGAGCAAAGTCAGAAATTTTCAGAAAATTATATTAAACCAAAAAAAAGTTTTCCTATGCAAGAAGAGTGTTGTCCCAAATTTGGTATAGGGTTGTGTTTTTTTGTTTCATGACTAAAACTATTATACAGTGTACTTTTTGTGGTTACGAAGTCAAATTGATTTCAAAAAACAATCTAGTGCAATCCAGAATGAAATTATTTGACAGGAGGTCGAATATTTTTGATAACATGATTGCCATGATGGAAAAATACGCCAATAATCTGGAGGCTTTGGTGGATGAGAAAACGGATCAATTGATCGAGGAAAAGAAGAAAACAGACGCCTTATTGTACGAAATGCTGCCGCGGTAAACACCGAAAAAACGTTGATATCTGTCAACATATTTTTCTTTTATTTGTTTTTCTGTTTTGGTTTTAAGTTATGTTATTGAGCAACTGAAGAGAGGCAAGCCAGTTGAAGCAGAATCGTTTGACACAGTGACAATTTATTTCAGTGATATTGTCGGCTTCACTGCAATGTCGGCCGAAAGCACCCCCTTGCAGGTAAGCTTCCGTGTGGAGCAATGGCAGCTGTGTGTGTCTGTACTCGGTATTGATTTTTGTATTTAAAAAAAATGACAGGTGGTGGATTTCCTGAACGATTTATACACTTGTTTTGATTCGATCATCGAGAATTACGATGTTTACAAGGTTGAGACGATTGGCGATGCATATATGGTCGTGAGCGGGCTACCAATTCGCAATGGTGATTCGCACGCGGGAGAAATCGCATCCATGTCTCTGCATTTACTCGATGCAGTGAGGAAGTTCATAATACGACATCGGCCGAATGATAAGCTCAAACTTAGAATTGGAATTCACTCAGGTAGAAATTGTAGTTTTTCGAAGGAACTTGTGGGGAAATATCCTTTTTTGTGTAGATTTTTTTAATATGAGGAACTTTATGGTAATGTATCTAGAAAATTCTTGGTCTTTATAATTATGTTGGAAAGTCCAAACCAAGTTTTATCAAAATCCAGACGACGGATTTCGAGATATGGACTTTCTGTACATTAAAATTAGCGTTGCTTAAAAACGGCAAGAGTTAGGTCAGCATCCGTCTGGCAAACGGGAATCTGGGTTTGATTTCTGGCTAGGACTCCGAAAATTCGAGCTGTTTCGTTTTCTTCAACCAGAAATTCATTCTGTTTTATGTAGTTTTTGAATTTGGCGCTTATACTAGTATGGATCGTTAGCGCGCTCTGGTGGGGGAATATTAAACTTATGTTTTCCAAATTTTACTCAAGTCTTCAAAGATGATTAAAAAATATAACATTTAGATGTGATTTTTGCTGAAAGTAAATTTTTTTTTATTTATTTATCTTGCTATAGTGTAATCCACATGGTTCAAAAATACATCAAAAATTATATTGTAATTACATTTAGTTATCTGAGCAATCTAAACACCCACAGCAGAAATTCAATACAGGCTTATTATTGCAAAAACAAATAAAATTCAGAGCATTACCATCAGAATCAATAAAAGCAATGAAAAAGAATAATTCAAAATTTGAACGATATTTGAAACCATGCTAATTGTCTGCGCAGAACGGGATGCGCAGTTTGAATTTAGCATCAAGTTGTCAGCTTATTAATGTGTCTCCTTTTCGTATTAACCTCACCTTTTAGTGTAACCCATATTTCTCTGTATATTACCCATAATTCCTTGTTAATAAAGTTAGTTATGTTTAACAAACCAACAAAGTTACTTGCGAAAACTATGAATGTCCAAAAAATTAAATTCTTTTTCATTTGTTTAGGGCCTGTTTGTGCCGGTGTGGTTGGCCTTAAAATGCCTCGTTATTGCCTTTTCGGAGATACCGTAAACACAGCGTCTCGCATGGAATCAAACGGATCGCGTAAGTACACTTCCACCAACCAACACAAAATTGAAGTAAAAGCGATTTCATGAGTGTAACATTGCAGTCGTATTGTTTTATATATTTGCAAGCAGCTCTTAAAGTGCACTGTAGTTATCAGTGCAGGGATATTTTGGATAAATTAGGTGGATATACTTTAGAAGAAAGGGGGTTTATTAAAATGAAGGTACAGAGAAGTAGAGATGCAGCAATTTCTCCTTTTATTAAGGAAAAGAAAGTGGTCTTAATTGATCTATTTCTTTGTTTAGGGTAAAGGGGAAGTGAAGACATACTGGTTGGTGAGTGAGGATGAAAAAAGAAGAGAGCAGAGGATAAGGCAGAAGTGTGAAAGAATAAGTTCCTTGAGAGGTGGTTGTGCCCTTATTTGGACCGAAAAGGAGTTAAATGGATTGGTGAGACGAGGGAAGGTTCGAGAGGAGACAATAATGTGCGATGTTCAGAGACCTTCTGCTTGTGATGGTGAGATTTCATCAAGTCCTCGAGTTTCCTGTTCCAACAACAGAGGGCGGAATGTGTGCGGGGCAGGGAAGTGTGGTTCGATTGAAGTGTTGAACGTCAAAGTGGATTGTGCAGCCAAGGGTTGTAATAAGGTGGATGGGATAGATATAGAGACACCTGTTTGAATGATATGGATGACGGAATTAATAAAATATGTTTAGTCACTTCTATAAGTCAAAGAAGTGATTTTAATTTTATTTAATCTTAATCTTTTATTTGACTTCTCAGAGATATGATGTAAGAACGTTTGTAAAAACATGTAAAAATGTTTGGATACCGGTAAAGCTAGGATCACACTTGTGTTCACACTAGACGCAACGCAAGAAAACTCACAAAAACTGATGTTTGCGTCTAAAAATTCTTGACGTTGACGCCAATTCCTGGTTCAACTCCAAGTTGAAGTAAGCGACGCAACGCAAGGAAAGGTCTTGTGGCCAACCAATCAAGATCGACTCCAACTCTCGTCTATTCACGTCTGGTTGGCGAGACAGGCTGCCATTTTCGGATTCTGGAATTAGTTCTAGAACTAGATCCAATTCATGAAAACCATCTGATTGACCAGATGCAACATCAATTGTTTCAGCTCTGTTCACACGTGCCTTACAGTGTGAACAGACTCTGCGTTGCGTTTGACTAATTTTTCTTTTCGTTCTGTTGCGTTGTGTCTAGTGTGAACACAAGTGTGAAGCTAGCTTTAGTCATTTCAGATGAATAAGTGAATTCATCTTTTGAAGATCGAATGCACTTAATATTTACCGTTGCACAGCTGTGATCGGATCAATTATATACAGGGTGTTTACTTTAAAGTATCCAAGGCGAGTACTACAGAGTAAACATTACGTTTGAAACTAAGCTTAACACCTAAATAGGAAGGGTTAGGTGGTGATTTCAATTCACTGGGTGCTAGTATACAGACTGAGCAAGTTCTGCATAATTGTGATGAAAAAATTGAGCCTAAAAATGCATTTTTTTACTAGAAACTACGTCCTAAAAGGATAGTCCTTTTTGGCGCAAATGTAAACCAGCGCCAGCAATGGAAATAGCGACTGGTACCAACTTCAATTGTTGGCCAACCTTAACCTAACCACAAGCTCGCAAGCAAACCTCACAATGCCACGGTGGAAAATATTTTCCATCAAGAGATGGCGCTTAAACAACCTCCGGAATCAAAAATATAACAACAATATGTTGATAATCGAGAAGGGAGGATCGCATCGGATAAAGGAGATTCAAGACGTTTATTCACATGAGATGCCCGAACTCAAACCGCACGCTCATGTCATGATACAAGAAGTGACCGGAAGTCACGTGACAACGTGATTGATACGTGAGATTACACCTCAACTCCCCCTGGCGGTGGGAGACCCTCATTAGGGATTTGCAATGCAATAAGCTAGCTGACACAAAATTCCAACACAACATAACCCAACAAGCACAGACATATTTCTTACTACTCTCATCACAGACCAATACTGATAGCAAACACACCAACAAACGGCAACAACAACTCTTAGCGCCACTTCTGTAAGGAGTTCTACATACATTGCGGCATGGTAACTATTATTTCATTCTGAAAGATAAAATCACCAAATTTTAATGGAAGTTTTTATATGAAATACTTTAACTCACCTTAATAAAGGCAATGAGATGTGTGAAAATAATTTTCATTTTATGTGTTAAAATTTATAATTTGTAAAATGATTTTACTTCAGCATGAATGATGAGTTGGATTGTTTTTATATAATTAGCTTATTATGACAATTGTTTTAGGGTAGTAATACTTACTTCGAGGTCATTGAGGAGTTCTTCAGGTAAGTTTGGCGTTGTCTGAAATTGATTTTAAAATTTACATCAATATACTGTATACTGTATATAAAATATACGGGATTATCTCATTCAACAGTTGCTTAAAAACACTTTCAACCTGTTATATTACTCAACTAAAATATAACTGGAACATCATTAATGAAATTTAGAAGAAATTAATGGCCCTTGTGATGTTTGTTGAACTTGAACAACTCGAAAATGTATTTGGATTAAATAAAAGTCATCTTATACCTTGTTTTCACCAACGGATGTAGTTTGGCTGGATCTGATCCACCCGATCAGATACAACTGAACCGAGTTCCAATATTCACCGGGATTATGCTGGTGACACACGGAGCGTTTTGCGGCGGTTATTTTAAATATACTTGTACTAATTCTAAAATCTAAATGTACATGAAATATTTGGATTTTGGATTTTGGATTTTGTTATCAAATTGTGCAAACAATGAAAAGCTACAGACTCAGTAGCTGCATTCAAAATGTCGTGTTTTAAGTGTTTGTTTTTGTACTTTTAACGCCATAAAATAAAAACACAAACACTATGACTATACCGTATGCCCTAAGCATATGTATGGCACAATGCCCAATGGTCCTGGAATCTCACAAAATTCTTAAATTATTTTTGTCGACTTTACTGACCTAAAATCGGATCCTGCAGAATAAAGTTTTCCTTCTATTTTAAATTAACAATTTTAAAGATGCATCACTAGAGGGCGCCATAGGGACTCTGGGCATGTTTCCTATAGATATTTTTTTGCACTTTCCACGGTAGTGCAAGTACAGTAAACTTTTACTCAATAGCTTTTAAAATGATTAGAAAATAGTCATTTTAGTTGTTGAATGTTTTAGCTGAAATATCCTTGTTTTATTAAACATTAAATATACAATATAGATATAAAATGGAGTGAAAAGTTTGTGAAAAATTTTCACCAAATTTTCACTCCATTTCAACTTTTTTTTGCATCATTTTCACTGAAAATGATGCAAAAAGTGACTTACAGCAAAAAAAAAATTTATGACTTCTGTCCAGTTGGTGAGTGCTTTTAAAGTAAAAAAAAAAAATCATTTCAAATTTCACCATTAGAGGGCATCCACTACACCAGACCAGATCCAACTGAAAAAATGAATATTATTACAACCGGCCATAAATATTCCACAAATATTCCATAAAAATAATAATAATAATGCAAAAAAAAATAAAATTGCTTAGAGAAAAGCTGATTACTCCAATTTGGAATGATAATTAGAGAGTAAGAAGCATGTCATCATAAATAACAATGTGAGACATTCCACCTGCTCTTTCCTTCCTGTAATTTTTGCAGTCATAAACTACTGCTGGTACCACTTGACCTCTCAACTACTATAAATACACACAGCCATTTAAGGCACACACTTTTATTAGTTGAAATTCCACCGTGCAATTATTACTTTTATAACTTTTGCACTAGGTGAAACCAATCTTGACATTCTTATCACGAGTTAAAAATAGATCCACACTTCAAGGACCCATTGCAACAGATTATAAACAATAAAGCACAAAAGCACAATTTCATTTTATCTTTTAAGCTTCATGTCTACTTGAGCTGCATTGATTAATTAATGTTTTGCTACTTAACCCTTGGCGGCGTAAGGCTATACGGATTTAACGACAAGTTTTTTCTTTAATAGGAAATTTTTTTTTTCTATCCATTTTTTTTGCTGAAAATTTGTGATTTTGTTTATATCATACTGAACCTTAACTCAGGTGAAATTTTAAGTCATTGGTCATTTATTTAATTAATTATGCTAAATGCAAATTTTCTGCCCCTTAAAACTCCAGCAAAACTATTATGCCGGCTTTGCTGCCGAAGAAAGAGCGATTCAGTTAACGGCTTTTCGCATTTACCAGTAGTGTTTAAACCAACCACTAGTTGCTAAAAACAAAATATTTTTTCACTGTTCATTACTTTCAAAAATCGAAACGGCGCTTTAACTAATTGACCTGAAAATTGTCCATAAATCCGTAATGCCTTATACCAGAACGGCACATTTTACCCTTATGACTTCGAGGGTTAAGCTTGACGTCTACTTGAGGTGCATTGATTAATTAATGTTTTGCTACTTAAAGTAATAGTTTAAACAGATGTTGAAAATTATCTCACATTGCTAGAACAACAACAACAACACACAAGAGAGAATTAATTAGTCTAGTTGTAGGTTTGTTCCTGGATTAAAGAGGGTTTTCATGAGTAATTTGCAAGCACTTGTCAATTTTGCTCTTGATTCTTTTTATGCTTTTGTTAGGAGGTTTGTGCAAATAAATTGGCTAGGATGTTTGAGTCTTATTTATTTGCTTGCTGATAAGAAGGATGAATGCCATTTAATAAGATTATTGCAGCAGGCTTCTCTGTGGAGCTTTTTTTCTCTTTTAACTCCAAAGGGGAAGAAAATCAATAGATTGTGATTTTTATTTAGTGCTTTTCCTGTCAACAAAGGAATATATATATTGATTATTTTATTTTTGGACGAAGCAACAAGTATTTGGCTGTGTAGTGGGCTTGTGTGATTTACAGCGTTGCGGTATTAGATTTTGAGTATGGCATTGGGATGTCACAATTAAATATTTGGGATATATTGCGATGTGTTGTGAGTTGCGATTTAAAATTTTGAAAAATCGATTAGGATGCTTACAATTTTAAATAAATTGATTAGAAGGCTTAAAATTTTGAAAAAATCGATTAGAGGACTTAAAATTTTGAAAAAATCGATTAGAGGGTTTAAAATTTTGAGAAAATCGATTAGAAGGCTTAAAATTTTGAAAAAATCGATTAGAGGGCTTAAAATTTTGAGGAAATCGATTAAAACCATAAAAATTATGAAAAAATCGATTAAAACCAGAAAAATTATAAAAAAAATCGATTAAAACCAGAAAAATTATAAAAAAAATCGATTAAAACCATAAAAATTATGAAAAAATCGATTAAAAGCAGAAAAATTATGAAAAAACCGATCAAAATCATAATAAACTATGAAAAAATCGATTAAACCCTAAAGAACTTTTTTAAAAAAAAATAAAAATCATTAAAAAAAAATTAAAAATTAATTAAACCATAAAAATCTATTTTAAAAAATCAATTAAAATCATAAAAAAAAATTTAAAAATTAATTAAACCATAAAAATCTTTTTAAAAAATCATAAAAATTGTGAAAATTGTAGAGAAAAAAAAATTGCAATGTTGCAATAAACCGCCTTTTCCACGCGATACATCACTGCCAAAAGAATGCGAATGCCACATCACATTCACATTCACTTTAACAATAAACCGCTTAGGCCTACTGCAGCATGAAAAAAATGTTTTATCTGTGTGGGATTTTCGTGACATATTGAAGGAAAGTGGAAGATGAAAATTGAATTAGTAGTGTATAATTTAGTTGGGGTTTCTTGATGGTCTTCTCGGTTAATCCAATTTAGAGTATACATCACTCGAGGAAGAGAATTTGCCATCATTGGCTTCCAAGTTTTGTGTCGCCATTTAATGAGTAACTTATCCCTCTGCGGTCTGCGGGGAGGGAAATGGTGTAACAAGCTGTAGTGAGTGATGTCCCCTGATGAATCTGCTTGTGAGATCACCCAACACATCCGTTCTCGTTAATTGGGCTCAGTGTGCAGTTATCAGACATAAAATTGACAGCAGGGGACTAAGATCAGGGCTCGCCACTAATTATCACATGTTTGCATGGAATACGACTTGACGTCGTGCCGCGGCACTTTGATTAAATGTTATTGGAAAGAATAAAGCAAATAGTTACGCAAATCGATTAATTAAACAGCTGAGTTCGATCATTGGGTTTCTCTAAATGCCAAACAACTAAATTGTAACTTTTGGCTCTTCCGTCTCAAAAGGTTGTCGACTCCTGGAATCGGGAATTTCGGTTGGGTTACAATTTTACTCACCAGAGCGGCGCAAGTGTGCTAACATTAGAAATGATCAGCAGATGATACAGCCATTTTTATTTTGTGTTTATTGTATTAAGATCGAGTGGTCTGACTGACGTTTTAATTGTTTCTGCTGTTAGCACACTAGCGCTCCAGTGGCGTGTGGTAGAACTACAGAATTTTTCCCAAAATTTTAATCTTGTAAATTGTAATTTGTCTGCATACTAGAACCGATATTTAGAATAACAAATTATGTAAGATTGTCATGTAGATTTGGTATCCATCTTTGCACTGTCCAAATATGGGATTGTTGGTGCATCGAGATAAAGTGACGAGATATTTTTCAGTAAGCGCATTCATGAAGTCATTTGCACTTGTTTACATATATTAAACCAGACTGGTTTAAAAAATAGAAACCGCTGCCACTTTTTTTGTTACCATACCGCGTTACTTTAGATAAAATCTCACAATCTCGCAAAATCTCGCGCGATCTCGTCCTACTGAAAAAATCCACAATAAGTACCGCAAAATCCGAAATCCAGGAATGACCGGAGCAATCAAACATGGCGACCTGGGACAAAAACGCAAATATCTCGAGAACAAAAGCTCGGATCGTCAAAAACTAAACACCAGAAGAAAGAATGGAAAAAACTACACCAGAAAACGTTAACCAAACAATACCACCCACAACTCATAACTAATATATATTTAATTTAAATGTGCATACTCAATACCAAACAAAACACCTTTTACTCAACTCCAAAATTCAATTTAAAATCCACGCAATGAACCCCGCCACCTATTGATAAAATATCCACAAACCTCCCCACGCAAAAGGTCCATACGTGACAAATGGAGTGTCTGAGAGGAAGTTATTGATGTTGCTCCGGCCGAACATGCTGAACTCGCCCTCTCGAGATGGCTATATTCCACTGCAACTGACATCTTTGCACAATTGAAGCTGCGCAATGAGTTACTGCGCTTCAATCGGCTCCGACGCAAACTTTTGATTAAAAATTAAGCCTTTTCTCACCGGAAGTGAATCGCGGTTTTCGAATATCTCACATTTTTGAGGTGAATTAAGCGACGCATACGACCGAAAATAAACTGGAAAAATGTGCACGATCGCGCGGCTGGGGGGAAGTGGAAAACATGTTTGTGCTTTTTAAGTGTCACAATCGTGCTCGCCGTTGCCAGTCTGGGTGTCGTTTGCAATTGTTTATGATGCAACGTCGTCAAGGTGCCAAGGATGCAGCTACACCGCTGGCTCCACGTGTGCAAACTGCATTTGGCAAGGTTTTGCGGCCGAGCCGACCCGGCATCCGCGATGGGGCTGCGATGGAGCATTTCTCGTCTCTTCTCGCTGCTAATTTGTGTTCGAAAGGCCAAGGTTGACCAGGTAGTTGGGTTATTAGGCTGAAAGGGAACGGTTTGTTGGATTGGATGCACGCCTCCTTCAATTTCGGTTCCCGTTCTGCGAGTAATTAACTGAAAGTTCGTTTCCATCAGTCATTTTTCGGTGGGTGGGAGACGTTTTGGGTGCTGGTTGTGATTGATAGTGGTTTGAGGGTTTGGGCTGCGAGTGTGTGTGTTTTTTGGCTGGTTTCTTTGAGCAATGACGAGCGGAAGATCGGTGGTCGGGATTTTTTTTTTTTTTTTTTTTTTATATTTTGGAATCTAAATAAAGCGTGTTATACGCTCGTGAAAGTCTAAAATTATAAGTTTGTGATTTTCCAACGAATCAAAGTCTTTTATGTGACAATCCAGGAAGTTAGGTTAAATTGATGCTGAGTTTCTTTTCGTGTTTGAAAACGTCGGTAAATTAAGTTGCTTGGCCTACAAAACGAGGCGTTTTGCGACGAGAAATTAGCTGGTCTGGCTTTAAATTGCAGAGAATTTTAAGCTTAGACGTGCATTTTTAAACTTAGAAATGCATTTTTAGAGGTAAATATAAATTATTCCAGCATAGAAATGCATTATTTCAGCTTAGAAATGCGTTATTTCAGCTTAGAAATGCGTTATTTCAGTTTAGAATGCATTTTTTGCTTATAAAGGCATTTTTAAAGCTTATAGAGGCATTTTTCAAGCTTACAGAGACATTTTTCAAGCTTAAAAAGGCATTTTTCAAACTTCTAAAGGCATTTTTCAAACTTCTAAAGGCATTTTTCAAGCTTAAAAGGCATTTTTCAAGCTTAAAAAGGTATTTTTCAAGCTTAAAACGGCATTTTTCAAGCTTATAAAGGTATTTTTATGCTTAGAAAGGCATTCTTTAAGGATAGAAATGTATTTTTTTCTTAAAAAGGCATTTTTTTCTTAAAATATTTTTTTCTTAAAATATTTTTTGCTGAAAATATTTTTTGCTTAAACATGCATTTTTTAAGCTTTTGCTCAGAAATTTCTGCTTGGAATGTTTCTGCTCGGAAATTCGATGCTTTTTCTTAGAAATCCAATGTTTTTGCTAAAAAATTCGACGTTTTTGCTCAAAAATTCGACGTTTTTGCTGAAAAAGTCGACGTTTTTGCTCAAAAAGTCGACGTTTTTGCTCAAAAATTCGACGTTTTTACTCAGAAATTCGATGTTTTTGCTTAGCAACTAATTGTTTTTGCTCCGAAATCCATTTTTTGTGGCTTTAAATCGATCATTAAGCCTATTAGCACAAAGTGCATGTGTATGTCTCCAAACACACACCGCACATCCGTCGCACCTGTAACCTTAATTTTCTGCTTTCGCTTCTTCTGCCAGCTCTGCTTAAATTCAATTTGATGAGGCGAATCTAATGAGCTAATAAATGCCGCTATGTAAATTCCAACTTCCTATATTGACATACACCGACCAGCACATTTCATATTGTATATTCCAGGAACCCGTACCAAGTTGTCTTGGTCAGAAACATTTTTTTTCTCCCTTTATCCTTGTAATAATTTAGCCAGTACGAGAATTTTATTCAAATCTTTCGCTATATTTAGCGGGTAATAAGCATGGAAATGGCCCGTTTGTGGTCAGCATGTGACCCAATGTCCTTGACGCGGCCCTCGTTTTCAGAATTGTGACTTAGGTGCGATAGATATCGATGTGATGTGACAATGGTGTTCGTCGAGTGTCACTTTGTGTATCGACATTTGGGGCACGAAAGTTGAAGGGCCCGAATAGAGCCACGAGCATTTTCACTCGCACTTGTGAACTTTTCGTTTTGTTTTAGGCCTATTTGGTCGGTGCTGTTTTTCTCCCTTTCATGACTCATGCGGTTTTTGGTTTTTATTTTTTTTTTTTATTCTTTTCTTTGTTTTGGCCCTTGGGGAAAAGGGGCAGGAACTCACCTGAGGATTGAGTGGGTCATTTAGACTGACCTATGGTCAGATAATCGGAAAAATGTGTTTGTTTGAGTTGAAAAATAGGGAAATAAAAATTTGAAAAATTTGTGGGAAATTTTAGGTTGGAATTTGGATTTTGTGTGGAATTTTTAAGAAAGATTTGAATTTTATGTGAAATTTTAGGGAAATATTCGAAGTTTATATGACTATTTTTGTCAAAATTTGAATTTTATATTAACATTTTTGTTAAAATTCTTATTTTACGTGAAAATTTCTGAAAAAAAAATCGAATTTTATGTGAAAATTTCTTTAAATAAATCGAATTTTATGTGAAAATTTCTGGAAAAAATCGAATTTTATGTGAAAATTTCTGAAAAAAATCGAATTTTATGTAAAAATTGATGTAAAAATTCGAATTTTGTTTGGAATTTTTAGAAAAGATTCGAATTTTGTGTGAAATTTTAGGAAAGATTCGAATTTTATGTGAACGTTTTTGTCAAAATTCTCATTTTATGTGAAAATTTCTGAAAAAGATCGAATTTACTGGAAAAAAAAAACGAATTTTATGTGAAAATCGATATAAAAAATCGAATTTTATGTAAAAATTAATGTAAAAAAATCGAATTTTATGTAAAAATTGAAGTAAAAATCGAGTTTTATGTAAAAATTGATGTAAAAATTCGAATTTTGTATGGAATTTTTAGGAAAGATTCGAATTTTGTGTGAAATTTCTGAAAAAGATCGAATTTTATGTGAAAATCGATGTAAAAATCGAATTTAATGTAAAAATTAATGTAAAAAATCGAATTTTATGTAAGAATTGATGTAAAAATCGAATTTTATGTAAAAATTGATGTAAAAATTCGAATTTTGTTTTCAAAATTTATAAAAAAAAAATTAAAATCAAAATCTTTTTTCCAAAATCTGAATAATTTTTTCACATATTAATTTAAAACACTTTTTGTCGGTTTTCAAGGTCGATTTTCCTCTCTCAAGGTTTATTGCTCTAACAAGACAGTAAAGTGACAGGTCAACCTTGGATTTATTAATACAACTTCCACACATCAACATATGTTTCCATTTCACAATGAAAACGCATCAATTTCCCAATCAAACTGTCACCAACACTCAAACTTGTCACCAAAACCTCAACAACAAAAAAATTCCAATCTTTATTTCCCCCCACAAAAAAAATTATTTTTTAATTTTCCCCAAAAAAAATAAAAACAAAAAAAAATAAAAATAAAAAAAAATTCCCCCCCAACAAAATTCCCTCAAAATCTCAAATATCAACCCATTCTTCCCCCTAAAAAATATAGGACAACCGGAAATCGACTGCAATGATCGAAAAAGCTCCAAAACCAACCAAAAAAAACAACCACGTGATCACCAACCCCCCACGCCACCTCGCGCCCAAACCCTCAACCACAAACAAAACAAGAAACAAAAAACACAAACCGCTCCATCACCACTCACCACAAACAAACCAAACCACAACGAAAACCCTTCCCCACAAAACCTCCTCTCAAACCCCACCAAACCTCACGAAACCAGTCGAACACGCCGCCGAAAAGTCAAGATCACGACGCATGCGCGCACATGTGCTCGCGCAAACGAAGCAAGCACAGGCCGAGGCAGTCACGAGGCATGAGGATCAGGAATCAGAAGCGTGTAGCATTAGTCGTCTGGGCGTGTGTTCTCGCGGACCCCCTTGTTCTCACATGACCGTCACCATGAGCCAGATCGAGGCGGAGTTTGGGCCATGACAGCCCGCGAATTAAACCATGGACCCGAACTGGCTTTTTACTTTGCTCGCCGCTTTGTTGTCGCTCTTGTTTTTCGCCGCGCGGGACTCGTGCGACGCGCTCAAGGAGCTCACGGTCGGTTACTTGACCAATGTGAACGGTAAAAACTTGAAGAGGCAGGGGCTGGTCATCTCAGGTGCCATGACATACGCTGTGGATAAAATAAACAACTCGACGACGCTCCTGCCCGACCATCGGCTGCGCTTCGTCTGGAGCGACACGCAGGGCGATGCGGTGCCGGGCGCGAAGGCGCTCACCGATATGTGGAGGTACGATGGTGCCGTCGCCTTTTTCGGACCTGAGGACTCGTGTCATAGCGAGGCGACCATCGCAGCTGCTTGGAAACTGCCAATGATTTCGTATGTAGGTATTTTTTTTGGTTTTTTTAGGGTTGCGTGGGTTTTTTGCGCGCTTTTGCGAGGACTCGCGTCACCTTTAACCCGGGACTTTGGAGTTTTTGATTAATTTTGATTTTTTTTGATATTTTTTTTTTGGAAAATTTTTATTTTTGTGGTATGAAAATAAATGTTTTTTGGGGGATTTGAGTCGGTTTGGGACTGTCGTGGAATGGTTTTTTTTTTGGGAATTTATTTGAGTCGATTTGGGTCATTGGTTTGGTTTGAAAGTGTGAAAGTTGTGTTTTTATTTCAAGTAGGTTACTGGGATGAAATATGGAAAGAATAATAGGATTTTTAATGAGAACAAAGTATTTTTATTTATTTTTTTATTTTTTGGAATGTTTAACGGCCATTTTGCATTTGAAAAATTTGAAAAAGAAAAGTGAACTTTGAAATTTGCTGACATCTGCTTGTCGTGTTTAAAGGCAGGAAGTCAGGGGTTAATTAGCATTATATTATCGTTTTACTTATTCTAAAAAAAAAAAAAAATTATTTTTTTTTTTTAAATAAATTTAATTTATGGTTGAAATGTTATTTTGTTTTTGTGTTTACAAAAATAGTCGCGTTTGGAGTTGGCAAACCGATTGAATTTGGTGTCCAGATTCAGTTACGTAACTAACATGGTATTAGTAAGCTAAGATTGTCTTTGGATTAAATTTCAAAATGAAAAGTTTATGGATCTGAAATGTTAACTACATGTTTGACCTTACATTTTTAAGAAACAGGAATTTTTCATACATTTTTTTTTTATTTATCCAAGAAAAAAATTGTTTTGGTTTTTTTAATTTATCAAAAAAAAAAAAAAAAAAAAAAAAAAAAAAATTATTTATTTATTTATTTTACAAAAAAAAATAAATTTTTATTTATGATTTTTATATATAAAAAAAAACTGCCAAAATTTGCTATATAGTGTTTTATCGAGTGGTTTTATTCAATCAAAAGGATAGTGAAAAAGTTTGGACACGGTTCGTTGAACTTTTTCAGTTGCTCTTTCTACACGAAGATATAAATTGCATTTTCTCTCTTCGTCTTCTTAATTTCCCTTTGTAAAGTGAAGAGCAAATAAGATTCCAAGCGGAATTAAATATTTATACCGGTTACCAACTAATTTTGGATCATGTTGATCACCCGAGCCAACTCATGAATTAATTAACCCTAACTCCAGTTAGGCCTATTAAAACTTACCGCCACAACATTCGTAAAACAGACGTAAACAAAATAAAAATAAAAACGTAAACAAATGTCAGGAATGTAAAAATTTCATTTAATAATAATAAATAAAACAAAACAAGTGTTTTATTTCCGAAATAAATCGCGAAGGTGTTGCTCAACGAGATAGACGTTTTCTGTCTCAGTTTGTTCACCTCGATGTCATAGTTACAAAATATATCGATTAAAATATAGGCCTATCCACAGAAAAATATATATACAACAATATAAAAACCGTGTAAAGAAAAGAGTGAGTGGTATCTATGGATACTGACACGAATTCAAACACAAACATTTCTCACTTGTGAACTGGAATTTGAACGAGCACTTTCTTCCCGCTATTGCGCGAGTGAAATTGGATTTTATTGAAGATTGGAGGAGAAATTAAATGATTAAAGGCAAAGTGATATGCCAATAGGGGGGCCATGAACCTGAAAGCAGATGCCAAAGGCATTAAATGTGATCCTTGTAATTTGGATTTGAAATGAGCCAAACTCTTTAATCAGTGGATAACAAAAGATGTCAGCATTCTTGTTGAAATATGAAACAATTTAATGGCCACATCTCAGCTGTTTGAGTTGTCTATTTGATGAGATAAAAATAGCAGCTAATTGGCTAATCTTGCTGGATATTTTCTACAGATAAGAGAAACAACATTTCAAATTTTTCAGTTTTAAATTTCCACATTTAAAAAAAAATTTAATTTTTTGGGAAAAAAATTAATTCGAGAATTAACTGATATTATTAATAAAATTTCTATTTTTTTTTTAAACATTTTTATCTGCAAATTTCAATTTATTTTATTTTTTTTGATGAGTCATTTTTTCGAGTAAATATGTGCCGGACTTAGCATAAAACTAACCTTGGAGCCTGTTCTATAGGGCATCAAAATTATTTTTTTTGCTTAATAATTTGATGTTATTTTAATCGATGTTAAAATTGTTGCTGTTGGCGTTTTTAAAAAGTTAGAGTAGTTGACGTAATCCAAATATTTAGTTACGTAATGTGTAGGGAACGGATAAATGTGTAAATTGTGTCAAATTTGTCCATAAATGCTTAAATTCCGACATATAAACATCTTAAAACTTCAAACAAATACCAAAAAGACCTAAAAAAAATGGCAAAAACATAAATAAAACACAACAAAAACACCCAACATCCAAAAATAATAAAAACAACACAAAATAAATTTAAAAAAACAATAATAAAACATCCAAATCACGAAAAATACAAAATAACGTCCATAAACTAACAAAATAATACGAAAAACACCCAAAAACTAACAAAATAGTACGAAAAACACCCAAAAACTAACAAAATAATACGAAAAACACCCAAAAACTAACAAAATAATACGAAAAACACCCAAAAACTTACAAAAACATATTTAAAAAAAAATAAAAAGCACCAAAAACACCAAAATAAGAACAAAAACATTATAATATTGTGTATATTTCATTTATTTATTTATTACAATTGCCTCCTACTTTTAAGTTGATTTTTTCAATTGAAAACGAAACAAAACAAATTATTTTTACAATTTAAATTTTTTTTTTTTTACTTAATGAAAAAGATGGCACTTGAACACATTTGGGTACAATTATGTGTGGCAGATGTTGTTCCCACGTGCCCCCGATCGACGGAGCAATGGCTTCGAAAGCCTGTAGCTACGATGATTCATAGCCCGCCTACTTTAGAATAGGCAGACAGCATGGCAACAGAAATGGCCATGATCTAGTAGCCTAAACTGATTAAGGCCTACCTCTCATTACATTCCAACAACAACAAAAAAATTAATCTATTTTTTCCCTCCTTTTTATTCAACTTATGCTGACGTCGTTTACTCAACAATTTCCCCTTTTTATGCACTCACATTTATTTATAACGCTGTGGTTTGCACAAGTATTGGGCAATAAAAGCAATCCAATTTCCAAAAAAGGTGGAAAAAAGTAAACAAAGTGATTTGGTTGGGGAGGGTTATGGGGAAATCACGTGTTGCAGGTGCTTGTTATTGTTTTAAAGACGATTTTTGTTTTTTGTTTCATTTCTGACGAATTTTACACGGATTGCAATTGTTTTTTTCCACTCTTCCGACAATTAGCCAATTAGCAATAAATATGAAAAGTGTCAGAAGTTTTTAATTGGAAAACTATCGAGTGAACTTTTGACATTCTGCTCTTTTTTCGCGTACTTAGGCCTAAAGATTAACAGACTTACAGACTCTCGCAGCTTAGCTCCACTAAAATGTTATCAAATGGTTTACAGCTGGCTTTTTGGCCCGTTAGAATGACTATAAAACATCCAGCTCGATGTTTTTAATTTTTTCTTATCGATTAATTGCGAATAAAGATTGGAAAACTCGTGAATAAGCATTAAATAAATGATGTAATTTTCCAGGAGGCTTAAAATAGGAATTTTCTGAATCATTAAATGCCCTTGTTGTTGGTAATTGGCAGAGAGAGGTGGAGTTGAAATTTTTCTCCAATTTTTTTATTTAGAAAAGAATTAAACTGCCAACCCATTAAAGTGATATTAAATTTTTCATGTGGAAGAATTAATATTTATTTATTTTTTTAGATTTTAGTTTTAATAAAAGGGAATGAGAGGACGTTTTGTGCACAGAAATGGAAATTTGCATTGCAGTTATTTAGAGTTTTGATTGTGGTTTAATGTGAAACAAAGTTCACATTCCTATGCAATGTTTTGTGGAGTGTGAAAAATTCGAATTGACAGTAACAAAATTGGCTGTACAACAGTTTGAAGCTTTGGACTTGAGCCTGAAACACATTTTTTTTCAAAGTAAACATCGAAATTGGCAACAAGTCCAATGCAACTAAATTTGGATTTATTTATTTCTATTTTATTTCATTGAATTTGTCTATAGTAATTTTATTTTTACTCGAACCAAAAAATGAATGCAAATCATCACAGTTAGGAGTATTATGGGATTTCATTTACTTGATCCAACGTGGTGAGTTAAAACCAAAATAATTACGATTATAGACTGTGGTTTTTACCAAATTTTCACGATTTCGAACCAAAAATTGAATGCAAATCATCCCAGACGATAAACAATGTCATTAAATAGGTATTTCGTGAATTTAAATCAACGAAACGAACACGCGAAGCGATAAGAAAATGGCGGCCAATAATCGTACGAACGAGGAGTTCTGTGTCTGGGACAAGGTCCAGTTTTCCAAGGCCATTGGATTGATTTTGCAGGTGTGTCCCACATCTGGCACAAATATTATTCACATCATTCATGTACTAATTATTACATGACAATGCATATCAGGTTATAAAACCACTTTCACTCGGGTTTTTTTTTCCGTCTGGGGTTTCTACTTTAGTCGATTTAAAATTTAATATTTTTCTTTTTATTTATTTTTTAATTCCACTAAGTGATGTTTCATTGATTACATAGCAGGAAAAACTCATTCATTGTGAAAGATGAATGAGAAAATAGAATTATAAGATGAATATAAATAAGTTAGGTGGAATTTAATGAAGAAAAAATCAATTTTTGGTTGGAGTTGCTACGATGCGGCCTCTTGAGTTTACGACAAAGTTTCCGGAGTTGGTTTTCTATCTCCGGTCTCTGATTTATTGAGGTAAATCTCTGGATTTCAGCGCTGTAGAAAACATATGGTAATTGGCCGTGGTGGGTTGTACACAGTAGAATGTTAAACTTGACATATTCAAGGTTTTTTTGGGTTTACTAATGTCTAAAAATGTCTAAAAAATATTTTTTGGCATGTTTAGACAAAACTGAATTTTTTTTAAACAAAATTGAATTTTATTTCGGCATAACTGAATTTTTTTTCAGATAAAACTGGATTTTTTTGGCAAAACTGGATTTTTTAGACAAAACTAGATTTTTTAGACAAACCTGATTTTTTTTTAGATAAAAGTAATTTTTTTTAGACATTTTTAGACAAAATAGAAAGATTTTTAAAATATATATTTATTTTTGGTATACAAATGTCTAAAAAATAAATTCAGTTTAGTCTAAAAAATCTAAAAAAAAAAAAAAAAATTTAGTTTAGTTTAAAAAAATCTAAAAAAAATCAATTTGTCTAAAAATATCTTTAAAAAAAATAATTCAGTTTAGTCTAAAAATATCTAAAAAAAAAAAAATTATTCAGTTTAGTCTAAAAATATCTAAAAAAAAAAAATTAATTTGTCTAAAAATATCTAAAAAAAAATCAATTTGTCTAAAACTATCTAAAAAAAAATAATTCAGTTTAGTCTAAAAATATCTAAAAAAAAAAAATAATTTAGTTTAGTCTAAAAATATCTAAAAAAAAAAATCAATTTGTCTAAAAATATCTAAAAAAAAATCAATTTGTCTAAAACTATCTAAAAAAAAAATCAATTTGTCTAAAAATATCTAATAAAAAATCAATTTGTCTAAAAATATCTAAAAAAAAAATCTAAAAAAAATCAATTTGTCTAAAAATGTCTACAAAAAAAATCAGTTCATCATAAAAATATTTAAAAAAAACTAAATTTCGTCTAAAAACATCAAAAAAATTCATTTTGTACATCCCTTTTGTACAAGAAAATAAAAGTCAAGCCTCTCACTTCAAAAAAGCCACTTTATACGTAAAAGGCCTATAAACTAATACATTCAGTCTGTCAATACCGCCGTTTATTGATTCCCTATCTTTGTGCAACAACCACAAATACTTCGATAGTTTGTTTTAACTCTCCTTTTCCTCCAAGCCATCCACCAACACATTGTACTCATGCAAATCCAAACCATTGTGTGCACTTGCCTCATGGCCAGTTAGCAATTTATTATCTCAGATAGAATAGGCCTTGGTTCTCTTTTTTGCTGCTAGATAAAACACTCGTGCTATTTTTAAATCATTTTTATAGTCCTTTTTTGTTGCCTCGTGTCCTTGACAGAAGAACCTACTGGTTTATTTTTAGAATAGGTGTAGGGTGGATGGATAACAAAGTGTGTTTGATAATGATAACAACAATTGTATAGAATTTTAGGACGTGATTACAATTTCAGGCCTATTAGCGACCAAATTCGCATTTATTCGGCGCTCAAAATTCCAAATTTTGTCCAAATATTGCATAAAATTTAAAAATTTATCTCTCCAGATGTTGTTTACATGTGTTGCTAGAATTCGACACCAGTCGATTGTGTCATTTAGCCAATAGTTGGCTCGGAAAATGTCAAAGGACGAGCGCTGGCTTGAATTATTCAAAGCCACTTCTTGTTCTGTGGAGTGCAAAGATTCAAATTTTTTTCTATTTTCTTTGTGGAATTTTTTTTTTAACTTTTAAATTCTATTCTCGATTTGTATATCTTTGTTTGTTTAATGTGTTTTGTATACAAAGAGCAGGTGTGAAATCACTCGTGGCTATTTTTATAACAGTTTTTATCGAGTTTAATGGCATTTGAAGGTAAAAATTTATCGATTTTAAGCCTTTTCTCTCCGATTTCTGTCGTTAAAATGATGTCAAATTGTTGTGAAATGTGCCTAGGGTCTTTGCTACTTCCTCATATCTGCCGTTTATGTTGCAATTTCGCTTAAATGGTGTAATTAGAAGGTGGTTTTAGAGGTTTTCAAAGTCCAGGAAAAGGATTTATAGTGTTGCAATTCAAGAATGAATTTATTTGGTGTTAAAGAGACAAAAAGTTGTCGAATTTCACAATAGATGAGACGAATTAATAGAGTTTCAATGGATTTTATGGACGTGATATTGAGTAACACGAAGAAAGAAAAGTGCTGATTTAGCAACGGGTGGCGTGACTTAATGACTATACGGTCGTTAGTAATTGGGTCCTGCGTGTGTATTTCGATTAGACGTGGAAAAGAAATGAATAAATTAGAAATCTTAGTTTTGAATTTTAGCGACAGCTGTTTCATATTAAACGAGAAAATTCGACCAATCTTGGGTCAACGAACTGTGGTAATTCTGCTAGAATTGCAGCGGAATATCAATACTGAGAATGACAAATGATAAATTTGGGTGCAACTTGCAGATCAATATTTTTTTTTTCTTCTTTTATTAATGTTAGTTATTAGTGATTTGAAAGGTGAAGGGAAAAAAAGGGATTTTTATATTTTTATTTTTATTTTCTAAGTTCAAGTTGGGATTTTTGGATGACATGAGGACATTGGCCTCTTTTGAAGGTTTTCTGTTTATTTTTCTACAGCTTTTTGGTGATTAAACGCACGGAAGGTGAAGACAAGTCGATTTTTACGGCAAAATGATAAATGTTTGTGATTTTAATTTGTGGTTGTTTTCATGCAGTTTGCAATATTTGCATGCATCATTTCGTCAAGTTTGTGCGTAAATCTTGCTGGGGAATTTTTATAAAAGATAAGGTGACAAATTTCGGGGTGAAACTGCATGAGTTATCGTATTTCATTAAAATTGCAGACTCACTTTGTCAAAAAAAAAAAAAAATTAAAATAATTTTTTTCCTCGAAATTTTCTAATAAATTAAAATATTTTTTTTTTTTAAAAAAATTTTCGTAGAAGGAAATGTTTTTTGTTTCTTTTTTAGAAAGGGAATTGCAGGAAATGACAACATTTGATCAATAAAAATGTTTGGTTTGACGTAATGGCGCTTTTAAAGGAAGGCAGAAAGAAAAATAGATTGTTTACATTGCATTTCCTTTTTTTCGAAAATGTTATTTACCAAATGGAACCAAACACTTGCAAAAAAGAAAAAAAAAATGTTTCCTTTGATTATTTTCACGTCTAATTAATTACGAGCCAAAAAAAATTGATTTGAATCAGCTGGTATTGACAAAAGGAAAATAACAATAACGTCAAATATGACATCTGACATGTTTCTTTATTTCTACTTTAGAAATGTTCCGACCCCGAAGTATCGAAGAAAGAAATTTACTCAACTTTTGCACGCACATATCCAACAGATACTCAAGTAAGTAGAAAAAATCATTAATTGTATAACATCAACAAATAAATTATGTTATTTATGGCTTGTCCAATATCCGTACCAAAAATCAGTACTTTGACTTTCGGTCGCGCCACTCCGTTAACTGCGGTGTTTATTAGGACTAGAAATGCAGCGCCGTTGATAATAACAAAAGAAAATTAATTTGATATTTGCATTATTATTATTTACTTAACATTTTGTACACATTTCAAATGTATCTGACTTTTCTTGTAATTTTAATACATTTTTCAAATTTTCTAAAGACTTTGCATACATCCTACATTATAAAAACGCGCCATTTGTTGTGAAGACTCTCGTAGAATGCTCAACATGATACAAAGTCCATATTATGTCTGTGGGATGTTTCAAGGATGTCTGTGGAAGTTGTTTGATGTGTAGAAGTACTCCCTTTCCTCGGAAATGCATTTTGATTGCACAAAATGAATATTGGGTTTTGGTTCTAGCCCCTGCAGCATGCCCCGCTTCTAGCTTTAATTTCGAGCCAATTTAATCACATTACATTGCTCCAGTGGAATATTAAGTTATTACTACACTCCGGTTTAAGATGATTGGCATTCCCACTATAATTTATTAAATTTAGCAACCGCCAGAGTTGATTATAAATCCGAGATTAAGTCTTAATCTCATCAAAAGTTGCAACTAATTTCGAGAATTTAACTGTTCATTTGCGGCTCAAGTGTCACGACCTTGACTGTACTAACTGCTATAACGACGTTATAAATCCAACAGGGAGTCGTATTCCTTTTAACTAACACTCAATTTATTCTCTAGTTGATTGTTATTGTGTTTCAGGCCTTGATTATTGTGCGGGCCGTGTTATAATCGGCCATTGAAAATTTAATACTCAAATCGGACACCAGATAACTCCACAATTATGTAAACAGACCTTTTGTTAGCTCATGAATGAAATTCCGCGGACAATGGAATACGCACTAAATAAGAGTCCTGGTGTTTTTCCCTACAAATAGAACTCAAACGGATGAACTGATGCAGTTATCGAGTGACATACGCATCAATTGTTTCGTATCAGTTGATGAAAAACTAAGCTCGAGCGTGGTTAGGCACCGGAAATGCGGAGAGACACCTCGGTCGAGAGTGTAATTGAAGAAATGAAACCACTGTGGCGTGCCAGTGCTCTCAGTTTAGGAGAATTGAGTGAAATTCTCATTTTAGGTCTCTGCTAGCACTGAAAGGTGTAACTATAGTATACCCAGGGGTCATAAGAATTGGATTTTTCCTTGTCCATAATATATTGCAACCTGTAGGGCATCCACTGAAGAGTGGAGTGGGTTTCGGATGTTATATTTATGAAGGGAACATTTCACGAGTGCTGCGCATACCTAGCTTTTAGTTAATAACCAGAATGTGCACCTCTGGCTGAAATGTGAAGATTTTTGGCCAGAGGTGTACTATGATAAGAAGAAGAAAAAAGTGATCAAGTGAGATCGATTCTGGGATGATGGTGGCTTTATTCTTCTTAAATGTCTTAATGAATGCGGAAGTAGCGGAGAGTTCTTAATGACGATTAAAAGTCTAAATTTTGCGAAGTTATGAAGCAAAATATTGCTTGTATGAATAACAAATAAATGATGTCGATAAATAAGTTTGTTTATTTGTTGATGTTATACAAGTCATGTTTCAAAAGTGTGTCCCATCAAATTTTCTTAGAAATTTATAAATGGTATTTATAAATGTATTAAAGCATTTTTGAAATGTATTGAAATTATATTGCAATCTACTGCGGTGTATTTTGGGTTTTCGAGTGATATAATTTTCCGGACGTAAAAATGGCGTTTCAAACTCCGTACGACGGTTTTAGTTTCAAATAAAAATTTTAGTTAGTTACAGAGTAATTACATTTTCCAAATCACCAGGTCTCTGTATATTTTTGCATGCTAATACGATTTTGTAAATTGGACAAGCCTATAGTTAACAACATTTATTGCCTCTTTATATAATTTATATTTTGCGTCATAACTTATCCAAAATATGCAATTTTTATTTTTATTTTTTCAGATTACAAAATCAGTCATCAGTTTGCTCAAATATTACAAATGGTTGAAATTTTCAATCCTCTATGCAGAACTCGACAAGTCGAAGAAACTGGCACTCAGTTTGCGTAATCTGGCTATAGAATACAATATGACGATCAACCACTTGGAGACATTTCCCAAAGTTTCTACTTGCTGCGAACAAAGGAAAAAGTGTTGTGACAAACAACCTTTCGGTACAATCGTGGACAATACTTACCAAACCACAAGAAGTAAGCTTTTCCATCAGCTCGCTTCAACTTTAAACTCAACTCCAAACAAAAAAACAACAACATTTTTCTTTAAACTTAATCAATGGAGCTTTTGTATGCTAGTCCCCTTGATCTTGGCTTCAAAGACTGCCCTATCCGCTATAAATTTCCTTATCTTGACGTAATCAATTCTAGGCGGGTTCTTTCTGTCTTGCTTGTGTCTATATTCCAAACCGATTTAGTATTCACTATACAACTAGAAAAATCCATTTCATTTTTTTTTTCATTTTTCTTTATTTGTTGAAATTAAATTAAAAAATATTAAAAATGTCGGGGAACATGTAATAACATCAATTTTTTTTTTTTTGGATTTTTTTAGGGGTTTTTATTTACATTTTTGTTTGTTGTGGATGAAATTGGTGTTGCACTGTTGCACGTTTTTTGTGCACTGCTAATTTTAGATAGGAATTTTCCCTTTCACTCGGGGTTCGGATGTTGAAGCGTGTCGTGTCGAGTAATCAGTTTTTTTGTGTATGTTGGTTTTTCTTATTGTCCCCGCGAAATAAATTTAATTTCTAAAAAAATGTATTGAATTTCGTTGCAGTTGATAAATGATGGTGCAGTTACTGTGGTTGCCACTTATCTTGTTAACTGTCAAATTAAGTCTAATCGTAAATAATGCAGTTTTATTAATGCGTCAAGAGTTTTAATTTTTTTTTTTAAACATGCATTTCTTTTTTTAAAATTTATATTTATTACAAATTTAATTTATAATTTTTTGTTTTTGTTTTTTTTAGTATATATTTTTATTGGTGATTTCGAGGACTTAACATTTCTAATGACAACTCTGCGGATGAAGAGGCTTCTTGATAAAGGCGAATACATGGTCATATACATTGAAGAACCGTACAGCGAAACTAAAATGAGCGACTATTTATTACGTAAGCAATGAAATGTCATTTCAGTTTTATTAATCTTGCTAAAAAAAATTTACACTAATATTAGGTGGTAACAAATAGCGTATTTTATCCGGTTATAGTCATTTTAGCGATGCTCATTTTAGCGATTTTTACCAAAAAAGTCCCATTTTAGCTAACATGTCATTTTAGCGACACAAAAACCTAGGTTTTAGCGACAAGCCGGCTCAAAAAAGTGGTTTTCACAAAAAACCAGTAAGGTTAGGTTTGCCCCCCCCCCCCCTTGTTAGCCCTTCTTAGGAATTAAACCTAGGTTTTTCTGTCGCTAAAATGACATGTTCGCTAAAATAGTGTGTCGCTAAAATGAAATTGCTAAAATGAAATTGCTAAAATGAAATCGCTAAAATGAAGTACATCCATTTTATCGATTAATAGCCGCGGCTCTTATTCAAAACCGCCATTTTTGTCAGCAATTATAATTTCGGTTTTTCGTTTGCTACATTTGTTTAATGTAACAAACGAAGTCTGAACATCACGGTTCTATTTTATCCGGGACTGGTTACATGACGGTGTCTTTATTCTAAAGAAAGTGCACACAGATATTAACCCGGCAGACATATTTACGGCCTGCTCATTTCCAGACATAACATCCCTGTGAGGTTACTGTGGCATACTCGGAATTACTTGATGCTATCACTCTGCCGTTGCTCATTTCTTCCAAAATCCTTATCAATTCATTCGTGATGTTTAATCTTAACAAATCTATTGGTACAGTGTAATTCAATTGTGTGGTTGCTATGCAAGAGAACTTAGCAACCACACCACATTTAAATAAAAGAAGTTCGGGAGAAATACAAAACTTTATTTCAATTAAATTAATGGATACGATGACACATGAAACATTGTGCATCGTATTAAAGTAAGAGATATAAATGACCCGAAGCAAAGAATAACTGCCGCCATTAAGACTTGGACAGAAATTGTATATCATTTAGATGTTGTCCGTGCAACAAATGGGGCCAATTTAATAACTATTTGAAAACAAAAACTTTATTATTTACGGAGTACTATTTACCTTATATTATGTACACATTTCAAAAGTACCTGACTATATAATTTTAATAAATATTCCAAATTGTCTAAAGTCTTGGTGAACACCAAACGGTGGTTTTTCGAACACCAGAGGGCCCTGTGTGAATTTTCTAATCAATTTTTCATGTATAAGCAGCATGAACTAATTACCCCATAGAAAAATTCAATAAAGACTCAACACTCAAGTTATGGTTGGCAAACACTTACTAAAATTGTTGTCAACAGAATTAAAAAGAAAAATCTCCACTTTATGGCATTGCCCGAGCCACGTTAGCTCCGATCTCGCCTAGGAGTGTAGTTGACGGCTCATACTAGAACAGCTACTGTAGTATTAAAGCTGATGCACTGGCAAATTTGTGTCTTCTGTTGATTTTTCAAGCTCCAATAACGATTTCATTCGGTTGACTTTCGGTGGAAATTAACTCGAATATATTGAATTGCAGAAGGAACGAGTTTCAGTAAGATGATCGATGAACGATTATCCGACAGCGAAGATCTTTTAGCAAGCCGCTCTTTGTTTATCGTCGCAACGACACCGGTTGAGAACGACGGCTACAAGGATTTTGAAGATAAAGTCCGCTCGTACAACAATATGGATCCTTTTAACTTTAAAGATCCAATGCCGGGGAACGTACAGAAGGTAATGGCAGCCTATTAATGTATCTCCTTTTCGTATTAACCTTACCTTTTAGTGTAACCCATATTTCTTTGTATATTACCCATAATTCCTTGTTAATAAAGTTAGTTATGTTTAATGAACCAACAGTAGAAACGCTCGTTCTGGGCCAAGTTTTTGTTGGTTTAAACGGCTTTTCCTGTTTTTATGCTTTAATTGTATTGATTATTATTTTTGTATTAGCATATAACGATTTTTGCCGCTCATTTGTACGACGCCGTGTACATGTACGCGCTCGCGTTAAACTCAACATTGGCGGAGGGAGGGAACGAAACAGATGGTGCAGAAATTATTAATAAGATACGAGGCAAAACGCATATGAGTACGATTTATATATTTTTTTTTTACGTTTTATTTGATTTGTAAAGTTGTAATTGTTTGAAATCAAGGTATTCGCGGAGTAAACATAAAGGTGGACGAAAACGGAGATGCGGAGGGCAATTATTCTCTCATAGCGTTGGTAGAAGAGACGGACGCAAAAATAATCGCCAATTCAAGCGGTCAAACCAAGTTTTTCCACAAAGTCGGAACGTTCCAACTTGACGAAAACGACACATTACCGGTATTGAATATTGACACCTATGAAATCGTAACTGATTTAATGTGCCATTTGCGGTTTCAAATGTTTTTGCTGTCGAAATCAAGATGGCGGCTGTTTAAATTAACTTTAACGTGTTTTAATGCGCAGAACTACGTTCCTTCGGACGAAAACCGTAAAATACTGTGGGTCGGCAACGAAAGACCGGAAGACGAACCCGGGTGTGGATTCGACGGTGCGAAATGCATTCGCGGCATTGGTTAATATATTTATATTTATTAAATTAACGCCAAATTAGTAATTTAGAATTTCATTCCAACAAACAGACAATAAACGGAAACTGGTTGCCGTCGTTTTGGGCTCATTTCTCGTCATCATAACTATCATCGCTATCATTTTATACAAGTAAACTTTAAAATCGATAACCGTACATTGAAAAACGAGAGATTTAATCTTCATTTGTAAATAGAAATTGGAAATACGAGCAAGAAATAGCTGGACTATTGTGGAAAATAGACATTAAAGACCTTGTATTTAAATCGAAACCTGGAGTTGTTTCTACAACCAGTAAGGTTAGTGCCGATCATTTTAATTAACTCTTAAAATTTATTACGTTCTTACATAACATTTAAGTGGCTATTATTAAACCCAACGCGCATTCTTGACAGGACTGATGGTCAAGGAGAGGTTTATTTATAGCCATTGAAAGCCATTAAATTTCCCGGTGCTATAAAAGTTTGATTTTTTTTTTTTATATTCTTTTTTAGTTAAGTCTTGTCAGCCAAACTTCTTTAGAGTCTAAACTTTGCTATCAAACATTTGCACCCACTGGCACGTACAGGGGTGTGATTGTGGCGTCGAAATTGCTTCGTTTCGCCAAGAAAAATATCGAAATCGGGAGAGGAAGTATGAAGGAAATGAGAACAGTAAGTCGATATGGGTTTTAAAAAATTAAAAAAAAATTTTATCAAATTTTGGTTTAAAAATAACTTTTTTTTATCAGTTTCAAAACATTTAATTTTATATTTTAATTTTGATTTTTTTTTTTTTTTAATTTTAGATGCGGGAAATGCACCAAGACAACGTGAATCCGTTTTTAGGCGCTTGTGTGGATGCAAACTGCATTTACGTGGTGACGGAATATTGTGCCAAAGGAAGCTTATCGGTGAGCGGAAAGGGGAAACGCACGTTCGCATGGAATTGTTTTAAGTTTTTAACTTGTTGCTCGTTGTCGTGTATAATATTCGAGATAATATTTTTATCATATCAAGTGAATTTACTAACGCATTGATGTATCTTGTCGGGTCACGCAAATGAAAAAAATTAATTTTTAATTTTTTTTAAATTTATTTTTATTTTCTTTTACATTTAAAATTAAAGACGAGTTGCGGGAAACTTAAATGATTTATTTTTGGAATGTGCGCGGTTTTTGATGGAAATTTAATTTTTTATGATTTTTTTTAGGATGTTCTAGAGAATGACGATTTGAAATTGGACAGCATGTTTATCGCTTCGCTGATTTTTGATCTTATAAAGGTAAAAAATGATTATTGTTATTTTTTTTATTAAAAAAAAAAATAATCAAAATCAACTTTCGTTTTTTATTATTTGCGAGATTAAAATGTTTAGATAAATTCCGCTACGACGATTTAATTTAATAATTTTCTCATTTTAATCGCAAACAAAAACGTGCAATTAGTTAAACAAACACAACTAATAAAAAGTGAATGAATTGTTAATTTTCCAGGGCATGACTTACTTACACGACAGCGACCTCAAAACTCACGGCAACTTAAAGTCGTCTAATTGTGTCGTCACAAGTAGATGGGTTCTCCAAATCACCGATTTCGGACTTCATGAACTCCGAAGGCAAGCCGTCAGGGAACAAGCGGGCGAAGATCAATTTTATTTCAGTAAGTATTTCGAAAACCGCGAAAACTTGGAGAAAAAAAAAATTAATTTTTTTATTTTATTTCAGATTTGTTATGGAAAGCGCCAGAATTATTGCGGGATCACAGTTTCCACTCGAAAGGAACTCAAAAAGGAGACGTTTACGCATTCGGCATCATTCTGCACGAAATAGTCGTGCGGAACGGCCCGTTCGGCGACACCGACATGACTTCGAAAGGTTCTTTAATTCGCCACACCTAATTCTGTTTGTACATGCTTACAAAATGCTCAAAATTTAAACTTAAAATACAATTAAACTAAAATTGTTAAAACACAAGTATTCTACGAAATATTTAGGGAATTGTGGGTAAACATCGTCTTTTTTTAACACGGTTTGTTCTGGAAGTGTCTAGAGTGTAAAAACAGAATTTGGGTGTCTTCGAACGTTCTAAAATCAACACGGAATTAATGTGTTATTTTTAGATATTATTCAGAGAATTAAATGCCCAATTGATGGTAATTTTCTGCGGCCTTCGACGGAAAATATCGAGTGCCAAGATTACGTTGTGAGTTGCATGAAGGACTGTTGGCACGAGAAACCGGACGCGAGGCCGGATTTTCGGCATATCAGGGATCGGTTGAAGAAAATGAGACACGGGATGTGCGTAGTTATCGAGAATGTGGCCAAACGGATTGATTACGTTGAATATTTGCTAGGAAATCGAATATTTTTGATAACATGATGATCATGATGGAGAAATACGCGAGCAATCTGGAGGAACTCGTCGAGCAACGAACCGCGCTGCTCATGGAAGAGAAAAAGAAGACGGAAGCGCTACTTCATCGGATGTTGCCGCAGTAATTAAAGAATTAAAAACTGCAACGTTTAGTTTGATTTATTTTTGATTTATTTTCGAGGTCTGTCGCCGCTCAGTTGATGCGGGGCGAAGCCGTGGAGCCGGAATCGTTCGAGGCGGTCACAATTTATTTCAGCGACATTGTCGGCTTCACGGAAATGTCTGCGCAGAGCACTCCGTTGGAAGTCGTGGCGTTTTTGAACGAGTTGTACACGCGCTTCGACGCTATCACTCGCAACTACAACGTGTACAAAGTGGAAACCATCGGAGACGCCTACATGGTGGTGAGCGGGCTGCCAATCAGAAACAAGGATTTCCACGCCGCCGAAATCGCTTCCATGGCGCTCGAATTATTGAACAGTATTAAGAGTTTTCGTGTACCGCACAGGCCAAATGATATACTTAAACTCCGAATTGGAATCCACACTGGTAATGACATCCGAAAATCAAAAATATTTTTTGGAAAATTATTTTTTGGAAAATTATTTTTTGAAAATTATTTTTTGAAAATTAATTTTTTTAAATTATTTTTTGAAAATATTTTTTTGGAAAATTATTTTTTGGAAAATTATTTTTTGGAAAATTATTTTTTGGAAAATTATTTTTTGGAAATATTTTTTTGAAAATTATTTTTTGAAAATATTTTTTGGAAAATTATTTTTTGAAAATATTTTTTTTAAAATTATTTTTTGGAAATATTTTTTGGTTAATTGACTGATTGGCAATTGATTGCAGGCCCAGTCGTCGCTGGAGTTGTGGGTATTACAATGCCTCGGTATTGTTTGTTCGGCGACACTGTCAACACGGCGTCCAGGATGGAATCGACCGGCGAACCCTTGAAGATCCACATTAGTCAACAGTGCCGCGAACACCTGGAAAAACTCGGCGGATACAAGATGGTCGAGCGAGGTCTCATGAAAATCAAGGTACGAATTCAATAAAATTAAATAAAATAAAATTAAAAAATAAAAATAATTCTTTTCCAGGGCAAAGGCGAAATGTGCACCGCGTGGCTGTTAGACCAATCGGTGGACATCCAGCGCCGCCGAGCCAACTACAAGGATCTCGGCCCCCAACCGGCGCATCTCTGCCGCAACTCGGACGTGGAAGCGCGGCGTCGGAGTCCCAAGATGGGCGCCGAAGCCCGCGCCGCCTCCATTTTGGGACGCCGCAATTCGAGCATTCCTCGAGTGATGGATTTCGAAGCCAAAGATGCGCCCACGGGCAACGGGATGGTCGGCATGCCGTCGTTTCTCGTCGGCTCGACGGGCGGCGGCAGCGGCAACCACATCGACTCGCCGCGCCACCGCAAACAATGCAGTCCCGTGCGCGGCCGCAGCTGTTCGATCGACAAACAGGGCGAGGAGGAGTCGCCCTGCCCGAGCCCGCGCCAGTCGTACGAGACGTTGAACGTGGCCGCGTGCCAGGACCTCGAGTCCAAGTGCCGCGACGAGGGGAAGGGAGTGGTGACCAACGGGTGCGTGCTGAACTCGAAGAACGAAAGCGCCAAAGCGAAGAAAGAGGACGTGGCCACCACGCCACTACTCGGTGCCAACGAGAGGGACGGCGCGCTCGAGAGACCGAATTTCGCGCGAATTAAGCTCAATCATTTTCTCGACCGCAAGTCGGCGAAAAGATGGCGGTCGTGCGACGAGATTGAGAGTAAGCCGACGCGCAGTTCGTTCCGTGATTGGGTGACGGGTTTGTTTAGCAGCCAGGACGGGATGAGCAACAACAGCCCGAGCGTGAAGGCGAGGAATAAGTTGGTTATTACGGAACACGACACCGAGAGTATGGTGTGATTGTTATGTGAGCGTGACGTCACTGACGTGCTCGGGTGCTTGCTTTTTGTTTATCGGTGTGTCTGTGATTGGACATGCGTGTTGCAGCTGTGATATTTTGTTTGGTGGAGTTTGTTTGGGTTTTGTAATGTCGAAGGAAGGAGGACGGAAAAGTTGAAAACTTTTTATTTTTGTTGTTGTTGATTTTTATTTTGAAAAAAAAATGAAATGTGCCACAGTTTTCTCCATTCTCAATCATTTGACTTAGTCTTTTGAAGAGTATATGATTTTTATTGATATTTTGTCATGCATTCTTGCATTCCTTTCATCGTTTCATGTTTCTCACTAACGTTGATTTCTCTTTTTTTTGTTTTTTCTTTCCAAATACCATTATTAGGAATTAAAATAATTTTTTTTAAATTTAAAACGAATTATTGGATTGATTTTGGAAACAAATTGCTGGATCGGCCGTCACCTCTACATCGTTTCGCTAAGTATTATTTGTTAGGCTTAAACAAGTTTCCTCTTCAATTTTTCGTTATCTCGTGTACGCAATTTTTACGGCAATGTTTACATCTTTAGTTCTATTAACGTCCACCTGATGGCGCTCGTTACATCTACGTGGCTGAATCAAGGATGTAGAAGGGAAGGCAGTGTTTTTCATTGGGTACGGGTCTCGCGGGTACGCGTTTTTACGACGTTAACGCCACGCCATGGCGCTAGCGTCGGAAATTAAATATGTACGTTATACGATGCAGATGCACGTGTGTTGTGTGTAGAAAAAAAATAATAACAATAAAAAAAATATAATAATCAAACTTAAAAACAAAACAAATGAAGACTCTTCTAAAAGAAGAAACAAATCAAGTAATCAAAATAGCGAAATAAAAACAATACAAAAGATAAATGCATAGTTCAAAACTCGATACCATGCGGCGCTGGAAGAGTTCGGGTACGGGACGGGTATGGGTCGGGTACGGGCGGGTACGGGTAGAGAATTTTTTTGGAGACGGGTAACGGGCGGGTAACAAGTACGGTTTTTTCGCCAATGAAAAACTCTGAGGGAAGGATAGGAAAACGGGCTCTAGCCTCGAAAGACCCTTATTTAATCCCGCTAGGTGGCAGCACCGCTGTTTTGCGTGCGGTTATCACATAGCAACGTATAGCGAGCAGTGTTAAATAGTGAATGATTTCTCCTATTATTGTAAGTACAGAAATTTTCTGCCAGAAAGACTAATCGATTAATTACTTAATTTCATTTCATAAATTTAACAGAACATACAGGATACATTAAAATGTCATAAGTGAAGAGAGGCAGGCCCGTAAAGCAAGGACTCAGACGCGGCTCAGTTCACTGTTGTTATGGCATTTGCAAAAGTGACAACAGATTGAAATCATTACCTGAAGATTTGCGATTTTATCCATTCCCAAAGCCATGTTTGCCGTATCAAAAAGGGCTAATAAACTCCAAATCTGTCCACATCAGCCGATGTCAAAGTTGTAGTAAGTGTGACAGATGGATAAAATTATGCAAAAGAAATGATGGAAGGTTTAAGTCAATTGACAATGTCACGAGAAATACATACATTTGCAATTTGCACTTCATTGCGGGGCAAGAAGACCCATTACCAGCCAATGCAACAGCTGTTGAAAAAGTTGTAAGTAATTTGTCATCACCAATTATGCCATTAAAATTAATTTAAATAAAATTCCGATTTATTAAAATAGAAAGCATCAAAGAAAAAGCGTGCACCACCTAAACCAAGACTAAAACTTACCGGTGGAAGCAAAATAACCGATGTCACAATGGAAACAAAATCAAAAAATTTACAAGAAAATTTGGAATTGGATGAGCCATGTACCTCCGCTTCTACGATTGAGTTTGAAAATGCCGCAGAAAATCATTTTTCAACATTACGCAAAGTTGCTGTATTTTTAATGAATGCATCAAGACCACTACAGTCAGCAACGAAGTTTTAACAGTGTCAACAATTGTTAATTCAGTATTAATTACACAAGTATCGTTTACGGTGAATATGGAGAAACTAATATTTTTTTATGTAATATTTTAATTATTTTATCTCTATGCACGACTGTATTCAAAGCTCGTGTACAGATAATGAGGAAATAATAACATTTATTTTGTTCACTCACGGAACTGTGTGAAAGAAATTAACAGGTACGGAACTAAACAATCAACATGTTTTAATATTACTTAAAGGAAACATTTAATTTTGGTAGTGTACACTGACCAGTTGCATTACAATTTACAAATACACAATGATGTTTTTTAAAAATAAAAGTGTAATTCGTCGTTTTCGTCCTGTTTTTAAAGAGAAAAAATTTAAATAAAAACCCAATTAAAAAAGATGTATGAAAACTTAAGCAGGAGAAGTTTAATTTAATTTAAGAATATGCAATATTTAATATACTTACTGTTTGACAAAGATTTAGCCATAAAAAGCATCAAAACGAATCAAATTTTCAATTTTAAATCTCTGGTTTCCACAATTCCTATTCAATTTGCGGGAGAAGTTGCACGCAAAATCCCGACATCTGGTGTGGATATTGTGCGTAAACATGACGTCATTACAAAACGAGCCTCGCTTTCGCGTAGCATTAGAGTTGACCCCGTTTTCCCATCCTTCCCTTCTATATCCTTGGCTGAATTTGGCTTTGACCGTCACGGATTGACCGCTTGTCACCGCCATCGGAGGAATTTATCATGTGATTTGTTACTAATACGAAGCAAAAACAATTATAATAATTGTGTAAATATATTTGAAATATAAAAATAATTTTTAAAAAATTTAAAAAATTTCATCTAAATCTTTGTGGTGATGGTCATTCAAGTGCAGGTACTGCAGCAAAGTGATGTCGCGGACCGTGTTCTCGCCCGGAGACCTCAGTGTGAAGTGAGTCCACCAGTTAACACAAGTAAAGTCCATTTTTTGCCTTCACCTCTTGAGAATGAATTGACAACGTTCGTAAAGATTACTTTTCTCAAGACGAATGGAGACTAAAATAAATGTTGTTCGTTTATTTAGAGAGCTCTCAGTCATTAGACAAAATTCATTGTTTATTTTTCAGCAAATTTTAGGAAATGGAATTATTCGATTTTTTACGTTTTGATTTGTTCTTGAATCCGGGAAAAAATATTTTCAACTGAATCGGAACTGATGACGCTTTATTTATTATCAAGTTTCAGGTTTCTTCCACCAGATGGAACACGAGCGAAAGCAAAGATCAGATTGGATTGTGGGAAGAAGACAGGCGCGGCCACAGATTAGAGGAATACACAGATGCGACACTTCTGCAAAATCCTTTGTTCTCCGCGTGATCGGCGAAAAACAGCGCACCAAGCGGGAAGTTATTTCCCTACAGGAAGACGTTCACTGCGCGTGTATATCGGCGGACGGAGGTAGCTTTGTTGCGGCCAACAGATCCAAACTCCGTCCAAATGTTAAAAATGTTAAAAATGTTAATTTTCATAATTGAAAATGGTTTTTCTTTCAGTTGTGCAATTATAACTATTGTTTCGATAAAAAAAAAATGTTTTCTTTATTTGCAAAGATTTTTTTTAAAAAAAAATTTATGATTCTTGATTGGCCGACAGTACGTGTTTAGATGCCGCCGAAAACCACAATTATCGCGGCCAATGAAAAATCATAAATTTTTTTAAAAAAAAACCCTTTCAAATAAATGCATAGATCTATTACCACGAACTTCGTTTCTAACTTTTATTATTCAGAAATATTTTTTTAAACTAAATATTACAACAAATATTTTTTTAAACTAAATATTATAACAAATATATTTTTAAAAATCAAAATTATCACAGGTTTTTTGAATAAATTCTTTTTGTAACGTAATTACCACAAATCACAATTATTTTTAAAAATGAAAAATATTACGAGTTCTTTTATAAAACATTCAAGAAAGACAGATTAGGACAAATTATATAAAAAATTATGATAATCATAATTTCTTTTATTCAGATTAAATTATATACGATAATAATTCTTATTAAGAAGAAAAATTATTTAATCTCAATAAAACATGGAAATCTTAATTTTTTTCAATCTCAAAATTTTGAAATTACGCAAATTTACTACACTTTGAGCAAGTATATTGCTCTTCATTTTCTAAACCTAAAACACAGTTTTTATGGCTCCATTCTTCACAATCAATGCATTGTATCCAGGGAACATGTAGAAGTTCTGCTTCATTATCATCATCAACTTTGCCACAGATATTGCAAAGTTCTTCCATATCTCTCAGCCGAGATTTTGCAGCCTTTAAGTTGCTGTCAGATGCGTTGAAAGCTGATTTGCGTTTTCTGTTGTGATTTCTCTTTTCGAATCGAATTTGTTTGTCGAAATTTTTATTTGCTGGAATTTTTTCCTTTGCTAATCCCACATTTTCAAACGTATCAACTCTATTTTCTTGCAGACTTGAAGTAACGAGGTGAATGTGATTTCGATAATCCTGAAATTTATTTTAACTATTTTTAAGTGTTTTTAACTATTTTTAGATTTTTTAAAAAATGAAAATGTTTGAACCTTTTGCGCACATGCGGGGGCGCGGGCGCGGGCGCGAGGGAGAAGGCACAGGGCACAGGGCTCTAGGCACAAGAGCGGTTGCATCGCTCACAACCGCTCAGTACAATGTCAGCTAACTATACTCTGACCAACCTTAAGAAGGACCCTAACTCACCGCCTCATTACTCCTAACTGTGGAGTATGTCACACCACCAGGAAAAGTAGTTTCAGTCAGTATTAAATTATAATAGATTTTTGACGATTTTTAATCTATTTTTATCGATTTTTTAACGATTTCTATCTATTTTTATCGATTTTTAACGATTTCTATCCATTTTTATCGATTTTTGACGATTTTTTAACGATTTTAATCGATTTCTTATTATTTTTAATCGATTTTGATTGATTTTTATCGATTTTTATTGGTTTTTATCGGTTTTTATTGATTTTTATCGGTTTTTATTAATTTTGATCGATTTTTATTGATTTTTATCGATTTTTAACGGTTTTAATCGATTTTTAACGAGTTTACCGATATTGTTCAAAATTTTTAAAATCGATTAAAACCGTTAAAAATCGATAAAAATTAATCAAAATCGATTAAAAATTGTAAGAAATTGATAAAAATCGTTAAAACATCGTCAAAAATCGATCATAAACAATCAAAATCAATCAAAATCGTTTAAAAATTGATAAAAATCGATTAAAAATCGTAAAAAATCGATTTAAAATCGTAAAAAATCGATTTAAAATCCTAAAAAATCGATTTAAAATCGTAAAAAAACGATTTAAAATCGTAAAAAATCGATTCAAAATCGTAAAAAACTGATTAAAAATCGAAAAAATTGATTAAAGTTTAATACCGAGTAATACCTTGTTCGCACCAGAATGTTTGGGCTAGCCCAAAGTTTAAATCTAGTTCTTTTTCTTGGTGCGAACGCATCTGGCCCAAAATTATCTAGTTTAAAAATGTTTAAACTAGATAATTCTAATCCAGTTGTGTGAACTAGATAATTGTCAAAGAACTAGATAACTGTCAAGGTCACTTCCCACAATTCCATGCGTAACCTGGTCAGTTGATTGTCTATTGGCTGCATGCTAGCCTAGATATGTGGCTTTTTGCTTTTTGGTGCGAACGCTCTAGCCTGAACTTTTTAAGCCAACATCAGGCCAGAACTAGATTTAAACTTTGGGCTAGCCCAAACTTTCTGGTGCGAACATGGTATTAGGGTCCTTCTTAAGGTCGGTCAGAGTATAGTCGTAGTTTTAACTCTACATCAAACTTTGTATTGACTAATCCAAAAATTTTGTAAAAATTTGAAAAATTTGGAAACTTAAATTTTTTTTATTTAATAAATTTTTATTATACAATATACATCTGATTGAAAATACAAAATGAAAAATACCTTGCTGTTTCCGAATGCCATGAATTTTAATTCGGTGCTCACTCAATGTTTTAGAACTAGAATAAGTCTTGGAGCAGTAATCACAAGTTTTGTTTGACATTTTGACAAATACTGAAACCAAACAAGCAAAATATCCCGCCTTTTCCATACGTCATAATACGTTTTAATATTGACCAATCCGGAGCGACCAGGATGTCAGGGTCTAGTCGCTTGTGATATTTTAAGCACTCTGTCTTCGAGTATCCACGATCAAAACTAGAGTCTGCTCATCTTCACAATATATTTAGTGTAGCATAGTGAATAAAGGATAACCTCATTGCTTGAACGCTAGCTAACTTGTGTTTAATGTACTCTATGACCTTGCACTCCTCCTTGCGCCTCGCGCCCTCTATCGGTTACATTTAACAACACTACATCCCTCCCCTTGTCCGGAGTACAACAACAATCAAGAACAATTCGACAAACATTAAATTTGATAACAATAATTCGACACCAAAACAATAATTAATAAAATTCGACAATCAATAAGTTCTATCACAATTCAGTATATAGTTCACAGTTTCACTTTTTTCTCTTCTTGCAACACATATCATAGTCCTTTTGCCACGACGGCTTGTTTGTTTTCCTATTTGATTTCCTCAGCACGAATGGATCCTCGGGTTCCGGCACAGCCGGGATATCCTCCGGTTCCTGAGCGGGTGGAACAATTCCCTGCTCCCCTCTCTCTTCCACTCTCGACTCCGTATCACATAATGGCGTTTTTTCCTCACTTTCATCACTCGTCTCCAGCTGCGGGTCCCTTCCTCTCCCTCCGTCATCCTCATCCATCTCCCCATCCCCCTGTCTTACTCTCTCCAATTCCTCCCCTCTCTCTTGACGTATCTTCTTGAAGAACGATGAGTTTCGCACCACGTTCTGTCTTCCCCTGTTGGCTGTCACTTGAGAACCCGCTATCGCTATAATTCTGAACGGTTCCGGATCATACGGTGTTGTTAGTTTATTCACCTTCCTTCTTCTCACCAGGACTACGTCTCCCACCAATAGCCCGTGTTCCCGAACATGCCTCTTTCCATCTGCCAAACTCTTCATACTCCCCTTCTTTTCCTCATCTCTCTTCCTCATTATCGCATCGTTTGGCCTCACGAAAACTTGTGGTAACCTGGTCTTAATCGGTCTGCCGTACATCGCGTCGGCCGGCGAAACTCCCGTGGTCGCATGTGGAGTCGCGCGGTAATTTAGAAGGAACTCGTGGACTTCCTCGTGCCATTTCCGTCCCTCCGTAACCGCCGTCAAGATCGCTTTGTTTAAAGTTTTCATTAAACGTTCAACTTCTCCGTTCGCTTCGGGCCACAGCGGCGTAACTCGATGGTGTCGCACGCCCATTTCGGCCAGAAAATCCGCGAACTCGCATGACGAAAATGGCGGTCCGTTATCGGACTTCACCGTCTCCGGGATGCCCAACTCCGAGAAACGCTTTCTCAGAAGCGCGATGACGCCCCGAGCCCCCGTCGACGACACGCCGTCCACAAATGGGAAGCGTGAATACTCGTCTACGATGACAAATAAAATCCTGCCGTCGGGAAACGGTCCTAAAAAGTCAATTGCGACCTTCTGCCAAGGCCGGTCGGGTAAACTGGACATCTCCAATGGGGTCCTCGATTTTGTCACCACGGTTGCTTGGCAAGGAATGCATCCCGCTATAAGCCGCTCCACCCGCATATCAATTCCGGGAAACCACACCTTTTGGCGTAAGAGCATCTTGGTTTTCACCACTCCCTGATGTCCCCGGTGAGCGATCTCCACTACTTTGTCTCTTAGTGACTCGGGCACCACAATTCGATCGCCCCGAAGGATGATTCCGTCCTCAGTATTCGTAAATTCTTCCTGCAACATTTTAAACGGTTTTAAACATTCTTTTTTCCATGTTTTCTCACGTTCTGCTCCCTCCTGTGTCAGCGCTTGTTGTAAAAGTTTCAAACTGACATCCTCGTTTGTACACTTCGCAGTCTCCTCCCGTGTTAGTGATTTCGGCACACGAGTCCTGACCACGAAATTAACATATCCCTCCACGGTCCTCGACATGGCGCCGTCCTTCAGGCCTCTTGTCCCCGTATGTCGCGACATATAATCGCTGGGGTTGGAATTTCCTCTCGTGTACTTTACCTCGAACACATATTGTTGTATTCGAAGGCAAAGCCTCTCTATCCTTGCCGAAGGTCGCGCTTTGCGGTTCCCGAAAATGCTTATTAACGGCTTGTGATCTGTGAAAAGGGTAAACATTGTTCCATATAAGTATAAATAGAAGTGCTCGATGGCCCAAATTGCCGCCAAGGTTTCACGTTCAATTTGAGAGTATCTACTCTCTACATCCGTTAAAGTCCGGCTGGCATACGCCACTACTCGAGGTTCGCTCTCGCCGCTCCTAATTTGCGCCAAAATTGCGCCGAGTCCATTTGGCCCCGCGTCTACCGTCAGGTGCGTGCTTGCCGTCGGGTCATGATAGGCCAGCGTGTTCCTATTTCCGAGCTGCTCCTTTATGCACATCCACGCCTCCTGATGTTCCTTTTCCCATCGAAACGGCCCATTTGAACTTTTCGTCAGGTCCCGCAACGGTTTCAAAATTTTCGCCATATCTCTGACGAAACGAGCACAATAAACTACCATACCGAGCAGACTCTTTACCTCCGCTGACGATTTTGGGATTTCCATCTTATCGATTGCCTCCACTTTTCGTGGGTCAATTGAGACCCCGGCCGCTGAAAATACATGTCCAAAAAACACTATCTCACCACGGCGCACCTCACATTTGTCCTCGTTTAAAGTCAGTCCTTTTTTTTCCAGTCGCTTCAAAACGGCGTGCAGCGCCGCGTCGTGTACCTCCACAGTTTTTCCTACAATGAAAATGTCATCAACAATGTTAATGCAACCCTGCAAACCCTCGATCACTTGACGTATGGTGTCCTGGAATAACTCAGAAGCTGAGTTTATCCCAAACAATAGCCTTTTAAAACGAAATAGGCCCACATGAGTCGCAAAGACAGTATATTTACGAGATTCCGCATCTAACTCAACTTGATTGAATCCATGATTCAAATCGAGTTTTGAAAAAAACCGCGCTCCCTCCGCCAGCGCCACAATGTCTTCCAACCGCGGCGAAGTGTGCCTAACCCTTTTAATCGCTCTGTTCACTTCCCTTGCGTCAACACAGAGGCGGATCGCGTCGGGGTCCGGGTCTTTGGGTTTGTCCACGCAGTGGATCGGTGAGACCCACGGCGTCGGCCCCATTCCTTCGTCGATCCGTTCGATCACATCCATTTGCAGCAATCGGTCGAGTTCTTTTTCGACCTTCTTTCTTAATCGAAATGGCAGTGGGCGGTAGCGCTGCGCCACCGGCGCTACTTCCTCGTCCACGTGTAGGTGAATTTGGTATTCCTTGAGTTTTCCCACTCCCTGGAATAATTTGGGATATTGTCTTTTTATCTCCTCCTCCAACGTTGTTTTCTTGATATTGTTCACCACCTGCACGATTCCCAGTTGTTTCGCCGTTGCGTAATTCAACAATGACTCACCCGGCCGATCCACCACGTACGCCGTCGCTTCTAATTCCATCTCTTCGTAACGGATCATTAATGTCACTCGGCCCAATAATGGCAGCGGCTCGGATGATCCATACGTCATCAGCTTAGCACGACTTTCCTTCAACATCGGTTTTAACTTCATCGCCCAATAATCCTCTCTGCCCAAAACATTCACTGAAGTTCCCGAATCAACGATGAATCTCGTATCCCTACGCTCTTCCCCCACTGTCAAACACACTTCCGGCATCTTTGGGCTCCCCTTTCTGCCGTCTGAACACAAACCGATTGTAAACAACTCCTCATCATCACTCTCCTCGACATAGTCGCACTTCACTGCATTTATTTTGTTATTAGCTTCCGCCCCCTCCTCTCGCTTTACTCGACAAAAGCGCACGAAATGACCCGTCTTACCGCATCCCCGACACGCCACTCCCCTCGCCGGACAGTCCTGTGGCGTGACGTGTGGCCACGCTCGACCGCAATTAAAACACTTCCTATTTCCCGAGCCACGGGATCCGCCGAATCCGCCACGAGCCGCGCCACCTGTCGATTCTCTCCTACGGTACCCCGTTTCACTGTTCGCTCTCCTCCTGCCCTCAGTCGATGCTCGAACCAGGTTAATTTCACCCGTTACCTCTTTCTCGCTACCTTCCATTTGTTTTGCTTGCCACTCCGAGGCTTCGTATCCTCGGCCCAGGTCCAGAAGCTCTTTCAATGTCAGCGTATCATCACGCAACGCCTGTCGTCGTAATCGGTTCAAACTTGTCCCCAGAATTATTTGGGATTTAATCTCGCGGTCATCGTCCTTAAAATCGCATCCCACCGCTAAATGTCTCAATCTCATCTGGTATTTATCTAACGGTTCCGTCGCCTCCTGGCGGGACATTCGGAATGTATAAATGCAAAATTCCGTATTCTTTTTGGGAATAAAATAGGCAGTTAATGCGTCCTTTACCGTTTTATAGTTCTTATCCTCCTCCTCTATCACTAAAGTCTCATAAACGGCGAACACCTCCTCACCCGCCTGGTGAAGTAACGTCGCCATTTTCCTCATATCGTCCTTGATTCCCGCCGCCAACATAAACATTTCCAGCCTGCTAATCCACCTTTGCCAACGCTGGGATTGAGTGGTGGTCTCGCCATGAACATCGAATGGTGGGATGCCTGCCGACCGCAGAAAACCAGACGTCGCCGTTTCATCCGCCATATTGTCGCGTTTCGCGTCTGTTTTACTCTCCTCCTCGCACAATTCCATCAGCCGCAACCACACCGCTCATTTACTGTTCGTATGCACTCGTATCGCGTCTATTTCATCAAACTTCCCTCGTCGCCAATGTAGCATAGTGAATAAAGGATAACCTCATTGCTTGAACGCTAGCTAACTTGTGTTTAATGTACTCTATGACCTTGCACTCCTCCTTGCGCCTCGCGCCCTCTATCGGTTACATTTAACAACACTACATTTAGGTAAGTAAAATTTCCAAATTTAAGAATGTACAACTGAATAAATTAAAAAATTCCGCCATTATAATTATTTTTAGAGAAAGCACGATGCACGTTGTTTCACCCGCGCAGCCATTACGGAATCCAGCCTCGATTTGATTTCAGCGTCGTCTACGCACAAACGAAAACAATGTATTTGAGTGAGTACAATTTCTAAATTTAAAAATGTACAACTGAATAAATCTAAAAAATCTGCCATTATAATTATTTTTAGAGAATGCACGTTGTTTCACCCACCCACCCGCACTGCCATCCATTCTTGACAGCATTGGCGATCAGATGAGCCCGATCGGTCCGTGATAAAGAAGATTTGTTGGCAGCACCCATTTACAAAGCCCGGCCGGAAATTTGCAGAAATAGCGGGCAGTTTATTTATTATTTATTATTATTTATTTATTTTCGCCTTGAATTTTTGGTGGGAATTTAATTGTGAATTGCAGTGTCACCAAGTGTCACCTCATTGTGCGGACTCGATCATGTCGGGCTGAGACCGGGAGTTATTGCAAAGTATAGCGCCGGGTCCTCGATTGACGCAGTGATCCGCAAAGCGTTTCAGAGTGTGTTTGTTAAAGCTACATCGAAACGACCGACAACTTATTGATTTGTCACACCAAGTTTTACCTAATGTTTCTCGGGATGCTGATAGACAAGCGCTGTAATGAATGATGAGGTCACATTGACGACATGATATCGAGGGACCAATTGTCCTTTTATTCTTGTTGCATTATTCTTGTCCAATTGAATTGGCCACATTTATTGTCAAGCATTTTTATTATTTATATCTAAAAATATGTGATTGCTAATTTGATCTCCTCATACTTCCAAACAGCATTCAATTCAAATCCACGTTCATCAACATTCTTCTCCATTCGACTGGTCACTGAGGAATTAAATATAAATTTGTCCTGATTTAATTTAAGGTTAGCAATTAGAGTTAGATTCCAACAAGTGCAGGAAATACCAGGCTAATCCTTTCTCACTCATTGACATCTGGCTTAGCTCAAGAGGGACATCGGGTCCCTGCTTTGTCCATTTGCAATGAAATGGAAATAGATTTACCTGTGTGTTTCTTGCATTTGTCCTGGGGGGCTGTGTGAAGGCTCCTTTAGGGACATGCTTCCTGCCGCCAGGAGATTCACTTCCTGGTGCATGTTGATGGTTGAGGACATGGCCCAGTGACGGTAGGTGCATTCCCTTGGTTCGTTCATGTTTCTAGGGAAACAAAGCTTAGTCCGGGTGGCTCTTTGACTAGCAATGACTAGCAACAGGACGATACCTAATGGTATAAGTTGTCGCGTCCTACTCTGTATAGGTTTAAATAGCGCTAACGTGTAATACTTTACCTGTGATCAATTATGTAAATACCCAAATGAATACCAAATGTATGTAAATAAACAGGTAATTTATTCACCAGGCTTTATGCCTTTAAAATACACTCAGTAATAATTCTAGAGTCGACGTGGTCAGCGTCGAACAAAGGATTTCTCAAGATGGCGTCGTCGATTCCGCGTGGTCGGCGGAACAAAGGCGGCGTCTCGAGTTGTCGTTAATTCGTCACGGATTCGTCTTCACGGACGCGGTGGAATGCTCTTTCGAGTCTTCTATCCGTGCCTGTTGTCTAGGTTTTGGTTTAGCGTCGCAGAGGCCTCGTCTAGGAACTTTGGGGTTCCCTACAAAGCACTCGGACACTTACTTCGGCGAATAATCGTCTGGGCGATTATTCTGGGTGATTTCACAAGGGCTATTCTCGTGCTTTCGCAGGAATAGCTCGCAAGTGACTTCGTGAGAGTTACAGTTTGCACTTTACTCAGCGATCCTCGATCAATCCTAACTTGTAGTTGAAGTTGGCCTGACGGTGAGGTAGTTGCTGTGTTCTTGGTGTCGTTTGTGTAAGTTCTGTCTTTAGGCGGGAAACACAGCCTTTTATGCAGTGGGGTGAAGGGCCGGCGATCAACCAATGGGGGCTGACCACCAGCCGCTTCCTCCCCCTCGGGGCACACACCTGCCATGGGGAGGTGGAGCCAACTCGGGGGGGAACGACTCTTTAATCATAGTGACTCATAGGACAAGTATCCGCCCTGGGGGGACACTTATCCAACTGGGTCACCACACGTCCCTCCTCCAGCTTCGATCTCGGATCGGAGCGATCTCAATTTTCTCATCGCTCTCCTCTGCGAAGAGCCGGCAGCACTCCTCTGCATGGGCGGAGGATCACGGGTGGCACTGCCGGTGGCGGCGGTGGTAAATCCGGGGGCAGAGAGGTTGTCAGATCCGCAGGATTTTGTCGCTCGTTGATGAAGTACTGCGGGTGACTGCCGGCTGGCTCGCCAACCAACCCCGTACGCTCATGGATCCAAATCCGGGTAGACGCGGGGAATCGATCGGGGACGAGTCGGATCCTTCGCGACTCGGCGCTCGATCCGGGTTTCCTGTGGGCCCGTAGGATACGGCGATGGAAGACGGCGTCCATGGTGGATCGGGCTTCTCTGTTTAGCCATTTGAGGATTGATTCGCCGTGATCGTCGGAGTCAATGATGCGTTGTCGCGTGAACTCCGACATCTGAAGGAAGGGGTATTCCACTCCCAGCCTCAAATAAAGCTGCGCTGCTGGGGGCGGCGGAGGCGATGGTGGGAGCGGAATCTCCATTGGGCTCTCCAACGGTGGCGTAGCCGGCTCTGCAGAGAGAGCGGCCAGCCCTGCCGCTGGTGGTGAAGGAGAGGGCAGCGGAGGAGTTCGGGGTCCTCGCTTGGAACGCTTCGGAATCAATATGGGTCGATTCGCATGTCGCTTCTCCTTCGGGAATACCGGCTTTGGGGTCGGTATGTATGGTTGGACCGCCGCCTCTGGGGGGGCGGTCTCGATGGCCTGTGGAAGGCTCGCCGCCGTTCCCGGTATCTCCGGAACCTCCCGAATTGTTCGCAACAAGGAAGGGTGGACTCCGGGGTTCCGGTAGCGGAATGCTAACGAACGCATCTTTGAAAACTGTAGGCCTGGGTTTTCCGTATTTCTGGCCAGGTCGAAGCGCAGCGAGGCGGGCTCAGGAGTCCATCCGGCCCATACCTGGTACAACGCCCGAGGAAGGTGAACTCCCTCACGGTCGACGATTGTCCAGGCCGCCATAGCTTGCCGACTGTCCAAGAAGACGCCCAGGGATAGCAGCTGGGCCAGTACGTTCGTCACAGCCAAATTCAAACTGCTCCGATGGCAGGGGTGAGCGCGGTCCGGATTGTCACTGAATTGTTGTGACAACGTCCGCATCTGTTCGATCGCCCAGTTGATGTGGTGAGTTTGGGCGGCGTCGGCCTGTCGTATGGCCAACTCGGCAATCGCGGGGTTCTCGTATTCGGCCAGATATTCTTGTAACTCGCTGAGTGGGGGATAGGCCGCTTCACGCCGGCATCTGGCGTCCATCTCCCGCTGCGCGTACCACTCGGCGTTGCGATGAGGATGGTACACTCGTGGCGTCGGGGGTGACGGTGGACGGCCCATCCCTGGTAGGTCGTCGTATCTGACCCGTTTGGGAGTTGGATCTCCCACCGGAATCATCCGGGGAGGGGTCCACGTGGTCACTGCTGGGTTTGTACCCTCGAGGAGTGGCGGCCATCGCGATTGCACCTGTGGGGGCACAAGCGCGGTGGGCACAGCCGGTGTTGAGCCCGACGGCCGGTTGGCCGCGTATCCTCGGAAGGCGTTCTTCAATGCCATGGCCAGATCTTGTTTCGTGACCGGTCCATCCTTGTCCGACTCTTCTTGGGATATTTGTTCTTCCGTCAATTCTCCCAAATCAATCTCTGCCTGGAGCCTGGACGGCCCAGCCGCGGATCCGAGACTTCGGGGTTCGGACCTTTTTGCGGCGGCCATCTCTCGCTCTTTCTCCAATCCTTTCGCGATCAGAGACCGCGCACGCGTCTTCTGTCGTACTTTACGCTTCCGATTCCTCCTGGTGTTGGCTGCGACGGATCTTCGTTGGACCGTCCTCTGGGGGACGTCCGTCGGGGAATCAGGTCTCTGGTGTGTTGAGACGGTTCGTCGCGACGAGGATTGATCTGACGACTGTGTGGTAATCGCCATAAACAACGAGGATCTTTTCTTTCCTCGATCTTGGTGTGTCTCGGTCCTCGCAGCCCAGTGGGCGGAAGATTCGACCGTTCGCTCAGCCCGCGCGTCGTCTGGCGAGGCAGGCTCGAGCGTTACTACTCGGCGACACTCCGAGCGCACGACAACTCGAGTTCGGGAACTGGAGCTGCTCGAGCGGCTGCGGTAGTCGCGACTCGTTGACGGGCCGGCCTCTATTGGGGAGACGGCCTGTCTTCTTCGTGCGGGTCCGCGTGGGGCGGACTCCGCCGGACGCTTCGATCTTCTGTGATGGCGGCGACTTCCCAGGATACCAGCGTGGTATAACTGCCACATCTCAGACTGCGTGGCCGTAAAATTCGCCGGCGGTATCCATCTGGGTGTCAGATGATCTTCTTCGATGTCGCGAAGCCATCTACGGATTTCTTCGGGGGAGAAACCGTTTCTCTCGAGAACTCGGGTTACTCCGTGAGTCTCGGTGCGCTTTAAGCGTTTGATCTCGTCGTCCACTATTCTCTGGCGGGCTGCCAAGGTCGGGGCCTCGCTCCACCTATGGGAGGTGTGCAGCTCGGCCACCGTGCCTGGGTAAGCCTCTTCCAGGTACCCGGAGTAAACGGGGCTCGGCGGATCCGCATCGGGTGGGATCCGCGGCCCCACTCGCTCCCTCATCTCCTTCGTCATGCACTCGACCAGCGTTTTCGATCGCTCGAATTTTTCCTCGAGGGTCCTGGAGTACATCAATCGGATTTTCCAGGCGCTGGTCTCTGCAGGATAGGCCTGCCGCAGGTAAATCGGCAGGGCTCCGCGAAAGATGTTGTTGGCGGTTGACACCGTCGAAGGCAGGGCGTCCCACGATTCTAGCGGGTCGACCTGAATAATTTTAGATCACAAGATTAATATAATAAATCCCAGTTTAACGATGGGGATCAGAAATATGCTCAAGATCGACGGTGGCAGCAACTCCTTTCTTTTGTTGCGGCCGTCGGTCTTATTTTCTTGTTTCGCAGTTCTGCGATGATCTCCGCCGTCGTAGCGCTGATCCAACACTACCTTTGAACTCAGGTGATCCGCTTTTTAGGAAGGGGTCGCAGGCAAAACCGATCGTTAAATTCTTAATATTACGTTAAACTTTTTATTTTAACTCTAATCGTATTTTAATTTATTACGATGTTTAATTTTAAAAGAAAGAAAACCTTTAGTTTTGGTTTTGGTTTGCCACGACGCCATTCCGCGAACACTTCCTTTGTTCTAGTTTTTTGGCGGCCTTGACTCCGAGGTGAATCTGGGTCCACTCTCGGGTTTTTAGCCAGCCTTAAATCAATAATAAAACAGAAAGAAATATATCAGTCACAAGTCACGCTCCAATCTGGGTTGGATGCAACAGATTCAAAGAATTATGTGATTTCTCTGGGGAAATCACACTAATTTACCTGCAACGGCGGTTGTTCGTCCCAATTCTCATCGTCTTCTGCATTTACGATTAGGCCGTCGCTCTCGTCTCTCGACGATGCGCTCGGCTCTAATCGTGGGTTGCGTCGATCGGCCATTTCAATTTAGGAAAATGAAGTTTTGTTTGAGAGGTCTTTGTCTTTCTCTTTGGGGGAGAAGCAAAAACACGTCTCGTCGTGTTAAAAACAGTCGGAAACTGGGCCTATCGACGCTGAGAATTGTGGGTCTCGAACGCGTCTCGTATTTTGCGAGATCCGCCGTGCTGGCAATGACGCTACGGGGTCGACCGCGTGGTTTCATTGTCACGTGGTCGCCCGATACGTCATAACTTCTCGTCTGTTAGTGGTGACTGCGACAATTCGTTGCGAAGTTTGGACTTAGCCAAATTTTCGCGTTTCAACATGTGCAGCAGCTCTCGTAAGTAAATCTTTTTATTTTACAAGGCCTCCGCTCCATGTTATCACATTTTCTTTTATTTTTAGTTCTTCCCCACGACTTTGCCGTCCCGAATGAACGGATTATTGCTTCGTCGTGGTCGAAGGTTGATTTTCGACGTGCTCGTAGATCGTGACTCTACTTGCTCGTTCATCTCCGATGTGTTGGCATTTTTCTCATTATTAATTTTTTTATTTTCCATTTCAGAAGTACATTCTTCTGCTTCCTCCCTCTCCGAAATTGCTTGCTCCGGCTGAGCTGGAGCCTCGTCGGCTGGGGATTCGGCGTCGAAGAATTCATCCTCGTTCTCCGCTATATTTTCAGCTTCATTTGTTTTTTGGAACGTGTCGACCACGGTGCCCCCTTGGCCGCTGTGTGTCTGACCTTCCAGCCAAATTTCCTGTGGAAATTCTGGCAGATATGGCCTTAAATCTCGGCCATGTATCGACTGAAAATTTTTGTTGTCCTCTAGGCGGCGTAGTTGGTATGCGTTGCCTCCGTGTTCGGCCACAATTACGTAGGGACCGTCCCTCTTGTCGGCTAAACCGGCGGCGATGCCCCTCGCTGCATTGGACAACGTGTGTGCCTCCTTCCACACTAGATCATTCACTTTAAAGTTCGCGAAAGCGAGATCGCCTTCTTTATCTGCGATTCTCTCTCTCATGTTGAAAATATGCGCCATCATATGCTGGTACGTGTCGGATATAGTCTGTTCCAACCGGCACACGTACTCATGTGGGCTCGACGGGTCTAATACGTTAACAGCTTCGGCAACGCGTGGGTCCCATGGCATCCTTAATTCGCGGGCGAAGTTGAGGTACGCCGGTGAGAATTCGCGTGTTCGTGACACGGTTGAGCGAATGCTGAAAGCGATTTCTCGCAGGTATTCGTCCCATCGATTGTGAATGTCGGTGAATACTGTCAGCGCATATTTTATATCTTTATTTAATCTCTCGACTGGGTTTGTCTGAGGATTATATGTGGAGGTGTTCGATGCATCCATTTTAAATTTCCTACAGAAGTCCTTATATATTCTTGATCGGAATTGGGGGCCGTTATCCGAAATGAGTTTTCTGGGAAACCCAAATCGCATTGCCACGTCGTAAAGGCACTCGACTATGTTTTCAGCCGAGGGCTTCGCGAGGGCGTACAGCTCCGGCCATCGGGTGGCCACGTCCATAATTACGAGAATATACATGTTCTTGTTTCCCGTTGTGGGCTTGGGGCCCATCAAGTCTATGCTTAAGCAGTCAAACGGTGCGTAGGGTCCGAGAGACATGGCGTTTCTGGCTACTTTATCTCGCGGTCTGCATGCTTGGCACCGGGGGCAGTGTCGGATAAATTTCGTTATCTTTTGCCGCGCGCCCGGCCAGAAGAAAAGTTGCTTTACTCGATAAAGGGTTCTCGCTATGCCGGAATGGCTGGCGAGTGGGTGTCCGTGCATCAGCCACAACAGTCGGTTGTGCAGTGATGCCGGTACGACCACTTTCACCGAGTTTCCCGCTCCACTGAGGTCATCTTGAAATGTCGGGTGGTATTTTACCAGGAGTTCATCATCTATGAGGTAGCTTGTTGCTTCTTTGACGAACTGTTTCCGGCGGTGTGGGTTTGTCATCCCTTCCGGAAATTCGCCGTTCAGCAAATATTGCGTTATAATTTGACATTTTGTGTCTGCTGCCTCCTCGACCAGTGTGTCCACGACGTTACTCCTCTGTAATTCCAGAGTGAAGGCTGCGAAATCGTAATCTTGGACGAATTTTCGCAATCCTCTTCCGTATTCCTCTTTGTCCTTGGCTTCGTCCAGTAATTTTTGGGGAACTACGGGGACTGGCCGTTCTCCCTCGGGACTTATCCAGTTCCATGAACGGGTTATCGGGTTTGGCTGAATTTTCAGTTTTGCCATGATATCCATCCCTAAGAGGAATACTTTGTCGTGGGATGGCAAGACTATGAAGGGGTGGGACAGGTTCCCCCCCTTCCAGTCGATCATGATGCGAACTACGCCCCTCGGCTTGACGTAGCCGTTGGCGGTGAGCAATTCTACGTTCGCGTTCACTTGTGCCACCTTTTTTTCAATATCCAAGTCCTTTACTATATCTTCGGATATGAATGAACGATCTGCTCCTGAATCCAGCAGACCGAACAATTTTTGGTTTTCGATCTCCACTGGCAGCATACACAGAGTTTCGCAATGTGTTTTCGTGACATTGCAGTGAAAAACGCGTAATGTTTGGGGCTCAACCTCCAGATTGAACGGGAGGTCCGTCCAATCTATGTCGACCTCCGGCTTCGTTCTCACTTGCATACTTGTCAGCGTCACTGTTTCTTCCTTCTTCGGAATGGTCTGCATGCGATCTTTGATCTGTGCTTCTGCCAAGGCATGACCTGCGGGTCCAGTGTGATATTTCTTCTTTTTAATTTCCGCGGCTGGCGCAGACGAAGCTGAATTTATTTCGGCGACGCCTGCGCTTGGGAGTTTTTTGCTAGATTAGTATTTAACTCCATCATCATTTTCATCAAGGTTTGCATGATGCCTTTTTCTTTGACGGTTTTTTCGCATTTGTCGGAGTAGTGACCGTATTCTCCGCAGCTGTAACATTTGATGTTACTTTTATCCCCTGTGGGAGTGAATCCCGGTTTTTTCGGGACGAAGGGCGTCGGGAATCGTCTTTTTCCTCCCAATGCCCCTCTCGCTTTTGTTGCCTGCACGTGTGCTCTGAATTGTGCGATTGCTAAGGCCCGGTGTGCATGGTGCAAATAGGGACCTTGATCGTCGCATCCCGTCGACAAGTTTTCGAGGTGCTCATTTAGGGCTTCCTCGTCGCTTGATGCTGGCTCCTCTTCTTTAGCCGTGGCGAGAGGTGTTGTCTCTTCGACTTTCTCCATCTGGGTGGAGTCCGTCGAGGTCACCTGCATCGCCGTTGCTGCCGGTGCTTTCTTTGGGGCAGCTATCGGGTTGGCTGGAAGAATACTGCCTGCTTTAGGCGTCAGCATTCGTCCGAAGGATGCTTCGGTGAGACTCATTATGCCGCTCAAATATTCACTTGGCCTCATTAATTTCTCTGAGGTCTTGTGACGTTCGGCGCTCGTCTGCAACCGTTTCTCGTGCGCGTCAGCTTCCTCCGGGGGCAGAGTGGCGTAATACCGCTGTTCTATTTCTAACGTGTTTGTTAGAAGATAGTTACTGACATCTTGGTAATCGCCAGTGCGGGGTGCACGCATGTCTAGCAGAATTCTTTGCGAGTGGGCCGATAATCCTCCGTAAAAGATCATCGTAAAACCAGCGGGGTTTATTTCGTACGGCGCTCTTGCAAACAGGAGTTTCGCTCGGGCGTCGTAGTCGGCTAATGTTTCTCCTGGGGCTTGCCGTAGACCACGTAATTTGTTACTGATCTCGTCTGGAGTCTCGCCGTATCGGAGATCGAAACGGACGAGAAAATCGTCCCAGGTTGGGTTTTTCAGTCCCTGATACCATTCTCGAGCTGACCCCGTGGTTAGCTCCACTAGACCGTGGGTTAGCATGTCGGCGACGGTGGCTTTTGTCGCTTTCTTGATACGCATTACTTCGTCTAGGAAGCGGTCTCCGGCCTTCCACGAACCGTCGAATCGTGTTTGTATGTAGTGTTGCCAACGGATGTTACCCGTGGCTTCGCTGCTTGGTTCGTTTCGTACGCCATATTTACGCTTAACCCTCTCTCCAGCGCGATTATGTTCGTCGCCTGGATGGCCTAGATCGATTCCTTCTCTTCTGAAAGAGTTCAGCAGGGCTCGGCCTAGCTCAGACATCGTGTAATGTCGGCCAGATGAGTCCTGAAAGTTCCCTTCCTCCGAACGAGGGTTGGAGCTCCGGGAGGAGCGGTCTGAAGCATTCGGCCGGTTCGACCGGTGCCCATCGCTGTCTTCTTGACTCCTCCCTGTAGACGGTCGACTCGGATGGTCGTCGTCCGACGAATCGGAGGGCTCGGAGGGATCTCCTTGGGGGTGAAACCTCGGCCCTCTCGGTGGGGTCTCTCCGCCAGCCTTCTTCTGTTTCGAGCCTCCGGATGGCGGCGGCTCCCCTCCGTCGTTGTTCTCGTAAAAAGAATGCCATCTGTTTTCCTCGCTTTCGGGGCGTTCCCGATTTTTATTTGCGTTTTTCTTTTCGAGTAACGCGTCGATGGCTGCTCCCGTCTCGGATCTTTTTGAGGGGTGACGATCCTTTGTTTTTGGGACCGACTCGTCTCTCTTTTGAGATTTCCCCCTTTTCGCCGTTTTTGCCGGCTTTGTTGCACCTTCTCCTGTGTCGGTATCAGAGCCGCTGGGGGGTTCTGGTTTCCGTTTCAGGTTTTCTTCATTTTTCTTCCTGTCCGAGACGTCTTGTGCGTACTCTTTCTGGAACTTTTCTGTCTCCTTCTCCCAGTTTTCGGCTTCCCATCTTTTTTGCTCATCTATTATAGCTTGTTTCTTCGCTTTGTACTCTTCGGTCCATCTGACTCGATCCCACTCTTCTTTCTCTTTCAGAAACTGTTCTTTTTCTTTTCTGGCTTCCTCTTCTCTCAACCTCTCGCGATGTTGTTCTTCCCATTTCTGATGTTGTAGAATGGCCTCTTTTCGCAACATTTGTAGTTTTTCTGTTTTTCTTTGAGCTATTAGCGCTTGAAATTGGTCCTCGTACTCTTGAGCTTCTCGATGTCGCCCTTCTACTGTTGCGTTCCATTCTTTTCGAATTTTAGCTTCTCGTTCTTCCCTCATTTTTTGGACCAGTTTCTCTGTTCTCTCGGTGGTTCTTCTCTCGCGTTGCTCCCTTTCTTCCTCTTCCTTCCAGAGTTCTCGCCGCTCTGCGCTCAGCCTTCGTTGGCGACTAGTCGCTTCTTGTCTGGCTTCCTCGCGGGCCTTCTCTCTGGATTCGTGAAGTGTTCGGTTGGGGTCTGGCGCGAAACCTCCGGTGTCACTGGGCGTTACCTGGGGCATGGGCGTCTCCGCTGCTGGTCTTGCGACCGGCGTCGGGGCTTGTGCCGCACAGATAGCGTCAGTGAGTAGGGTAATCGATTCCCAGACTGACGTTCCTACTGGAATGTCTATCATCGCTTTTAGCTGGGCAGCTTGCTGCGTCAACCGAATTAGGTGAGATACTTCGAAGGAAACAACTGCAGGACTCGCCGTAACTCGGGGGGTTATCGGGGTCCCGCCGTCGTTTTTCCGTGGGGTTTGTTTTACGGACGTCTGAGCCGTTGGTGGCGATGGGTCTGTGCCGATCGTGACCGTTCTTTTCGGAGCTTCATCCGTCTCCTCGGTCATCAATATCGATACTCGTCCTGGTGATATCTCGCGAATTTCTTCTCGATTTTCTATGGCTTCCGGATCGGTATCTTCGAAGGGTTGCATATTCAAGGGAACCCGCTCTCGCTCTGGCCCGTCTAGGGCCGCGAGCGATGCAGCTTGCTCCTCTTTCTGCGCCTTCGCTCTCCTTTTATTCGCTCGGGCTTTCGCCTTTGCGGACATTTCAGGGACGGGACCATCCGACCTTAGGTGGTAGTCGGAGGTCCTTTTTCCCTTCTCGGGCATTCTCTGCTCGGTGTCAGACGTGGATTGCTCATCTTTGTCTGACATTTTCTTTCGGTAATTCTACGGTTTGGGTTATCTTATTGAGAGATCACAAGTTCAGATTTGAGATTTATTTCTAAATCCCGGCCAGGCCCCCACGTGTCGCGTCCTACTCTGTATAGGTTTAAATAGCGCTAACGTGTAATACTTTACCTGTGATCAATTATGTAAATACCCAAATGAATACCAAATGTATGTAAATAAACAGGTAATTTATTCACCAGGCTTTATGCCTTTAAAATACACTCAGTAATAATTCTAGAGTCGACGTGGTCAGCGTCGAACAAAGGATTTCTCAAGATGGCGTCGTCGATTCCGCGTGGTCGGCGGAACAAAGGCGGCGTCTCGAGTTGTCGTTAATTCGTCACGGATTCGTCTTCACGGACGCGGTGGAATGCTCTTTCGAGTCTTCTATCCGTGCCTGTTGTCTAGGTTTTGGTTTAGCGTCGCAGAGGCCTCGTCTAGGAACTTTGGGGTTCCCTACAAAGCACTCGGACACTTACTTCGGCGAATAATCGTCTGGGCGATTATTCTGGGTGATTTCACAAGGGCTATTCTCGTGCTTTCGCAGGAATAGCTCGCAAGTGACTTCGTGAGAGTTACAGTTTGCACTTTACTCAGCGATCCTCGATCAATCCTAACTTGTAGTTGAAGTTGGCCTGACGGTGAGGTAGTTGCTGTGTTCTTGGTGTCGTTTGTGTAAGTTCTGTCTTTAGGCGGGAAACACAGCCTTTTATGCAGTGGGGTGAAGGGCCGGCGATCAACCAATGGGGGCTGACCACCAGCCGCTTCCTCCCCCTCGGGGCACACACCTGCCATGGGGAGGTGGAGCCAACTCGGGGGGGAACGACTCTTTAATCATAGTGACTCATAGGACAAGTATCCGCCCTGGGGGGACACTTATCCAACTGGGTCACCACAAAGTCTAGAGGGGTGTGCAATGACTAGCGAGAGGACGATACCTAATGGTATAAGTCTATGTTAGATCCACGCAATGGATTCCCGGAAATAGGAAACACAGAAAGAAGACATTTCAAGAGCAGAGCGTTTATTTTGTATCTCACTCAGTCGCCATGTTGAAACACGAATGACGTAACGTGTGAATAAAATAATATAAAAAGGACACCAGGTGGCGCCATACACAATTAGAACACAATATACATTTACAAGAATATCTCGGCACTATATAATATTACAAATTGCGCACACGGCAATCGATTTTTCAGCTCATTTTACGTCTAACCAGCACGTTTCTGGAACTTTTTCAATTTTTGGCCATTTCTCCATACATTAGCCTTTGCTTTTTTGACAAATTTTAAAAAGTGCCAAAAACATGCTTAAGACGTATAAAATGCGCTAAAAAGTCGATTCCCGTTGGCGGAATTTGCATATCTGGCACCGTTGCAGAGATACACCACTTTTTCTGTTCAAAAAGTCTGTTTTTTGCTTATATCTCTGCAACAGTGCCAGATATGCAAATTGCGCACACGGGAATCGATTTTTCAGCTCATTTTACGTCTAACCAGCACGTTTCTGGAACTTTTTCAATTTTTGGCCATTTCTCCATACATTAGCCTTTGCTTTTTTGACAAATTTTAAAAAGTGCCAAAAACATGCTTAAGACATGTAAAATGCGCTAAAAAGTCGATTCCCGTTGGCGGAATTTGCATATCTGGCACCGTTGCAGAGATACACCACTTTTTCTGTTCAAAAAGTCTGTTTTTTGCTTATATCTCTGCAACAGTGCCAGATATGCAAATTGCGCACACGGGAATCGATTTTTCAGCTCATTTTACGTCTAACCAGCACGTTTCTGGAACTTTTTCAATTTTTGGCCATTTCTCCATACATTAGCCTTTGCTTTTTTGACAAATTTTAATAAGTGCCAAAAACATGCTTAAGACGTATAAAATGCGCTAAAAAGTCGATTCCCGTTGGCGGAATTTGCATATCTGGCACCGTTGCAGAGATACACCACTTTTTCTGTTCAAAAAGTCTGTTTTTTGCTTATATCTCTGCAACAGTGCCAGATATGCAAATTGCGCACACGGGAATCGATTTTTCAGCTCATTTTACGTCTAACCAGCACGTTTCTGGAACTTTTTCAATTTTTGGCCATTTCTCCATACATTAGCCTTTGCTTTTTTGACAAATTTTAAAAAGTGCCAAAAACATGCTTAAGACGTATAAAATGCGCTAAAAAGTCGATTCCCGTTGGCGGAATTTGCATATCTGGCACCGTTGCAGAGATACACCACTTTTTCTGTTCAAAAAGTCTGTTTTTTGCTTATATCTCTGCAACAGTGCCAGATATGCAAATTGCGCACACGGGAATCGATTTTTCAGCTCATTTTACGTCTAACCAGCACGTTTCTGGAACTTTTTCAATTTTTGGCCATTTCTCCATACATTAGCCTTTGCTTTTTTGACAAATTTTAAAAAGTGCCAAAAACATGCTTAAGACGTATAAAATGCGCTAAAAAGTCGATTCCCGTTGGCGGAATTTGCATATCTGGCACCGTTGCAGAGATACACCACTTTTTCTGTTCAAAAAGTCTGTTTTTTGCTTATATCTCTGCAACAGTGCCAGATATGCAAATTGCGCACACGGGAATCGATTTTTCAGCTCATTTTACGTCTAACCAGCACGTTTCTGGAACTTTTTCAATTTTTGGCCATTTCTCCATACATTAGCCTTTGCTTTTTTGACAAATTTTAAAAAGTGCCAAAAACATGCTTAAGACGTATAAAATGCGCTAAAAAGTCGATTCCCGTTGGCGGAATTTGCATATCTGGCACCGTTGCAGAGATACACCACTTTTTCTGTTCAAAAAGTCTGTTTTTTGCTTATATCTCTGCAACAGTGCCAGATATGCAAATTGCGCACACGGGAATCGATTTTTCAGCTCATTTTACGTCTAACCAGCACGTTTCTGGAACTTTTTCAATTTTTGGCCATTTCTCCATACATTAGCCTTTGCTTTTTTGACAAATTTTAAAAAGTGCCAAAAACATGCTTAAGACATGTAAAATGCGCTAAAAAGTCGATTCCCGTTGGCGGAATTTGCATATCTGGCACCGTTGCAGAGATACACCACTTTTTCTGTTCAAAAAGTCTGTTTTTTGCTTATATCTCTGCAACAGTGCCAGATATGCAAATTGCGCACACGGGAATCGATTTTTCAGCTCATTTTACGTCTAACCAGCACGTTTCTGGAACTTTTTCAATTTTTGGCCATTTCTCCATACATTAGCCTTTGCTTTTTTGACAAATTTTAAAAAGTGCCAAAAACATGCTTCAAAAAGTCAGTTTTTTGCTTATATCTCTGCAACAGTGCCAGATATGCAAATTGCGCACACGGGAATCGATTTTTCAGCTCATTTTACGTCTAACCAGCACGTTTCTGGAACTTTTTCAATTTTTGGCCATTTCTCCATACATTAGCCTTTGCTTTTTTGACAAATTTTAAAAAGTGCCAAAAACATGCTTAAGACATGTAAAATGAGCTAAAAAGTCGATTCCCGTTGGCGGAATTTGCATATCTGGCACCGTTGCAGAGATACACCACTTTTTCTGTTCAAAAAGTCAGTTTTTTGCTTATATCTTTGCAACAGTGCCAGATATGCAAATTGCGCACACGGGAATCGATTTTTCAGCTCATTTTACGTCTAACCAGCACGTTTCTGGAACTTTTTCAATTTTTGGCCATTTCTCCATACATTAGCCTTTGCTTTTTTGACAAATTTTAAAAAGTGCCAAAAACATGCTTAAGACGTATAAAATGCGCTAAAAAGTCGATTCCCGTTGGCGGAATTTGCATATCTGGCACCGTTGCAGAGATACACCACTTTTTCTGTTCAAAAAGTCTGTTTTTTGCTTATATCTCTGCAACAGTGCCAGATATGCAAATTGCGCACACGGGAATCGATTTTTCAGCTCATTTTACGTCTAACCAGCACGTTTCTGGAACTTTTTCAATTTTTGGCCATTTCTCCATACATTAGCCTTTGCTTTTTTGACAAATTTTAAAAAGTGCCAAAAACATGCTTAAGACGTATAAAATGCGCTAAAAAGTCGATTCCCGTTGGCGGAATTTGCATATCTGGCACCGTTGCAGAGATACACCACTTTTTCTGTTCAAAAAGTCTGTTTTTTGCTTATATCTCTGCAACAGTGCCAGATATGCAAATTGCGCACACGGGAATCGATTTTTCAGCTCATTTTACGTCTAACCAGCACGTTTCTGGAACTTTTTCAATTTTTGGCCATTTCTCCATACATTAGCCTTTGCTTTTTTGACAAATTTTAAAAAGTGCCAAAAACATGCTTAAGACGTATAAAATGCGCTAAAAAGTCGATTCCCGTTGGCGGAATTTGCATATCTGGCACCGTTGCAGAGATACACCACTTTTTCTGTTCAAAAAGTCTGTTTTTTGCTTATATCTCTGCAACAGTGCCAGATATGCAAATTGCGCACACGGGAATCGATTTTTCAGCTCATTTTACGTCTAACCAGCACGTTTCTGGAACTTTTTCAATTTTTGGCCATTTCTCCATACATTAGCCTTTGCTTTTTTGACAAATTTTAAAAAGTGCCAAAAACATGCTTAAGACATGTAAAATGCGCTAAAAAGTCGATTCCCGTTGGCGGAATTTGCATATCTGGCACCGTTGCAGAGATACACCACTTTTTCTGTTCAAAAAGTCTGTTTTTTGCTTATATCTCTGCAACAGTGCCAGATATGCAAATTGCGCACACGGGAATCGATTTTTCAGCTCATTTTACGTCTAACTAGCACGTTTCTGGAACTTTTTCAATTTTTGGCCATTTCTCCATACATTAGCCTTTGCTTTTTTGACAAATTTTAAAAAGTGCCAAAAACATGCTTAAGACATGTAAAATGAGCTAAAAAGTCGATTCCCGTTGGCGGAATTTGCATATCTGGCACCGTTGCAGAGATACACCACTTTTTCTGTTCAAAAAGTCAGTTTTTTGCTTATATCTTTGCAACAGTGCCAGATATGCAAATTGCGCACACGGGAATCGATTTTTCAGCTCATTTTACGTCTAACCAGCACGTTTCTGGAACTTTTTCAATTTTTGGCCATTTCTCCATACATTAGCCTTTGCTTTTTTGACAAATTTTAAAAAGTGCCAAAAACATGCTTAAGACGTATAAAATGCGCTAAAAAGTCGATTCCCGTTGGCGGAATTTGCATATCTGGCACCGTTGCAGAGATACACCACTTTTTCTGTTCAAAAAGTCTGTTTTTTGCTTATATCTCTGCAACAGTGCCAGATATGCAAATTGCGCACACGGGAATCGATTTTTCAGCTCATTTTACGTCTAACCAGCACGTTTCTGGAACTTTTTCAATTTTTGGCCATTTCTCCATACATTAGCCTTTGCTTTTTTGACAAATTTTAATAAGTGCCAAAAACATGCTTAAGACGTATAAAATGCGCTAAAAAGTCGATTCCCGTTGGCGGAATTTGCATATCTGGCACCGTTGCAGAGATACACCACTTTTTCTGTTCAAAAAGTCTGTTTTTTGCTTATATCTCTGCAACAGTGCCAGATATGCAAATTGCGCACACGGGAATCGATTTTTCAGCTCATTTTACGTCTAACCAGCACGTTTCTGGAACTTTTTCAATTTTTGGCCATTTCTCCATACATTAGCCTTTGCTTTTTTGACAAATTTTAAAAAGTGCCAAAAACATGCTTAAGACGTATAAAATGCGCTAAAAAGTCGATTCCCGTTGGCGGAATTTGCATATCTGGCACCGTTGCAGAGATACACCACTTTTTCTGTTCAAAAAGTCTGTTTTTTGCTTATATCTCTGCAACAGTGCCAGATATGCAAATTGCGCACACGGGAATCGATTTTTCAGCTCATTTTACGTCTAACCAGCACGTTTCTGGAACTTTTTCAATTTTTGGCCATTTCTCCATACATTAGCCTTTGCTTTTTTGACAAATTTTAAAAAGTGCCAAAAACATGCTTAAGACGTATAAAATGCGCTAAAAAGTCGATTCCCGTTGGCGGAATTTGCATATCTGGCACCGTTGCAGAGATACACCACTTTTTCTGTTCAAAAAGTCTGTTTTTTGCTTATATCTCTGCAACAGTGCCAGATATGCAAATTGCGCACACGGGAATCGATTTTTCAGCTCATTTTACGTCTAACCAGCACGTTTCTGGAACTTTTTCAATTTTTGGCCATTTCTCCATACATTAGCCTTTGCTTTTTTGACAAATTTTAATAAGTGCCAAAAACATGCTTAAGACGTATAAAATGCGCTAAAAAGTCGATTCCCGTTGGCGGAATTTGCATATCTGGCACCGTTGCAGAGATACACCACTTTTTCTGTTCAAAAAGTCTGTTTTTTGCTTATATCTCTGCAACAGTGCCAGATATGCAAATTGCGCACACGGGAATCGATTTTTCAGCTCATTTTACGTCTAACCAGCACGTTTCTGGAACTTTTTCAATTTTTGGCCATTTCTCCATACATTAGCCTTTGCTTTTTTGACAAATTTTAAAAAGTGCCAAAAACATGCTTAAGACGTATAAAATGCGCTAAAAAGTCGATTCCCGTTGGCGGAATTTGCATATCTGGCACCGTTGCAGAGATACACCACTTTTTCTGTTCAAAAAGTCTGTTTTTTGCTTATATCTCTGCAACAGTGCCAGATATGCAAATTGCGCACACGGGAATCGATTTTTCAGCTCATTTTACGTCTAACCAGCACGTTTCTGGAACTTTTTCAATTTTTGGCCATTTCTCCATACATTAGCCTTTGCTTTTTTGACAAATTTTAAAAAGTGCCAAAAACATGCTTAAGACGTATAAAATGCGCTAAAAAGTCGATTCCCGTTGGCGGAATTTGCATATCTGGCACCGTTGCAGAGATACACCACTTTTTCTGTTCAAAAAGTTAGTTTTTTGCTTATATCTCTGCAACAGTGCCAGATATGCAAATTGCGCACACGGGAATCGATTTTTCAGCTCATTTTACGTCTAACCAGCACGTTTCTGGAACTTTTTCAATTTTTGGCCATTTCTCCATACATTAATTAGCCTTTGCTTTTTTGACAAATTTTAAAAAGTGCCAAAAACATGCTTAAGACGTATAAAATGCGCTAAAAAGTCGATTCCCGTTGGCGGAATTTGCATATCTGGCACCGTTGCAGAGATACACCACTTTTTCTGTTCAAAAAGTCTGTTTTTTGCTTATATCTCTGCAACAGTGCCAGATATGCAAATTGCGCACACGGGAATCGATTTTTCAGCTCATTTTACGTCTAACTAGCACGTTTCTGGAACTTTTTCAATTTTTGGCCATTTCTCCATACATTAATTAGCCTTTGCTTTTTTGACAAATTTTAAAAAGTGCCAAAAACATGCTTAAGACGTATAAAATGCGCTAAAAAGTCGATTCCCGTTGGCGGAATTTGCATATCTGGCACCGTTGCAGAGATACACCACTTTTTCTGTTCAAAAAGTCTGTTTTTTGCTTATATCTCTGCAACAGTGCCAGATATGCAAATTGCGCACACGGGAATCGATTTTTCAGCTCATTTTACGTCTAACCAGCACGTTTCTGGAACTTTTTCAATTTTTGGCCATTTCTCCATACATTAGCCTTTGCTTTTTTGACAAATTTTAAAAAGTGCCAAAAACATGCTTAAGACGTATAAAATGCGCTAAAAAGTCGATTCCCGTTGGCGGAATTTGCATATCTGGCACCGTTGCAGAGATACACCACTTTTTCTGTTCAAAAAGTTAGTTTTTTGCTTATATCTCTGCAACAGTGCCAGATATGCAAATTGCGCACACGGGAATCGATTTTTCAGCTCATTTTACGTCTAACCAGCACGTTTCTGGAACTTTTTCAATTTTTGGCCATTTCTCCATACATTAATTAGCCTTTGCTTTTTTGACAAATTTTAAAAAGTGCCAAAAACATGCTTAAGACGTATAAAATGCGCTAAAAAGTCGATTCCCGTTGGCGGAATTTGCATATCTGGCACCGTTGCAGAGATACACCACTTTTTCTGTTCAAAAAGTCTGTTTTTTGCTTATATCTCTGCAACAGTGCCAGATATGCAAATTGCGCACACGGGAATCGATTTTTCAGCTCATTTTACGTCTAACTAGCACGTTTCTGGAACTTTTTCAATTTTTGGCCATTTCTCCATACATTAATTAGCCTTTGCTTTTTTGACAAATTTTAAAAAGTGCCAAAAACATGCTTAAGACGTATAAAATGCGCTAAAAAGTCGATTCCCGTTGGCGGAATTTGCATATCTGGCACCGTTGCAGAGATACACCACTTTTTCTGTTCAAAAAGTCTGTTTTTTGCTTATATCTCTGCAACAGTGCCAGATATGCAAATTGCGCACACGGGAATCGATTTTTCAGCTCATTTTACGTCTAACCAGCACGTTTCTGGAACTTTTTCAATTTTTGGCCATTTCTCCATACATTAGCCTTTGCTTTTTTGACAAATTTTAAAAAGTGCCAAAAACATGCTTAAGACGTAAAAAATGCGCTAAAAAGTCGATTCCCGTTGGCGGAATTTGCATATCTGGCACCGTTGCAGAGATACACCACTTTTTCTGTTCAAAAAGTCAGTTTTTTGCTTATATCTCTGCAACAGTGCCAGATATGCAAATTGCGCACACGGGAATCGATTTTTCAGCTCATTTTACGTCTAACCAGCACGTTTCTGGAACTTTTTCAATTTTTGGCCATTTCTTCATACATTAGCCTTTGCTTTTTTGACAAATTTTAAAAAGTGCCAAAAACATGCTTAAGACGTATAAAATGCGCTAAAAAGTCGATTCCCGTTGGCGGAATTTGCATATCTGGCACCGTTGCAGAGATACACCACTTTTTCTGTTCAAAAAGTCAGTTTTTTGCTTATATCTTTGCAACAGTGCCAGATATGCAAATTGCGCACACGGGAATCGATTTTTCAGCTCATTTTACGTCTAACCAGCACGTTTCTGGAACTTTTTCAATTTTTGGCCATTTCTCCATACATTAGCCTTTGCTTTTTTGACAAATTTTAAAAAGTGCCAAAAACATGCTTAAGACGTATAAAATGCGCTAAAAAGTCGATTCCCGTTGGCGGAATTTGCATATCTGGCACCGTTGCAGAGATACACCACTTTTTCTGTTCAAAAAGTCTGTTTTTTGCTTATATCTCTGCAACAGTGCCAGATATGCAAATTGCGCACACGGGAATCGATTTTTCAGCTCATTTTACGTCTAACCAGCACGTTTCTGGAACTTTTTCAATTTTTGGCCATTTCTCCATACATTAGCCTTTGCTTTTTTGACAAATTTTAATAAGTGCCAAAAACATGCTTAAGACGTATAAAATGCGCTAAAAAGTCGATTCCCGTTGGCGGAATTTGCATATCTGGCACCGTTGCAGAGATACACCACTTTTTCTGTTCAAAAAGTCAGTTTTTTGCTTATATCTTTGCAACAGTGCCAGATATGCAAATTGCGCACACGGGAATCGATTTTTCAGCTCATTTTACGTCTAACCAGCACGTTTCTGGAACTTTTTCAATTTTTGGCCATTTCTCCATACATTAGCCTTTGCTTTTTTGACAAATTTTAAAAAGTGCCAAAAACATGCTTAAGACGTATAAAATGCGCTAAAAAGTCGATTCCCGTTGGCGGAATTTGCATATCTGGCACCGTTGCAGAGATACACCACTTTTTCTGTTCAAAAAGTTAGTTTTTTGCTTATATCTCTGCAACAGTGCCAGATATGCAAATTGCGCACACGGGAATCGATTTTTCAGCTCATTTTACGTCTAACCAGCACGTTTCTGGAACTTTTTCAATTTTTGGCCATTTCTCCATACATTAATTAGCCTTTGCTTTTTTGACAAATTTTAAAAAGTGCCAAAAACATGCTTAAGACGTATAAAATGCGCTAAAAAGTCGATTCCCGTTGGCGGAATTTGCATATCTGGCACCGTTGCAGAGATACACCACTTTTTCTGTTCAAAAAGTCTGTTTTTTGCTTATATCTCTGCAACAGTGCCAGATATGCAAATTGCGCACACGGGAATCGATTTTTCAGCTCATTTTACGTCTAACTAGCACGTTTCTGGAACTTTTTCAATTTTTGGCCATTTCTCCATACATTAATTAGCCTTTGCTTTTTTGACAAATTTTAAAAAGTGCCAAAAACATGCTTAAGACGTATAAAATGCGCTAAAAAGTCGATTCCCGTTGGCGGAATTTGCATATCTGGCACCGTTGCAGAGATACACCACTTTTTCTGTTCAAAAAGTCTGTTTTTTGCTTATATCTCTGCAACAGTGCCAGATATGCAAATTGCGCACACGGGAATCGATTTTTCAGCTCATTTTACGTCTAACCAGCACGTTTCTGGAACTTTTTCAATTTTTGGCCATTTCTCCATACATTAGCCTTTGCTTTTTTGACAAATTTTAAAAAGTGCCAAAAACATGCTTCAAAAAGTCAGTTTTTTGCTTATATCTCTGCAACAGTGCCAGATATGCAAATTGCGCACACGGGAATCGATTTTTCAGCTCATTTTACGTCTAACCAGCACGTTTCTGGAACTTTTTCAATTTTTGGCCATTTCTCCATACATTAGCCTTTGCTTTTTTGACAAATTTTAAAAAGTGCCAAAAACATGCTTAAGACATGTAAAATGAGCTAAAAAGTCGATTCCCGTTGGCGGAATTTGCATATCTGGCACCGTTGCAGAGATACACCACTTTTTCTGTTCAAAAAGTCAGTTTTTTGCTTATATCTTTGCAACAGTGCCAGATATGCAAATTGCGCACACGGGAATCGATTTTTCAGCTCATTTTACGTCTAACCAGCACGTTTCTGGAACTTTTTCAATTTTTGGCCATTTCTCCATACATTAGCCTTTGCTTTTTTGACAAATTTTAAAAAGTGCCAAAAACATGCTTAAGACGTATAAAATGCGCTAAAAAGTCGATTCCCGTTGGCGGAATTTGCATATCTGGCACCGTTGCAGAGATACACCACTTTTTCTGTTCAAAAAGTCTGTTTTTTGCTTATATCTCTGCAACAGTGCCAGATATGCAAATTGCGCACACGGGAATCGATTTTTCAGCTCATTTTACGTCTAACCAGCACGTTTCTGGAACTTTTTCAATTTTTGGCCATTTCTCCATACATTAGCCTTTGCTTTTTTGACAAATTTTAAAAAGTGCCAAAAACATGCTTAAGACGTATAAAATGCGCTAAAAAGTCGATTCCCGTTGGCGGAATTTGCATATCTGGCACCGTTGCAGAGATACACCACTTTTTCTGTTCAAAAAGTCTGTTTTTTGCTTATATCTCTGCAACAGTGCCAGATATGCGAATTGCGCACACGGGAATCGATTTTTCAGCTCATTTTACGTCTAACCAGCACGTTTCTGGAACTTTTTCAATTTTTGGCCATTTCTCCATACATTAGCCTTTGCTTTTTTGACAAATTTTAAAAAGTGCCAAAAACATGCTTAAGACGTATAAAATGCGCTAAAAAGTCGATTCCCGTTGGCGGAATTTGCATATCTGGCACCGTTGCAGAGATACACCACTTTTTCTGTTCAAAAAGTCTGTTTTTTGCTTATATCTCTGCAACAGTGCCAGATATGCAAATTGCGCACACGGGAATCGATTTTTCAGCTCATTTTACGTCTAACCAGCACGTTTCTGGAACTTTTTCAATTTTTGGCCATTTCTCCATACATTAGCCTTTGCTTTTTTGACAAATTTTAAAAAGTGCCAAAAACATGCTTAAGACATGTAAAATGCGCTAAAAAGTCGATTCCCGTTGGCGGAATTTGCATATCTGGCACCGTTGCAGAGATACACCACTTTTTCTGTTCAAAAAGTCTGTTTTTTGCTTATATCTCTGCAACAGTGCCAGATATGCAAATTGCGCACACGGGAATCGATTTTTCAGCTCATTTTACGTCTAACTAGCAC